>VZDJ01007749.1:48025938-48489114 GCA_008694505.1 Cyanoderma ruficeps
ACATTTTTTTTTTTGTAGGACCTTGCATGAACTGAGAAAGGAGCAACAACCATGGTGACATCTTAGAATAACCCTCTTTTATTTCCCACATGCCAAGGAGTTACCCTGGAAAGGTCAGGAGAAGCTAGAGGATGAGGAGACTAATGTTCTCATAGAAGAAAAGTCTGGGAAATTCCACTGGCTGTTAAGACTGAGAATGTTATCAGAAATACAAGGACTTATTTTTGTCTATGTAGTTTTTGTTTTAAAAGGCAAGGTAATTAAAGGAGCCTTGGTGAGAAACAGTGTGCTTTAAGTTATGGGGTTATTACCTGTACTTTTTAAATAATGGTAATACATTTGCTTTTCTATATGAGAGTTTTTATTTAATATAACCCTCACATCTCTCTGCAGTTCCCTCAAATGCACAAATTTGTGCCTTATCACACCTTCCAAGTCCAGTTAGTTTTCACCTCCAGTGTCACCAACTAAGGCTGCCTGGGTTGTTCTTAAATTTGATATGAATTTCAGTCAATGTGGTTAAAGCAGAAATTGGAGATCAGCTCCTCAGTGTAATGACAGACTAGAAAGAGTTCAAGTGATAGGAAGGATCCAAAAGCCAACCCCAGCTGCGGAATTGAATGCACTGACTGTGTATTCAGGTATGCTGGTTTTTGAGAAGCACCATCTTCATCTGAAATGTTTGTGCTTTAAAGTTTGTCCAATTGTTTTCCATTTCATGTGAACAAATGTGCATTCTGCTTGCTTGTCAGAAGATCTAATTACCCCACCTCTGCCAGGTATCTTGAAATTAAACTCTCTTGCAGTCAATATTTAGGATTTCTGAGAAAAGGCATCAAAAGCAGAGCACATGTCGCACTTTGCTGTCCTCATTGTATGGGATTTTTTTCATAGCTTTCAGGGCATTTGTTTGTCTCTGATTGACAGCAGGCTAATACATATTATCATTAAAAAGAGGTTCTGAGGAAATGCAGGCTCTCACCTTGCTGCTTCTGCAGCTGTGAAGGCTTTTGTTTTCACTCCTATCTCTGTGTAAGTGAAGATAATCTCTACAAAGAGGCTTGATATTGACCTGTCATATCACATGTTGCTTATCAAGCACTAAAGAAATTGAATTTCATTTTATCTGTTATCTGAAGAGTCTTATTAAATCATCCTGCAGTTGAGAGGTTGTATGGGGTCAACAGGTTCTGTCTCTTTCATCATCTATTCCTCTATTGTTAACCTTTGGAGAATTACTAAAATGTTCTTTATTTTATCCCATGAGGTTGGGTTAAATCTTCTTGATCCAGAAATTGTTGTGATTGAGTGCCACATGCATGTAATTCTTTTACGTGGTTTCTGGATAAGGATTAAAGACTTAATAATCTGTACAAATATAGAGATTTCTTATAGTTCTGGTTTTTCTGTTGTTTTGATATGTTCCCACTGCCTCTGTTTTTAATTGGTTCAATGAGGCTAAAACCAGTCAGATTGGATAATAGATATGAGTCAGCGAGCACTTTGTAGTATTTGTGTGGCAAGACACAAAGCAAGGGTGAGGAGGAGGGAGATAACAGAGATGGGTATTGCCAGGTGTTAAAAGCAAAGGGCAGAGGGAGAAGCTGACTGTAAGGAGTGGTGGAAATGGGGTGGAGGTCATAGCAGTAGCCCATGTGCAGGCAAGGTCTGAAAGAAGAGAGCCTGCCATCATTAGACGTGTTCACGAGAATGTAAAGGTCAACCCTGCCACCACCAACACCACCAAATCCTCCATATGCTTTGCTGCTGGGTTTCTGTTTGAAGACCTAACTCTGCCAGTCAGGATGTTCATATCTAAGAGCTTGATGCAGTCACAGGATATTGAATTTCCTGCAACAACAGAAGTCTTGCATACTTTCTGCTGTCACCACAAAAGAACCCCCTCCAGCCCTTTATCTGGTGGAGAAAAAGGCTTGAAAAAAATAAATTATGATTGCCTTCTCCGAAAAAAATTGAATTTTAAATACAACATTCAATGCAAAAAAAAAAAAAAAAAAAGCTGTTTCATTCAAATTCAAAGCTCTCAATCAAGAAATCTTTCTAAAAGAATAAGCCAAATTACTGTTTTTCGAATAACATGTCCTTATGCTCAGATTCTCAATTAGTTTCTGGGCACTGTGCTTTTTCAAACTTGTTCTAAGAAAACCTTTAAAAAAAACCCACCAAACCTCTTTTTAAAAAGGACTAGAGTGTAGGATTTGAGTTAGAATTTGGGTGGAAGCATTGGCACATACACTGTAAATGAGCTCTATGAATTTCTGCAGCTGGGTTTCTGATGGCCGCCAGTGACCTGGGAGCTGGGTTCAGTTTTCTTGTGGCTCTGGCAGTAATTGTCTTTGTAGCTTTGAACAAGCTATTAACCCTTTCTGTGCCTCTTTCTCTTCACAGAAAAGTTTTGACACTTACGTATCTCACAGGGGTAATTGGTAAATTAATGTTTGATAAATATTAAGTGCCTACTGCCATCATGATTGACACTCCAGCAGGCAGGTTAAGGATTGAGTAGGTATTTTGAGAGCATCTTATTTCTTCCCTCTTTGTCATAGGCTGCCTATTTTGCATGGGTAATTCAACAAAGAAGAACTCGTGCTTGAAAGTCCGTGTATGTTGGATAAAAGTTCTAGATGTGACTCAAAGAGGAAAAGATGGGAAAAAAACTGGAAAGACAAGATGTGAATTGAATTATTGGGATTAGCAGTACTCAAAGAGTACCAAGAAATCAGAAGAGTGCCTAAATTGAAATAAAATCCCAGTAAGATTAAAGAAATGTTTCAGTCAAATGCAAACCCTAAATTTTGATGGGAAATGGAAAGAAAAGGAGATGAGCGCTATTTGCTCCCATCAAGATCAAAGCTGTTCTTAATGAGATGGTTGAGATCTTTGGGAAGCCTACTCAAAAATTCAATAGTGCTTTATCTGAGAAAAGTAATTATTCGAAGATTGCTTTCTACTGAGGTGTTACAGATGGAGACTTTGTGGTGTGGTAGTTTAAAACAATTGGTCTTTACCTCTAGAGATTCCCCAAGATGAACATTGCCCAGAAGAAAGAGTAAAATTGTGTTTTTAAAGCATCATTTTAGGAGCCGTGGGACAGTTGGCAGAGTTTACTAAAGCTGTTGAGAGACTCTGCAGACTTTAATTACCATCTCAATATTGCAGAAGTTTAATTTCTGCCAAAGAAGGGAATAGTTGTGAGAAAGCGAGATCACACTCTGTCTTTCATTCTTTTCTTTTTGACAGGTGAATAAAGGATGCTTTTCAGTATCTCCTCTGATGCTGTGACACATTTGTAAAATTTGCATAGAATTGTAAAATAATTTTTCTTTAAGATTAACAAAGCTTTTATTTTTTTTCTTCTCTCTTGAAAGTGCTGTGCAGCATCGTGTAAATGCAGTTTAAGTCTTGCCATGAGAGATGCAAGATGAAAATGTTGTGCATTTTCTGTTACTGATTAGTTGGCTTCAAACATTAATAGTTTCAGTCATCATGGTCAGACACTGGGTGTTATGTTAATTCCAGTAAATTTTGAGTTCAGGTTTGAATTCCACCTCTAGTGGGAGTGGTCATAGGCACCAACTGGAGTAAGAGAACGAAGAGGAGATTACTAAAATAAGAAAAATTATTCCATTTCAAAAAGAAAACTTACCCTATAAAACATTTCCTTGGTGAAGGATATATTTACTCTTTTAGGCCTCAAACTCTAAATCAGCGTATGTATAGCTATGTCTTGCACTGTCATTCCTACAAGAAAAAGGCTGGTTTTGTATATATATATATGTATATATACACAAATAAATATGTATGTATCTATGTATGTATTTGTCTTAACAGTTCTCTTCCTCCGTGGCACTTCAGTGTGTTCAGTTTTCCCCCAAATGCTTGCAGTAGCCGAGGGAATACTGATTCTTTGAAGACCCTTACCAGCTCCTTCAGTAGATCTACTATGTTGCTACATTTTTCCCATGACCACCTCACACCTCTCTCTATGTGCTAAAGCACCAGCCATTGTTTTCTCTATAAAACCCTGGTTTTTCTCCTTCTCTTCAAGTCTCTTATCTCTCAAAGACCTTTTCAATGCTATCTTTCAGTTTCAAATCTCCATTGCTGCAGTACACATTGTGTTCAGAGAGCTACTACCCAGGAAGTCTTCTTATTTAATTACATTTTTCACTGTATATATGATAAATCAGTAGTTAATGGCAACGGTAATATATGTGCTTGTTCAAAATGCAGAAAGGATAGATCATGGCAACAAATAGGTGTAATTTTTAATCCCTAACCCTCATCATGTTACTAGGAATACCTTTATGTTATATTTAGAATTCTGTTGTTTTGATGTTTGAAACTAAATGTTTGCAGTTTGTCTGGCAAACTGCATGCTGAATAGATTACACTGATTCACATTTCCTTATTTCAATGTACCATCTGTGCTTTTGGCTGGTTTTTACCTTGTTGGAACTCATAAATGCGAGTAACAAAGAACGGTTCTACTCAGAAAGAGAAATCCTATATTTCACTTCCTTGAATAATCTTGACTGTTTTGACCTTAAACCAGCGAGGACACAAGGCTGAAGCTGTATCAACAACAGCCTTTATTTTCTCTGGTGAGGAAGCATGTATTAGCAGGGTGTATTTGCAGTGAAACTCTAGTATATACAGTCATGGTCGTGATTTTCATTGTGTAATCATTTTAATTAAGTTCAACGATAAAAGTTACTCTTGCATGAGGAATGAATGCACTAGAGAGACAGTGAAAGATTGATGACCACTTGGGGAGCATCACGTTCTCTGCTGGTGGAAATGCATGTGTGGAGAGCAGCTGAGCTTGTGGAACAGGTCAGAGATTACCTGCTCAGAGAAATGAGCATGTAAACACCATGGTTTTGGAGTTTTAAAGGAATCAGAATACAATGGGAATATCCAAAAGCACTTTTTTTGTGCTGTTTCTGAGGGGTTTTGCTTGAATGAATAGCTTCATTACTAAAATAATAAACACTAATTAATATCTGCATCGTTTTTGTAACTGCTAGTTTAGTAAGGTAATTAGTATAATTAGTATACGGCGTTGCTTGTTGGCATGATAAATCATAACATAGTAAATGTTCACTCCTTACCATTATGATGTATTATCTAATTTACACAGGTGCAAAAAAGGAAAAGGGTAAGGGGGAAATCAAGAAGGAAAGCCAGTAGTGACAGCTGGGTGGCTTTTTGGTCACCCTTCTCGCATCTGTTGCCTGTATTCTCAATTGCTTTCAATTGCTCCAGTGATAATTAACTATTCTTTTTCTCACTCTTGCTAAGTCTCCATCACTGATTAAACCCTGCAAAGACAGGAAATAGAGGAATGAAGTAAAAAAAAACCTAAGGATCATTTTTTCCTCCAGGATACCTGTTGCCTGTCTTTTGGGTGCTTCCTTTACTCTCGCATTCCTGAATGTACCATCTACCAGCTGTAGTTCAGTGCTGGATGAAGAATGTTAACAGTGTTTTCTTCATTATGCTCCTTTTTCTAGAACCTATGAGAACACCAAAAACACTGAAGATTGCTGAGATCCAGGCCAGACACATCGCTGTGGATTGGGAATCTCTGGGTTACAACATCACCCGTTGCCATACTTTCAATGTCACCATATGCTACCACTACTTCTGCGGACACAACGAGAGCAAAGCAGACTGCTTGGACATGGACCCCAAAGCACCTCAGCATGTTGTGGATCGTTTGCCTCCCTACACAAATGTCAGCCTCAAGATGATCTTAACCAACCCGGAAGGGAGGAAGGAAAGTGAGGAGACCATTATCCAGACAGATGAAGATGGTATGTTAAATGTTCTATGGAAATTACATCCAAGTCCAATCTAGGCAGGTGGAAGGAAATTGTGTGTTACAACATGTATCACTAAGGGTGGAAATTCTCTTCTATTATGTATTAATTAGCCCAAGAATGGCAGCTATAGCTGTCACCCTCATATGTAGCTAAGACTGTCCATGCAGCACAAGTCAAACTAAATCTCTCTCTCTCTCCATCTCTCTCCAGAAACAGGGGGATGGCTTCCCAATCCTTGAAAAACTGTGTTAATGCAGTTGGTGAGAAACACATGGTGGTGTTAGACTTCTTCACAGTATTAGGTGTAGTATTTGAAAGTTAATTCTGTAGATCAAATTTAAATATTGAGTTCAGTACTTAAAGACTTTATTCAAGATTTCAAACCCCTATAGCAAATATATCTGAGCAATTATTTATGTTGCAGGTCACAGAATATAATATCCGGTAACTATTTGAAAGCCCCCTATCAAATTAAAGTATTATTTTGACAACTTGGGGATTAACTCAGTGATCTGTATGGGTCCTTTCCAACTCCAGATATTCTGTGTTTCTCCTTTAAAATCCTTTCAAAAAAGTTTCAACAAGACAGCTGAATTTGCCTCAGTTGTGAGAAAATCAACAATAGGTGTAGACATGTTAATGGTTACATATTTAGAGGTTAGGCTATGAATCTTGATATCCAAGATATGAAAATAAAAATTGATATTTTTTCCTAATAATATTTAAAATATGGTAGCAAAAAACAGTTTTAGTTTCTTTTGTTTAGGTTTAAATTTTGTGAAAGTACTGACAACAGCAAAATGAAAATAGATACTTCTATAGGTAACAAAAATAGAATTCTTTGACTAATGTAACACGGTAGATAAAAAAAGGTAAAATTGAAAAAGGTAGTGTGAAAAAATGAGTGGGGAATATAGCTTTATATAACAGTCAGTGTTAGAGTCTGGTAGTTCTGTTTTTCCATATATTTTCAATCTTATGAGAAATAAAAGAGGAATATATTTACTCTTGCAATAAAGAGAGAAAAAAATTAAATATGTAGAATATGAGCAGCTGTAGAAAACTATAGACACACAGATGAATCATATGAAGACTTATTGACAGGTACAGAATTAGAATATTTCATGGAATTCACATTAATTTTTAAGTCAATTTTAAACATATTTCATGATGAATTATTTCTATGTTTGTGTTTACATTGTAGATATGTATGATTGCTATTTTCCTTGAAGGTAAAAAGAGTAGTAGTGATATTGTTAAGTCCGTGGAAAGTGGATTTCTTTTCCTTTTTAACTGGGTTTTCAAGAAAGGTCGTGGTTTCCAATGGCCTTTGTCTTGTTAGATGTGGGGAGATGGCAGATGGTCACAGGTGTCAGTACTTGTCAGGAGCAGTGTCAAGTGAGTTTATATACTTTGTCTCCTGCTTTTGTTTGGGATTTTTCTTAGAAGATAGTGCACATAAGGCAGGTCTTGGTCTCAAGCTGGCACATTAGTGTGCTGTCAGTGAACTCAAGGTGGCTTTGGTGTCCCAAGCAGTGATGTAGTGTGGAAGAAGCTTCGCCCAGTGAACAGAAGCTGCCAGGGTAAACTGTTTGAAGCAGATGTTGTTTTCACAGAGGGGCTGATACTTTTTAAAAGGTACCTATATTTATTTGTGCAAGTGCTTGTGACCTGAAAATAGCCTCCTGTGAGTTTTACTCCATGAAGCTATCGGGATTTTAATTTTGTGGTACTGATTGATTGGAAGTCTATTTCCATTGTGCCGTGACTTCAAAATTCAGGTCTTGCAGACAATGTACAATACTGAAAGGTTTCCTTGAGCTCTCATAGCAATAGTAAACTAAATCCTGTAGCTGACTGCTTATGTGTACAATGCTAGTTTAGTTCCAGTCTGAGTGATCAAGTATCTGAAACTATTTCCAAGGACAGTTTGAAGCCTAAATTTAAGCCAGGACTTGGACTAAGATGAGAGGTCCAATTATATGTGTGATTCTGTGCCCTGTGTTTCATGTGTGGTCAGATGAAGCTGCATTGTCTTAATGGTTTTTGCAGGTTTTGTAGAGCAGCCATAATTTTAATTATATCATGGAGACATTATCAGTGATTCACTTTGGAGAAGTAATATAGAAAAACTAGAGTGTTGTTTTGCATTTTTGCAAATAACATTAGTTAGAAATAGCCCCTGATTACATGATTATCTGAAACTGTACACTTATGTTGTACACTTTTCATAAATAGAAACTTTGAAAACTCCAGATGACAACTGATAATTAAATTTTTGTTAGCTTTTCTGTAGTGTGGGATTCTTTCCAATGCTGTTTTTTTCCACAAGGTACTTCTAAACCAGCAAAAACTTCATAGACTCTTGGAGTTAGAGGTGCCTACACCATATTTTCTTGTCTCTCTTCCCCTCTACCATTTTGCCCTCATTTTCTGTTTTTCATCATACTTCCCCATGCTTCCAAGCTGTCCCTTTTGTCTCTTCAGTGGTTGTTGTTACGTTTTAACCTTTCCCTTCATCTCACTCCATCTTTCATGTCAATTCCTCCCTTCTGCCAGGATCTTTACACTTTTCTGAACTTCTAGGTTTTCCTAAAAGCAGAGGACTTTGGACTTTTATGAGACTCTTCTGTGAGACAGGGAGGATCTCTGGTTGTCTTTCACAAAGGCTCATATTTATTTAAGGCTGTGCAGCTGGGCTGGGGGTCTTTCAGAAATGGTCAAATCTGTCAGAATGCTGAGTGGTAACTCAGTTACATATGATACCTGGAACAGAATAAACTCAAGAAACAATTAGTAGAAGAATGAGGTAAGACTCAAAAGCTGTGCTTCAGATCTTTGGAGCCATGGCTGACAAATGAGAAAAATGTTAATAGCTTGTCGTCCAGTATCTGCAAGATAGCAAAGCCCAGGTATACCATTACAGTCTGAAAACAGTCTTTCTTTTGACCAGAGCTAGATCTGATTACTTGGTAGTTTCAGTATTTCTATTTAATGTGGGAAGATGGAATTAATCTTTAAAGTATGTTTTAATACTTCCAGGAAGTTGTATTCCATGTAAAAAAAAAAAACCAAAAAACCCTGAATGAGACACTGCTAAACAAGTTTTGCAAAAAGATGATGAACACAGGGAAATCTATGCATGTTTTAAAAGTTAAACACATCTTTCTCTTTGGGGAGAAACCATGCAGCTACTTAGGTTTGGAAGAAAGCTCTTCTGAGTACACAGGCACTTGGCAAAATCTGTGCTACGACAGGGACTCGCTGCTTTTCCTGGTTCATACAGAAGATGGACACTGTTTGAATAATTTGATAAAGGAATTAGAGGAAGGTTATCAACCCAGGGCTGGATACATGCTGGGCAAAGACAATGTTTGGCACTTTGAGACAAAGTACAAGAACCAGCAGTGAATTTATCACTTAGGAAGAATCAGCAGCATGCACGTGTTCTTGGAGCTGCCTGTCGACCAGGGTGCTGCCAACTCAGAGGGACCCTTTGTAAAAGCAGTGGATGAATGGGATTAAAGCAGATAAATGCTTCCTTAATTTTTAATTGGAAACAGATCTAAAAGGCAGTGGATTAACAGGAGTAGTGACACTAGCCCTGAGAGAGCAGCTACAGAGAAAGCAAATTGTGAAGCTCAAAGTGTTTCATGGTGATTTTATAACCAGTAAGGGAGTGTGTCATCTAACAGTGGGCAAACAACTAATTGAAAAGGATCACTTGGAAGAGCAGAAGTATCCATTTGAGGGCTTGAAGTGTAAGAGAACTTTGGTCTGGGGCAAAAGCATGTGCTCATTGGGCACAAATGAGGTCCCCTGATCTTTCAGAGGCTGTGGCTCATTCTGCTCCATGCAGAGATATTGAGAGCTATGATGCAGGGTTAAGACACCAACTGTCCAATCATTACTCATGCTCTTGGAAAAACTCTTGCCACTCTGGGGAACAGCAGAGGAAGAGGAAACATTATAATTAAAGGACAAAAAAAAGAAGAGGAGTGAAATGCTTTGCATACTGTCTAAATATGTGTCCTGACTTCAGCTGGGGTAGAGTTAATTTTCTTCCTAGTAGCTGAGGTTTGGATTTAGGATGGGAATGATGCTCATAAAACACTGATATTTTAATTGTTCCTAAGTAGTGTTTATACTAAGTTGAGGACTTTTCAGTTTCTCATGTCCTGCCAGCAAGAAGGCTGGAGGGCACAAGAGGCTGGGACAGGGTGCAGCCAGCACACTGACCTAAACAGGCCAAAGAGACATTCCATACCATGAAACATATTCCATACCTCCTCAGTTTATAAACTGGGGAGAAACCTGGGCACGATTCACAGCTGGGAAAACAGTTGGACATCAGTCTGTGAGTGGTGAGCAATTGCAATGCACGGAACTTGTTACATATATTCTAGTTCTTTTGTCATTGCTGTTATTATTTTCTTCATTTTTTTTCTGCCCCGTCCAGCTGCTGAGGGAGGAATGAGCAACTGGCTGGGTGGAGCTTAGTTGCTGGCTGGGATTAAAAAATGACACTGGAACTGGAAAAGAAATGTCAAGTGGAGCATGTACATGACTGTCAATATAAAATCAGAGGTTTTTTCCCAATAACATTCAATAGTATTTTGTTCTTTACTGCAAATAGTCCAACTGGTGGGATTTCCAAAGAAGTAATTTTTGTCACCACCTTTTCTGCAAATCCTCTTATGGTAAAGACCAGTAAGAGCAGTTTTGGTTTTGCTTTTCCTTTTTAATGCATAAAATTTGCTTCTATTTAAAACTTAGTCTCCAGCTCTAGTAAAGTGTAAAGTAAAAATGGCAAACCCCTCAGAAAAAGCCAATGGAAAGGGGCGCCATTTTAGTTTCTGGTAACATTTGAACAGTTAGAGAGATTAACTGTCGCCATCTCCTGAAAATGAGCTTCTACTTTGAGAGAAAGGCCATCAATTTGCTGCTGATATGCTGCCCTTTTTGATTACAACAAAGGAATTTTTCCCAATATAACCCTACGTATTTTTGCACATAACTTTTACCACAGAGCATAGTAATAGTGTGCATGGATTTCATGGTGTATAATAATAATAATAAAAATACTCTCTTTACGTGCACTTTCATTATTTTGTAGCAGCAAAACTGAAGCAATATAAATTCATTTTTATAGTGGTTGGTGTCAGTTAATACATTGTTTTTCCAGAAGTAATGTATAGTACTATAAATTTCCTGTTAAGTCTGTGTAGAACAACATTTAAGGGACACTATTTGTGAATAACAATTTATTTGTAACTGTGACATAATTTAATGCAAATATATTGGTCTAAAATGAATTGGTGTGATGTCAGATTGATGGTTTGTACTTTCATTATGCATAGAATTTATAAAGTCCATCATCCTACATGCATATAGAAGAAAAGATTATCAACTATTCACTATATGAATATATGGTTTTATTAAAAGAGCTCTGGAGATGCATGTAAATCATGAAAAAAGAGCTTGTGTTGTTTGCACTGTAAAACTTTGCTAAGATTCTCTTTGAATTTGTTTTATCATACTATATATATATGCATTTTATGTTTGTATACTTTTTTACTCTTTTTTGTTTGGGGTTTTTTTTTTTGTTGTTGTTGTTTTTTGGGTTTGGTTTTTTTTCATTTGGTTGATTGGGGTTTTTTGTTGGGTTTGGTTGTTTTGGGGTTTTTTTTACTTAAGTTCAAAATTCCTTCTGATATCCATGTAGTTAAACCCACCTAAATATGTCACTTCTTCAGATAAGTGTAAATCCTGACTTGTTGGAAGTTTAGCATAGAATAATGCATGGGAAAGAAAGTGTGTTTATTATTGTTGTCGCTGAGACATGGTAGGGTCACACTTCACAAGGTCAGCAGACCAGAATCTTTTTCAAGAGTGTATGCAGAGACCTAAAGGTCTGAGTTCTACTCCTCTAGCAGCTACTTACACTTTTCGAATTATTCAGATGATTATGTTAAGTAACATACTTCACCTTAACACACTTGAAATAATTGTCTTGTGTGTTTTGATTTAAGTGTAAACTGTCTGTAAGTTCAAGGGAAAGAGTGAGAGCTTGTGCAGGAAAAGAATGGAAGCTCAGAAGTCAGCAAAATGTGATGGAGCTTCTGGAAATGCTCATGGAAGCCTGAAGAAAACCCTTCCTGCTGTTTGTGAGGAATTTTCTGAAAGCTATTATCAACACAAAGATGATATTTACCTGGCTAGTTTTGACCCAAGTCCTTTTTAAATATCATACCAAGGTGTATTGGGTCTGGCTGAGATGGAGCTCATTTTCCCTGAGCAACCCTGGCAGTGCTGTGCTTTGCACTGGTACCCAGAAAGGTGCTGATAACCATCAGTGTTCTGGCCACTGCTGGGAGGGCTAGCACTGCATCAGTGCTGTCTCTCAACATTCCCCCACAGCAAGAGGCTGGGAGCAGCCAAGATCCTGGGGAGGGACACAGTTAGGACAGCTGACACAGGTTAACCAAAGGGCTCTTATGTGCCATATGGAATCAGCTCAGATGTAGAATCTAAGGGAGGGAATTCTTTATTTTACGATTTTTGCCTTCTGGAGCAACCACTGCACATACTGAAGCCCTGCTTCCTAAGAAGTGGCTGAACACAACTCACTGATGGGAAGTAGAGATTAAATTTTTCCATTTGCTTATGCACGTGCAAACTTTTACTTTTTTGGGTTTTTTTCCCTCTTTAGTAATCTGCCTTATCTCAGGCCGCTAATTGTTTTCCATCTTGTTTTCTCTCCTCTGTCCTGCTGGGAAGGGGAGTGCGAGAGCAGATTGGTGGGCACTTGGCATCCCACCAAGGTCAATCCCTACAAAAGGGAAGGCTTTTAACACTGTTTCAGAAAGGTGAAGTTTGAGGTGTTTCTGAAGTCATTAGAGTCTTGCTGGGAGTTGCAGGGATTGGACAGGAATGGCTGCCTACATGGAGAAATGCAGTTTGCGTCTTCAGGGTAGTGTTACCAACAGGTTATCTTGCTGTTGTTCTTTTGTTGGTGATTTTTTTGCTTGTCTAGGGTTTGTTTTTTTTACTAATTTTTGCCTTTTTAAAATTTCTCTTTGCAACAAATGCTGACCTAATAACAAAGACGTAAAGAACAAACAAGGATGCTAAGGAATTATTTTTACTAACCTGAAGATATTCTGTTCTTTAAGAAAATTCTCTTACTCCTGCTTTCTCTTTTCTCACTCCCCTTACCCTTTTGTTAAGCAGTGCAATTAAAAGGTATTTTTCCTGTGGCTGAACTGGAAAATGGAAAGTAAAAAACAACTTCAGACCATCAAAATGTGTCCTTCAAACTAATATTAATTTATATTCCTTTTTCTGGACACTTGAATTTTTAGTTGTTTCTTTGTTTTGATTCCAGTTGAGTTCTCAAATTATTTAAATTAATCCCAACATTCATTTTTATGAATTTGTGGGGGTGGATGAGGTTTGTGGGAATCACTGTTCTCTTTCTCTAGATGCTTGCTCTCTTTTTCTTTCTGACCTTTTTGTACTGGGATTCCAAGCAAGTTCCTCACTGCTGTGCTAGCTTCTGTTCTTGTACCATTCCCATGCCAGGGGGAAGAGAAGCATGAAACTAACTGGGATCACGTAATTCCAGTCACTTTAACATTGCTACTTCTGCCTTAAGCATCAAATTCTGTATTGCAGGAGAAGAAAAGAGTCATGGAATAAGATGAGCCTAGAGGCTTTTCCCACCTTGACGTTTAAACCAAAAGTGTAGGAGGATTTATGCAACCATTAAATGTAGAGCCCTGCGCCCAGTTTCAGCTGAATTTGAAAGGTTTCTTTTTTAAAGCACCACAGAAAAAGTACTTTGTATGCTTTTGAGCAATCATGTCTGTTTTCTTTTTACCTCACATACTTTGATGTGGTTTAATGTCAAATTTCATACGCTGTGCACATGCCCTGGTGTGTACCCGTGTTCTTTCACAAACAGAGATGTACATGCACACACAAAAAATTGTGCATGCATCTCCCAAGGAAAATGACACGTGCATCAGGGTACATTCATACTTCTTTTGAGATGTAGGGGAATACTGTAGGGCATTCCCATGAAAAATGAAATGTTGCCTGCAGGAAGTCTCTCAATGACACAAACCGCACAGAGGGGCTGTCACTGCACGTCAACCTTCATCCACTGCCTGGTCTGTCCTGGGACACTAAAGAAAAGCACCAGTCTGTGATTTTAGTTAACTTCTCCTAAGCCTTCTTGTGACAGTGAGGTGAACACATTCTGTAAAGCTCTCACCTGTTTGTTTCTGGGATTTTTTGACTACTTGAATTTATTATTAATGTGCCAAGTTATGTTGTTTCTACCAAGGGTTAGACCATCACTTATAGTTTGCATGTAAGCTGAAATAAATTTCACTTGCGGGAGAGACCACTCAGTCTTTCCTGCTGCTAGCACAGCACCTGATGCTTCCTTTGATCCATTGGATTTTAATTTATTTTTGCTCTTTGTAAAACTTCAGTCTGCTTTGATAATGAATATCCATGGAGTGTCATGCATAAGGTTCACTGGAAGTTACATTGACAAAAATAGGCTTATTAGAAGGAGACAGAAATATATGTCAATATATCAAATAGAAATAACATTTTAGATCGAAGGACTGCAAATTTGAACAACCTTGTTTCATTGAGGGGGGAAGGTGTTTTGTTGGGTTCAGAGTTTCTCCAGGCAGTCACTATGCTCACCTCCTTCTTTCAGCAAGTGTGTGTCCAAATCTAGGTGAGCTGCTCTGATAAAAAGGAATTGTATGTGTAGGCAAAAATATCTTGTAAGCTGTAATGGGAGATAAGCTAAGTGTTTTTGCCCAGGGTTGATGGGATTACCAGGTGCTGTGACTCACTTGGTCAAAGAGGCCTTGAGGTGACATTTCAGACTTGTTATTACACCAGGGATATTGGTTCAGTTTAAAATAAGAAGTAGGGTCATCTTAGTGTTGTTCAGTTCAAAGCTTTGAAAACATCTCTTATTGGAAAGATTTGAAGTGAGCAGTCTTGATCCTTCTGGACATGAGGAGGTCAAAGGTTGAAATAAATGGCAGCTGAGCTGGTGTGTTTCCCCATGTTCAGCCCTCTCTTTTAAAAGAGGATTTCTTTTAAAACAACAAATCATAAGAAGATGCGATTGAGAACTATTTTGTAAGAATTTCTATCCTTTGGAAGAAGCTGTGTATCAGAATCTAAGCCTTGCCTTTGATTTTTTCCTCTTAAAAGAATTTTAGAACCATGTAGTCCTTGTCCTAAGATACGCTTATTACAGAGTTCAGTGATGTTCCCTGAAGTTATAATCTAGCTTGAACTGTTTCCCCTGGCTATACTACGAGACAATTTGACTTTGCATGGAGTTTTGAAAACCGTATGTGGGGATAACGTTAACGTTTCAACTTCATGCTCTCTCTGCACTGCAAATGACAAAACACACTTTGAAGTGCTTTTTTACGCATTCTACCATTGCCTTTTGCATGCAAATGAATTTTAATAAAAATAGACCCATGCTCACTTTTGGTTTTAATAGGATGTTCTGTCATCTCTTGAGTTTTTCTGTCTCCTGAATTTCCTATTTTTAAAACTTCCATTTTGTTTGTAGTGCCAGGCCCTATACCTGCCAAATCAGTGAAAGGAACTCCTTTTGAAGATAAGATCTTCCTCAACTGGAAGGAACCCGTGGATCCAAATGGCATCATTACTCAGTATGAGGTAATTATTAAACACCTAACAAGCATAGCATGGGGCTAGGGAGGTGCATCAAGAGAGGTGGCTGACAGTGGTTGTTTATGCTCTGTACGCAGCTACTCAATAATATGCTCCTTTAATTTACTGAATCCACAATTTTCTGTAGTGATTAGATACTCAGAATGTGTAATTATGGTGCATATGACTGTCCATCCCAGTCAAGTGCGGAAAAATCTTTTGTTGTTACTATACACAATTCCAAAGCCATGACAGCCATTATCTGCAATTTTTTCTTGATTGGAAGAGAAGGTTACATGAAAAATAAGATGGTTATTAAATTTGGAGCAATGGCTTTTTTAGTTTTGTTAGATTTTTAGATATCACCCTTTAAGAAAACCTCCATATAAATTCTGTTTAAAATGCATTTAATTTGTGAGCCATCTGGGGACTTCCACAGGAGATAAGTGGAACACAACCTGATTTGAGCAACAAACACCATGTTTTCCAACACTCCTCTTTTAAAGGAACAGAAGATATACCTTTGTGTATTATGAGTTGAATTGCAGGAAGGCAAACCATCAAACAAAATCCCTTAAAAATTTGTTTGTTTGTTTGTCTGTTTATTGCAGACAAAATTCACTAAATACTGTGGGTTAAACCAGGTGGGCAGCTCAACCCCACTCAGCCATTCACTCACTTCCCCTCAGTGGAATGTAACAATGAAATATTCCATACATGAACTATGTAAAAGCAGTTGATGAATGGGATTAAAGGAGATAAATGCTTCCTTAGTTTTAAATTGGAAATAGATGCAAAAGGCAGTGGATTAACAGGAGTGGTGACATTAACTCTGAGAGAGCAGCTATAGAGAAAGCAAATTGTGAAGCTTAGAGTGTTTGATGGTGATTTTATAACCAACAAGGGAATCTGTCATCCAACAGTAATGATGAAGGGTGCCTGCACAGCCTTTCAAGTAAGGCCAGCTCTTCAACAGTGCCTAGGAAAACCTCATTGGTTTGGTGCTGGACTTGGCATTGTTGGGTTAATGTTTGGAATCAATGATCTTAAGGATCTTTTCCAACCTAAATGATTCTGTGGTATCCCCAAGATAGATGGGTAGCTAGATGAGCATGTGTCTTTTGTCAACTTTCCAGCCAAACTAACCTAAATCCCTTGTGCTAAAACCTTTTAAGAGTTGTTGCAAATATGATTCTTTCCCCAGGTCAGCTATAGCAGTATACAGTCGTTTGATCCTGCAGTTCCAGTGGCAGGACCTCCACAAACAGTATCCAAGCTGTGGAACAGCACACACCATGTCTTCTCTCACCTGCACCCTGGCACTACTTACCAGTTCTTCATACGTGCAAGCACCATCAAAGGGTTTGGACCAGCAACTACAATCAATGTAACAACCAACATCTCAGGTAAAAACAAACAACAGCAAAAAGAATAAACAGGGAAGGGGAGGGGGGGAATGTCTTTTGAATATTTTTGTGTGATTGAAATTGTGAAATGCTTAAGAAAACCCCCAGCATGTTAGGAGATTATGTTACTAAAAATGTTTCTGGGTGTATTCACCACAGGGTAGCATATTCAGGGATAAATCCTTGCAACCTCAGCTGTTGTGAACTCTTTTTTTCTGTGTAACCTAGTATTTTCATCCAAAGATTTTGTAGTGCTGTGTAAATCTTGACTAATTAGGCCTTTCAACGCCCCATAGGTCACCAAGAACTGCATCTGTTTTGCAGGTTAGTAAAGTCAGGTGCAGAAAATTACTGATTTACTGAAGGTGACAACACTTAACAGCACACAGCTGTAACAGGGTCAGGGCAGTTGGGACAATGTGTGAATTTCTTTTGCCAGTTTCATGTAGGACTGCTTCCTTGTGCCTTTATTCATTTATGCAGTGAACCAACTCTGTTATTATTTGTCTTAATAATGCACTGTAAACTCTAGAAGAGAGTAATGTCAAATGAAATACTTTGGCATTTTTATTTTCTTAAATTTCAGTGTTATTCTCAAAAAATAAGATAGTGGCTTATGCAGTTGATTGCAGAGGATAAGTCAATGCTATATTCAGAGAAATGTAATGTTGTGAGGTGGTGACTTCAGAGCTTGGCAGAGATCAAAGAAGTCAGTCATTTACAATTTAAACAACACAAAGAAGGCTATTTTCCTCATTATCTGTCATAATGAAACTCAGATTGTCCTGTAAAGAGAAGTTAATAATGTAACGGAATGCACCTATGATTTCTGTGAGAAACTGTTCATGTAGTCTCCTCACAATGCATAAAAACACACACATGAATCAAAATGTGAGAAAATTCAAGGCAGAGCTCCTTGAATTATGTATCAAATGAAATGCTGTTGTTGTCATGGCTAACTGGAACAGTTTGTGAAATTGCACTCCAGCCTATAAGCACTAGCACTCCTCATACCCCTGTCCCTTCAAAACAACCCAACCAATACACCAAAAAAACCCAAATGATGTGTTCTGTTCTGTTTATGTAGCTATTAGATTGTTTTGAAGTTTGATATTTTACTCAGGTTGTTTTAAAGGGTCCTTGTGTTTCTTCACAACGAATTCTAGTTCATAAATTTTCAGATATGACGGGGTATAGTAGTTGCATACTTATCTTCTAACCTCTTTATAGAGGGGAATGAAAATATCTTGCTAGCATATCTGATATTTCAGTATTTTGAGAAAAAAGTGCCTGAACATGTTTGGATTAATTAGGACTACAGTGAATTCAGGCTTCTTCAGACATGCCCTCTTCTTCCACATAGAAATTTTGGGAATTTTGTCCAGAATCTAGTATAGCACAACTTTCTTGACGGTATGTACCTTGTTAGTTGGTAAGACATGGTTAATGCTAGGAAAACTCAAAGGCAGGCTGTGACAACCCTTGTATTGGAGCTCCAGCCTGTTCTTTTTCTATCTTGCTTTACTCTGAACTGTTGTCTAGTTCTACTCTGCATGACTGGTACTTTATATGGAGCAATGCATGTTTCAGAAAATGCTAACTTTAGTTCAATGAGGGGTGAAATTATTCCTTTTAACTAACCTTACAAGTGGTTACTGTGATTCTAGAGAACATGGTGTAAGCAGTAATTTTAAAATTAACATTAAATGAACATTAATTCTATAAAATATTATTTCCTGAAATAAGAGCAGGTTTTGCATTCATCTAGAATATAGGACTAATGATGCAAGGCTTTTAATCTTTCAGAGCTCTTCTATTTATTGACATAGTATTGTGAAATTATTATGACTTAAATGATTGATGTCCTGCTAGGAAACATCTTCTTGTGAAAGTTCATTTTGAAATATACAGGCTTCATTAATGATTTTATAGTGATACAGCCACATATTAAAAAAAAACAAACCACCCACAAACGTGCAGATAGCTTTCAAACTTATGAAAAATCAGTAATTATTAGGAATTTTTTATTTTCTGATTCACAGAAAATCCTGTTTCTTTCCTTGCACTAGGGCTGAAGTCAGCAAAAGTATTTCCAGTGAGGACTGTAACAGGCAGCAGATTAAAGCTGGATGGTTGAAGTAATGACCAACACCAGCCATCCCACCCACAACATATATAATATTGGTGCCATGAAGGCATGACAGTCTGACAGTCCATTAGTGAATCAGTTCCTGAACTACTTCTGGTTTTGACTTTGATTTTGTTCTTTCATAGTGGTTTTGAAGCTGATTAATGAGCAGCTTGGCCATCCGTTGATAGGAATGGGGATGGGACTAGATTGCCTGATTCAGTTCTAGTCGACAGATGCATGTGTATATAAGTCCAATTTTCCTGCACACTGGTTGGCATTAGGATTGTTTCTCATGGTGTTCAAGAGCAAATATGAAAGGTTCTTAAATTGTTAGAGGAGGATGGTAGAAGCTGGGTCTTTGACGTGGTGACTGTTGTTATTTGCAGGTTAAAAAAATTGAGGCCAAAATGTGGGGGTTTCTGGTAGTTTAGGGGTTTGTGTCAGTTACATCCTCCCTCTATTTCTGTCCTTCTTGAATAAAACTGTTTCAAGTTGAGAGGTGTCATGATTTGATGGGAAGTGGCTAGGGATAGAGTTACCAATTGTTCATTAAGTCCCATTCATGCCATAGTAAAAGATTGTGCCTGACTGGAAAAACTATTTAAAAATACTCACATGGCTGATAGAGATTGTCGCTTTGTTCTGTATTCCAAACAGCCACAACCACATAAAAATTCAAAATGTTTTCACTGATTTGTTTCTTCTTCTTTTCCCTCCCTCTCAACATTAATCAGCTCCCACTTTACCAGACTATGAAGGAGTCGATGCATCTCTCAATGAAACTGCTACTACAATAACTGTACTCTTGAGACCTGCACAGGCCAAAGGTGCACCTATCAGGTAAAGAAAAAAAAATATATATATATATTAAAAAAACAATCAAGCAATCAAGAAGAGTTAATTTTTTTAGTTGAATACTTGTTGTGTCACCATACATAGAGCTGTCCATGTCTGAGTGATATTCATTTAACATCACTATTTTTTTTTCTTTCCTACACCTAGCTTGCCAATAGATATGTAATTATAAAAGTTCTGGGTTTGGCAGGGTATTTTTTAAAAGATAGTCATGACCTGAATCATTCAACTACCTGACCTGCTTGATATAAAGTCCCCAGAACCACCATCTAACCATTATAATTTCATTTTACTTTCTCAGAGTGCCTCTGACATATGAAGCTGAAATGTGTTTGTCAGAAGGTAGATTTGAAAATAACACTTCTTCTCCAGTGCTTCAAAGTCAGCTACTCTATAGCATATGTGTATGATTGCAAAATTGTAAGCTATGGGGAAATGGGAGAATAATAGTGATGAATACAAACTATTTGACCTTTTTCTTCTAAGAGTGCTTCTTACTAGGAATCATGTAGCAAGCTATTAAATTTTATTTGGCGTGTCCTCTAATCATATTAAAATGTTTCATTTATGTTAACTTTGAGGGGTCTTTCCCTTTCTGCTCTCTGTTGAGAGATAATTTAATTTTGTTTGCAAAGATTAGTCCACATCCTGCTCTTTACTTCTACTTGTTAGTGTAAAAATTTTATGATATTATTTGATTCCATTTGTGTTTTACTGATGTGGCTGCATCAGCAATATTCAGGGGCAGGGTTGACTAATTGGAGGTTAATTAGCTGCTGAGCATCAGGTTTTCATGCTATTACCCTTGTGACATTTTAGAGAAACGCGGGCTAATGCATTTCATTCTCTGTTACATTAAGTCCGCTATCAAGGCTCAGTTGATGTCAAGTCACATGCCCAAGCCCTAAAAGCAGAGGAAAAATTAACTGTTTCTTAAGTCTATTTCCATTATGAGAAATGTATGTTTTACATGAAGGTTGTGGGGGATGAGTCACATGCCTATATGCATTTTTATGAGCTTATCGTATAATCACTCTTATGATTGATATTATGAAGTTATTTATTTATATTCTGTCATAGAAGGTAATCCAGATTCATCCCCTTTACAGGAGATTTTGATGTGTTATATTTAAAATTGTAATCCCACGTATCATTTGTTTCTGAGAAATTGCCCTGGGGCAAACCTAGGACTTTTGGGGAACAGGACTGCTTTCAGTACAGGACTTGGATTCTTAAAATAGGGATTTTTTTTTTTTTAATTAATACCATGGCAAACAGACTTGTGGTCTGAAAACGCTTCCAAATCTGCAGGTGCTTAATGTTACTTCACTGTACGCCTTTGTAGGTGCTCTTAAAGACTCCCAAGTGTCCTGCTGCTGGTCCTAATGAAAGCTGTCCTTGTTTGGGAAATGTGATATCTGTCTCTCATGTAATCCATGCCACATCCTTTCAGTCTTGTGTCTGGCCACCTGAGGGAGCTGAGCTAAATTCTTGCCCAGAGCATGCCTGCTAGACACCACTGGGATCTACTGATGGTGGTGGTGCACATCTTCTTTACAGCAGCTGCTCCAGGGCACTCCTGCACTGACAGCAGCAAGCTTCCATCTTAAATCCCACCACATAGCTTCGGGGAGTCAATCTCAAGTCCTGGGTTTCTCTCCTGGAGGGGTGGTTCTTTTGCAAGCTGGTAGCATGATGGGACGTGGCTAGAGAATTACTCATGGGGCTAAAAGAATTACTCAGGCCAGCTCAAAAGTTCTGGTTTCTCTGCTCCGTGCTTGCTGCAGAGTAAACCTGCAGCAGACAAACTCACATTTATTCTGTCACTTTTCCTCATGGCATCCTCAGTTCAATAGCATGAGCTTGTCACTGTGGCCTATGAAGATGGCAGAAGGGATCTATATACTAAATGTTAATAGACAGTTTGATGGCGATAGTTTCATAGGATGTTAATAAGTGTTGTTTGACTGTGCTCTCAAAAAAGCATACTTCTTTCTTCCTTTCTGTCATCTTCCCTCTCCACTTGAGTTAATTTCTAAAACCTAACATCAAGAGGCCAAGGAAAATAAGTCCTTTACCATAACTGGAGACTTGGGCTTTATTCTTAAAATCAACCAGTTGTTTTATTCCTTACTTGGAAGGAGAAGCATTCTCCAGGGGAATGCAGAAGACATGGTTATTGCCTTTTCTGAAGTTATGCATATTGCAGTCAGGTACTTTTCAGCAGCTTCTTAATAGGGAGATAAACGTAGCATACTGAAATTCCGAATTGATTCAATGCATTTTACTAAACTTGATGATATTTTAGTGAAACTTTTCTCCATCCACATTGCAGTTTTGTTTCCTCTAGAAGCTGGCTTACTGCCATGATGAGTGTTACTAGGTAGGTGGGGAAAAATGCATCACTGTGCCTACAGCTGTGGTGGAATAGAAGAGACTCAGATGCTGTTCTTTAGCCTGACCCTGAACAATACAGCTGGCTTTTTGAAAAGTTTTATTTCTACCCAGTCCTGTAATTTCTGGAGCTGTAGATGGTAATTTCATTTAATATCAGTAAGTTTATGTTAAAAAAAAAATAGGAAAAGGAAAAAATAGAAAAAGGAAAAAAGTTTATTCTGATACTCTTTTGCTTTTACAAATGGACTTATGCTATGTTCAGATTTCCATCATAGCCTCCCCCTCAGCACAGCCCCTCAGCAAACAGATGTTCCTTATCTTAAATATAATCTATGTGCAGTGTTACCTTAAGACACTGCCTGGCCACCCTAGCTATCGCAGTTTAAACATGACTCTAGTCATACCTTCACTGTCAGGTTTTATTGTGCAATCCCTAGCATTCTTTATGACCTTCTGGAGTTTTAAAACAAAATTACAAACTAGAAATGCAAAGGGAGACAACGCTGGAAGGCTCAAGCTCACTTTGAAGCGTGTATTGTTTCACTATCAATCTTGTGGATGAGATTCCAGTCAGTAGAATCAATGGTGCTTCAGTGATTCATTTGAAGATGTGATTTGTTGCTGTAGTTTTTCTGATGGTTCCTAACTGAGTACCAGAAAAACAGTCTTCTGTTTTCAAATTCTACTGCAGGTGAGGATTACGAAGAGTGTACATCACAATCTGAGTAATTTTTTAATGATTTTTTTTGACTGTTAAAGTGCTTTTCTTGTACTTCCTTATGAAGAGTTAGCTTGTTTTCATTTTGCAGAAAGATAATTAAGGGGACCATGGCAGGGAGCAACTAAAACAATCATTTTCAATTAGAATTCCAAGAGCTGAAGCTGAAATGGGCTTGTCAGTCAGTCTGATGCTTGTCAAAGGAAAGGAAGATGTATCTCCACCAGACACATAGGAAGAAATGTCTAGCAGGTATTTAAAGTCTTGTCAGAATAGGACTAAAATACGAACAGCATTCACCACTGCCATATCACTTTGGGAGCCTGAATTTTTAGGGAGAGATAAAAAGGAAGATCTGTTGTCAGAGACATCCTTCATCTCTTTGCAATTGTCTTGGTCAGTAGCAAGGTACTATAAAGGTTTTCCTAAGTTAACAACAACAAAAAAAGAGGCAAAAAAGATTTTGTCATGAGAAATAATTTCTTCATGGAAAATTTCAGCTGAGGAGTTCTTCAGCTGCTATATCTTCAAATTTTCTCTGCTTACCTGGCTGTCTCAGATAACTGTTTGGCCTTGATGATCCTGATGACTTATGTATCAGGTTCTGAAATTTTTATTACTATTCAGAATAGCTCAGAATTTATTTTAATCATCAAGAGGAAGGAATATTGTCATCTGAGCTTTCCACTCCTCTCTATTTCCCTATTTTAATCCTTCTTTGCTGTATGGAAAGACCAGAAAAATATGCTGCTGGTAGGAATTCCCTCAGCCTCTGTCACTTAAAAGGTCTGTCAATAACTGAATTCTCACCAGAACTAAAAAACTGTATAGAAAGCCTAAGATAATTGAAGCTAGGATTAGTTATATGTAAAGACACAGAGGTAAGCAGAGTACACAGTTAAATTTTCACTAATACCTAATATCAAAACACATTTGCAGCCAGTGAGCACCCCACTTTTCGAGCTGGAATTTAGCTTTGACTTGTTTTGTCACATGTTACAGCAGGGTGTCCTTTCCAAACATTGTTATGTGCACATAGAGTAGCAGTGCTGCTCTGGAGCCACTGCAGTGTTTAGTGAATGAGTTTAAACAGATGGTATCACAAAGGGCCCAGGGGTAAATGACTGTATTCCTCCATGTCTTGTTAGCCTATAATGCTGCATGAAAAATACTGCCAGATCACCTATCTAAAGAGAACAGGCAAATCTTTTATTTAAATATACTTTGGGAAAATACATTTTTTTAAAAAAAATAAAACTAAAGCTTTAGTTAACATTTAAAACAGTTTGTCATTTGCTATTTTTTCTATTGTGTAAGTATAGATTACTATAATATGTGTATCTATGTCTTATTTTCCACATATGGTAGCTTTTCATATGTGGTGGTCTAAAAAGTATTTTTGGATTATATTTTATATAAATTAATTTATTTGAAAGTTTTTCAGAAGCTTTACATTTTATCGTTGTCTCATGCTTAAAATTTTTTGCCATACCTTTTATATCCCATTCAAAAATTGCAGTGTTCTTTTGAAGAGTGCCATAAAAAGAAGCTGTTATCCAGTTTGATTCTCATGCCCTTCATCTTTGATTTTTTGTTTTGGTCTCCAAAGAGACTTGACCCTTAAAGAGGATATATGCCTTAAAATGAACATACCCCATTTATCCCTTATTCTATAAAACGGAGGGAGAAACAGGGATTGATTTGGTAACTGTGGTGTGTCTCATTTTCAGAGCTGTGTGACAAACCAGGCTGTTCCAGGGGACTGTTGCCTCTGTCACGTGCAGGCATTGCAATGTCCTTCCTCTGTCCCTGCTGGCTTTCTCCTTTGAAGCTCCCAGGGTGTCACAGACAAGTTTCCTGCTCTTCTGTCACTTCTAAAAGCAGAATTTGTGTCTGTCCCAGACCACTGGCAGCTGATGAGAGAAGACTGCAAAATTCAGGCAGTAGAGATGTGGTGTTTGTGTCCCAGTGCTCTCTCCAGTTGGTTGTCTGCCCAATTCTGAAACTGTTTTTACCCTGCCTAGGTCCAGGGCCAGGTCAGGGAGGGAATGAATGCTAGTAGTCATTTCTTACCTTGGGACATTATAAATAAAATTTTTAAAAATATTTTTCATCCTGTCAAGTTTTTAAAATACCAATGCTTTTAGGGTTTTTTGCTAGTACATTTATTTTGAAGCATAAAGAAATATGCTGGATATACAGGAGTTTTGTGGAAGTGATTTGTTGGTACAGTCCCCATTAACTGGAGATGGTTAAGACATAGAATTTACCACAGATGGTGATGTATAACTGAGCTCAGTTCAGTCAGTTTATGAGAAATAGATATCCCCAGGTCTAGCTTTTTTTTTTTTTTACATTCTTCTTTCTACCTGGATTTTCAAAACTGACATGACTTTGTAAATTCTTCTTTGGCACATTGAAGTGGAAGTAAGAGGCATTCCTGCTTAATTTTTACATGCTAGGAAAAGGGGATGCTAACATTTTCTTTCAGCCTAAGAAAGACATGAAACTAATTTTCCATTTTATTTCTTCACCTCTTTCTTTCATTCCCCAGTATCATACTTTATCTCTGCCACTGCTGTTATTGGGTTTTCTGGGCAGCAGTAGCAGAGAAAATTGACAAAATAAGTTAATGCTGCCCCATAAGTTCTGAAAGGAAGAAGGCTGTCTTTGCCTTTCAGAGTCCTTTCAGCAATGCAGTGACACTTGGAGAACTTGGTTCAATTTTACCTTTTAGGTTTAGAAAGCTTTATAACAAACCCAAGACAGACAAGTCTGCCAGTTTATTTCAAAAGCTTCAGGTTTTTTGTCTGCACGCCTTAAAATCCCTAAACCTCTTTTTTTTCTTACAAAATGAAGGATTGCCTTCTGCTCTCACTACATACTTCTGAAAAGCAGAGGAAGCTGATAATGAGTTGGTAACATCCTGCAGTTAGGTAGTTCCCCTAAAGGAGAAAGAAGAATTATAATTACCTGTTCTATTTTGAGCAGGTGATTTTGAACAGTGACCAAGCCATAATCCATTTTAACAGAGGTATTGGGAGGTTGAGATGGTGTTTTGATGGGCTGAATACTCTCTGCTTCAGCAATTCATAATGTTTTATCATTGACAACTGTAAAGGAATGAGGCAGTCTATTTCAGTGGAATGGGCAGATTTCTGTCCATCTGTGCTTGTATTACAGCATGTCACTTGTACTTTAGATCTGCATAGCTCTGAGACAAGATAGAAGCCACAGCAAGGTCAAGAGGTGGAGAGGCCTGTCAGCACATTGTCTCTAATGATATGACAACTGCAAATTGGTGCTTCAAGCACAGCCTGGAGGCAGTCATTATGTTGGGTCTTGAGGCTCAACTTCCTCTAATACTGTTTCAAAGGAAAATGCCAGCTTCAGATTGCTTCTGATCAGCCAAGAGTTTAATCTGTTGTAGTTTAACACAGTTGTTCCTGTGTTTCTTCAAAAGAAAAAAGGTTTGAAAGAAAGTAGTAATAAAAGGATTTGTATTGTTGTTTTTCATTTTAAAAAAAGGATGCTGCTTCTTTCCAACAGCTGAAATAAATAGCTTTGCTATGTTTCCAGCCTTTGTTTCTTCTCTGCATCCATCTCCTGTCTTGTCCTTTTTTCCTCTGTCTCATCAGTGCCTACCAGATTGTTGTTGAAGAGCTGCATCCGCACCGAACAAAGCGAGAAACTGGTGCCATGGAGTGCTACCAAATCCCTGTCACCTATCAGACTGCTCTTAGTGGAGGGTCACCATATTACTTTGCTGCTCAGCTGCCCCCAGGAAACCTGCCAGAGCCAGCCCCCTTTACTGTGGGTGACAACAGGACATACCAAGGCTTCTGGAACCCGCCGCTGGCTCCTCGGAAAGGCTACAACATCTATTTCCAGGCCATGAGCAGCGTCGAGAAGGCAAGTGCTGACAACACCTTTCTCCTGGAAGGAGTCAAAGACATGCCTGTGGTGACAGTTAGGACTGTTGGAGCTGGACGTGGGAGGTGTTGGCAGTGGCATGGCTGAAATCCCCTCGGTGCTGTCACCGCATGGCAGTGTGCCATTCACATTTCACATCAGCCTCAATTCATAGTAACTGCTACTAGATGAGAGTTTAATGCATCTCATAGTAATTGTCTGAGAGAAGTAATTTCAGGACTGTGACTTTGTCTCCTTGGTAAATAACATCCAGAGTACTTTCCCCGGTTCTCAGTACCTGCACTCTTCTGCAGGATAATGAGAATGTGGGCTGCTCAGTGGGCTAGTAAAACATTGCAAACTTTTTCAGGCTTCACACTGGACATCAAATAAAAAGTAAAAATTTTCTTGGGCAAAAGGAACCTCTGCCCCTGCATGAGTTTGAGAGTCTTTCTGAGAAGGTGTACATCAGACTTGCAGCACTGCTGTGCAGTAGAGTTATGGCTATCATTCACCTTCATTACCTCCTTGATGTTTCTTTTTAACTACACTGCTGAGTACTGCTACTGGCTCTGTATCCATATGGAAGGAGGAAAAGTGTCAGGTAGAGAAGTTCTGAGGTTCCAGGTGCAAAGAACAACTGTGGTTCTGCAAGCCCCAGGCTGTTGCTCTCGAATGGTTTTTCCTCTTGTGAATGAAAAATGTGAGAGAAGAAAAGGGTTGGTGATAAGGTAGACATACAATAGACAGGGAAGCTTTAGATATTTAAAATTTAATATTGACTATATAGTTTAGAAAACTGCAATGTCCAGGTAGTTCAGGCAGGAGCTAGAAAGGACAACTAGACTGATAATCACTGATAACCACCAGAACCATTGGAAAGGAGCAGAAGCAGTGCTACCCTTCCTTATGCTTGAGTCACTCTGGTGATTAAACAAATCCTTGCTAACAGGCAGCCTTGCCTTAGAGTCTTTTGAATAAATTCCCAACATTTAACTATGTCCTGGTTCAGGGCAAATTTGGGAGGAAACTTCCAAAGGGGTCCCTCTAGAAAGCAGATTCAAGCGGCCCCTCCCACAGCTGGTTTGGGAAAAGATTTCCTTGCAGAAAAGTGGAAAAACCTGTTTATTTAGCAAGCAAAGTATTTACAAGCATAAAAAATGAATAATACTAAACAATGGACCCTCTCGCAGTTCTGAAGAGATGGCAAATTCAGAGAGGGAGTCCTTTTTCACGGGGTGTAGCTCGGCTTGCTCAGTCCCTTATCAGTCCCTCTGGCACTGGAAAATGCCACATCCCAGGCCCCAGTGGGCCACAGGTGTGAGCTCCCAGTGCTCTTCTGAGTTTTCAGTCCAGGGCAGGCTGATCAGTTCTAAGAAAAAGAAAAGCCACAGTCTGGGGAAATTCTCTGCCTCAGCTAGCTAAAAACTAAGCAAAAGCAGAGGAGAGTTCTCTCCCTCTGTCCTTGCTGCAGACAACACAGTCTGTGAGAGGGACTGCAGAGGAGTGAGGGCAGTTTCTGCAGACAAACCCTGCACTTCTCCCGCCCTTCACTCTCAGAACCAGTCTTAAGGGTGCAGAATTTAATATCCAGCATGAACAGAACAGATGATTAGCATCATAAAGACACCCTAGAACAACCTATGATTATGAAAATTAGATATGCATCAAGTCAGAATGGGTACAAAGGTATTTGAAAACTGGGGGTTTTTTTCTGATTTAGTAGACCATTTCAGTAGACCCTCTTTTGAGTTCTTATTTAAAGACCTGTATGAAGTAAACAAAGCAAAATAAAAGGTGACTGCTAGACACCCATCCATATTTCCCTCACCCGCTAAAAATAATTCCCTTTGTTTTTGTGGATTTCCATTAGACTGCATTTTAAGGAAATTTGTTCCATTCCCTGAGGTTAAAAAAAAAAAAAAGAGGGAAAAGTAAAATGAAATTACTAAATAAAGACATAGATATCTATTTTGACTTTTACATTTTGACAGATAGGTATAAAATGAGAGAAAAACACAGTATTTTATACTTAAAGTTGCTTTCAGTTTGTGAGAGATTTTAATCCTAAACCAGATTTCTTTGTTATGTTTGAAACTTTGGCTTGAATTTTTGTTCCTACAGGGATTTAGGGGGAGGTTTTGAGGGGAACTGCACTGCATTCTGCCAGGACAGAGATCTCATGGTTGTAAGATAACCTCTGAACTACATAATATTTAAACATACCTGTAAACCAGAGGGATCACCAGAACAGGCAGAGGGAAGTAAAGTAGGCTCTGAAGTGCATGGTAGGGTTGAGAGGAGGTTGCTCTGTGATCCTTGCAGAAATATTGATCATGAACAAACAAGTAAATCCAGTAACTAGGGAAAATAGGTAAGATTATGTTAGTAAACTTTGCAAGGCTTTCACTTCAGTTGAAAAATTGTCTGTATTGAACACTTACAGTGCCTCAGCTTTTTGCTAGCTCTTTACAAGAGCTTTGTGTTTACAAACTGGCATCTACATATTTTACCTGTTGCTTTTGAATCTTCAAGAGGAGACAGATGCCAGGGGATGTATTCAGGGATGGAATGCTGAGGGATGGAGGACTAGAGTGAGCATATTTTATAGAGTAAAACTGTCAATATTATATTTTCAAATTACATGCTAATATTGTTTAACATGATCTAATACCACAGCAGCTGCATCATCTCTCACAACCTTATGCTATTTCAGTATGTTTGCCTTTAAAATGACTGCACATTGTAAAGTAAGGTCAGAAACCCCATTTATGATTGACCCTTGTCCGTTCAAGTTGTCCAAACTGTGCATAACCAAGTCATTTCTCTGTTCATTTGTTTTAATTGTTGACCAAACTTCTGAGGGCAAAGGAGACAGTGGTAAATTACATGCAAATTGTCTTTGCGTGTGCGACATCTTCTGAAGCACATTGCTGTCAAATCACTGTCTCCTGGGCAGATTGTATAGGTTGTACATTGACTGGGTCAAATGAGGAGGGATATCTGAGTGGCATCTGTGATTATTCCACACCCAGAAGCATGAGGGAGTGTTGCTCGTGTGCTTCAGGTGACTCTTCAAGAGTGTCAGGACGTAGCAGACGTAATTTTGGAGACAGTGCTGAGCAAATGTATCTTCTTTGCTGCACAGTGCTGTTTCAGGTCAACACAAGCTCAGGATTTTTGTTCTATGACATAAATAGGAGCGCCACCCCTCCCTTTTCCTCCTGCTGCACCCTCTAGTTCTATTCTTATGGCATGATTTTCATTTCATTTGAATAACTTGAAATTTTGCTGTATTTGGGCTGTCCTTTTCTCCTCATTGCTATCTTGGAGAGTAGAGTCCAACCAAGACAAAATTTCCCAGCCTCCACCCCTGCTAAGCCCAGAGCCCTGAGCTACTCACTGGGTAGTACCAGCTGATCAGTAGATCTAAGATGAATTTATGGAGTGGGGAGGGCAAAATAAAAGCCCTTGATGTGACTGTTTTCTTTACTTTTCTTTCCTTAACAGGAAACCAAAACTCAGTGTGTTCGAATAGCTACAAAAGGTAAGAGGTTCGTCCCCACACACAAAGAAGCTTTTTAAATTAATTTTGGTGTTTCTATTAAATGTTCAAAGCAAAGTACTATTCCTCTGTTTTGAACCACTTGATTGTGTTAAAATGTAATGGTCTGCTGCTTTTTATTCTTTGGTATTGAGCAAAGACAGTATTGTTCTAGCAATACTCAGAATTTAGACAAAATGAGGACACCTCTTTTTAGTCCTTTCTGTCAATGGTTTTCAAGATCTATTTCTAGAGTGCCGAAGCATTGCAGGCAGCAGAAAGATGGACAGGAGAGAAAAATTGCACATGGGTAAACTGTCTGTTAGACTAACAATTATTTTCAAGCAGGGGTGGAAATAATTTAAATGAAGGACATGACAGTTAATTTTGCTAAGTAAGAGCTCCAAGTGTTATCAAGACATAGGGGAGGGTTGATTTGAGAAGGGCTTGTCTCTGACAGCAAGTGAGCTCCAGGTCTGAGGCTGGCTGCATAGCTGTGAGAATAAATCATGTTGACCCCATATACAGCAGGTTAATCACATACTGCTCACTCAAAAATGCCGTTTCATCTTCAAATGAGGACTTAGTTGTCCTGCTTATTGTTATCTCTTGCTTTGACTGTATTTATAGCCATTTGTTTTGGTGGCTTCATTGTGCCGACATGAGAGTCGTTTGATAGACTCTGGCAGCATAAATAAGCAAAGAGCTTACAAATGCCCAAAGAGTCCTCTGCAGAGGCCCAGCACTTATGTTGTCTCTTTCTAATTTCATATCGATATTCAGCATAAAAACAACTTTAGATATGAGCAACCAGGTATTAAAGTACTTCAGAGGCACATCAGCCCCATTTTTCCAAAAACTTCCCTCAATTTAAAATCTTGTTCAGATGAAAAGCTGATGCCTCTAATGAAATGGTAGCAAACAAATGTTTTCTGGAGAAACCAGAAGAAAAATGTACTTCTTAGGATGTGTTAGTATTTTCATCAAATGAGGTAAGCTAATATAAACAGGAAATTAAAACCATGAGCTAAGTCTTCTGTAAAAAGTATATCAGCATTATTTTTCTTGTGTTTACATGGCAAGATTAAATGTTTGAATTAAAATATATTTACATAAACAAATATTTGTGTACCACAAGCATGTATTGCTAGTATTTGGGTCTAGGGAGAGTTTTGAAAGGCTCAGAAATAACTTAAAATATTGCAGGACTGTGGAAGAGGAAAGCAATGGTCTCTCTCATCATAAATTTTCTGGATGGTAATAATAACACGGGAAGGGAATTCACCTGTCATAAGAGGAAATTATTTTTTGTTTAGCCACACACATTCCCCCAACCTCAAAGCAGTGTTCGTGGTAGCAAGAGACTTCTTAGTGCTTGCTTGTGCACCTTCCTCTGCTGCAGCAGTCACATTCCCCCTGATGACTGTAGTCTGAAAAAAAGGCAAAATAAGTATGAGGTTTCTTACTTTTGTGCCTTATATATTGTCTTCAACACTCTGATTGAAGACGAGTTTTCCTGAAGTAACTGCATTGCCTTATAGATCAGCGTTTAATTCCTTGAAAGTGGATGTAAAAACTGAAGTGCTTTCTCTGACTTAATTGCTGGATGTGAATTGCAAGGGGAGGCAACATTAGGATCAACTGCTTTCTCTACCTCTGCAGGAATGCATTTTATCAGGAGTCATCAATTCAGAGTCATGTACATTCATACTTCTAAAATGAGTTATACTGGTATTCTAAAGTATTTTTTTTAAGTTCATACTGATTTTTTTCCATGTTTTCATCACAAGAGTAACACAATGATATGTTGTACTCAAAGAAAAGTACACTTAATGTACTGATTTATGTATATGCTCATCTGGTTACCTTGATTCGTTTGTTGATTTATTTGGTTTTTTGTAGTGTCTAAGATTGTATTGAATCATTGGCGTAGGAGATGTCTGGTTGCATTTGTAATATTTTCATGGGGAAAAGGTGACTGTCTCACCTTACCTAATGCACTCCAATAAAGTGAACATACCTGTTTGAAATCTGGGAAGTTGTCTAAACTATGTATTCCATTATGACTGTAGTGTGTAGGTTTGTGTCATCTCCTGTGACTTGAAGCAGCCTACAGATGGCCAAACTGAATTTTGCCTTGAAGGTCTTAAAAAGACATTAACATTTTTAAAAAGCTGTGGTGGAAGACAGCAGGGAGGAGCAACATAAAAGGTGCATGTTAAGACAAAATCTCCCTGGTGGTGAAGTTCAGTATTACCAACAAAGTTACTTTCTTATTTCTATCTTGTTCAAGGATCTGGTTAATCTGCTGTGTATATTCACCACAATAAGACATAAAGATGGAAGAAATATTACAGTAATGATATGTTTTAGTGCTGGAGAAATTCATTCACTTTTTTTTTTTTGGACAGTTCCCTAGCAGCATGCTTTATATATATTTTAATGCATTATAGGTTTCACACATATGGTTCCCAAGGTTGCCTTCTATCTTTGGGAATTGATGGACTACTTTGTTTATTTGTGTTAAGCTAATAAAAGCCAACAAATTTAAATTGTAGCACTTGTACTTGTTTAGTCCGTATATTCCAGGTGCAGTGCTCTCATGTGTTTCTGATAACAAATGCACTGAAGTGTCAAGTCATCTAAAAGATGGTGCCAAATCATGACTAAAATATGTTGCTGGCCCTTCTTGGTGTGCCTTGAAAAAATGCTTTTGAGTAAACAGAGAGACATACTAGTGTCTGGTGTATTGAAATACACTGAGTTAATTTTTCATGGTAGAAAATACTGGAGCAGCACCTGTTTAAAAAGTAGCCCCTGGAGCAGTTCCTGTTGTACTTGCAGCTGAAGGATGAATGCCAGTGGTTCTTTGATGGCCTTTAATTAGACTCACAGTAGGATTGCCCCTTTCTCTAGACACCTACTTCCATGGCACTTGTGACAGCTTAATGACTAACTTTTGCCCTTCTGCACACTGGAGTGAATTGGCCAGGCCAAGTTATTAGAAGTGATGTGAGAGTATGAAAAATTACAGATGTACACAATCTGTTCACATAAGCTTTGATTCTTGAGGAAATCAAGTTGAAACAATGTTAAAAATAACTCCTTGTATCAGAGGTGGTGAGTACAACATACTGAAAGCCCCATTTCCAGTTACAGATGTAGCCCAGAAAATATGTTAACTATGAACAATTTTAATTCCTTGGATACTTTTAGCCCATACTGCCTTCCTCTCTTAAAGTGAATCCTCTTCTTATCCAGAAACTGTTAGTAACCAATGATCAGTGTATTTTTTTCCAACAACATTGAATCGTTCTCGACCTTGTTAATTTTTGAATCTAGATAGTAGAATTACCCAGTCACTAATAATCTGGTTTCCCACACATAGTAACTGAAGAAGGATTAAAAAAAAATCTTGTTTTCTGAAGAGCAGAGAAGAGTATAGAGGCTGAGATAACAGGTCAGATATTCAATAGGAATGGAAAGAAGGAGTTAGGAAATATGTGTTATTTTATTAAAAAATCTGTTATATATAATTTCCTAAAGAAAGTCTTGAACTTCCTAATACTAGCTTAGTAAGGCAGATTTCAACTGAGGAATCATAGAATTGTTAAGGTTGGAAAAGTCTCCTAAGATCACCTAGCCCAACCATCAACCTAGCCACCATGTTCACCAGCAAACCATGTCCACAGCTGCCATACCCACGTGTTTTTTGAATGCTTCCAGGGATGGTGACTCCATCACTTCCCTGGGCAGCCTGTTCCAGTGCTTTACAACGCTTTCCATGAAGAAATTTTTCCTAATATCTAATTTAGATCTCCTGGCAAAACTTGAGACCATTGAGTAGTTCATAACTTGCACATATCAGAGTGAATACATGATAACAAAACTTGCCTAACCAAAGTCTAGATAAACTCAAGTAAATAAAAGGTGCATGCACTTTAGAGTAATTGATTTTGTTGATGACTGATCTGTTGTATCCTGGAGTTGAGTTTGACTGTGTAAAACTTTGAATGGGTTTCCACTCGCACACGACGTCAGCATTTCATTTTACAGTCTAAAATGTTACTGACTGCTAAGGGAGTGAAACTAGATTAACATGGTCAGAGAAGAGTGATGCATCAAATTATTTAGCATGTAAATAGACATTTAAGAGGACAGAAGGGACAGCAGAGCTGTTATTAAGCAGAGTATATGAAGCTGACATTTGTGACAGTTTTCAGGCTGCCAAGTTTGAGGCTAACACTGATTTATGTGTATTCTTTTGTTTTGCTTAGTGGGCTAGAGAAAAATATTGAAAATTTAATTAGAAGAAATCTACTGTGGCAGTAAATAAAGAAGTGGTGGGCCTGGCAGCTCTATCACAAAGTAGTTAGAGGGAATAAATGAAGTCCAGGGTTTCTCAGTCCACATTTAAAACAAGAACTTTATCAATTCCAACATTATTTTCCCTTGTGGTTTTCATTTGTGTTATTAGTTCAGGCAGTATTGAACCTCTCTATCTCTGTGCATGTTTGGTTCATACAGATGGATGAAAATGCCATTTGAGATGATGCGCATCTGGAAGTAATTGTGAAATGGCAGAAAATGACTTTTTAATCTGATTTGAGGAATAAAGAGGTCTGGGTGGTAACATTTCAAGTCCAAGTGTGCATTTAGTCCACCATCATTACTGCTCTGAATTCATTCCCACAGCAGTTGGGGATTGATCCAAAGGCCTTTGATGTCAATGGGAGTCCTTCCACTGACATTAATGTGCTTTGGATTAGGTCTTTAGAAGTCATAAATCTGTCTAGACCATAATTATTTCCTTGAAATTGCTCCTGATGATGTTTCTGCTCTTAGGGAAATTTGTGAAAGTCAAATCACCTCCTGTTGCAGGATGCTCAAAAATGTCTGTTACCGATTAATGCACAAATGAAGGGAATATGTCAGATGCTAAATGTATCTGAAAGGAATTTTCTCTCACTGTTGTTTTGTGTTTGGATCAAAGCTCCTACAATTGATGACTTTGAGCTGTACCATCACAATAGGAACTGGAGATCCAAGAGGCAATATAAACATAGAGAAGAATGCAGGTGTTTCCCAAGTCACATCTGGGGTTTTTTTTCACTCATTCATAGGAAAAGCATTTAATATGTTTAAACTTCAGTGGTCTTTTGAATAATGTCTTTTATCACTCAAAGAGGAAAATTCAGTTGACTTGCTGAGCTTTCCAAAGATGGAAACAGAACATTAGCATGGCATATTTTTCTCTTTTGTATGTGAAATTGCAGTAGCTCACCAAGCAACCACATCTGCTAGTTCTGATAAGTAATACCTTTGGCTGTAAATAAAATTGCATGATCCCTTGATGGAATATTTGATGATGGTTATTAAAGGACCAGTTAAGTGAAAGACACCTCCAGATATCCGGACACAAAACCTATAATGTGAGTATTTTCATGTAGGCATGAAGATCAAAATTTTAACAACCTTAAAGATTTCCTAAAGAATGAGAATTTTAGATGTAAGAATTCAGGTAGAGTATTCTAGTTTGTATTTAAATATTAGAGGAAGAATGTTGATACAATACAATGATCAGCATCTTAGCATATACGCTCTTTTAGTAGATTCCTGGTTTATTAGGTCTCTTCACCTATTACAAATATTATGTCATGAATCAGACTGTGGTCATTGAGTGTTTTGCATTCATTGCAGAGAATATGGACACATAAAGCTAGAAATCCAGAGTTTTTACAAAACCCATTAGATTTTTAACCACAATTGAAAATCCTTAATTCCACTTATAATAAGCATAGTGCATTTAAACTTAGCCTTTCCTAATACTGCTGGGTGCGGGTGTGTATTTCAGCTCCTCGTTTCTTGCTATTCTTTCACCATCTCTGATTTGTCTTTTCTAATGTGTTTACCTTCTTTGTGTCATTGTAAAATTATAAGTGTTTAGAGAAGGTAAACTCTATCGTCCCCTGATAGGACTGGTCCCTTTTCACACAGGCAACATGTGTACAGTTTCATTTTCTGTTGTGATTACCATTGGCTGAAATGGCCTCTTGTGATGCCTGAGGTTGAACAGTGTGTGAGGCAGATCAGGCAGAGACTGCTGCCTCTAACAGCCTGTCACAGGCATCTCATATGAATGTTCAGCCTCAGAGTGACAAGAATTTGGCTCATGTGTGCTTTAGTGCCGATTTAGAACAGCCATTTGAAGGGACAGCACTGTTTTCAAGAAAGAAGGAGAAAGGGGTCTCTAGGAATTATAAATTGTGTTTTTATGCAGTCAGTACTCTTCAGCCAGAGTGACACTTTGCATTGGCAAGCATCTCAGCATACACAGTATTCAACACCTTACCACAGAGGAAGTAATCTTTGCAATTATTCATTCTTCCATTAACAGCTGCCTAATGCTGAGATATTTTGAATAGAAGGCAAAATATATTTGTGCAGTAAGGCTGCTCACTGTGCACCTGGACAGGAAGGAGACAAAAGCTTTTTATCAGAAAAGAATGATGCACAAAGAATGCAGAAGAAATTCAGCAACATTTAAATCAAATATGTGCTTACTTACTTTTACAGAAACAGTTTAAGACCCTGAAATCAGTGTCACCATGTTTCTCTGTATCTAATTCAACACTTTTAACTAAATGAAGTCTCACCTTTTATTGTCATGAACTTTATGAGGGTTTATTAAACTATGTGCATGTCATCTCTGACAGAGCTCTAAGTGAAGTTTTACAGATAGTCGTCTAGAAACAAGGAGCAGCATTGCCAAGTGTAGTAGCACTTCCTAAACACTCCAGTGTGTTGCAGAGCAAGTCAGTATGGTTGATTGGCACTGCTGCTGAATTATTGGAATACCAACTGATGCTTTGTCAGCTGCATAAGGAGATGATGGCTCTGAAGTTCAGGAGCTCACGCTGCTTTCTGCTCTAGTGGGAAGCTGTGTACTAACCAGGCTATTTTTGGAAAGATGCCAGCTGGAAGGGCTTGCAGATGGACCTTGTAGACAGGATGATCTTTCTAGAAATAATGTGGTTATTACACATCTGTCTGTCACAGCAAGACGTTGTTACAGGCAGAGTTAAAACAATTTTTGTGGCCAGGTGTAGCCAAAGCATAGGGAACAGAATTATAATCCTGCATGTGGTTTCCAATGCTGTCAATTTAGAAAGTGTCTGGAAACTTTTGTGTGAGTTCAGCAACTTGGAAAGGACTGGGAATTTACTCCATGCTGCACAGTGATGAAGGTTCTTGATCAGGATGGACTTCCAGAATCCTTTACTGCCTTTACTGTCAAAGAGGTCATGAAATACATTGCATTCTTTGACACTTCTGTTTAACATCTGCTTTGTTGAGTAAACAAGAAAGATAACCACATTCAGTACCATTAAGATGCCAGAATATTTAACCTGGACATCAAATCAGAGGTCCATATCTGCTGACTTGGCTGACTTGTGTTGCTTGCTCTTTGCTGATGACTGAGTATTGGTTGCTCAAACATATGTAAGCAGACCACATATTATCGACTGTTTCAGCCCCTCTGCCGAGAGGTTGGCCAGGCCATTAGTACAGGGGAAAAAGCTGCTCTAACCTTGCTGTGGTGGAAAATATCCTGAGGCAGTAGTCTGTGCTGATGCTACACTACTGAAATTTGTGAGAACAGAAATGCTACTTCACCAGCACACTTTTTTCAAAACACCAGAGTTTAATAGCAAAGGCATGCAGGGAATAGCGAAAGCCAATATAGTATTTAGGATGTTAAAGCAGCATGTCTGAAATAAGAGGCATCTGGCTTCAAATATAAGTAAATATGTATTGTACATTAGTTATTGTCACTCTGTGTATGGCTACAAAACTTGGACATTTTACCGTCTCCACATCTAGCATCCAAACCATTTCTGATGCACTGCTTTCATGCCCTTGCTGCCATAAAACTGCAGAATATTGCCCTGAATGATGCATTCCTAAATTGCTGTCACATTGTCAGCACTGAAGCAAGATTATAAGACATCCAGTTATGCCAAACCTGCTTCTCATGTTGGAAAATAAATTGCCCAAAACTGGTTTCTATGGGCAGTTGAAATGCAGAATGAAGCTCAGAGGCAGCATGATGAGGTGGCTAATGGGTAAGTTTAAGGCAAATCCACATTTATGTGTCATCAGTTTCACAGTGTGAGAAATTAAATCTGAAGATTTCCTACTCTGGTGAAGAATGGGTGCTTATACCATCATAACATTCAAATAAAATTAGAATGGCACTGTATGGTAATAGTGAATATGGTAGTGAAAAGGTTATATCTGTACTTCACAGAATCAGGAAAATGTGAGTCTTCCTGGGACAACAAAACCAGGTCCTACATACAGATGGAAGACAGGAATCACAATCACTCTTTCCATCCCTCATGCTACTGTGTTTCTGAACTTGCCATTTCTCCAGGCTCAAGAATAATGCATCCTAATGAATAAGAAATCTGCCAAAGGGAGCAAGAGACCTGCATGGATGAATAAAGAACTTCCAGCCATTACTCAAACATAAGCAGAAAATACACAGGAAATGGAAAAAATGGTCAGGCCACTTGGAATTAATATAGAGAGATTGTTAGAGTAAGTTGAAATGAAACAGGGAAGGCCAAGGAATTAAATCTGGTCAAGGGTGTTAAGGACAACAAGAAGGGCTAGTTCACTTATGATCGTCTTTGAAAGGACATGGAGATCAGGAGAGGTACTTGAGGACTGGAAGAAAGCAAATGTGATCCCAGTCTTTAAAAAGAGCAAGGAGGAGGATCAAGGGAAGTACCGTCTAATCAGCTTCACCTCAATCCCTGGAAAGGTGATGGTACATCTCATTCTGGAGGCCACCTCTATCCACATAAAAGACAAGAAGATGAATGATGAGTAGTAGTAAACATGGATTCACCAAAGGTACATCTTGCTAGACCAAGCTGATTGCCTTCTACAATGAAACTACCTCTAACTACCTTGATGGTTAAGGGGAGAGCAGCAGATATTATCTGCCTTGACACTGTCTCACAATATCCTCATAGGCAAACTCAGGAAGTGTGGGCTGGATGAGTGGACAGTGATGTGGATTGAGAACTGGATGAATGGCAGACGGAGGGTTGTAACCAGTGGTACAAAGTCTAATTGGAGCCCCCCAAGGTTCTATAGTGGGCCCAGATTGCACTAGGTTACAGTGTCCCTTCCAGCCCAAACTATTCTATGACATAAGGATGTGTATTCTCGTTGTACATCTTATTCTTGGGACCATTAGGTAATGACAGAAAAATCAAATTGTTTGCTATTTGCCAGAACTGTTGAAAGAGATTTTATTGCTATATCCATGTTTTTAACAACTGATGACCCTTTTTCCATATCAGAAAGAGAAGGGATAGAATTCTACAATTATGGTAATTGGCATTCAAATTGCCTCAACATATGGAAGGCATTGATTTGCACAAGTACAGACATTTTTAATATGAATCTTAATTTTTGCATACATTAACACCATCCAGATTGTGTGAATGTGCTTGTTTTGTTAACCCATTACAATAGAAAACATGTAGCCAAGCAAATCTCAAATTAACCTTTGATCTGTTTCTAATTTCATGGATTTTGCTGAATTGAGTCTGCCATTTCTTTTTTGAAATGATGGTGCTACATCTCCTAGAATTTTGCAACAAATTCTCTAAGGACTGGTAATTCAACATGCTGTAATTATTTTCTGCAAATGTAAACAGGTTTTTTCACAGTTCTCTAGTGTTTCTCAGTTACGGTAGTTCATAAAGATTGAAACCTGAACAGCCTGTTATCTGATAATATTCCAAAATTTAGAAATTTTGTAAGTTAGTTCTATTCTTCTTGAAATCTTTGATCTGTAATATTTATACAGGGTTTTACATCCATGTGCTCATCTTTCGTGGCATTTCCTTTTGTATACCTCTGATAAAAAAGGGTTATCATTCTTTGTCCTGGTGTAAAGACTTCTAAGATACTGCACTCTGAAACCTGGGTGCTGTGTGCTTCATCTGCTCAGTGAAACATCTAGAAGGAACTTCTGTCCTCTGTATCTCAAATGGGATCAAAGATGAAAATTGCTGTATGTATTTCCTTTCCTACTTACTCATTTACAGAAAATTCTGCTATACATATCAGATAAGGAGGTTGATTTTTCAGATTACTCTGTCTTTTGAGGAATAGATGTCTCAAGTCCCCATGAACAGCAGTGAGATATTAACCATCGTGGTTAGATGGGATTTTTGATCAGTAATTTGTACTGTGGAGTGCTCCCTGGCTGCTACCAACTGCTTACATGTTTCAGCCTAGATCATGCTGTACACTGAGATGGGAAAGACTGCTTGCAGCAGTCACTACATATTTGTAAACCTACCAAGTACTTATTTTGCTTTTGAACGTGATTTAGAGAACCTGTTCTATGATAGGTCATTGGCAGGTTAGTAACTAAGAGATCATAGAATCATGATAAGGTTGTAAAAGATATCTTAGATCTTAACCCAATGAACTGCTTCCCCAGGTGCCATATCTGCAGATTTTTTGAACATTTTCAGGGATGGTGATTCTGCCATTTCTCCCTGGCCACCCTGTTCCAATGCCCGACTGCCTTTTCAGTGAATAATTTTTTCCAAGTGCCCAATCTAAACCTCCCCTGGTACAAATTGAGGCCATTTTGTGTCATTTTGCCACTTGTTACCTGTGAGAAGAGACAACCCCCACCTCATTACGACCTATTTTAGGTAGTTGTAGAGAGTCATGGGGTCCTCCTGAGCCTTCTTTTCTGCAGCCTAAAGAACCGCAGCTCGCTCAGCTGCTGCTCATAGGAAACTGAATTTCATTATATGCTTGTCCAAATATGAAAGCTGGTAATTTTGTTGCCTTTGTATTAAAAGCATATTGCTTACTCATCATAAGTTCTGAGACGTCATCTTACTCAGCCAAATCAAATAGCTTTACTAACATAGGTTTAATTTGAACAGAACTGTAGAGTTTTCTCAGATTCAGAAAGTGAAATCAATTTATGCATGCAAAGTACTGAGCAACAGAAATCACAACTTCCTGCATGTGCCTTTAGTAATGGTGAAATTTAGACAGTGAAATTCTATACACATGGAACAGGACAGTCTGGAAGTATTTTTTCAAATTGCTTCAGGAAGTACAAATCTTTTATGCTTTATGTTTGAGTAACCCAATCAAGGAACTATTTAGATGAATGCAAACACATCCTTAGGTAGAACAACTTTCTTTACTGGCAGAGTGGTCTGTGGTGCTTGCATAGATCGAAACATAACATGATCAATAGTAGGCACACGGTGCTGTTGCGTTGGACCTGAACCAGACAAGCTTTTGCATGAACTAATGCCTATAGCTTGGAGGAGAAGAGGCACAACTGTGCAGGTTCTGCTGCTGTCTGAGCTTACAGCACAAGTGTAGTGCCTTGCCTGCCACCAGCCAGCCTGTAGAGGTGGTGAGCTTGGTAAACAGCACATTGTGCATAGCTGGGCCCACACAGTGAACCTGTCAGGGACCTGACTGCAGGATGTAGCCCCTGTCACTACTGAGGTGGGGTCATACTAGCAGAACAAGAGAGCCCTGATTGCTATGAAATTTGTTACAAATGAGGATGTGTCCAACATCTTATGCTATATTGGCCTATTAAAAGAGATGGGACCACTGGGAGACATCTTAAAGCATGATTTATTGTTCCTCCTCTACAGTCTCATCAAAGGTGAGAACATCTTCACCGTACAAGTCAGAATTCTGTGGTCAGTGGTCACCAGACCACAGGTTATAAGGTGTTTTGAAGGTTTATTAGCCAATAAACTACTGCCACATGGAATGTTTCTACTTTCACACCAATTCCTGATTAAATTGTTTTATATGTTTTTGCCACAGTGCGGACTTTCTTAACCAATCATATAATGACACACAATCCTACAGAATAGCACCTTAAAACTTTTTATTACCTTTAGAACTACTTATATATCTTAAACTCTAATACTTTCCACTACCTAGCTTAACATGTTTCTGCTTAAACTACAGATCCACATTCTTGCCCATGGTCTCCAGATCTGAAAGCCTTTTCCAAGGTCTCAAGTCGAACCCTGTATTCATTTTCTGTGTTTGGGCCTGCATGCACAAGGTTTCAAGAACTTTCTGTGCCTGGAACTCTCACAGTGCTAAACAGGACACTTGACTAGCTTTTCAAAACTCTAAGATCAAGTGACAGCTGCTTTTTATCTATTGGCAAAATTTTTTCAGATACAACTCCTTCCACATTTGACTTGCTTGCTCCACTTCTTGTCAAAGCAAAACATATCAGCTGCACTGCATACTCCATTCAATCATGTATGGAGGCTTCTTGAGTCCTACTCCATGCTGACGTATTTCATCAAGCCAAATTTTGTCATTGCTAGAGCTGGAGATCACATAAGAAGAAATGTAGGATTTGCAACAAATTGTCTTAACATTTGTTAGGCTGAAGGGGAAATATAATCATGCAGGGTAAGCTGAGTGTAAGTCTTTCATCTTTTTCTCTTCCTTCTCAAGATGTAGCTACTTAAGGTAGTTAGTACCAATTTATACTGTGGTGTAAGTGTTTGAGACAGAAGCATAAATAAAACATCCCTAAGCTGGAAGCTAAGTACAGATATAATATACATTTCTTTTGTCAGCTTTGAAGCTGGTGATTGTGTTTTAATTTCATTTTATGAGATTAGATACTCTCAGTTATCTTCGTATTCTGCTGGCGTTTTTGTCACATTAGTTTTGTAAACTTTGAAACTTTTGACTACTGATTAAGTGGCTAACTAGCTATTTTACAGCAAAGAGAAAAAAATTATTACCCTGATGAACACTCTCCAGTCCTTTGTCTGTAAGGGTGATGGCTGCCTTGTGATATTTACAGTTCCACAACGTATTTTTATCTTGGTTAAGCAACCTGGAGGACATTTTTCTGGTTTGGGGGAGGGCATTTGCAATATGAATGGCTTCATGTTTCTGCTGAGGTCTTTCCACTCTCTCTTCCATTTTATTATTATTACTGGCCACTTTATTGTAAGGTATTTCAAATTTTCTGGTGTGAATTCTCTATTGAAGAGAAAGGTCTTGTTTCCATTGGAATAAACAACATTGCCTAACGATGCCTGACCTCTCTGCACAGTGTATCAGAGCTTTTCTGCAAACAGATTAATTAATTTCTTAAACAGCATACTCAGATAAATATTAGTGTTATTAAATATTAATATTTATATGCTTAAACTTATATACTTCAACAGCATAAATCAGATAAAAATTAGTATTGTAAATTCAGTTTCAGCAAATAAACCATGGTGAATCAAAAAGTGTCAGGAGGCAAAATAAAATGTGTGTTATTGTACCTGAACTATTTGCTGTGTTTTGAGGTGTCCTATCAAGGCTGGATGCTGGGTCTTGCCCCATCTCTCTGTGCAGCTGTAGATTTCCCTCTTGGTACCGAAAGTCTCATTATGATCAGAGCAAGAGGTCTTGGTTGGGGGATTGCTCTCTTCTGATTTTTAACTATTGAATAAAGACAAATACATATACTTTGCCTGTGTAGGGTGGACATGATTATTGCAGTTGTGTATATGTTGAATGAAAATTTGCACAATAACAATAACCGGCAATTTTTCTGATGCTCTGAGGACCTTTTTTCATTTTAAAGTTTGGCTTTTATTTCACGTACTCAATTTTTCCTCTCACATCTAACAATGTAATTATTAGCAAATTCCCATGAGTAGTATTGAAGAAATATGCTGGTTTAGGGATATTTTAAGTTTTTCAAGACAAAAAGGGTTTGGTATCAGAATTGTTATTGATTTCCAGTCACTGTAAAGTACACACACATCACAATAAAGGTTAACTGCCTAGAAGAATGTAAAAGAGCAGCAACTTTAAGTAAAAAGAAAATCCAGCTTAAAAAGAAATCAGACTGAAGTAAATGCAGTGAACTGCTTTCTTCGTGTCTGGAATGTTTTCTTCATATGGCTACTGTAGAAACAATGTTTTCTTTTGTTCTTTTTAATGCAGACAGGAACACATCAATATTTAATTTGACCATGAGTAATACATGTATTCCATTTAACCCCAAGTATATTTCGGACTTCGTATGTTTTTATAATGATGATGTGAATTTATAAATCCTTAATGCCCTTAATGCTGCCCATATGTTGTGTTGAAATCCTTAGGAATCTGTAAAAATAAAAGTCAAGAAGATAGTTATGGGCTCCAAAAGCTGAAAACCAACGTAAGCCAGTCTAACAACTAAAGATTTGTCAGTTGTATCCTAATGCTCCTAAACCTTTGGCAGAACAAATGTTGCCCTTGAGAACTTACCTCATTATATCTGGGCATTTTAAATCACTCTACAGAAATAATACAAAATAAAATAAAATGTTCTACTTCTAAATAGAAGGCATGATCCTGGCATCTGTGCTTCTGCCCCAAGTGCTGTCCTTCTGTGCCACAATCAGCATGAGCTTTTCTTAGATTTGTGCTTGTGGGCATATGGACAACTGGAAGTCATTTGGAGATGCCAGTTGTCCTCATTATTATCTTTTTCTTTTATCCTTATCCACTGTCAGTTGCTAAGGATAGTACTAGTTTTACTTCAAACCACTATGCAGCCAAGATTACTTCATGTACATTTTTGAATCTTAGAAGAAAAAGACAAGAAAAGCCAGTTTAAGAACTAGCATGAATGTGTTTTTCACCATCAAAGGATGATGGTGATTCTCCAGCAGGTGGAAAAGCTCTTCCTCAGGTTTTTACACACATTTCCCCAGTACCTGCTAAAGACTGGTCAGATTGAAGTAGTCAGATATTCTCATCAATTTACAAAGTTTTCATACCAATTTGAAGCCCAAGACTTCTAAAACTTACAAGTCATTAGTAGTTTGGAGGCTACCCTGCCCATGGGACTCAGAATTTCTGCTTGTCATCCTACCTTTTGTTGGTAGCCTTTTGTTAGCCAACAATTACTTTTTTCCTTTCACACACAGCTATTCATTTTGCTATATTTTTTCCCATCCACTCATAGTAAACTGATGAAGCAGCACAGCATTATAATGAATTCCTATTTGGTTAGGCAAAAGTTGGATTGTTGTGAGTAATCGAATTACTCCTCTGGAGACAGGATTTCTAAGTAAAGTGATGAGGTGAGGCGATTACAGCTGTAACCCTTACAAGCATAAAAAGATGTGTTATGCTAATCCTTTGTGAATGGGTTGAATTGAAAGTGAGGGAAATAAAAAAGAATGCTCTTGAAAGAAGAAGGGGGGTATGAAAGGACTACTGTGTCATTTATTCCCTTTTCATTCACCCTTTCTTGCTATAGAGAAAAAAAAATTGTGGCAAACTGGAGTATTTTACCTTTCATGTCTGACATTCAAATAATTTAATCTTTAACTGCCTTAAATACTGTGTGAAAAAAAAATGAAAGGGTGGGAAGAGAGGTATAGCAAAAAAAATAAGTGTGAAAAAGTGCCAGTTAGTATAGGCTGCTTTTTGGTTAAGGTTGCTAAATGTGGTATGACTTTATCTTACCTTGTAAAAGCAGCAGTGTGAGGAAGGGGAAAAGAGATGCTGTGGAAAGTAAGAGTTATGTTAAACATTACCTTTATCTGACAACACTTATAGCTCAGGTGGGAGGTCCTTGTTACGCCCAGGCTTGTTTAATTTCTGCTTCCACTCTTTCAGCTGTAAATAAGAGTGCTCTGTCTCAAATTAATACCTGAAAGGACTTTTAAAGGTTCAACTAGGAGAGATGACATGCCAATTACAGTGTAGTAAATAACTGACTAGAGCGTTATAAATATGTCTTGTTAATTGGGTAAGAAGAAACAGCTTATTTGTTTTTAGAAAACCAACCTGAATATAAATGGACAATGTTATAAGTTGCTTTTGGGTTTCTTCTGTGGGTTGGGGTTTTAAGATTTTTAAGAATTTTCATTGTTGCTCTTTTTTTTTTTCCCTTTCTGTGTACGTTTTGGAGGGTAGAAAATTTACCCCGGCCAGCATTTAAGCACCCACTCAGCTGCTCTGCTCACCAGCAGAATGGGAAAGAGAATCAGAAGAGGGAAAGTAAGAAAACCTGTGAGCTAAGAATGGCTTAATAAGTGAAGAAAGGATTATTTTAAAAAAAAAAAAGGATACAAAGGCTCACTCACTACCTCCCGTGCCCATTCTCATACCCAGACCGTCTCCAAGCTTGGAAAAATAGAATTCCTAGTTTTTATTTGAGCATGACATCGTTTGACGTGGGATACCCCTTGAAATGAGGATGCCTCAGTGCTGTCAATAGCTAAAACAATGTTATCAACACTGTTTTAGTGACAAATCGAAAGCATAGCACCCTAACAACTCTAGTGAGGAATGTTTACTCCACGTCAGCCAGACTTATCCTTACTCCATCCTCAACCAGACAGATCCCTTAACAATGCTTAGACGTTATGGTTATACTTTTCAGCATATGATATTTCCGCAGAGAATGGAGGAAGTTTCAGTAAAATTTTTCCCCCTTTGTAGGTTTACAGTGATGATTCAAATTTGGTGTTCTGAAGTTTTATATTAATGAAATTCTTCATTAGCTCTAAATTTGGAAAAAAAAAATACCAACAGGCATGGGGGAATGAACTGCTTATTTTTCCATGTCAGATACCTGAAACTAACTGGAATTTAAGAACAGGGCCTTTGTGGGAAAAGGATAAAATTATAATTCCCAGAATATGGTACTTCATACTTGCATTTCCCCCAAATTCCTTGAGATCAGCCTCCCTGAAAAGTCTCTGTTTACTACTCTCTTACTGTTTTGCCCACACCCCTCTTGAAATTTTTAAGGTATTAGCTAAGGTGAAAAGATTTCTTTTAACCTTAGAAATTATTCTCAAAGTATTTCTCTTCATTTTACTGTAGCTGTAACAGATCCTTGTGCACAAGGAGTCTTGTTAGAAGAGGGAGGTATAACCCCACTCTGAACCTGACACAGCATAATCTCAGCTATAATCTTCTCTGAGCCAGTGTTGAAGACAGGAATGAAATCCAAGATGACATATTCTGTTACTAGAGTATTTGATGGGCCAAGCATGTGAGAAAGGTCTCTACAAAACTCTGAGCAGGAGTTGCTTGTTGTTACCCACCTGCAGCAGCACAGGCATAGTGGAAGTGCTATGGAAGAAGGATATTTGGGTCTAATGGGGAAGTACGTACCAGCATAGAGAGCTATTTCTTCTGGAGTTATGGGATGAGGATTATTTGCCTTTTTCAAGAATTTTTGTTTGAATTTGGCTGCTGCTGTCACTGGGTTTCCAATCAACATTTGTAATTAAAAGTTCTTAAATATTAATGGTACTTTTTATCCTTGCCAAAAGTCAAGATTAGTGTAAGATGGTTCAATGTGATGAAACTTGTTTGGAATTCACATTCACTAAAGTGAACATTGTTAAGTCAATGAGCTGAGTGAGAACGAAATTTTGTGTATTGTTACTCAGTAAAATATTTCATGTTTCTCAAAAGAGGCTTTGCAAGTGTTGGATAAACAGAGTGAAAATTGATATTATATAAAAAATATCTTCTGGTGAAAAAACTGATTTCATAAATATCTGCAATGTCCTAAATACCAAAGTCTATGAATGTTTAATAAGGCTTTTTTTTGTTAGTGGGCATAAATACATTTTGCTGTGAATGTTGGAAATTAGACATAAGATTATTTTGCATATGATTCTGCTGGAAGCTTAGAGCAAATGTATTTAACTAATTGATGAAAAACGTTTCAGTGAGTATTGCTTTTACGTAAAGTTATAGTCCTTAAATTGGCATCTTTGTTCACTATGTTTTGTGAAGCAAAAGACAGAATCTTGAAATAAGGTTTTTCTTTTAGTAGTTTCCATTAAGAGTGGTTGAAACACACCTTGTTTGTCTATCCTGGCATAACCGCCTTGATTTCTGTCCTGCTTTCAAATGTATATGGAGATGTTCAATTTCCAGATCTCAAGAGAATTACTGAATGTAAAGAATATTTAAAATATTTGAAGTAAACCGGAACATATTTTAGTTTAAAAACCTGTTCACGCTTGTTCACAATGCTGATACAATTTTTTTTAAAAATAAACAGACACTGACATTTAGTCATTACTTTGCTTATCTTCTGGCTTAATCTGATTTGGATTCATTCATTTGGTCTGTGGAAGTGACTTTTATAAATAATTTCTTTAAGCTTAGGAAAAGATGTACGGGCTTAAAAACCTTAAATGAAACATCAAGACTAAAAGCAATGCAGTACTTTGAGACAGGATTGTTTGATTGTGGAGCAGGGGCAAAGGTAAGAGAAGGTTAAATGACAGGATCTGTTGATATTTTCTGCTAAGTAGAAGGTAACACCACTTCCCTCATTTCATTAATGTTGGTTGTTTGTCTCTATCTGCACAGTAAGAAATAGGAATGGATGTACCTGCTCCAACTAAAGGTAAAGACTTACTAGCAGTGACTCAAGGTATATATCACAAGGAGGTTGATCTGTAAATGACTCCACGCAGATTTGATAGTGCCTTTCAGTCATGATTCCTAGCACTATTTCTGTTCCTGTTCTGCCCATCTCACAAAAAGGAAGAGAATTTATGCAGAGTTAATGGTGGTTTTCTGTGGTGGCAGCATCTGGAGTTCCCATGGCTAACCAGAACAAGGGATGAACTTTCTAAAGTTTGTGAAGTAATGTCTGTAACAGGTCTGGACTGTGCCTTTGGAAAGAAGGAAAGAAGTAGGCCACCTCTTTCACTCACAGAGATCCACATTTGGATTTGCCTCTCTTTTCATTGGCATATATCTCTCAGATTCACGTAGCTAGGGATACAATTCCAGTCCAATTTAAAGTGACATTTTGCAATCACAAATCGCTGAATTCATTTATATTTCTTACTTTTCTTTTTGAACATTTTGTGTTGTAGTGATAAAAAAAGTTTTTATAGTTTTCTTATGAAGTTTAATGTAGTCCCAAGTTGTTTAATATTTGCTTCAGAAATACATTCTTGTTCTCCACCTTCTGTTTCTTAAATGCTTGAAGCTTGCAAACAGTTCTGTATTTAATTTTACTTTTTGAGTATTTGGTGGAGAGCAGGCATGATCATATCAGATTGCATTATGTTTTCATGTAGGACTGACTAGTCTTTTCATTACACCAGAATCAGGCAAGAGAAGGTCTTATCAGATATTGTCATTCCATTCATTGGCTAATATATTTCCCAGGCGAATGTTTCTTTTCACATATTAGTTAAAGTGTGACAATTCATCTGATTTATGAGAGCAGTTCAAGCAATCTGAAAGTCATCTCCTGTGTTGGTGCTGTCTGAATATATGAGGGTGAATCCATCAACCCAAGTTTGAAAATTTTGGCCATCTGTCTCAAAGAAAGCTGATAGATAACATTGCTTGGGTTTTAAGCAATAAGAATCTGAGGTGAACCATTCATTAAAGTCGTATCAAGTTAGTCAGTGAATAAAGCCATTTTTCCCTTCCTTGAAAAGAAGAAAGGCTATTGCTGCCATGAATGGCCAGGAATACCTGCTTATAAATGGGAATTTACAGTATGGAGCCGCCTGTGTTTCAAAATGCAGTTCACAATCGCCAAAGGAACAATGTATGTCCAAATGAGGTATATACAGATGTGTCTTAGCTTGTGTGCTCAACACTACAGCACATTGTTTTAATGTCAGTGGTTTAATACAACCTTTGTTCTCATTTTTAGATGCAAATTTGGTTTTGGTCATTGTTAGACATAGCTCAGGGCTTCAGTATAGATATTTTTGTCACCTCATCTGCAAGAGTTCTTGGCACTCGATCAGTTTAAGGTGATTTTCTCCTCCAAATCAGTCGCATTTTAATCAGATCACAACTGACTGAAAACCCTAAAACCAGATTTAAAGCATAAATACCAGAACAGTAATCTTCTTTGCTGACAATCTATTACATAAATCATAATACAATATTTGCATGTTATAGTTGGCTTCATTTATTTTGACTTGTATGTGAATTTGAAGCTTTTGTTAAATATATGGTTAGAGTTTTATCCTTTGATACAATTGTGTTTTCCTGGAGAAACTAGCTGAGAAAGCAGCAGCCCAAGACATATCCAAAACAGAGCAGGTAATTTCATACTCTGGATAACAACAACCAAACAATCTATACCTGTGTAAAACATGCAGCTGAGGGGGCACTAAAGTAATCTTTAAACTGATACCTTTCAGTTCTGTATACTGTACAGCCCATGTCTCACTGTATTCTGCCAGCATCTGTGCTTTGTGAAATTAAAAACTGCTTTTCCTTTACCTATTATGAACCAGTATAATACTAGATATAAAAATTCATCTATCTTTAATCATGGAAATTCTCTGTTGCACCTGGTTCCCCATCACAGTCTTGTGTGAAAATTTCCTCGAGTAATGGAAATAATAAAAAAATCTCTTTATTTTTTTCAGATGAGGGAGATTAATTAGAGTTTAAGATTTGAAGGTAACAAAACTTCACTATTAAAAGGAAAAAATGTGAAAAAATAGGCCCAAAGGTTCAGAAAATGGCAATACACTTTAACTCTTTTTTCTTGCAGGCATGTTTTGTCCTATGGTCTGCAGGACTGCCATCTCTTCTTCTTGCTTGAAAGTTTTTTTGACATATTAATAATGTAGGAATATATAGAAAGGGAGGCAATGACACAGTATGAAAGGCTTTTAATATCATTACAGGTCCTGAACTCAATAATCAATGGCAATCAAGCCAGAGCTGTGATTATTGATGTATTTTTCATACAGTTGTCATTGCATTAGCTGCATGTTGTTGCAGTGTCATTATGTCTGTGTTTCTAGATGTGGTAAACAAGCCTATAGACAAGCTCTTGACTTCTTACACAGGGTTTAAGGCTTAAGTAACACATTTGGGTTGGAAATGGTGGTGTAGCAGAGGATGACAAAGCTTTTAGCCAGCTAAAGGCTATTGCCCTCACATCACAGCTGGTAGACTAGCACGGATGAGCACCACAGCTTTGGATGTTTGAGTCCAAAATCAGGTGGCTGAGATTAAACTGCTGACATAAGACCTTTCAGATGTATTTGGATAAGCAGATTTGGGAGCAACTGCATAATTAGGGTAATGGCTGAGATAGTACACAGATAGCCTGCTGTGATGTGCAGCTGGGTGATACCCCCCCACTGGTTTGGAAGAGGATATTTGCCTTTCCATCATGCTCCCAGACATCCAGCTGCTTAAGACACCTATTAGTGCTAAACGTTCAGGAGAACCTCAAGAGTTTTAACCCATGTAACTTTCTGGGAGTGGATGGTCTTCAGATGGGAAGGGTTTAAAAGGGGGAAAAAAAGTTCTCTCTCCATGATTCTGTGTTTCACTTCCAGTGCAGTTGTTTCCCAGCTAGCCCAGTGGACTCCTACAAACACTGCACCATGCCATCAAGGTATTATAGAAATGAAGAAGTTGCAAAAAATTTCTTTAAATGGAAAAATATAACTCTTGTTAAAAAAAGCATCTTTTCTTCTGTCAGAATATATATATATATATGTGCATATATATATATTTACTCTTTTACTCTACTTGAAAAAGCATCAAATTTTACAGGAAAAAATACTGAAGGCTGGCAGTCATGACAGTAATAATCTGGGATACTAAGAAGAGATGGGTGCTATTAAAGATTATATATGAACTATATTTATGCTATGTATAAAATTTAATCTATACATGTTTGGAAAAACAAGGACCTACCTCCAAAGGAAGAATTAGCCACTTGTTTTCTTGGTGGAGTTCTGTTTATTTCCTCATCTTTCACCATCTGAATGGCAAATGACAACTAATGGCTGTTATCAAAGGCTAGGTTTAGCAATATATAAGCTTTCATTTGTGTGAGTTTGTTTTTTTGAAAATAATAAAGGAAAGACTATTTCTGTTCTTCATTACCTCCATCTTTTGATTCCATCTGCAATGTTATTAGCACTGCATTTGATGTAAGACATTTTTTCATCTCATTTTCTGTATTTTGAGCTATCGTTTGGGGTGAGAATTTCTACTTTTCTGGTGGATGAGAGTTAAGCTGTCCTTACTTCCTTCAGTGTAATTACACAAGTGTGCATTAACTCTGCAACTCCTACACTACCAGTAAATTCTCACTTGCAATTTTATAGTTGCTTAAATTAGCAGAAGTTATTCATAGAATGTTATGTTCAATAAATATAGCAACATGTAACTTCAAGCATTTGAGAGTAATATTTTTTCACATAAATCATGTCACGTGCCTATATAAGCAATAATGATCATTATAATGTACTTTCTCTGCTAAACTTCTTAAATGTTATCTAGTGCAAAGATGAGGCATTTTTGTATATTTGCTACCAAACATTGCTTTTTAAATAATTTTCTTTTAAGAATAAATTCTGAGCTAACAAGCCATATAGGACTCAGTGTCAACACCAGGCAACTTCTCAGTGCAGTGTCTTGCACAGTTGAAATTTTAGAACATCAAGAGAGATTTTATCTTTAAAAACACGTGTTTTTGAAGGCAGTTTGTTTAGAGTAAAACTTGGAAGTTGATTGATTTGTAATGTAGCCAAACACCAACTTAACAAATGATCTCATTAGCAAGAGGCTGACTGCTTTTTTTATGTTCCCAGGAAAAAGTGCTGCAAGAGATCTTACAACAGGTCCGTTGTGCTTATAAGGGAAGTAATCACAGTGACCTTAAGAAATGGTAGCAGTTTTTAAATGGCTTGTTGATGAAGTAGACCAGTGGATCATTTTTAGCCAACACCCCTTTCCAGAAAATCAGAGAGTAATAGTGGTCTATATTTCATTGTTTCAGTGTAATACTTAACAGCATGCATGTTATGTGTTTCTACATCCATTTTTTACATACCATTTTCAAGGTCTGCTAGTACACATGCCATGAAAAAAATTTGTTTGAAGTTTTAGATCTCTACTTCCATAATGGCTACTGAAAGAAACACATAAGCGGCTCGAGAAAGCTTATTTTGAATTCTTTTGGTAAGACACAGACAAATAAACAGATTTCAACAAAAATAAATTCACATTAGGTATTTCTCTGAATTTTCCCAACATTTCAAACATGCAACTGTTACACAATGAGATTTGGTATTTTATAACAAGCACTTAATATCCAGAAGTTTATATTTTAGAAGATCTATAAGATTCTAAAACCTGAGTTCTCATGCAGATTAGGATTTTTTTCAGGTAAATCTCCAGCCTTTGCACTGTTGTTGACAGTTGTGAAACAAAGAACTGAAAGAGAACTTCAAAGATTGAAAAAACACAGTACCAGACCCCTGAAATATGGTATCCTAATTCCTCTCAAATATTTGTTATTCGTTTGGAAGCTAAGGCAGTCTAGAATAGGAGGGGAGAAAAAAAGGTTGTGTCTTGGATTTTCTGGTGTCTAGTAGACAAATGAATAGATTAGAATTTATCCACATGTAAAACTCAACAACATAATTTGTTCTGAATGTTTTAGAGTTAGAAGTTCCGAAGGTGGCTTAGCCACCTGCACTTTGTAAGGGGCTGTGACCAGGAGCAGTCTCCACTCTCTTAGGCAGTGATGTTGCAAGATGGGGACAGGCCATGTTCCTCTGACCACGTTTGCTCTTTACTTTGAGAGGTGCCATTGCAGAAGCCTTAGCCCACCATTTTTATTTCATGTCCTGTCCCATCTAAGCCAACTGAACTAGAAGCTGACTGCGTAACTTTAATACACACCTCTTGAAAAATGCCTTGTCCGTGGTGTTGCCATCCGTATTGGCCCAGAGCTTTTTATGTCCTGGGGGCATGGTTGCATCACTGAGCCAGCTCCCTTAAAGCTAACTTAGTTATCTCGGCACAAACAGCTGTTTTCTTGCAGAGGATAGCAGCTTGCAATTCAAAAGCAGCAAAACCTGTGGATTATGGCATTCGCTGTACATCCTAATTCCCCACAACCGAATCCTGTCCTTGCCATTGTTTTAAAGAGAGTTAAGTGCCTGCAAAGTAAACCGCTCCAGAAGTATGTCTTAGTGGCAAATGTAGTAGAAACACCCTGATGGCACTAATTTTCTCTTTCAATGTGACCCATGGACAGCAGGGCTGAGTGTTGCCAGGAACATTGTCTCCTCAGCATTGTTCCTGCTCTGGCTCTCTTCATCTGTTCATGCCCAAGGTTTCTCAGCTACCGAGGCAAACAGATTCAGCACTTTCTTCACTTGATACTTCTGAATCTATTAAGGTAAACTCTTTGCTAATTGGTCATAAATTCATGGACATTACTGATTTCAGAGCCCTCATTAATTTTCGTTTCAGACCATTATAGCAGCAGAGACTTGGTTCACACAATTCCATTTCCCTTAGAGTTTCCTACCAAAGAAATACCATGAATTAAGTGATCTGAAAGTCCTGGAGAGTTGTAGAGATGTGTTTGATTTTTTTTTTAATTGTATATGACTTATCCAAGCAACATTTATCAACATTTGAGAGAGCTTATCAACACTAGACAGGAACTGGTCATTTATACATAAATGGACATACTATACTGGAATTTCAGGTAGCATTATCATTATTGTAGGATAAGATATGGTGTGTTAGATTGTTTAATTAATTAAAATGTATATAAATACTTATAAGCTATGTGTTCACAATCTAAAAAGTATCCAGTAGCATAAATTCAGGCTATTTTTCTGCATTATCTGAAAGCAGGATGTGTAACCTGTTTACTTGGTACCATATTTGTATGCACAGCCAACTGTGAGTCTCCCCGTGCTTAACTTCTACAGTTCCTAGCACCATCCCAAATCTGACTAACTAGAGGTTAGCCTGAAGCTGTATTTATTTTGGCTTTGCACATAAACTATCAGAAGGGTCCCATATACCGTGTCTGTATCAATTTCTGCAGCAATGACCTTTTATGTAGAGAACATAGTCATACATAATTTTGTCCATATGAAGGCTTAACTTATAATATCACAAAGCTTTGGGGCCCTGAGAACTCCTTCTGTTAGGCTCAGCTGGCAGCATCTGGAGGTGGTTTCCCTCTCCCTTTCCCCCAGCAAGGGACACTCATGAGGATAAATTTGGCACAGTATGTTGCAACACAAATGTGAGACCGCAGATTTTATCTAAGCATCTAAGATTTTATCTAAGCACTACCCTCTCCTTCCAGCACAAGCTCAGAGAAGAGGCTGGTGGTGCCTGGGATCTCCCTTTTCACTGGCAGAGTCTGTTAAATTCTATTCCTTGGGACAGTCAAGAACCTGGTTACCATGGTGACAGGGATGAACCTGACACTTCAGAGCACAGCTCAGAGAATCACTGTGAACACTTTCTGTTCACAATCATGTACAAATTTTCTTTCTAATAATGCTACCCTAAGAATCTGTAATTTAAAATCCTGGAAGGAACAGCTTAGATGGATCCAAACCCCAGTAAATTTCTGGCATGCCTTCATCTCCCAGAAGCTGCAGTCCAAGAGAGAAATGCTTTGGGAGCTGTATGGAACCGAGTATTGTGGAGATTCCTTTCCCACTAAATATAACTTCAGCTTTCAACTTGAGAAAGAAAAATCAGTAGTGCTGTACTAAAGTGACCCATGTGAGGATATCTGTGAGACCTCATGAATCAAGTGCATAGTTTGCTAGAACAAGTTGCACATCCTGCCTCCGGATTCCTGCAAATATACATTAAAATGTTTTCAGCAAATAGGATCAGCTTAAACATTTTTTAAACTTAATAAAGCTAAAAGTGATTATGGATCTTCTCTCACTGAACTTGCATTTATTAATTAAATTTCAGACCTATAAAAGTTTCCTTAATTGCACAATGATTATCACTGTAGCAAAGCAGTAAAAAAACAAGACTGATGTAAGCAGAACAGTCTTTCTGGGTGGATGATTAAAATACAGAGCAGACCAGTCTAAAAAAATATTTGTTGAAGAATCTCACCTGGTTTTTCAACAAGTCCTTTTCTCAGGTGGCAGACTGACATCTCTAGAGCTACCTTCAGTTTCATTTGATGTTATCATAATGTTACCTTGTTGAACTCATTCAGATGTCATTCCTGGATTTAATTAAAAATTTTTGAATGTCACATAACAAAAGTGCAGAGCAGATTATCTTGAGCACAGCTATTTTGAATATCAAGCTACGCAGCAGTAACACCAGTTTGTGAGAATTCAAAGATCTGCCATAAACAGAAATTAACATTCAAAGAAAATGCAGTGTAATAAAATAGCAGCTTTAATCATGCATAGAACTGAGTTTCTTCCCTTGCTCATACAAAGGAAACCTGGAATAAAATGCTGTGAATGTTAAGAGAGTCAAATCATATGGTGAGAAGGTTGCATATAAAAATGTTGTTCAAAACTTCTGATTTAAAAGCTGTCTTTTGGAAGGCTGGCTGTTCTCTTAGTGGTACCATGCGAACAACCCTGCAAAATCCTATCAGAATTTTCTGCTTGAATAATTGTGTTTGGATGAGTAAGTAGAATATCATTATCTTGATTCCTGCACCATCTTTTTGGGAAGGTATAGGCGAATAGATTTTGTGCTGAGCGTCATAAATTCTCTGACAATTTTGCAAGGCTCTGTGTAAATTTTGAACCACAGAAGGAAGGAGAAGACAGGAAAGAAATATGTGCCGTGACTGGATTCCTTATGCCACAGTATACTTCAAAAATTAGATGTAAATAATATGTATATGCTTAATTTTAGAAGTGGATATTGGATTTTTTGGTGTGTTTGATTAAAAATGTGGTTTAGAAATTTAAAGTAATTAAGTACATCAGGAAATTGTGAGAAGATGGATTCTACCTTACCTGTTTAGAATTTTGCTGTCCGTGAGAGAGTTACCTATACTAGTTTAATTTAGTGCTGTTCACAGTTGAACTTCATGCTATAAATCATGGAAGTTGACTGATTGAATACTCTCCTTTACTATCTATGAAAACAAGGAGAACAACTTCTTATATGGTGACTGTTACTAGGTATGTGTAGAGTCAGAATCACTGGATCAAATTATTTTATGAACTTTGTGAGTGGGACTGTGGAATATGATTGTTGCTGTTCATTAGTTCAGAAGAAAGGCAAGTAGATAAATTGCTAGCATCTAGTGTTCACTTCCCAATCTAGCTCATAAATCCTCAGTCTAGGCAGCTATTTTTGTACAGGGAGAAATATAGTTAGTGCTCTGTTTCAGGTCAGAAACTCTTCTTGCAAATTTTATGGAAGGTGAGTTTGCACAGGTTGAAAGCTGTAGCGTTTTCTCAGATTTACAGAATCAAAATGCAAAAAACATTGATATGCACGGCAAAGACTGTGTAAAAATTAATTCTTACTTAATTCATGGTCTATTAGAGTAAGACTGGTCAAAGGAATTAGTAGTCAATAGAGTGTCCATTTCTGTATGATCATTGTTCTGTTACCACGCAAGGTTCTTTCTCGGATCAATAAATTACCTTTTAACAGAGTCTGATGTTCAAGATAGAAGAGAGGATTGCACAATTACATTACTAAAAAGGAGCATTTAAAATTAATAAAGCAAGTGTTTTTATAACTGGAATAATTTAAGAGCATTTTTTCCTTTTTTAGACATATACAGTAGTTAACTCCAATTACCAAAATAATTGTATCTCTCCAATTTAGAGATGTTGTGTGAGGATGTTGTCATGGACCATGTCAAAGGCTTACAAAAGTCCAGATAGATGACATCTGTAACTCTTCCCTTGCCCTCTGATGTAGTCACTCCATCACATAAGGCTGCTCGATTGGTCAGGCAAGATTTGTTCTTGGTGAAGCCATGGTTACCTCAGTTACTTTGTTTGACAAAATCAGGTGCTAAGTCTGCAGAAGAGCCACTTCACAGAACTAAATCCTAGTTGTCTTGTAGAGGGTAGAGAAAGCGAGTTCTCAGAGTAAGCAGTTGTTCACTTGCTGCTGTAGTCCTTGTACAATCAGCAGCCAGGAGATACTCACTTATATGTGTAGGTTTAACATGTACTCACAAGATTTCTCTGTTTTACACTCTGGTTATGAGCTTACCCATGTAAGTTCGCACACGGTTATTACAATACACTTTGAACTATCAAAGTTAAAACACAAGTAATATGAAATGCTTTCAAATTCATAAGTTTCATGAAATTATTCTATGCTACATTCAATAGCTTCCTCAAAATAATCATTGCATGCAATACACATAGATTACAGTGTGATTTATATCTATGATTACTTTCATATAGTCCCCAAATGTAGAATTTAGTCTAAAAAATGCATGTATTTTCTGTTTCTGGAAATATAACAATCCTGGCTTCATTTAAGTTCAAAGCAATTTTTCTGTTGATATTGTCAAGACAGGTATCCTTTTGCCAGTAGATTTTAACATTTTGGGTATAGGAGACTCATCTACTGATTATAGACTGGTTAGTGTATGACTGTTCAATGACATTTTCCTCAACTAATTTAGCACTCTTTGGTGCATTTCTAGTGGGCACCAGCTTTATCTCATAAGTAGCCTTAAAGTTCATGGAGTGAGTTACTGTCCCTTACTTTAAAACCCTTAATGTAAGGAAACAAGAACAAATGGTCAAGTAGTAGTTATCCTCCTGGCTTTCCACTGTTGTTTGAAAGACTTGGCAGAGAGCTTCATTTTGAAGTTACTGATGATCCAAACCAATAATTTCCTAGAGTGTATATAATAAAATACCTGTGCCTAACTTAGCCAAATATGTAAACACCCTCAGTAGCCTTTCCTCAGATTTTCTGAGACATGGATAGTTTTTTTTCTAAAGTAATTTTCTGAATGAAACAACCCTATGTGTGGCCATGCAATAGTTTTAAACATGACGCAGAGAAGCATGTGTATTGCAGCTTGCTCTATGAAGTTATAAGGGTCCTGTCTTTCTCCAGGGAAGTGTGAAACAGGTCTATCATTCTTTCCCTTTCACTCTCTCGTTGCTAATACTCCTTTGAAAATACCACTGTCCTGATCAAAGCTCAAAGCCTGTATTGTTGGATGTATTTTTGAGCCTTCAAGTTTGAAGTGCATCTTCAGGTCACATTCAATCCCTGTCATTCGTATTTTGAAATCTCTGAGACTTGGCCTTAAATCTCCATCCACACAACTAAACCTCTTGTTCCAGCCTTAGTTATTTTGCAGATTGAGTACTTCTTACCTTTTCTAGGTCAGAGCTGCCCAGCTGCACTCACTTTGTATAATTCCAGACACAGCAAATATCCCATTCCTGTGTACTCCCTCTTTACCCTTCCCCTGTCCTTGGTGTTTCTCAGTACTCCATACAGCAAATATGATTTTTTTCCCCGTTGGCATATAAAGCCATTTATATCTAGCTTAGATTTGTCTTTTGACTCTACTGATTGGCCTTTTGGCTTTACTGCTTATCAAATGTTCATTCACGTTTGTCACATCCGGCCCAGCTAATACTGGACTGGGAGTTGATTCATGTTAAGCATTGAGAATGCTGAATACCTTCATCTTTCATTTCTGCCTTAAAAGTCATGCCCCTCATTTTCTCTGTTGGACAGCATCATATGTGTATCCGACATTAATCCTAGATTGTGTGTGTTGTACATGCACACATCTCTTGCCTGATCCCCACTTTTACCCCTTGATGCCTCAACAACACATATAATACAAACAAAATATATAGTATTCAGTCCTCACAGGTTATGTATGCAAGTGTGCATGCAGGCATGTATTTACATAGAGAAGGAAACATTTAGTATTTCTCAGCAGATAGAGTTCAAGCTGTAGGTGAGAGAGATGATTATAATGATGAATTCTTATGATGATGATTAAGTTTTACGATTAAAGCACTGCCAGATCTCTCACGGTCTGTCTAGCTCTCGTGTGGGTGTCTGGAAGAGAGCACGTTCCTTACTCCGAAGGTTTTTCTGAGGGTAAGTTGTTAGTACAGGGTTCAGATACTGCAGAGATGAAGGTTACAGAAACAAGTAATAAAGAGTAATTTTAAACAACAGCATTATCCTTCCCTCAAAAGGATATGGATTCCTGCACATGGAATACAAATATAAATTATCTATGTAACATGATTAAACCCAGAAAGCATTAGATACCAATTTTCCCTGATAATGACTACGCTGGCTTTCTGAATGGAGTAGATTTTCAGGGGAGCAGGAGCCTTTCTCTTGTATTTACGTCACCTTGGTTTTTGTTCTGCTGCTTTTGGTGATCTGTTGAGAAGTATCCTAGTTTCAGACTAAAGGACATTTTCTGTGTAATGACATAAGCATGATGATACCAACAGTTTGTAACTTATTCCATGAGGATGCTGTGAGGGGAGAGGTTAAGTGGCATCTGCTGCATGCTGGGTGGAGTGTGAGAGAAGGGCCAGAGGGAGCAAGCACACGTACCCCTTCATGCCAGTGAGTAGAGGAAAGGCCACAGCCTTAGAAAGCAGAACTAGAGAACTGGAAAGCCATTTTCTATTCTACAAGTAAACATCTCATGGGATTTTACCCCTGGCTGAAACCTATTTATATTTTTCATATTTTTACCAGACTGGAAAAGCTCCTGTTCCTGATCTTTTACACAAGGCTGTTATGCAAAGAGGTGCAGACTGAATGGCTGTGCATTTTCATGTAAATTCTATTTTTCTCTCTGCCGTAACCTGTAGCCTCAGCCCACTCAGCTGTGCTATGGACTGGTTTCACCTCTCTGTAGAACAGTGGTTTGTGCGATTCCTTTCAGGGCTTATAAACAGAAATAAAACTTCTGCTGACTTTAGGCTTGGCTTTGTGGATGACCTTATTTAGAGAATCAAAATTCCCAGTAGAATGCAGATCTCAGACCAGATGCTGTAAGGTGAATTAATGTGCAAAGGTGGACTGAAACTGGATGAAGGACAGAAGTACTGCAGTTTAGGGTTCACACTGTGGCTTGGAAAACAATTGTTTTACTATTTGCGTGTAAATGTTTTCTTACTATTCAGTGTTAAATATTCCATATTTAATATGTGAAAAAAATAACATGAAATGAAGTAATGGTGGTAAGTTGATATATTGTCTCTGCTCTGTCTTCTGCTTTTTAATACAGTAACTTATTTGGAAATCCAGGTGTATGTGTGGAGGTGTGTATATATATATATATATATGTATTTATGCAGCTGTATACATATACATATACTTACTGCTGCAAGGAGGGCAACAAAGATGGTGAAGGGCTTTGAGGGGAAGCTGCATCAGGAGCAACTGAGGATACTTGGTCTGTTCACCCTGGAGAAGGGGAGACTGAGGAGAGACCCCACTGCCGTTGCAACTTCCTCTTGAGGAGATGCAGAAGGGCAGGCACTGGTCTCTTCTGTCTGGTGTCCAGTGATCTGAGGGAATGGCCTGAACTTGTGTCAGGGGAGGATTAGGTTGGGTATTAGTAAAAGGTTCTTCTCCCAGAGGATGGCTGGGCACTGGATCCGGCTCCCCAGAGAAGTGGTCATAGCACCAAGCCTGACAGAGTTCATGTGTTAGGATAAAACCCTAAGCACATGGTGTGACTTTAGGGGATGGTTCTGTGCAGGGCCAAGAGTTGGACTCAATGGTCTTTGTATGCTTATTCTATAGCTCTGTTAAATTTATAGTGTGTCTACGTACATATGTGTAGATGTTTAAACACGTGATGCCTGTATGTATATTTTGACTACTGTATTAAGACATGCACTTATTCAAAAATTATTACCAAAAGTTATTTCCTTGTCTCTAGTGCTTACACATTTAAATAACTTCTTTTTTTGATTTGTTTAGCAGCAGCAACAGAAGAACCTGAGGTGATTCCGGATCCAGCTAAACAAACAGATCGGGTGGTGAAAATAGCAGGAATAAGTGCTGGAATTCTGGTATTCATCCTACTTCTCCTTGTTGTCATATTGATCGTGAAAAAAAGGTAAGAAAATGATCTGTGTTGATTGATCTTTTTCTTCCCCCTCCCTATCAAACTATTTTAAAAGGGTGTTTTTTACAGGTTTTTAGAAAAAAAAAAGTTTTAGGACTGGTAGGTCCTTTTGGTTGATTTTTGGATTAGTTCCTTGTGTTTTCTTTGCAGTGGTTCTTAAGATGTCTTTAAAGATAGTATTTCTTTATATTTAAGATCCGATAACTATACATTTTCTCATACTTATTTATTTCCAAGGATTTTTAAGTTGGAGATGGAAGAATGTACAGATTGTTAAAGTGGGTGGAATTGAAATTCATGGTGCCTTTTTTTAAGCAAAGAAAAAATAATAACTTATTACACTTTTCATATTTTAACCGCTTAATGAATATTATTTTCTCTATGCGGCTCTAACGAGTTATTTGTATTTGTATGTTACCCAACTTGCAAAATAATGTAATTCTATACCTCTATTTATGCTCTTGTAAACCTGGAGTTTTTTCTTAAGTCATACCACATCACTGTAAAATTATCTAGTGAGTCTTTAGTGCATGAAATTGTTTAAAAGTGTATTAATTTAAGTGAATTTAAATTTTTTTCAGTGCTTTCTTAGACAGTAAGCAATATCGCCATCTTCTGGCATTGTTCAATGCTATCCCTGCATCCCAATCCTCCTACCTGTAGTAACTTGTGCTATCCTATTGCTTGGTCAGTGTTTCAAAGCCTAGCCTTCCCAGTAGTTGCAACTCTTTTAACCTGGCATAAGAGTCCGTAACATGTCCCTATAATTCCGTAGTTATAGTATAGAAACTAATTCCTCTCTCTGTGTGCACCCCCTCCCTGGTGGGTCCCCTTCACATGGCACAAGCTGGTTTCTCTTGGCTAGAATGAGCCCTTTGCCTTCCCACAGTGTGTGCGTTGTGTTCCCTTGCCTTTTGCAGAAGTTATAACAAAAAGTATTTTTGTGATTGTTGCATATATTCCTCTGAAGTGCAGCTTGCTATTATTTTTAAAGATTAAGATCATTCTATATGTTGTAATTGCTGGTTTGCATTAGATTTTTTTAATTTATTGCCTTTTTACAATTATCCCTGGAGATATATAACTTGGAGAAGAAACGTCTGCATTAGAAACATTAGGTATGCTTATAGTGTTCTGTGTTAGTTAGCTACATATGTGATTTTTCCCAAAAGTGCTTTTACTTTTCTCTGTTGTTTACCTCTGTGGTTAAGAGTTAACACATATGCAAAAACTCCAACCCATCATGTGCAAAAAAGACATACAGTCAGCCAGTTTTCTTTATTTACGTGACCTTAGAAAAACAAAAAAGAAATTGTTTTTCAGTTTTTAGGAGGAGATCTCTATATTGTAGCTTTGTAGCATGGTATGTGCTGGGAAATATCATCTTAGTGCGTGTTACAGTGGTCCCTGTACGTTTAATAGAAAATTCTCTGTGTGTGCACGTCTGTTTGTGTGTGAGAGAGAGGCCGTCTAACACAACAGTGTCAGTCACTTCCAGATGTGATTGACTAGTTTTGCAAACAACAAACAAACAAACAAACAAATCCATGTGTACATTTTTCCTGTCCTTTTTGCTTCTTCCATTCAGAGTCCTTTTAGGCTCAAATTTTCACTATTGAATTGTTTGACCAATGTGAGTTAATTATATCTGTGAAGTGATATTTTTAAATTTCCCCTTTTCTCCCTTTCCCTCCTCAGAACCTGTGAAGGCAGTATCCTTTTAGAAATTATATTCATTCTATAACACACAATATTTATGAACTCCTCTACTATTTTGTATTCTAAATAGGTGAGAAATTAACCTGCTTAATGAATCTTAAATGTTTGGCAATTTTTCATCAAGGTAGTTTAATTGGTTGTCTGTGGCATATGTTGTAGGTGTGCCATTCTTCTCCCTCTCTGCCTTTAGTGAAAATGGGCACTTTTTTAATACCAGCTTTCGACAAGGTCTTTTACAAAAAAACATAGAAAAACTGTGTTCCTGAGTTAAATCAGTCCATCTAGTGAATCAGGGCAATTCATATAATGAAGCCAGAAACAGCTGTAAAACTCTGACACATTCACACATACAAAAACACACTTCACTTAGTTGTGGTGGGACTGAAAACCGATCCGTCTGAATCATCCTCTGTAGTGTACCTATTCAGTGATCCATTATGTAGTATCCCTTTTGGTACCCGAATTGACCACAGCTTCTTAGATGGAAAAGTCAATAAAACAATGGTTTCTGCATTTTTATTGGTTTATTAAGTTGTATGCACAGCCACCGCTATCTCAAACTGATTAAATGCATTACATTTTATTGAAAAACTAAGTACTAAGCAGTTTTGTTCATGAACTTGAGATGTTTTAGGCTTTGCCTGATCATTTTGTACAAATTGGTTTGAAGTTTTTCTGAATGAAGCTCTTAACAGCTTTTGCAGACTTTTACTGGAGTAATCAAACCAGCTAAGAAAAGGGATACTGCATCTTTAACAAGCAACGCCATTTTTATTTTCAAAATCATTGTTGGACTATTTCCAAATGTCCTTCATTTCCTTCCATTTGTTTACCCTCCATGTTTTTAATGCTTAGCATGACTACATCAGCATTTCCAATTGTAAGATTTTAAAATAGAAAGCATATGTTTGCATTCAGGAAATGTGTGGTGGATATGCCAGTACACACGTGTCTGCTGGAAATGTGCAGTTTTATTTAAAATGTGTGTACTCATATAGCTACACATAGTACGCATACAAACATATATGTATACAACTGTGTACTGATAAATATGTTAAAGTGAATGACAAGAAATCGTTTTCTGATTAAATGTATTTATGAATGGAACCTTTATTTTTTGTGACTGAAAAGTAAAAAGCATATCTGCTGCACAAGATTTGTACACAGCTGTTCATTTGTCATGACATCTAGGCGGTAATCATTATATTATGCTGAACTGCATGTTGAAATTACACAATCCATTTATTTTTCAAAATTTTTTGGCAATTAGTAAAATCTCAGCATGTAATTTTCTCAAGTGATCTTTCTAAAAAACTAATCATTTTTATACGCTAGGGTTTTTTTTGTTTTGTTTTGTTTTTTAATTGCATGGCAAAGTAAGGCTAGTTTGTGCATGAGCAAGTTGAAATGCTAACCAAAGAAACACAAATTTTTCAACTTTTTTTTTAAACGCACATTTCTCTGCTTTATTGGATGTGACAGAGTCACGCTTTTCATTCACCATTGCTTCTCTTTTTCCACTGTCTGTGATTTGCTTGCCAGGAGGAGCTACTATTCTTACTCCTACTATCTGTAAGTAGAATACGGGTGACTTACTATTCTATGTGTTTTAAAGATGCAGTATCCCTTTTTAAAAAAGAAAAAGTCTCCATATTTTTCCGTTTTATTGATAGTTACCTTCCCTTGTTCTCAGGCTTGAAAAATTGCTTGTTTCATTGTTCCTGTTATTCTTACTCTGTTGTTTCTTTTTTTAAAGGGATATTGTATTTCTAACTGTGTATTGAGACTTTAGCTTTTTGCTGCAGTTTTTTCCATAACTATCATTTTAGCTTATTATAATCATAATTTAATTTGCATTATGATTCACAGCAACACATCACACTAAGGAAAAAAGATCTTTTCCCATTTCCTAGTTAGTGAACTATGCCTGTAGATCACAAACGGTACGTTCTTAGGGTATCAGTTCAGGAGTGATCTTGTGCACCATTTTCCTATGCAAGTTTTAGGCAGATGCCAAACTTTTAGAAGTAGTTTATGGTCTGCCTCTTTTGCTTTTCAGGTGCTTTGCATACACATCTTAAAGTGCGAATCTCATTTTATGGCATTGATTTGTATAAAGTTTTACTTCATTGAAGCAAAACTGACTTTTTTAATACTTGTTGACAAAAAGATTTTTGTGAGGACTGTGACAGTTTTGTCTGTGATTGAACAAGCAGTTATATGCATCCTTCATTTTAAATAAAAGCATAAAGTACTTGACTTCAGAGGAGTTCTAAGGATGCACTTGAATGCTTTGATGAACCAGTAGTGTCCGATAATGATGGTCTTCCACATTTTCAAGCAGAATTAATTGACTTCTTTAAGCAAACTTAAAAAAAAAAAAGATAAGCTGGTTTAGCTAACTGCCATTGTCAGATTTATTGTGACAAATTATAATTTCCTTGTTAAAAAACAATTGCTTCTACTCAAGATAATTAACCACACAGTTTCATCCTATGATGGAACACCTTTCCCCTCCAACCACTGTATCACCCACCTGAGCAGATGCATCCAACTGAATCCTTCAGCAGATTATGGGAATAATTTAAGGCTTTCTGTCAGCCTCAAGCCTTCTTTAACCTAATGATTTACTTAACTATCACAAAGCATAGGTTGCATGTGCCTTTAGCTGAGTGAGGGAGGGAAAGGGAAAGGGAAAGGGAAAGGGAAAGGGAAAGGGAAAGGGAAAGGGAAAGGGAAAGGGAAAGGGAAAGGGAGCTGTCAAACCCCAAGGGACCCAGGAGCTGTTGAACAATAAAGTTGTCCTCTCATTTCCCAGAAGCTTTAGGTTGCAGTGCTACAGCACAATAGACCTTTTTAGGCATTGAAGCAGAGCATAAGAATTAGAAAGTAGCTACTGTAATAAGCTAATAACATGAAAGCCTTAATAGCTGTTGATTTATTTAGCATAGCTAGCCGGTTTTGTTCCAAAGTGGTGCTTCAAAGAAAAGCTTAATATCGTTGAGAGATGAGATGTAATAGTCTTTTTGTTCCGTTTCTGAGGTGACACTAGATAAAGGTGATCTTCAGTGTATAGAGAGTATTTGAAAGGCTTTGAAACTTAAAAAACTACTTTGAACTAGAAATGCTAGTTTTGTGAAGGCTTTGATAGTATTGGGAATCAGTTATAAAGCTCAAGCAGTTTCACTCTTGGACATTCTTATGGTCTTCATTTGTTCAACCAGAGTATCATTTAAACCAACTCGTCTTAAGTTAAAAGGAATGTGTGGAGTAAATGTATAAAATAAAGCATTTTAGGGAAGACATCTGACAAGGTTTTTTTTTGTTTTTCATGTAACAACTGATACAGAACCCCATCAAACAACAGTTTGATTAAAAAAAAATAGGTTTAGAGACTACTTTTGGGATTTTTGTAGTAGGAATGTTACTGACTAGTGATTTTCTAACTATTCCATCTGTAGATGGAGCAGAAGCAGAGGGGAGGGGGCAGGAATCTGACAAAACGGGGACATAAGTCTGATTGGTAGAAGAATCTACTATTCACAGGAGAGCTTTGTCCATCCATATTCTACACCATGGTCCCTCATTGTGAACCAAGTTAACAACTTAAGAAACAGCCCTGTAACATTTTCTTCATTTTCTTAAATATGTGCGAGCATGATGGACTCCTTGCCCTAGAGAACAGTGTAGGTCCTTTCTGGCAAACTTTCCCAGGACTCAACAAGTAAATGGATGGATAATTTACACTGATATTCTTCATAGAATCCCCGAATAGTTTGTATTGGAAGGGACCTGTCTAGTTCCAAACCCCCTGCTGTGGGCAGGAACAACTTCCACCAGATCAGATTTCTCAGAGCCCCATCCCATCTGGCCTTGAACATGCCAGAAAGAGGAGGGCCACAGCTTCTCTGGGCAACTGCTGTTAATATCTCACCACCTTGATATCTTCCTAACATCTAACATTATAATATGTAATAAGTATCTCTAATATTATCCTTATCTGCTCTTTGAATGTGCATGGAATATTTAGAGTTAGCCATCCTTTTAGTAAAGAGAAATGTAAGATAAACACTGTCTAAACAGTTATCATTTAATGGTATTCTATGCAAAAGAAGGTTATGAAGATAAGCTATGTTTTAAACATACATTTTCAAGAACTCAGGACAGTAAGTGATGATTGTGTCTCTCATGTGTTGTCAGATTTATCCAACTGAGCAGGTTGGGTATCTAATGTATTATAGTCATGGCTTCAGCTGAAAACAGGGATATTTCAGAACAGTTTGATACATGTTACAGGCTTCTGCAGAACCAAGGTGCAGCTCATGCTGCTCTGCATACTTCCTGCTACTTGAGATACATACTTTAAGTTATAATTAAAATATTTCATCTGCTTCCATCTGACTCCTGGAGACAGTGAAAATCACTTCCAGTTCTTTCTCAAAAGGGAAGAATTGAAGTGTGAACTTTAAGGGCACTGGCTGTTAATTTGAGGGGCTTAGTACAGATTAGCTTGGTCTTTAACTGTGATACAGTCAGAGCGTAAGATTGTTAATGTCAAAATTGCAATGTTCCCAAACTCCATGAAAGGGTAGAATGATAAGGGTGGGTTTGTTTTTCAAAGAACCGAAGTTAAGTACCAGGACCATAGTGTGATATTCTCTTTTATCTTGTATATTGAATGGGCAGCACAACATTTTACATAAAACGTAATATAAATATGTAATATAAGTATGTATTGAATAATTATGGTTCTTTTGTTGCTTCATAATTTTTTGACTAACGAAGTAATTTAGAAGGTTACATGATTCTTCTTCCCAAGAACGCAAGCAAGGGAAATGAATTATCCATTTAAAAAATCAAAACAGATATTTAAATGGAGATGGTTGATAAAATTGCATGCACAGATGCTTCTTATTTGTTATTTCAGTTAAAATGCAATTATATTCTCTAATTTGTTTATATTAGTGTAATTACTCCACAGGGGAAAAAAAATATTACCAGGGTACAGGAGTAAGCATTTCCATTACAGCATTTGTGTGTGTACAGAAAACACGAGACCATGACTGTTTCATAACAGGGTCCACAGTTTTATGACATGCTGAAAAAATCGCACACAGGGAAAGAAGTCAAGCTTTTCAGTCACTCAGGATTATAGAGAATGATTGCTGAAGACCTCACCATTCATCAAATATTAAGGTGGTTTACTTTTTTTTCTTTTTGGCTGGGCAGCAAACTTGCAAAGAAGCGCAAGGATGCCATGGGAACCACCCGCCAGGAGATGACCCACATGGTGAATGCCATGGACAGGAGTTATGCCGACCAGAGCACTCTGCATGCAGAGGATCCCCTGTCAATCACATTTATGGACTCACATAACTTCAGCCCCAGATGTAAGTAGACAATGATAGATACTCCAGAGTGTAGGTGAATATAGAAACATGGAAAACAATTCTGATTTTCAAGGAAAATTGCTTTATACTTCAGGTTTTCAAGGAATGCTGATAAAGCAAAAGGTTGAGTAGGGATGTTTGTATGCTGTCCTTATTGGAACGTGGCAAATTATTTCATTAGATATTTGCATGTGCTTTCACTATGCAAGGATATTTGTTTTAGGGAAAGTATTATACTTCTAGAATACCTCAGTTAAAACCTGAAATTGAGTTTTCCCTCATGAGACTATTTAATGCCAGATTGTTAAATATTACTACATAAGACCATGTCTGTAATGAGGTCCAAATTATTTTCTATTTTTTTGGCAGTAAGGACATTACAACAGAAGGAAACATTGACAATTTTCGTTGCTGTTTGTGAAGTTTAGGAACAAGCTTGTTAATATATCTGCAAATTTGTTCTATATTTGTGTTCATTTTTTGTAGACATGCCAACTGGTTTTGAAAAAGTTTGGGTTTCTGACTGTTAAGGGTTATAGCTGCCACAGTTCAGCACTCTTGCTTCCCAACATCTTCACTATAACTTGCCCAAAAGCAAGGTACTCCACTGGCAGACATAATATTTCAAAACTAGTGTATAAGTTACAAAGGGATACAATTCTGCCATGGAGCTGGTAGGAACCTGAGCTTCTCACAGCTCCATGGGCTTGTGACTTGGCTTTAAGATCTGAGCAGCCTGAGCTGCTTCTGAATTGCCATTGTTTGGGAATGACACTCTGTCTATTCTTGTCTCCCATGCTGCTTACCATGCTTGAGCAAAATCCATCCACTAAGGCTCTTAAGCTCTTTCCTGGTTGTTGTAAGGGAAATGGGTTTTGGACAAGGGTTTATTGCTTGGTTTATTGAAGGATACCAAACTGCTAAATGCTAATATTCTTAGTGTCTCATAACCAATTATAATTGGGCATATCAGCCTGATGGTTTTTCTACAGTTTTGGCTGGAACAGTATGAAAAGTCTCCAAAGTTCAATGTCTTATTGGCATTGAAATTTGTGGAGACATGATTGCAGAGACAGTTTGATATGGCCTGTGATGGTGGATCCCAAGCTAAGAATTTATCAGGAATTTACATGGCTGTTAGTGAGCCAGGGCTGCCAGGCACTCAGGCAGTCTTTCAGATGGACAGATGTGATGCCAAGAGCCCGTGAGCTCCTGTCACCACAACTGTCCTTCTTTGCCTGGCTGGCAAAGAAGTTGGACATCACTGGTTTATAACATCCTAAGTATGTGATTTTTTATGTATTGGAGGATTTGCTTCTTCTGATCATTTTCTGTGCTGAGACAAGTCTTCCAAGCTTTCAGGGTTTGTTGTTATGTGACAAACTTTCAGGCAGATTGTTTGAGAACTGGAGCTTAATTCTGTTACAGACACTTTGACATTATAATTTTTTGTTCCAGACTGAAACGAAACAAATCCTGGATTCTGCCATTTCTGTCCAAAACAGTGCATTTATCTCTGCATGGTTCTAGCTGTGATAATAAAAGATAAAATTCTATCAGACATTTTTATTCAGACATCTGCATCTGTGTATCTGTGATTTTCCTGTACTCATTATGAGCAATCTCTTCCATATTGAACATTAAAAAAGCTATTAACAGTAAAAATGTATATAATTTTTTTTAATAATGGAAAAGTTTATAGAAATACCATTTTATTTTGAGATTAGCTTTTCCAGTATTACGTGAGAGGATGGGTTTAAAAAGAAAGAAGTGAGTTCTATGAAAGTGAACCTTTATTGTGAAGTGTAAAAAACAATGGTGAAGGAGGAGCCCTTTCAAAAACTAAATTGCATGTAATGTCTTCTTTATTTCATTTCAGTAAAGATCTCTTTGCTCTTATCATTACATTTCTGAAGTCTGAAATCACTGCCTTTCATACCTCTTTTATTCAGGATGCTTTCCGGAACTGTATTCATTCTGGTTTTCTCTTGTACTAAAATTAATGGAGTTTAGTTATCTCTTGGTCGTACTCTGAAGTATATTGTTTTTATTCTTAAAAATACACAAATTAAGGGTAATGTGTTTCTTCATGGGCTTTGTTTTCCTACAGTGCCCAATGATCCACTTGTGCCGACAGCTGTGTTAGGTGAGGACCCTAGTCCTTCATTATCCATTCCTGCATGAGTTCTGTCTCCTTGCATGGTTGAACGTTAAAACAGCTTGTTTTATGGTAAAACTATGCTGTTGTCAGAAAATAATTCTACACTCAGTTCATCAATTCAGAATTAAACTGACAACAATTTTAGAATAAAAAATTATTTTATGTTCTCATTAAGAAGTTATTCCTAGTCACTGCTAACTGAAGAGTAAATGAGGAAATATGTAAATTGGAAATACTAAAATTTTTCTCCCCAGAGGTTTGAAACTGAATTCCAATAAATTGACATATGAAACTAGAGCTCTATTAAGAGAACTTTAAAAATAAAATTCAAGTCCACATTAGCATTTTTTGGCAGCCAAAGCTCAATTTTCTAAGCAACAAGAATTAAAAGAAAAATAGAAAATGGAAAAAATTTCAGAATATCTAAGAGGAAATAACAACTTTCTTTGCATGTTTTGAGTAAGTACTTCTGTATGCCTATATTAATTACATCATTCAATTGGTAGCAGTAAATTTTTCAGCCTTGTACTTACTTTAAAAAGAAGAACATAATTGAAATGGACAGGCTACATATGTCTCTATGCTGCATCTGACACTGAATGCAAATTTTAGAGTTGTTGGGTTTTTTTTTTTAATAAGAAGAAAAAACTATAATTTGTACCCAAGTCCTTATTTGGATAAACACAATGTGCAATATTCAGTTTCAGTCAGTTGCTGAGGTTATTTTAGGAAAAAAAGACAAATATCAGAAAGTGGATGTGAATATAGACATGTTGAAAATTAGATTCCCAGAAGTAAAGCTTAAAGGGACCTGGGGGCAATGAAATCCCTTCTCTGTTTTGAGAATGGACATTATACATATAATACAGATTCTTTCTGGAAATCATTTCATTATGTTTTAAAAATTTGTTGTGAGCAGAATTTTGGTCTTGCAGTGGAACGTTCCAGTGCCTCAGTCCTCCTTAGTCAGAATAAATTCTGTTTCATATTAGTAATATTTGGGACTCAAAGGTCAATTTTCTGAGTATAAATTACTACTGACTGGGTGTTACTACCAAGTATTATTAATGCTCACCCCTAGTTTTCGTCACTAGGCTATATCTAGACTAAATTTTCATTACTGTGGATTGAGCCATTTCCTTTTGAGAGACTCACAGAAAATACGGAAAACTGGCACATTTCTGTCCTTTCAAAACAGTCTTTTACACATTGAAAGGTTCATATCCTCAATTATTTCTCTTTTAGTTGAGTTTAACCCAGTTCTTTCACTCGTCATCTTGTAGGCGATGTTTTCTAAATTTGTTGTCATTATTTTCCTCTGAATGCTTTCCAACTTTAAAACTTGCAGGTGGAATTTTAAATTTCATTGCCCCTAATCAGGCAGCATTCTTAGAAGTCTTAATGCTGAGCTGAGTGGAATAGGTACCCTCATGCCCCACTTTTACTGTTTCTGTTAACTGAACTGTATTTTCTCCTTTTTATTGTGTTCATGTTGCTGACTTGCATTGAGTTATGTGTTAAAATCACAGTTATCATTTTCCAGTCCATTACTCCATTCTGTAGTTGTATATTTGACTTCGCTTTCCAGCACACGCTATTGTTGTGTTCATCATTCAATTCACCTTGTTGATTTTCGCATTGTCTCCTAAATAATCAAGATAACTTTGCAATCTGATCCTGTACTTGTGAAGTGCTCATGGTACCTTCCCACTCAGCACCATACTGCCATGGTATTTTCTGCTGTGACAGACACAGTTACAGACAGCTGTGAATACCAAGGGCAAGGAATTAACTGAAGAACAGCTTTATAGTTCCTGTCTGCTTTTTCATCTGCTGGTAATGATGTTCTGGGCATGATAATTTCCCCATATAAGCAAACCATGGATAGTTGGAAGAGGTACTAATTTTCATTGAGTGGACTGAAGTAGTGAAGCATACAAGCTTTTGAGCACACCATGTAGTAAAAGCAGGGTATCTGTAACCTCTTTGCTTTGGAACTGCATTGTTTGGCCTACTCCATTTTCATATAGCCTTTGATCAGCCCAGCATGGCAAAACAGCTTTCTTCTGCCTTATTTAGAGAAGAGGAATATTTTATGGGTTCTAAATCATAGAACACGTTTTTTTTCTATGAAACTCTTATTACTTTGTAGCTGTACTAGTTTTCTTTTTCTTCAAGTATAGGTTATTATTGCTGCTCTTCATTCTGTGTACATTAGCACTAAGTTAGTATGACAGTTTTGCTTTTCCCAAGTCCCTATTATTACTCTGATAGAATAATAATTTGGCCCTTATATTTTTTAAACGGCTTTCATTGTTACCTATTGTGAAGATTTAACAACTTTGAATGTCACTTTCTTTTAGCCATTTTCTAATATAGTCCTGAAATAAATTTCTCATGTTCTGTTCACTCATTGTTTTTTGCTGCTTCAATGGGTTAAAGTGCCTATTACTGGTAAGTATTCTGTGAGGACTGGGGAGAACTACAAATCCTGAGGTGGTTTGAAATGTCTGTGATTTAATATGGGTAACACTGCAATAAAAAGTGACTGCTGCATGTCACTCACCTTGTTAGGCAGGTTAGTGAGGCATAAATTAGGTACTGAAATTAGAAACTCAGGTGACAGTTCAAAAACTCAAGTTTCTCAGGAGAGTTAATTTCAGAAGGCATTAATAGTGTTTGAGTTTTGGTATAATTGTATGAAATCCAACCCTTGGGGCATTCATTCTTTTTCTAGAGTGTTTTGCCCTCTAATCCAGATCCTTTGCAAGGAAAATGGTAAACTGATTTGAAAGAAGTTTGGGAAGGGTTGACTACCCACTTCTCATTTCAGTAGCTACTTAGATTAGAATTTTTCTTCCCCTGCAAATTTATTTGATCTGATAATTACTAGTTTGAAAAAAAATACTATTTCACAGAAGGGATTGACAAATGACCTCAGGCAGCTTTGACATTTGGTTTTTATATAGAATTCATTTAGCACAGAGCGAGAGAAGAAACTTCTTTGCTTATACAGGGCAAAAAGTTGTGACTGAAATCAGCACAATTTACTCAAGTTTCATTTTTCTACTATATTACCTGAGTTAAAATGACCACTCTGTAGTACTGATTTATCTTCCTAAGTGGAGGTGGTGTTCCGAAGTGGTGGCATAATTGCTTCTCTTTTTTACTGGGTTCCCAATTCACTCTTTGTTGGCTTTAGACAAAAGATGTGCTGATACCACTATGGAATTATTCTAATTTATTGTTTAAGGTGTAATATTGCTATTGATATGTATTAGCCCTTAAAAAGTTACTTTGGTTGATAGAGTCTGGAGTTTCCAAGTACATTAATGTCATAAAGTTTTGTAGCTTCAAATAAAATGCCCCTCAGACATCTTTATTGCTGGATGAAGAACTGCAAACTTTTGTATGTGTTTGCTGTTAAATTCTTTTATGTACTTCACAGTATTTATGTTCTGGAGAGTAAGTGCTTTGCGTTCTCAGAAATTAGAGATGTTTTTGAAGGAAGAGTTTCAAAATAGATGTTGATATGTATAGCAGTAGGTGTCACTGCTCTGTGGGTACATAATGCGCTGATTTTTTGTGAATACAGATGAAAATCACAGTGCAACAGCAGAGTCCAGCCGACTCCTGGATGTCCCTCGTTATCTCTGTGAAGGCACAGAATCCCCCTACCAGACTGGGCAGCTGCATCCTGCCATCAGGGTGGCTGATCTCCTGCAGCATATTAACCTGATGAAGACCTCTGACAGCTATGGATTTAAAGAGGAGTATGAGGTGAGATCTCCAGTGGTGGGGCTTTGCTAGGAAAAATCCCTTTGAAATGGGCAGCTTATTGTTTGCATTGTATTGCAAAAGGATGGAGCTAAATGTCATGGGTTTAAATGAAAAACAGATTAACAGGCATAAGATTCTTAAATATGTAACCCAAAGGGAAATAGTAAATGGAGTCCAATGGTTTGAGCCTTTTCAACTGCCGGGTAGAAAATCCTTGTGTGTTTGCTTAGGGTATAAAAATAATCTTTTTGACATATTGTAAGAAGTTGCCACTCTTTTTTTTGTTGTTGTTGGTCTTCAGTAGAAATGCTGTAATTAGTTATGTGAGCTATTTTTAGTACAGATCTCCTGGATTAGGTTAAAGTAAAGAATTTAACCTGCCTGATTTTCCAAGAAACATTGACTGGAAGCACTCTCCTGATTTATTTTAGCATCTCAGTAGGGCAATCTGGGACTTAGCTCCAGCTGAGAAGCAGTAAAGAGATGATAAGGGTAGTAACATCTTGAAGTTATAATTAAACCTGCCTGAGCATGTCTACTTACAACTTTAATGTTAAAATGGAAGCGAGAAAATCCCAGCATTGGAGGTAGAAGATGAGTACAGATCCATTTTTCTTCTAATCTCAGAATCTGTTGTGATTCCATGGGATTAGGATATCAGGCAGGACACATAGTAAAGATGAGAATGGAACTGCCAAGGTTGCTTAAATATGGCTAGGTTTACAATGAGTTTTCTCTGAGTAAGTAATCTCTTCTGACACAGTTTTCAACCTTCTCTCCTTTCTGCAGCTGTCTCTACTGTAAACATAAGAACTGGAATAAATAAATGTGTGGTTTTTAAAAGAATATTATGCTCTTTTCCTCTCTTTTACTTAAACATGCTTTGTTATGCTCTGCCTAACTGCAAGGCTATGACCAAGTGTCAGCCACTGCTGGGGGGAGGGTGGTCCCTGATGCCATATCAGGGGTTTTCCTGCTTGCTACTTCTTCTGTCTCTATACATGACATCTATTCCCTGCTTTGGGCTTCTGACTGTGCATTAAAGTCCTGATTCCATGGCTACTGTGTATTTTCTGGAGATAACTTACCCAGGGTAAGAGATCATCTGGAAGGAGGGAGTAGCATAGACCTACAACAGCAGTAAAATATCTACGGGCAATGAAGAGAAAGACAAGGAGAAATAAAAACCGCTTCTGCCAATACTGAGGATCAAAGTCTTAAGAGTTCAAAAATGTAGAATAATTCTGCTAGTGACTAGAGGGAGGGATATGAGGAAAGGCAAAAAGAACAATGAACATTGGCAGAGGAGAGTTCCTGATGTCTCTGTAGGAAGGAAAGATGTTTTATGAAGTAGTATGTGGAAAGCAATGTAATGCTGTAGTAAACAGGCTGTATATTACACTGTCTTGTAAGTAGAGTGATCAGTTTTTCTGTGCTCTCTCAGTTTACTGTTATTCCTCCATAGCAAGGATGTATAAGCAAGTTTAGCCTTCCGGCAATTGCAGGATATGAAATCCCTGTGGAGTTCCTCAGTGAGTTGCCCATTTACCGGTAGCAGTCAGAGGGAGAGAGGCTCCTTCTTCTCTAGAGATTTCTGTGCCATGGTTCTGCCTGGGTGACCGGGGCAGGCAAGCAAAGCTGAACTTACTTTATGGTGGGGCAGTTCTTTTAAACTGTTATTTTTGGAGATAAATTAATGGTCAGAATGTTTTCTTTCGGAACATTTTTATTTATAGAGTTTCTTTGAGGGGCAGTCAGCTTCTTGGGATGTCGCTAAGAAGGATCAAAACAGAACAAAGAACCGCTATGGCAACATTATAGCATGTGAGTATCGGTGTCCTTGGTTTGAGCGATAGCTCTACTCGTGTGTTACTTGGGCCATGCTCTCTCTTCTTTGCAAGTCTCCGGTGGCACAGCTGCTTAATACCTGCAGAGGAGAAGCAGAACAGTGCCTTTTTCTGCTTTTTTTTGTTGTTATTGTTGCTGTTCTTCACAGTTCAACTTTCTTCCTTTTATAACTCAGGCTGAATTTCGCATTTGCATCTCTGTTGTGCAAGCTGTGGTAAGCGTATATCAGCAACACGCTGGCACTCATTTGGATGTTGATTCTGCTTATTCACAATTTGTATTGTTTTACCCATGCAATTGAACACGCAGGTATCACGGTGCCGGAGAAGTCCCTGAATGGGTCGAGTTACCTCTTCATTGAATCCCACGTGCATTGCTAACCCCTTTGTCTTGATTTCATTGATGTCTCAATATGACCTTGAGCAGGCTTGGGTTGGAAGTGAGGAAACAGTAACCAGCGTTTTTGGTTTTCTAGATTGCCAACAGTGGAGCTGATGTTGAAAGGGACTTTGAGCAAGTAACCGGGTGTCTTTGTGTCTTTTTAACCACATGTAACAGTGCCAATACCTTTCAACTGCTCTTAATGAAATCTAGAGAATGTTTTTTGAAGTAATTGCAGACCTCAGACAAAATGGTTCCTTGTATTTCTGTGTAAATACTTTGTATTTAAGGATTGTAAATTGTGAGGCAGTTACGCCAGCTGATTTTGGTTTTCTAGATGACTTACCATTAATATCTTACTTAAAAACCACACTTCAAAAAGGCTCCGTAACCACTTGGTTTTTACAGATGACCACTCCAGGGTGATTTTGCAACCTGTTGAAGATGATCCATCTTCAGATTACATTAATGCCAACTACATAGATGTGAGTGGAATGTACAGCTTTCTCCCTCTCAATTTGCCAGCTTCTCTATGTGAAATTATTGCATGTTATGCTACAAAATTATTGAAAGTTTTCTTTTATTAAGAACAAATGTACACTTTCTTTGTTCTACGTCCTAGTACTCACTGACATTGTTGTGCTTTCTTTCACATCTGACTTTGGTTTGGGCTGTAGATTTGGCTGTACAGGGATGTAAGTACCACTATATGTGAATAACAGCATCCTATTGTAAATATTTAATATAGATATTGTTATTAATTACTTTCCTCTTCTATTTTTATCAGTTGATAACTATGCATGCCTCATCTAATTTATCTCATCTGTTCCTTTAAAAAGTTTCTTTTTTGTGTGAATATTTTTTGTACCTGTTTTGAAAAGATAATTTAGCCTTTTAGCTTAGCTCTGAATATTATTGGATGTTAGGTAACTCAGGTGAGCCTATCTGTCAAAGAGAATTTGCTGTTCCCATTTTTTAGTGGTGATTTTGGCCACTAGCTTTTCTTTTTCCCTTTCTGCATATATGTAAGAAGCTAGATAGTATGCTGTGCTGTAGTTGTTTGAGAATATACCTGTGGAGTAGTCCTAATATATGTTTGGCAAAAAAAGGAGGGAAAATGACATTTGTAGGCTGGGGGTTTTTTTGTTAGTTTGTTTTAAACAATGTTTTAGACAAGCAATATTTAGCTGGCATTTGCTTTTAGGTATTACAAAGTATATACACAAACACTTATATATATATATATATAAACACAGAATTTTCCTCACTTCTGCAAAAAATCTCTAAAATTTAAAATTCCATTCTTTAATCAGAATACAAATTAGTTTATAAATTGTATAAACTGATCCAAATTTTACCAGGCAATTCGACTAACAAAATATGAGTCCTCTCTAATTAACACCTTAGGAATAAACAAGTTGTTGTATTCAAATTAATTCCAAAGCTTTTTTCAAGGTAGTGGAATAGCTATGACAAATGTTTTTGAAATACATGGCTTTGATTGCTTTTCTTTATAATTTCACCTTAGTAGTTTTTCCTGACCACTTTTAATTAATAAGTTATTTAATACCCTTTTGACTCTCCAGGATATGAAGATTTAGCTCCAGATATATTTCTGTCTTTTTATTTGGATATTTTAGCATGGCAATCTTTGTGAAATGATAGGCTTGTGGTATTTTGCCTCGGGCCTTAAAGAAGAAAACTCTCACAGATTTTTAATAATTCCCTGAGGATATTGATTTTCTTATTTAAGGGTGAATTGAATCTCATTAGAAGCAGACAAGAAAGCTACAAGTTGAAACTGGCATTTTACAATTCTTAAGTCACACTTTTATCTTCTTCTCGAAAGCATTACTGAGTGTAAATCCATGTTGCAAGGGCTCCACTTTGGTAACTTTTAGCTGTGGCTTGATACTAAGGACTTCAGGAGAAATTCTTTCGTCATTTGATGCAATTTTGGTCTCCTGCAAAGCCAAGCATAAGATATTCAAAAGTATTCAAAAGTTTTTTTAGCAGCCCCAGAGGAAGGTGCTCTCACTCTAGATAGGATAATGAAATAGTCTGTGGAAAAGAATATAATCTCTTTGGGAAGGCTGAAATCCTTCACTTTAGTAGCATCTTGTGAATACCAGGAATCCAAGGGCTTCTACTCCCCTGTAATGCAATGCTTCTAGCAACTGGCCTAATAAAACTTAACCTAGAGAATAATTGGAGTTATTAACATTTCCACATTGTGAAATTCAGTATTGTCTTCTCACCAGCAACATTCAACTTTCCTTCCTCTTTGTAGCTAAATTGCTGGCCCTGGTCAAAATATACTCTGAATTATTTCCTCAAGAGCAGTAGCTCTTTGTTTTGTAGCTTTTATATGGACAATTAGTGCTGTATAGTGCTGCTAGCATTGGCGTAGATCCAGCTATCTGGAAAGGCTTAGTTGTATAGGGTTATCTATTTACCTTTATATATATATATATATATATGTCTGTGTCTATGTGTAAGACTGTGTATATACTTGTGTGTATCATGCCCAGTGTAATTGATGCACACTTTGTGCAGTCGAGCAGATTTCACTGCAGTAGGACTTTGATTCTGTGCACACACCAATGTGTCTGTCCCCATCAGTTAGGGCTGAGGCACATACCTCTGTGGCTTACAGTGATTCTCTGTTTAGAAGAAGACAAAAGGTGTGTATTTTTTTCATACTGGCTAAATTGGGAACACAGATCAGCTGTGAGATAATATGGTGGCAGAGAATTTTTATTAAATTTTAAATAAAAGCCCCAATGCATAGAGCTAGGGAGGTAAGACAATAGAGGACTGATTTTTAGGTGCAAGGGACCAATCTAGAGTACTCCTTCCTGGTACACTACAGTGTCTGTTCAAGTCAGATGTTCTTATTTTCATTTTATCTGTTGTCATTCAAATCTTTTCAATATTAACTGGTTTTTTAGGTTTTGAGCTTCATGCTGCTCTTAAATATTGGTTTGTTCTGAAAATGTTGTCTAGATATAAGCATTCTGTAGTATCCTTATGCTTTTATTTTCCACTCTCTGTTAGTAATATGGTACTCAAACCAACTTATATTACTGTTTTAGGGATATCAGAGACCAAGTCACTACATTGCAACCCAAGGTAAGGATCTGCCAGCTTTAATCAAATCAAACAATTGTTCTCTGTACTGTTCCACAGTGTTTTGGTAAAATAGGAGTAGATGAAAATAAAGCATACCCAGTATTGTGAGTTGTCATCTTGTGTTATGGTAAATTAATGTAGTATGTTTGGGTGGAATGTGAATAAATTCAAAGATTGCACTAATATATCGTGTTAATTAGCTATTGAGCAAATCTGTCAGTGATAAATTCAGCTGATAAAGTCAGAACCTACTACCATAATTTCCAATTATGAAGATGAATAGAGAAAAGAGACATGGACAGAGAAGAGAACAGTTTCAACCTGCCTTGAGGCATTTTTCTTTTCATATTACAATGTTTTATTTTAGTGTCTACAACTTAGTCCAGAGTGCAGTGAAGATAGTAATGATAAATTAAACTCTTTCAGAAAATCTGGGTAAAGTAAGGCCAGAGGACAAAGACTCTTTGTACAAAGGAGTGAGGCAAATCTCTATCATATAATGCCCTACTAATAAAAAGAGGTCCTAGAGGGAAAAAAAGAACTATTTTTCAGTTTGTGTTTCTGATAAAACTCATCACAATGAAGAAAACCAAATAGATTAGTCAAAGATGGCACTGAAATATCAGAGACTATGACTTAAAGTAAAAATAATTAGGTGTGCCATTATTTGATCTGTCAGCATAATCAGGTAGCTGTCTGAAAATATCCTGTTATTTGTCCCTCAGTAGATGGTAGGTGCACACAGAAATCAAAGTAAAGACTTATTTTAAACCAGAATGCTCAGAGTTCTGTCCACATTTGTTTTTCATTTTTGTGTAACTGTTGCCTAAATAGGTCTCTATACAGCATTAAGTCTACATTTGTATTTTATTTCCGTTTTACTATGCAAACCATTGCACATAACAGTGTGTAAAGGAGAGAAAAAAATGTTGCTGCTTTTGTGTGCAGCCTTTGATCTAGAATATGAAAGAATATGTTTGAGTCTTCAAATGTGGCAGTTAGGGTTAGTGGTGTGCTTGGCAGTTTTAGATTTACAGTTGGACTTGATAATGCTAAAGGTCTTTTCCAGATAATTTTGTGATTCTATGTCTATTATATACAGTAATATTTATAGTACTGCTGGATGGTGGTAAAGGAGCTGTTTTGGAGATTATTGTAACAGGGTGAATTCCTCTGTCACTCAACTGAACATGTCTCTGCAGCAGAGCAGGAGGCAAAGCTTAAACATGTGCTTCTCATTTGCCTCACAGAAAAGTGCTTAAGTTAGTTTAAATACACTTCAGTTTCTGGCTTAGTGCCTATTTGTGCATCCATGGTTGCCAGGAACAGTATCTGTACCAGCACCCTCCTGTCTGATACTTCACTCTGGCATGGGCATCTTCTTGGTGAGCACCTGAAGAAACTCATTCTCAACACATCATACTTAACAAATGTAAAATAAACTGGAAGTGTAACTATAGATACAATCACACATTGCTGTGTCCTTGTAGTTCTCAAGAAACTTCTGTCATTTTGCTACATGAAACACCTGCCATTATTTTCTTTCAAGTGGTAATTCAGTTAAACCGAGAATATCCAGCATTGGTTAGAAGTAACAATATAATCTGAAAACTGGAAAAATGGCATGATGATGTGGTTTCACAAAGCTTTCTTCTCTGAGCAAATGTGTTCACATGCATCAGCGCTCAAACACACTGGATTTTATTCTTAGCATTCACTTTGACTGTTTTTTTGCAGAATATTACCTGGATTTTTTTCTTACAGGTCCAGTTCATGAGACTGTGTATGACTTTTGGAGAATGATATGGCAGGAGCAGTCAGCTTGTGTTGTTATGGTCACAAATTTAGTGGAAGTTGGAAGAGTAAGTTTTTGTGTTTGTTTTTCTTTTAATGCTGCAAGCTTAAAGAAAAAAAAAAAAACTGCTGACAAGACATACTATGAGCAGAATGTAGAAGGGTCTTATGAAGGGCAGCCCTGCATCCTGAAGGGGCAAGGGGAAGGAATCCAGGCAATGTTGCATTTATGGTATTGTCTAAAAGCAGCTTCTGAAAACTGATGCTGTATTGCTTTCATGTGTAGTGGAAAATTGTCTGAATCCAAAATTCATATTTCAGCAGAATAGATTTGTATGGTTCACTCAAATGAGAAGAGTAGTGGAGGAAATGTGCTTCTATATGAGTATCTAGAAATCAGGAAATTATTTACAGTTTAGCAGTTACACATACCTCAGGGAAGTCTATAAAGTATCAGGGATTACTTGCAACAGTTTGATTATGGATACAAAATGCAGCACAGTTTAGCCTAAGTGGAAATATATTCCATAGCTCAGCACTAAAGAAAACACAAATGCTCCTTTAGAAGTGAATTTGGCACCTAAGTACAGCTGTGTAAGGCAGTGGAAACTCCTTGTAGCTAGAGCTTAACTTTACATAACAGCCACTAGCCATGACAAGCCGCATGAATGCGTGGTTATTTTGGAAATAAATGCAGTGTAATGCAGTACATGCAGTACTGTATCCTCAACCTTTTCTTTTCCCTTGGTGTAAAATCATACTCATTTTTTATTTAGGTCAAGTGTTACAAGTACTGGCCTGATGACACTGAAGTTTATGGGGACTTCAAAGTGACCTGTGTAGAGATGGAGCCCCTCGCGGAATATGTTGTCAGGACCTTCACTCTGGGAAGGGTGAGCTCATGTCGAAAAGGCCTAGCCAAATACTGTTTCCTGGTGGCAAGGAAGATGAAAGAGGTTATGCTGATATTTCTGTGGAATACCAAATCCCCCTGGCTTAGCTGGGCCACAGTGCAGGCAGCCTTACCTTACCGTGGGAGTTATGCATTGAATCAGTGCTGCCCAAGCATGCAACTCACTGTGGGACTGAATTTCTCCAGAAATGTCAACTGCTGCCATTCCCTCTCTGAAAGTCACCTCTTCTCCACAGCCACGCTTCTGAGCTAAACTCAGATATCAGATTATGAGTCATGCCTGCTGCTCATCCCTACGCACTCTGTCCTGGCAGCTGCTGAGTCAATCCCAATCAAGGGCAAATTCCGTAACTACTCTGTGATACAGTTGTGGTCTTATGCTAAATTATACTTGCCTTTGAATGTAGCAGGCCCTTGTCCTATTAAGCAAAACTTCTGAAAATCAGTGTGAAATGCATTGAAGTCTATTAAAAAAAAATCTTCAGAGCAGCTAAACTATCATACCTAAAGTAAAAATTACAAACTTCAAAATTAAAATAACCCAATGACATCTCTAAGCTTCCTATGGATCATTGCTTTAAATAATTGATGAAATGATGCAAACTGCATGTAGATCCTATTAGTATGTGTGATCATTATTTGAGTCAGATAATGTCTAGTGCATGAAATACTTTGATTTTCATAACCTTTTTTTTTGCCTTTTACAGAGGGGCTACAATGAAATCCGTGAAGTTAAACAGTTTCATTTCACTGGCTGGCCAGATCATGGAGTTCCTTACAATGCCACAGGCCTGCTTTCCTTTATACGGAGAGTCAAATTATCTAACCCTCCTAGTGCAGGGCCTATTGTTGTCCATTGCAGGTGTGTACAGAAGGTGTAGCTTTTTATTTTTCACAACTGTTTATACGGTTATTTACAGTCTCTTCTGAAGCATCCATCATTTTGAAGTGCTCTGTTTTTGTTGTTCCCTTTTTGAATTGCCTAATTCACACGGCAGTAGGAGTTGGCTCTCTACAGCAATGTTTGAAAATAACCAGATTCTAGTACATTTTTCTTAAATAGAATAGTCTGAGATTTTCTTTTTCCTGCAACAGCTGCACCAGCTCAATCATGATACTCCAGGCTATCATTTTAGGTAGCCTTCAACAATTTCGTGTCAGTGTTTGAGAATGAGTGTAGATACATCTGCTTTGATAGCTTGGTGTTGCATATAATGTCTGAACAGATTATTAATTTAAAGCAAAGTAAGCAAGTAGATGAAGAAAGATGGAATGAGGTTAGGGCAACAAATACAGAATGCTTCCCCTGTGCAGATTTTGCAAGGTTATGTTGTTGGAGCACAGTTCTTTGACAAATAGAATTTGCTTTCTACAAATGTTTGATTTACTTAAGTATTTTAGTCAAATGTTTAATTACATTTTGTAGATAAAGTTACTCAGCCTTTACAGATTTTAATAACTTCACTGTGCAAAAACTGGCCATAGCTTTATGTAAAGCCAAAATAAATCATGAGTGAATCTTCTGGATGTTGTTAAATGTGCTGTCTGAACTAGCTTGGAACTTGGCTGGTAAAACATACATTTGAGTTTATTATTGCAATAGATCACTTAAAAATCGTTCTTAGTCTTATTAGAGAAAAACAAGATCTATAATATTCTGAAGTGCGTAAGTTTAATCATTCTTCAGATTTCACTTGAACTAACTTCTTTTTTTAATTTAAGTATTGATCTGGGTGATAAAAGGAATAAACTTTTTTCTTTTTTGCTGTTACTTGGTGGATCAAATGTGATGGTAAAATGTTGTTTTGAACACATCAAAAGATTTAAAGGACGTTATGATGAGAAGGAGAGAAGATAAAAATTAGATAGTGGCTATGATGAAAAACTGAATGATTTTATAAAAACTCTCAATAATGGTTATAAAGTTTGTAGATGTTTCTCTGGGGCTATTCCTGACAGTATTTACTGATTCTTTTCAGTGCTGGTGCTGGACGGACGGGCTGTTATATCGTGATCGATATCATGTTAGATATGGCAGAGAGAGAAGGTGTTGTGGATATCTACAACTGTGTCAAAGCTCTGCGGTCCCGGCGCATCAACATGGTACAAACTGAGGTACAGAGTTTGCCTTTGAACCACCTGAAGCTTTTTGAAACATTCTAGGTCAGAATTTCACTGTGACTCTGAGAAGAGCAGGCAGTGGCCCTGTCAAGGGGGTACCTCCACTGGAGACCACTGCTCAGTGTAGAAGCGCCCAGAGCCAGGGTGGTGTGACAAATCTGCCAACTCTTGTAGTCTTCGCAGAAACAAGTGCCTGCCTAACTTGGTAACAAAAGGAAAGAAAAAAGGATTTTTTCAGGGAAGACCTTACATGAGGCAGGTCTGAGATGTCTGTCCCCAGCTCTGGTATCAGCAAGCCCAGGGTCCCAAAGGTGGAATTTCAGCAGGCCGCCACTTGTTTTAGACAATCTTCAATCACTTTATGTATAAATTGACTGGTGAGCTTTACATTCGTTTCATACTCTATTTTCAATTCTGTTTTTGTTTGCTTTATTAACCTTGTTGCAAATTGTTTCCATGTTTTTACTCTTGATCTTTCAACACACCTTCAGCAGCTTCACAATAAAACCATTGCCTTAGGAATGAAGTTCTAACAGCTCCCACTCTGCCACCAGAGTACCGCTGAACTTCCAAAGAAACACAGGTTATTGGTTTATATTGGCAGATTACCTGAAGTGGTTTACCACTTCTCTCTCCTGCCCTCCATAAGGACATGTACCTGAAATGTTATTTCACCTGTGAACGCATGGAAATCTCTGCAGTTGGCAGCCAAACATGTCACTGTAATTTGATGCAGTTTTTATTCCATGCTACAACCAATGCCAGTTGAACATATGGTCCTGGTCAACTGTTCCTGCTACAGGACCATTAACCTTGGGAAGTGCGTGGGGTGGAGTATTTGACTGTGACTGCTTTAACCCTCCCAGTTTAATCTGTGCTTGCATGTGAATTAACACACCTACTGTTATTCCTTTCTCTCCCTTTTGCCTCTTACTTCTCACCTTCTCTCAGAGGTTCATACTTGCACAGCAAAATAAAGCTGTCATTGCATCAAGTTCTTGTGATGGTTATACAGTCAACAGTGATGCCAATAGCACCATAGCTGTGTGGGTAAGGCTGTAGAGCCAGAAGATGACTGAGGTCCCTGGACACGTGCTGTTTACACAGGCACATGTTAAATTTTGTTGTCTTAAGAGCCTCATTGGTATTCACAATAGCTACATGAGGCTGGCACAGTTTTAGACAAGGTTTACATCTATTACTCTCAGGGTGAGTAAATATGATGGGCATTTTGTGTAAAAATTGACAGGAGGCCTAACTGAAATAGTAATGCCGTTATCTAGGACTCAGGCTATCTCAGGGCAAGTTAGTAAAAATGGGAAGAAATGGTGCTTCTGTTGGAACACACTGTAATTTATTACTGGCCTAGAGCCAAGTATGAGGCAACTGATACACTGGCTTGCACATACATAAGGGGAATGTTGCAGCGTGCCAAATACTTGCTAATCACACTAGTAGTACTTGAAGCAATTTACACTTTCTGCTAACATCAGAAGATTGAAAGCTATTAAAAAAAATTGATAAAGCAAACAAGACTTTGGCATATGCACAGAAACCTACAAGCACTACAAGAAAACTGAAAATCTCCTTTTAAATAAATTACTCTCCCTGTTAAGTTTTACTGAATTTAAATTGGTCCTGAAAAAAACATCCTTGTTCACTGCACTCCGATAAGAACAAGACTGTTTGTATTAAAGCGTTATTTAATGTATTGATGGACAGTAGTCTGAAAGGGTTTAAGAGTGTACAATAGGCCTGTTTATCCTAAAAGCAAGAAAGATCTTTTGGTTTTAAACAGCTACAATTTTTGTTTCTTTTCCTAATTTGACAGGAGCAGTACATCTTTATTCACGATGCCATTCTAGAAGCTTGCCTGTGTGGAGAAACTGCCATTCCTGTCTGCGAATTCAAAGCTGCTTATTTTGATATGATTAGAATAGACTCTCAGACAAACTCTTCACATCTCAAAGATGAGTTTCAGGTATTCACAGTTCCTACTTACTCTTGATGTGACAACATTTTTTTGCCTCTAGAAACATTTAATTTATTTTAAGGAGAAGGTTTTTCATGTGACTTTTATAGCAATTGGTCCCTAACTTTTTGTCTACAAAATAGAGCACACGTTTATGTGCTTTGCAAGATTGTTTTAAATACAGAATATCCTCCTTTTAATAAAATTGCAGTAAATGTCTGTCTGAAATAAAGACCAGTGAGTAGGAGCCAGAAAGAGTTTTGGCTTGCATTTGCACATTGAAGGCACAGCTTTTTAGGGCTCCAAAGGATCCTCTTTGTTTTATTCTTTTCGGAAGGGATGGTGTCATGCGGGATGTGTTCAGTGGTACACAGGAGTGCCTGTAAACCAGCAGCTTAATCCCCCCTTGCAAAGCCCCAGAATGTCCAACAAACAGAGGGGAGCATTGCATTTGCTAATGTCTTCTTGCTAATGCCTCATGTTTTCTCATATTGCAATATTTTACAGTAAAACTTGGGCACTCTCGAGTCCCCTGTGTGTCAGCTCAGCGTGCTAAAACAAGCGTCCTCTTTCCCTTAGACCCTGAATTCTGTGACCCCTCGCCTGCAGGCAGAGGACTGCAGCATCGCCTGCTTGCCAAGGAACCACGACAAGAACCGCTTCATGGATATGCTGCCACCTGACAGATGTCTGCCTTTCCTAATTACTATTGATGGGGAGAGCAGCAACTACATCAATGCTGCTCTTATGGACGTAAGAGACTACCTTCTTTGTCTGCATAGCGTGCCATGGAAAGCTCTGTAATGTGAGAGAGAGTGCTTGCTGGTTTAAGAAAGGGTAATTCTGTTACTGCAGTGCCCAGTAAAACAGTCCTAATGAAGAAAGGTGGGGGGGGGAAGGGTAAGAAGCCCCACCAGCTTCTGTTTTTTGTTCAGAAGGTTTGTTATCTTTAGTCTTTGGCATCCTTGTGGGACCTGCTGGAAATCTCACCTTTTTAACAGCATTATATAAAGCTCTAGTGTCCAGACCTCCAAATCACAAATCTCAGCAGGATCTCAAAAATCTGCTGTTTGTTAGGAAGCAAATGTTATCTATCTGAGCATGATACTATCACTATTTTATAAAAAAGTCTTTCTGCATTGAGGCAGGAGCAAGAGAGGAGGGAAAAATTGTTTTCTTGGCATGTTTGGGTATAGAGTATAGGATTGGGAGTTTTGTTGTTTATATTTTGAGCTGCAACTCTTTAAAGTTGAAGTCTGAGTAACAGAAATACTGTCAGGGGAAAAGGTGAATTAATGGGAAAACGGAGTTGATAGTGTCTGATCGATAAAGCAGTTCATGTGCTGCCAGATACCTGCCTGTGCCTCCCATTAGCATTTCCAAAGTTAGGCCCCTAAAGCCGCTTTTACAGTAAATACTTAAGTAAGTGGCCTGATTTCTAGAAGCATCTTCCCTTCCTCAAAACTGAAATGCTGTCAGAAACTGCCATGTCAAGGAGAGATGCTGAAATAAAATGGTAAATAGCAGCAGAAATCAACACTGATTGGTATAGTCATCCTTGAGTTCTGCCTGAGCTAGTGCAGAAAATGAACTGATAGCAAAATGCAGCCCTTAATGTCACAACTAGCTTATTGTGTCAAAAAAATAGGAGAGGCATGTGTAAGACCAATGTATTAGGGTGTCATGGGGGCTGAAGAGATGAATTAGAGCAGTGAACAGGGTTCTGGTAGCAAAAATTGTTTAGAATTGCAGTTAAAATTGCATTAAGCACCTGAATAAAACTGATGTGCTCTGAACCAACCAACAGAACTGCATAGAGCAGTGTGGTTTGGAGTGAAAGGAAGACAACACAGGCTGTGGGGGGCAGGAGGACTCTGAGCGTGCAACAGCACGTGGCAGGTAGGGACATGAGCCAAGTAATATGTTAATGGATCAACAATCAGAGGTAAGTTAGAAAAGGCAGAAATGGTAGTAATAAAAGGAAAAACAGCAGCAGAGAAAAAAAGGTATTATATTACAATGAAGGCATATAACAAGGTTATAAGTAAAGGGTTAAAATTCTGGGTAGCACAAGTTGGGGTTTTTTGCCTTTTCTGGTTGCTTCTTTTAAGAGTGATTTATTCAGAGAAGAGGAACTACTCCTGGATGAGAAAAAGAGCCTTTCAACAACAAAACAGAAAGAGAAACTTACGCTTCAGCTTTCCCTTGAGAAACACTTGAAATTATAGAGAAGGGGGGTAGGACAAAATCAGCTAGGACATTTAATTTCTTAAAAGTACAGGGGAGAACAAAATTGGTTGTCCCTGTGTTATCCCTGGGCAGTTCTAGGAAGTAGGACGTGAGCTGATGCTACCCCAACATCCTTCCTGCATTAGAAAAGGTGGCAAAAACCTAGATTTAAAAAATCAGCCACTTCCTTAACCTCTTGTCAAACAAGTACTGATGCTAAAGACGTTGCCAACAAGTTATCGGAGGGTATGTTGATATACTACACATAAAGATCTCTTAGATCAATCTTCAAATGAGCAAGCTTCCATAGCAAAAGTGGTTTATCTACCCTACCAGATCTTTCTCCTGGGTTAATTTCCTCTTCCATGGATGGTTGCAAATTGCCTGCAAAAGACTTCTGATACCTCCTCTTCTGCTTGCTGCTCATAATACATCTGCAGCAGGAAAATTGCCCCTCAGTTGTTAGTTGCATCTCAGTGTGCAAGGCTGGAAATCCCTATTTGCAGTTGTGTACAACACGGCATACAGAAAATGGAACTTGTGGCCATGGCAGGAAATAGTATTTTGCAGTTTAACTTATGCTTTCTGCTGGAAATGGGTCCCAGTGATCCCGAAAGTCAGTTCTGCGGGTGTCCCTGTGGCTGTGCATTGTGAAATGGAGCTTGGGAGTGAGTTTAGTCCCCATTTTGGTCACAGAGATCACGTAAAACCTACTGTGGAGAGGGTGATCTTCTGAGACCTCTGCACCCCTCTCTGCATCATGGGGTGAAGGTTCCCTGGTTGGTTTCTGGACACAGTGCCTAGAGCAGAATTGTGTGAGCCTCAGCTCAACAGAGAACATCTTCAGTGCCTGGAGCATATCTGAGTGTAAAAACAGAGCTTGTTCTGTAACCAGGAAGAAGGCAGACCGCTTTGTTCTTATTGGAGATGATAATGTATTTTTAACTTTTATGTCCTCAGTGATAGATGAAGTAACTGATGTCACAGTTTTGTTCTGTTTTTATGCTTTGTTCTGTTTCAGTAGAATTTAAGTACTTGCCATACCAGTGCTAATAAAATTGTTTGCTTTTACAGAGCTACAGGCAGCCAGCAGCTTTTATCGTCACACAACATCCTTTACCAAACACTGTGAAAGATTTCTGGAGATTAGTGTATGACTACGGCTGTACTTCCCTTGTGATGTTAAATGAAGTTGACTTAGCACAGGTTAGTTTGGAGCTCAAGTTTTCCATGTACCGTCACGTGCTTTAATCACTCTGGATTTACTACATGACAAAAATCTAGAGCAGTACTGGGACTTGGCAATTATTCTCTGCTTTACAGCAACTAATCAACACTAGTGCTCAGTAAAGGTTAGGTGAGATGTCTGCAGTGGAATAAGGCAATACTCAGGTTGTAAGTTTCCAATTAATTATGTCTGTTTTGCTCTGGCAGGGCTGCCCACAATACTGGCCCGAGGAAGGGATACTGCGGTACGGTCCCATCCAAGTGGAATGCATGTCGTGTTCAATGGACTGTGACGTCATAAACCGAATTTTCAGGATATGCAATCTAACAAGAGTAAGGCTTACACTAACGCTATGTGACAGAAAAATATGTCTTTTTTCATGCTCTCTAGGCTCTTGTGCTTTTTAATTTTGAATAATAGTAAAATACTAATGTTCGTAAGACATTACACAGAAAAGGGTCAGTCAAGCATCAGTAGCTAATACCAATTTTTAGTACTTTTCTACAGCTGCAGTGCTTTTCTACACCACTTTCCTACACTAAGCAGGGAGAGCTTTAAGGTGAATGGATGTTCTTCTGAGGCATTCTCCCTAATGTGTGAGAAGTATTCTGTATTCTCTTTGCTTGGGGTACAGTAAAAGAAACATCCCTGTAATGAACATATATTGACAGGTATTTAGTTCATAACTCTGGTAAGATGTTTTCTGTGGTGAATCACGAACAGAGACACCGCGGCTGGTTATACAAGTAACACCTTCTCAGCCTAAGATATGAAAACCGCAACAGGAAAGGGAGACTGTGGCTCCCTTGCAAAGCAGGGTGTGATGAAACTCTGAAAATTCCTCTGCCTCTAATGGGTTCTGCCACCACTGTGCCTCAACCTACAGTTATCATCTTTTTCCCAACTTCAGTAGTGGTGCTAGTCTTGCATTCTTGTCAGCTCTTTCATACCTTAGACCATCTTATCTTTTTACTGTCCCAGAGTGTTGCACACTCTCGCAACATCTTCTTAAACCCTCCTTGCCATACAAGTGTTTCCTCTTTAGCTCACCTCTGCGAATTGCTTATTTATGTTGCCTCAAGAATTACAGCTGCTTGTGGCCACCAGTCTTATGTACAATTAAACAGCAATCCCTATTTTGCTTACCACGATTGCTTTTTATCTTCAATCCAATACTGAACTTATCACAATTGCTAGTGTATCTTGAGTGTATGTTTAATTCTCATTAATCTCAAATGATAACTGTGGGGAAAATTAATTGCTGTGTACACAAAGATCTTTCGTGTATTTTATTTTATTTTTGTTTTCTTTTATTTTGGTCACATTTTAATTTTTCAGAGGGAAAAGATTAGTTTTCATGTGGCTAGTATGTTACTCAAATTTTTTTTTTTTTTTTGCTTATATTCAGAATTACAAAAAGCATTTTCAGGTCTTCTTGCAAACTACAGGAAACTAAGATGTGGGTACACTGGCAAATATTACACCTCAGCACGTTTTTCTTGTATTTTGAGACTTCCCCCTTTTCTTTTCTTTTCTTTTTTCTTTTCCTATTCATTTTTTTTCCATTTCTTCCTTTTTTATGGTGCTTTGATTTTCTATTCCTCTACTTCCCTTTGTCTCCTATGCCCTTTTGCTCATAAGCCTTGCTCTTAAAAATCTCTCTCCTCTCTTCTTACTTTTTTAAAATCTACATTCCTACTTGTCATCTTCAGCTTCAAGAAGCTAGATAGACTATTTATTCTTCCTGTTATTGAGGCCTTTCTTGTAACAGTCTAATTCTATTCAAAGCTCTCCCTGTGTCACATTTAGCATGTGGAAGGCTCAGAGACTGGCAGCAAGGCTGTCATGATTGTCATAGTCTGGCACAAAGGGAAGACTTCAAGGACAGTAGTCATGTTCGTGCACAAGTTTTACTTGTTGTTCATATATGATGGGGTCAGTTCATGTGTAGGAGACAAATGTATCACTCTCTCTGCAAGTCTAAGAATTTAATAGTGATGTTTTAAATCGATTTGTGTTGTTAAGCAACCTTGGCACATAGAATCTATGCAATCCAGGGAATTTGCTGATCTAGAATTCAGGATAGGTTACATTTGTGATTGATAAACTGTGATGTTGTCTTCAATGTAGTTCCATTTTTCACCTTTTTTGGCATCTTCCTTGAGCTGAAGTGGTAGAAATTACTGGAGGCACTACCATGCAATGTACATACGTTAGAATTTGTCTATAATATAAACACCTAAGTTTCACATTAGTTTTATATTTGGTTTTCTAAACCAAGATGTAAAGGTGCCATTTTGACCTAAAGCTCTTTGATTTCCCTCAGCCACAAGAGGGCTATCTGATGGTGCAGCAATTCCAGTATTTGGGATGGGCTTCTCACAGAGATGTACCAGCTTCCAAGAGATCCTTCTTGAAGTTAATTCTCCAGGTTGAAAAATGGCAAGAGGAATGTGAAGAAGGGGAGGGCCGGACCATCATCCATTGCCTGTGAGTAACTTGGAGAAAGTAAATTGCTACTCTTCAAATAAATTCTTATAATTTAATTATTGGCTTTAATTTAAGCAGTATTCTTAGGGATACCTTCTTTTACACCTGCGCCTGTTACTTTTCTAATGAAAAAAAAACCAAAAAGAAGTACTACTGCCTACCACTGTAGGTTGGCTTTTGTTCAACTTTTGGATTTATCTGTGCCAGGTCAAGGAATGGGTATTTTGAATGTGATAGTAGAGTGATACAAGGTATACTGTCATCTTCCGTTCATAATAAAATGTTTTTCGGGTGCAAGACATGTACGTGTCTAGTACAAGACATGTACTAGACATGTTTCTACTGTCTAGTTTCAGTAAGGAAGTCTTTTATACTGAGTGCCAAATAGGGGGGTTTTGTGTCTCTTTTGCACAGAGTGTGCTACATTCTTTCCTGAAAGGAAGGCCTATTTTGAGGGATTTAAACTGAAAACCATGGATATATGGAATCTGAAAAAAGCTCTGTTACAGTACATGATACTAAAACTATTGCTGGTAAATGACCACTGGCTGCTTACCTGATACTTAAATGGGAGCTGGTTTGGGAGTTTTGAAAAGATGGCATCTTTTTCTCCCTAAGCAGAAAGTAATCAATCTGTCTCCTACCTTATCTAAATATAATTAGAAATTGAATTATGCATTTCTCCTTACTCTGAAAAAAGAGCCTCTGTTTAAATGTTCAGAATTAACTGTTTCTGTGACCTGTTTCTGCCTATGCCACCTCAAAATTAATAAGAAGAAAAACCTACCTTAATTTCTTTGAAATTAAGATTTAAATAGCTCAGCAGTGTCCCCAAAGGTCAACAAGTTATTAAATCAGTGATGCCTTAGCATATCTGGTTGAATAATCTCCATATCATAGGTTAATTTAAATTAGTGTCTTTCCAGAAGTAAGTGGAAAATGTACTTGGCATTGAACTTGTTTTTGTTATTTCTAATGTCCTACTTGCCATTGAACCTTGATTTTGTGGGTTTTTAGGGGTTTTTTTTTATTTCTAATGCATATGTAATTTAGACTTATAGCATGGTTGGGCAGCATGATGGGCTGTAAGGGCAGAATTCAAAAGCAGTAATTGAGAGGAAGGTCAGAAAAAGCAAATGTCTTAGACCAAACCCACTGGAGCTGCAAAGAGATTACTAAAGTCTGATCTCCCTCTGGGACTCTGGAATCACTTGTGCTTACAGAGTAAAAGGGCAGATCTGTGTTTTGGATGCTGTCTTAGGCCACAGTGGCATTTAACTCTCGCTCTTCCTTGCACACAGAAACGGCGGTGGCCGAAGCGGCATGTTCTGTGCTATCGGCATTGTGGTTGAGATGGTGAAAAGGCAGAATGTGGTGGATGTTTTCCACGCTGTGAAGACCCTGAGGAACAGTAAGCCCAACATGGTAGAAACTCCGGTAAGCACCAGCAGGGTTGCTGCAAACAGCCAGGGAGCCATAGGCTGTCTCATTGTGTTAGCTGCGTTTTCAGTCCTGTGCCCACCAAACAGTGCAAACCTACCATGGGCCAGAAGAAAAATGAACAAACATTGAGTGTAAACACAAGTCAGCATCATGAGAGGACAGGCTTAGCATTTTACACTACCTTTCTTGTAGTGGTTTCAGGCTTTCCTCAGAAAGCATTCTTAGTCAACAAGATGAGCTTTAATCTCCCAAAATAACCCAGTCTGTTTGAAAGGAAGTTGTAGCAGGCTGCACTCACAAAAGCCATCTTAAAATTTTACAGAGCAAGGCATTTCTCCTTGGAAGGAATAAGCTGTGAAGTACAGATTCCTAGCTGGATTCCTAGCTCCTTAGTAAAAACTGCTGCTTTGAAAGTTGTATTGAATAATGACAATTTTTATTACTCAGATTTGTAGTAGTCAAAATGATGCCTCATAACTTTAAAATCAAACATTTGCTTCTAGTATGTTCTAAATGTATATATGGAATCATTTAGGTTGGAAGAAACCCTTAAGATAATTGAATCCAATGGTAAAATAATAAACAATATAACCAATAAACTAATATAAACAATATACATGAGCCTGAATTAGCAAAACTGCAAGACTAAATATCTGTATGTACATTGCCAGAACACAAAATAACTTTTGAATCTTCTGGTTAATCTTTATGCACCCAGTATGAGTGCCTATCCGTTTGTATCTTTGCCTCTGTCACAAAAACTGAACATTAAGGACTGGAATGTCCTTAAAAAATGCTCCCATATGTATGTTTTTCCTTTCTGTAGGTGAATGAAAGGAATGAAAACAGGTTATATAGTGTTTGGGAGTTCCTGCCATTTGAGTCTCACACTGCCAGCTGCCAGTGTCACTTTTCAGCCAGATGGCTGCCTACAGCATAAAAACCAGGGATGCCAATTGAAATTAAAAACATGTTTTAGTTTACGCATAGTGGAAATTGCTTCTGACCCTGTGAACTTACACATTGTACAAAATGGCTGTAGCTGCCTCTTTCCGTATTCCCCTCTTTTCACCTGTCAGTGTTTACTTAGTATCAAATAGCTTCTGTGGCATGATTCTCTTAATCATAGTGCATCACTTTTATCCCTTGTCACCACATAAATTAAGAAGATGGTTAATATGTTAACAAATAGAACATCCTGTGGCAGCAGTGACACTGGGCTAGGTATTGCTGCTTTCGCTGTAAATGTTTTGCATTCTCCTGTGCCATAGACGTCTGAGACACAACATATTGAATTGGTGCCTGGATTTCAGTTCACTGCTGTCAAGAAAACAGGTCAGGTCACATGGAAAATTTTGTCTCTGTAAAGGGAGGCCAAGGTAGATTGTGCTTGCTTCTGATAAATGCTCTGCAAAATCATATTGCATTTAAAAATAGTACTGAATTCCACTGTAGCTTTACACTGAAGTTGCTACATTTGTTTAGTTCTGTATTTGTATTGTGTGGATTTTTATTCAGAACTCTTGAACAGCAGAAGCTGTTGAGTTGTTAGTTAGAAAACAAACGAGGAAAACCACTGTATAGCAGGGTCATGTGCCCTACATTCAGCAACAGGATCAGATAACAATGAGCAGTGCAATAAAGCCTTTAAGATATCCCCACAACTTCCTGTTAATGCATCACGCTGTCTTCCTGTGCAAACAAAAATAAATCACAAGGGCAGATTTCATTTTTCAAGTCGTGAGAACAATAGACATCAAATTAATTTCCTTGGTTTTATTTCTTCTTCCCCTCTCCTCTCTCCTTCCTCCTCCCTGTCTCCCAGTACCGGTTCTCAACAGCAGCATTGTTGAGGAGAAATAACCACAAGGTTTTGAGTTTTAACTTCCTTATTAAATGTGCATCTGATCTTTTGTATGCCACATCAACGGGACTGTACCAATGGACTCTGGACACTCTGGAGCTGCTCAGGGTCCTGCACCAATTACTGCTCAGTGTCAGCTAACTCAAATAGACGTGGTGTATCAGAGTCAAGGTGCTTTCACTGCAAGAATGCTTTGACTGAAAGTAGAACTTTTCATGTTTGGTAAACCACTTCAGAAGCTGAAAAAAAATCAGAGAAGCACATCATTACGTTCCATGGTCAGGGTCCTTTTCCCCTTCATTAGTTAGGATGAGTTTTTAAATCAGAGCTGGTAATATGCTGGTGTAATAGGGGGGGAAGATAAAAAATCCAAGCCTGTGTGGTTTACTAGTTAGCAAAGAATGTTCTTGGTTATTGGATATATATGGCTGCTAAGATTTTAGATTTAAATGTAACTTCTCTTTCTGTTCCCCCTTAAAGGAGCAATATCGTTTCTGCTATGATGTTGCATTGGAGTACCTGGAATCCTCCTAGTCGGAAAGGATGTGACGAAGTTCACCAAATATATGAATCTCAATAAGCTGTTTTGACAACAGTTCTTGATCCTGTGAAGAAAGATTTTAGGGGAAGAGGGGGGGTGGGAGGGATTTTAAATTTTAAATGCAAAGTATTTTTCTTATGAAGTTGTGTATCTTAATAAAAGAACTCAATCTGTTTCTATGCTTGTATACAGTATCGACATTTAGTGCCACATAAATACTATTTAATGAAAACCAGAGTCAGATGAGATTTGAGCAAATTAGGACCTTCTTGTGTGTGTATATGCAGCCGTCTCTCAGATACAGTAGAGCGACCATCTGTTGCATGTATCAATATTTCCTATATGGTATTATTTTTTTCTTTTGATACATTGTTAAAGTAACAATAACAGTGCAGATTGATAGTAAGGTTCATTCTTTATACGTCTCAAGTGTTGCATATATATATTATATAGTAAGAGAAAAACTGGCTTATTTTGTTTTAATGTGCAATGATGGCTGGATCACATAAAGATCTTTATAAAGAAACTTAAACATAAGCCAAAGACTCAAGTGTAAATATGTCTATATGGAGAAAGCACATGTATTTATTGTTTACTTGCATTCCTTTTTTGATGGCTGAAAAAAAGAAGAATCATTTTTCTTGAAGAAAGCTTTTTTTGCTGAAATCAAGTGTAAACAATTTTTGTAGTTTATTTTTTGTATGTTTTAGTGTAAGTAGAATACATACTTTCTATGCATAGACCAAGAAACATTGGTATAGTGATTTTGTTGTGTACATGCTTGTGATTCAAATTCATGTAAACAACTTGATTATAGAAGGTCTTTAAATACAGGACCAAAATCTAAACATTTTCCTGAAAATGTATAGTTTTTCACAGTTGCATTAGTTAGGTACTGATAAAAAAAACTATGTAAGGAAGTGCACACTTCAAAATGGCCTTGCCTATGACTTGCACAATATTGGAAGAAATTTTTAAGATCCATTAAAACTGTACAGGAACCAATTGTTTAAAAACTATTGAAGCACAGATCAACAGAACTGTGACACAAATAGATGGGTCTGCATATGCCCTTCAGGGTAAAAAAGTATTTGTTTAGCAAATTGTAAAATAAAGCAATGTTTAATTTGATGTTTACAAACATGTAAGCTTTGCTTCCAAGAAAGCAAAATTTGAATAAACCAATGCCAGATTCTGATTATAGTTGTGGTGTACAAAATGTTACTTTGCTTTTACTTAGCATGCAGCCATTTCTTCACAATCTTTCTTCTATGTTACTGGTGAAAATCAGTCCAGTCTTCTCTTGGTCATTTTTAGAACAGACGGTAAAATGCTTTTAAATATTCTGTAAAGTAAGAGTGAGCTAAATTTCTGTTTCAAGATTCTTTTATATTTTTTTCCTACTTTGATACTCTCTCATTTGCTGTCCTTGTTAAGGAGTCATTCTTGTCTGGAAGACCAACATAATTGGATAAGGAAAATCTCAAAAGGAAATTGTATTATTTTTCATCCAAGTGTGTCAGGGAGTATGTCATAAGACTCCATGGCATCCGTATGTCCTAAATTTCTTCCTTCAGATATATGGAATTATCCATTCAACACTATAAACAGCAGAGAAATGTTAAGAGCAACACTGCTTCTCAGATTTTTTTCAGCACCTCCATCTGTACTGCATAGCTCCACCTCTTTCAAATCTAAACCACTTTTTTGTTTTGTTTTGTTTTTTTTGTGTCACCCACTATTAATTCCTAGTTATGGACAGCAAGATAAATAAATAAGGTTTGAAACATTCACTGGGTCTGACTTCTCAATGCTCAAATTACCCTATTTTTTCTTCTGCCATACTGGAAAGTGGAGTCTAAGTTACATGCTTTGTAACATTCTTAGCTTTCCCTGTGAGGAAATGGTATGAAACTAACTTTGGCAGTCAAAGTGCTGGGTCCGTTACCTAGAGCTGACTGTCTGGTCACCGTGTTTTGTGGAAACAACATGCCCGATGCATCCTGCCTGCCAAACGTCTGTCTGGCACTAAATGATTTTGACTGTGGAAAAATCTTCCTCTGTTGTCTGAGAGGATGTTGAGAAGACTAGTCTAGAAGTCTAGATTACTTTTGCCACAGATGAGATGAGTATCTCTTAGGGTTGTGGAATACAAAAACCACATTTTGTACTGGCCAGAATGATATTGATGCTTTGGGTGGATTTTTTTTCATGGAGAGCTGCTGTGTTTGAGACAGTGGGGTCCATCGCCATCAAAATTCCACAATCCTGGTTAAGACCTTTGAGTCCAGTTTTCCCTGGACATTAAGCATGGCTGGTTCAAGTGCCAGTATTAATCCTGGCATTGCAGCATACTAAGCCTGCACAAGAGTCTTCTTTGGGAGCATCCCCCTGGGCTAGAAGAGATTTTAGGCGTCGCTGGTCATTCTGCAGAGGGGAACTCTGCCAGTGTTCAAGTACTCATAATTTCTGCAACTGTTGCTGACTGTGGTGATCTAAAGAGCTTTTGCAATAGCTCGTGATTGAAAAATTTCTGGGAAATTCTTCCTGGCAAAGTCAGGGAAAAAATATGCAGAGGGGAATATAGTATGTAAGAAGCAGATGAGAAATATTCTTCAGTAATGGTATCTCTTGAGGGTCTCTTAAGCAAAAGATAATATTAGAATGTGCTTTTTGGTACAAAATTAGAAGAGACAGATTGTTTCATTGTGCAGCTCTTTCCCTTCTCTTATCTCACCCAGTGTAAGCAAATGCCAGCTTTGTTTTCTGAGGGTACCAGCTCTGTTACCCCAGATAAATGCTGCTCCAGTATCCTTTACTAACACCAATGTAAGACAGAAGAAAGGGAAGTGAGGGGACTGAAACCTGACACAGAGTGAAAACAAGTATTTCTCACAAAAAGAGTGTGCTGTGGAACAACAGAAGTATTCCTGACCTTGGACACTTGAAGAGGAAAATGTTTCACTCCCTGAGGTGGTGAAAAGCCATTGGCACCAGTATCACAATGTGCCAGCAGCTCCTAACGTGGAGTGGTCCATAGGGTTCAAGACTCCTCAAAATCTTTCAGCTTGCTCTCTTCCCTGCTGAAATACTAGCACAGACTCAGTCAAGTGGCTAAAGCCTGCAGAGTGCATTGCTTCTGCTTTCCTCAGCCGCCACGAGGCGAAGGCTGGACTCACACACGTGGTAAATACAGAAAGCAAATGGGCATCAAGGCAGAGTACAAAGAAGCACAAAAGGCTACATCCATGGAGGTATGTGAGATGATTCAAATTTGAAATTAATGAAGTTGAAACTGGTTTAATACCACACAGTGAAAATAACCAAAGGAATATACAAGTGCCCAAAAACAGGGTTGCTATGTACAAGAAGTTATTCTTTACTCTAAAACTGAGAAATTATTACTCCAGTGTCCTGCTCTGTGTAGTTGTTAGTGGAAGGGATTCTGTAAGTCACTTGGATGGCTTTGGTTCATTTTCTATAAGCCAGTAATCAAAGACGCAATTTTAGGATGTGTTGAAATTTCTGAATTTTCCCAGAATAACCAGATCTTGGGATCCAACACTGAAGAATCAGAAACACCTTGGAAGTTTTTAAAGCAGTGTCACTGAGATGGAATAGCTACTAAACCTCAGCACCCTGTATAGTGAGAAGCTTTCTTTCTTTTTTCTTTTAACCTTCTGAGTCTGCCTTCCCTGTCCACAGTGATCTAACTCCAGCAGAAGGAAGTGTGAAGAGACTCAGATTTTGACTTTTTATCTGGGTCCTGAGAGATCAGACCCCAGCTGGTCGATGAGATCCTAGAATTTACAATTCCTGCTTCCTGGGTAAATGATGCCATTGGGAAACAACTTGGAAAGAGGCTTTGCCTTCCTAGAAAACAGTCACTGGTATAGGAGTTTGAAGCGTGAAGTTCAGTATCTTCAGCATATGCAAGCAGTTACTGGGATTTATTTCATTTGGGAAGTTGCTCAGTTAATATATTTACTTAGTTTATGCCATGTCCTACATACTACATTAAGAAACAGAATATTTCTTAAAAAAACATGAAAGCCAAAGCTACTGCAGGAGTGTGCTCTCTCCAACTGATTGACAATTTCCAAAATCAAAGGTCTAAAAAAAGCAGACTGGGGAAGCAATGGTAGACAAGTACTTTGTCACTGAGACTCAAGTGTGAATTGAAATGTTAAAGTACAAGGAAGGGACAGCCTGAGAAAAAACGTTGCAGAATCATTGCATGGCCAGGCCACCTGGACTGACAAATGACTGTATAAAGGACCTCTTTTAAACTTCACTTTGCTGCAGTGTCAGAAGAAACCCTGAGATCTTGAAATAAATGTAAAAGCTGCTTTTATAGTGCTCTGCTCTGTACTGAAAAGAAAAGTAACTAATTTTCTGCTGTACTTTCCTGTGTCACGTAGACGTCTGCATTGAGTAAAGTGATCCTAATCTCACAAAAAAACCTTTGTGGTGATTTATTGCTACTGGTCTTTGTTAAACAGTCAAAGATCTTGTAAACTCTGCAAATCCAGGATAGTCAAGGGTATCTGTGAATATTCACCTATGTCTTTACTTTCTAGGGTTGAATAATCTGCTGGAATCAGATTGTGTGTACTGAGGATGAGACTTTCAGAATATGCAGAGGTTTAGTCCCATAAATTTTCCTTCAACTTTATGCAGAAAAACCTTTGATAATTTTTTAAGTGGGGGCTCTGTTTGAGCAAACATTGAGATACTGAGAATAGAGAAATACTTCTAAATTATTTTAAGCTTCTTGGACATTTTTCCTTTAAGCCTGACTAAAAGGATGATGTGAGATTGTGGTGGTGGTTGAAGGGCATAAATGTTGTTTTGGCCCATGCTTCTCAGAAATTAATTCTTTCCCTGCTGTTGGGTTTAGAGTCCTAATTTATGCAGATTGACATGTATGATGACAGGCATGATAGGATGCTTACCTAAAAATAATGTTTATTAACTGTGTCTTGGTCAAAAAAAACCAGATATTTTTGTGCCTTGTTGAGATAGCTTGATTGCAACAGTCTTTTGTAACACCTTCTAGCTCCCATCTGGATCAGAAAATAGTCCCTTACTTCACAAATTACATCAAGATAAATTTGAGATCCCCGTATGCTCAGAGGTTTTTTTTCAAATTCCCTCTAAGTAAAAGGGAGCGAAAAAAAAGGTCAATGTTAAAAAAAAAAAAAATCAGCAAAAAAGTCTGTCTACTGGACATGCAAGCAAAACTTGATCTTTGTTGCAAGCTTTGGGGTACCCTGGAGCTCTTTGCTCTTTGGTGATGAGCACAGAAATGGCATCTGGCAAAACACAGTACCTCCAAACTCTGATAATATCTCAGCACTTTCCTGCCAGGTGCAAACCAGTCTGAGCTCTTTCCATTTCTCAGTGCAAAACTTTTGTCTTTCTTTTGTGTATTTAATCTGCTAGAATAGTATCTGGAACAATACAGTATTTTGCAGTCCTGAAATGCTGAAGGAAGTCAATGTCTTTTTGCATTCTGATAACAAACATGAAACCAAAGGTTATGATATCTTTGGGGTTTCTCTCTCAAGATAAGCAGAGTGAGTTGGTTTTTTGTAGTATCTATAAAGTCAAACTGTAAGTTTCAGAAAAGTTTTGGAAGACATTTGTCTTGCTAAAATCCAAGCAAGTGAAATCATGGTTTGTTTGTGATCAAAGGCATTAAACTACTTAATATTTTGTTAGTCTTTCTGACTTACTTGCTGTATCAATGAACAGGTACAGTAAATAGCCCATCTGGACCCATGGCCTGAATTATCTTCTGCACAGAACCTGGTGCTGTAGCCTTTTTCCTCACTTTCAGGGTGAAGTTGTTATAAAACTCACTGATTCAGACTAACATTGCAAAATTGCCTCTGTGTACTGAAAATGCTTGAATCCCCCTGCTCAAGGGGTGTATACTTTCATTTTAAACTAGGTGGAAATCATAGGAAGCTGTGACACTGCTGCAACCCTTTGTGTTTCACAAAATCTATCACTGAAGCTTCGGTTGGTGCAGTTTAAACTGTGTAAATAGGTTGCTGCTTGGTTTCATCTCCTGAAGCAATCGAGGTTTCCAGCTTACCTTGCAGTTAGAAATACAGCAGCAATTCTCATAGGTCAGATTTCTTCTGGGGTGACAATAAAATAGGATGTAAAAGCACTAGGCACATTATAGGTTCTCCTAATACTTCTCCTCCAGCCAGAAGAGGTAGTTCAGCTAGTGTGACAGTGAGCTGTAATTACAGCTGTGAGAAAATAACTGTGTGGTTTTGTCTGTGGCAAAGGCTTTTAAAAATTTCTTCAAAAAAAAAAACAGGGAAGAAGTGCAGGCTTTGTTTCTACTTCAGTCTGCCTTCCTTTCAGGCACTTTGTTTACTTCAAATAATAGCCTTGCTTTACACAGACCCCTTCTAAGATGATACTTCTTTAAGTAGTCAGAATCACACCCTGCAGCAGTCTGTCCTTGAATACAAGTAAGCTGCTGGTATGTGGATTAAAGGTAGCAGGGACAGGTATGATGAGTCCTATAGGATATTCAGGGGGTAACTACAATGGACAGAGGCCTAAGGAATAGGCCTTTCGATTCTGCAGTGCAGGATTTATAAACTTTGTGCAAGAGACAAAGAATAAAATAGTCAGTGAACTGACCAGGATCAGCACAAAGACAGGAATCTTGTTCACCCTTTATTTGGCAACAGTATAGAAAGCACTGGCTTTGGGTATAAGAATAGGCAGGATAGAAAGTATAAAAATCTAGACAAGATTGGAACTTACCAAAGACATGCAGTTATGAAATATACGGAAGGATATAAAAATCCTGACTGCTTCAGTCAGTGAAAAAGTTTCAAATATTGAATAAATGTCATATTTGTGGTCAAGAAAGGTTGAACATTTGATTTAGGCCACTGAGGATAGAAGATGCTGAGCAAGGGACAGTGCCACGTAGAAAAAAAATGGGCGATTTACGTGAGCAGATTCTTCAATAAAGGACATTTCTGCAGAGGTATTGTAAAATATTAAAAAAATTAATAATACCACTAAACCGTGTTTAGCACAGACAAGAAACTTGAGAACCTGGTCACATGCCTCATTTGATGACCTATGAACTCCCATACATTTCTGGAGTCTGTCTGCCTTGAAGGCCACAAGATGCAATTTTTGTGATTCCATATTGGTTGATGCCAATCAAGAAAAGGGGAACAATGCTGCAACATGGAACATGGTCATTCTTGGTTCTGAGGACAAGCAATAAATGAGAAGTCAAGTATATGTGACAGGAAGATATAGCTCAGGTGAGATTTCACAGGGGTGGTCTCAGCCCCTACCTCACTGCTAAGTGACAGCCAAATGCTGCAGTGCTGGCTTCTTTTTGATGCTTGTTTTTTAGCATAATTATATATATATATATAATTTTAATTTCTTAGAAGAAGGAAATTTTTACTGAGACAAGCAACATCAGAGATCAGGGTTGAGAGGGGAGAATAATTTTTGGGAGAGCACTCTGAGAGGCAAGGACTTTACTGTGTTCTCCAGGGAGTCACAGTAAAGGAAGATTTCAGAGAGTGAGAGGAATTCTGAGTGTCCTGAAAACAGAAGCCAACTTGATAAATGAATAGCTACAGAGTCCTACATGATTTGGCACTTGGGAAAAATTACAAACATTGTAATGGAGAGGGGTGCATACAGCCCAGCATGGCAAAATAAAAATTAAATTATCAGATAATCCTGGGAAAAATAGAGACTAGAATATGACAATTATTTTGTTGATATACACATACAAGTCTGCATTTTCCATGCCTTCACTTTTAAGACTTCAAGTGACACACCTGCACAGTCATGCAAAGATTCCTCACAGTACCATGATGACCTGATCTTGCTCATTACTTTGAGTTTGCCCGGAGGTGCCTATTCTGAACTTGTCACAGGCACACAAATGTTTAAGGAAGACAGATATTCACCTCTTTTCAAGCCCATGTGCTTTTCAGACTAGATTCTATACTTTTACCTGACCATTTTTCCTTTTCTTCCAGTGGCTTTTGTAAATTGACTGTAATCCAGCAACAGAACACTGTATATGTTGCTCAATTTTGTTGTTTGGTTTCTTTTAATTCTTGTTTTCACTGATGTTTTTTACTCAGCACAGGCTGAAGCAAGAGAAGCATGGATGGGACATGGTATTATCTCTGTAACCCATTTCAATTTTTCAGCAAAAACAATTCAACAGGTAGTCCCAAATTTATGCTAATTAGCTGAACCAACACCTCCCATCTTCATCTGAGGTCACCTGGCACATCTGAAAGCAAACTTCTTGCTGGTTGTCATCCAAGATCTGCTGAGTGTTTTAAGCAGGATGACAATGACTTAATTCCAAAGTGAAACAACGGCAACTGATCTGTTCTTTCCAGTGCTTCTCTGGATTGGGGAGGAGGTGAAAAACCCTGCTCCCTTGCAATTTTTTATAGGTATGTGCAAGTCTTTAAAGGTCAGTGGGTTTTAAAACAACATGAAACAAAACAGGAAGAACTTTGGTAACTGATATATTTAGGTGTGTTTAATTTAAAAAAGATTCACCCAGCAATGTATGGGTGCAATTTGTTAACTCCACAGAAGATCCCAGGTCTTAAGGGAAAGGAAACAGGAATATCTGGATGTACATACTCCAGCATGTATGTGTAGCTGACTTTCTGTGATGGCAGTTCCTGAAATGTGCTACTGTGCAGTGATTTTTAAAGGAAATTTTAAAATTAACTAGTCAAAGGGGTATGGCAAAAATTACTTTCCACCTTCCAATAACATTACTGTTGCTGGCATCCACATGGAAACTGGGAGACATGCTCCTGTCTCTTTGCCACGGGGATGGGTTAGAACACACAGTCTGGGGACAGAAAATAACATTTTACGTATTGAAATTTATTTTAGTATCCAGAAATGCAATGTTCTGGGAAAACCATAACTGCCCAAAATGGGGTGATGCACCCCAAGTTGCAAGCACCTTTTGAGCTGATTGCTCTTGTTGCCTCTGTCCCAACCAGGAGAGAGGATGGTCCCAGGGAATAGCTCATGATAGTGCCTATTATAGGGCAGGCTCGGATGAGCAAGGAGCTCTGGTTATCTGCTAGTTTTAGGAAACATCCTCAGCTGTGTGTTAAAAGTGAAATCAGCAGATTTTCTCTAGCTTTTCTTTTTTCTTTCAGTCTTGGAGCTGGCTTGTTTTGGGCTTTATTACTGGGGGTTTTTTTTGGTTTGGTGGGTTTTGGGTTTTTTTGCTGTGACTCTGCTTACTTTGATTGCATGTTATTCTCTCTTCTAGTAAGAGTTTAAATTTTTTGGATTGGGTGTTTTCTTCTCCTTTTTATAGTACCTTCTCTCATATGATACATTAAATCTTCCATGACAAGCTCATCTTCAGCCCTACTGCATAGGTGGGTTTTGTAGGTAAGCAGAGAACAGATTTCAGAAAAAGAAATTAACATAATACTTGGTTTGTAAAATGGACTTTAGTGAGATGGCTTTGTAGATTTCCTCCTCTAGCCTTGGCAAGCCTGAATTAATTTGTTGACATAATTCCACAAGAACACTGACACTTTGCTCAGAGAGATGTGGAGGGAGACGCAGACTTTAATTTTTCAAAATGTACCTACCTATTCATGCTGGCCATGTGCTAAATCTCACATCATGCTCAGCACCAAAAGGTTCAGGATACCGTAGAGCCCCCAGGCTCTCAACATCCCCTGGCTCAGGGGTCTCTGGCAGTGTGGCGATGGGAAGAAAGGAGGGGAGGAGAAGGGTCCAACTGCTGTTCTGTATGCTTCATCCAGGAGGACATGTGCTAGGAACACATTGAAGGAGATGCCCAAGGGTCACAAATGCTCTTGTATGTCAAATAAATGTACATGCAGCAAACTGAAATTAAGATGAAAGGCTGGCAGAAGGATTTATACTCCAAAATGAGAGCCCCAGGATGTTTCCTTACAGACCGTTTGAAATCTTAGATAATTTACATGAAGTTCATGGAGAAGGCAAGGTGAAAGGGCCTTGGCTGCATCACAACATATGTTTCATAGTGCAAAGCAAAGCACTATGCAAAGAAGAAATGGATTCAGTGTGTACTACCCAGTAAGTTATCATTTTACATGAGAAATAATGAGATTTATTTAGATTGGTGAACCTTCACATGGAGAACCTTCTGGACTGAGTATTTTAATAGGAAAAAAAAAAGTTAAAATAAATGCTACCTATGGGTTCTTCTTGAAGAAAAGGCTTTTTGTGGTCTTTTTATATGTTGTTTTGGAGAAGAACCCCTGTGCTCTTTCCTCCTCCCCGGGTGGGAAGAGAGGTTTATTGACCAATCTGATTTGTGCTCCAGCAGTTTTCCCAAATGAGTCTCTCATGAAGGCTTAGCTTCTCACAGTGTGTGTGGCATGCTACCACAAGAATGATGATTCTGTAGGACCAGAAAAGATGTTGGCCATCAGCCATCCCTTGAGTGAGGTAGAGGATGGAACCTGTGCCACCACTGAGAGCATTAGAGGGGTTTTGGTGACAACCCTATTTATCTTAATGCTACCAGGAAGGGCAAACAAAGCAGCATTCTGCTCTTGGAGAGGGAGAAACAGGACTGGAAGAGAAAAAGAAGGGGGTGTTTATGTTTGCATGTTATGAAGTAAATGTATATTATTTGTGGTGTTCTCAGATTTTTTATGACCAAATATACTGGATTCTGCATTAATTTAAAAACTAATCTCTGTTTAATTTTACTGAGACCTTTTCCGGAAGACAAAAAAACTTTATGCCTGATAAGTAAACAAAAACATATGACACGAACATGAAATAAACAACTTGCTGTATGTGTGCTTGTGATGAAATGCAGACAAATCTCAGTTGGACCAAATACAGCCTTCAATCCACCATCCCTAGGGATAAGGAGTCATGAGGGCAGACTGAGAACTCCCTGGGCACTCTCTTCTCCCATGGGCTGAAACTCTGGCGGGTGCCAGCCCAAGAGTCTGGCTGCCTCTTCAAATAAAAGGAACCTTTAAACTCTTTATATCGGATCCTATTTTTCCCACAGCTTCCTTAGACTTTTCCAAATTCCTTCATTTATGTTCAATTTGCACATGTATTTAATTTAAAAAAAAACACCAAAACAAACAACACCATAGCAAAACAAACAAATAAAAACAAACGGAAAAGAAAACCCAAAAAAGCCTCCAAGAAACAAGTCCACCAATCACTGATACCTTTATACTGCTTTTCCTTAAGAAAGAGCTAAGGACACCTGGAACAAAAGCATTGATGCAGAACACTGAGGCAGCAAATGCATCTGAGTTTTCATATGGTAAATTATAATGACAACCAAAATGTCTTGCAGCAGGGTAATATCAATTCCTTGGAAAAGGTAGGAAATTATAATCAATTTCACTGATATGTTGGCAAGTGTTAACTGCATTTTATATGAAGGCTTTATTCTTTAATGAAACACATTTTTCCTGCAGAAACAATTTGCTTTTAGGTTCAAGTTCATACACAGAATGGAAGTAATTACATTTAAATTTTTCTTCACCTTTCTAAAGGTGTTTCTAAAACTGAGCAAATAAAATTGTGTGTTAGACAATCTTTCTGTGGACCTTTTAGAAAGCCTCCAACTAATGATGAAGGAAAAGGAAAAGGAAAAGGAAAAGGAAANAGGAGAGGAGAGGAGAGAGAACAAGAGCAAGCTTGGGTTTGTATGCTTTTTAAAATGACAGCTAGTATTTCAGTTTCAATAACAATGAGCAAATATATTCAGTGCCACCAATTCATTATTAACTTGAAAGTTAGACAAGTCTGTCATTTAAGATAAATATTAAGGATGAAAAAAATATTCAAGGTAACCATTATTAAACTAAATGTTTTGTTGATTTCTTTTACCGGCTGTTTAGGTTAAGCTGTGTTTTTTAATGCTCCCATAAAGAGGAGTTATTAGTTCTCTTTCTTCTGGTAGTATAGACATTGGGGAGGTAAGGAGAGTGAGATGCCAGTTTTCATTATAGTTCTGTTAAAGCTCTTTGCTGTCAGGAAAAGTCAAACTGTTCTGCTTCCCTTCTGTGTAAAATTGACAGCTGATAGGTGAAACTTCAGGAATAATTAGTGGAAGTAGCTATGTAAATTCCATTGGGGGAATCAATCCTTCACAAATATATTTAAATTAATACAGTGTCCTTTTCTTTGAACAGTGACAGGGGGGCAAAAAGATTATTTTGGATTCCTTTAACAGCATCTAGAAACCTACATTGCCTCTTTAAAAATAAATTACAGCCCACCCCACTCAAGAAATCACAAAGGGAGAGAGTGATAGTTGAAATTAATTCAAAAATTTCTCCAGCATGTTTCCAGCTGTCAAAAATGCATTGAAGGTATGCCAAACATATTTCAAAACACTTTCTGTAATTTGAAGATGTCTCAAGAAATTTTTATTGCCAAAATCTTTACTCCATCTTTAATGGACCCATACTTCTTCCTAAAGCTGTAGGATAACTTTTTATTTAGGTCCCTCCCATCATTTTTCTTTCCCCACCAAAAACAAAAAAGCAAAGAAAAAAAAAAGCCAACAATCCACAGAAAAGAGATAGATAATGAAATTTGCACAGTTTGGGTGCTGAGTCGGGAGTTTGGGGTTGACTTTTTTTTTTTTCAGAGAGTAAAATTTTTTATGTTTTAGAAAGAGTAAAATCCTTACTGTAATGAGAGGATTTAAGCTGGGCTTTAGGGATCAGGACTCAAGACGATGGTTTTGCCATAGATTTTCCATGTAGCTCTGGTTATGTTGTAAGTTCTCTGCTCTGAGTCTACTCAAGAAAAATGGTACGCCCAAAGTGAGTATAGAAGATAGAACCCAAGTATATTTAATATCTGCTCAGCCATTGGAACACCGAAGCTGCCTGAATAGATTTTGTAGTGTGATGCAATGCACAGATCGATAAATATTTCCATTGGAAGAGTGAGTTGATGTTCTGAGCTGTCAAATAAAAAGTGGTAACACTGGCTGAGGATTGCCAGGATGGCTCATTTTCTATAAACAGTCATTTTGGCAGGTGCCTATTTGTATTGGAACTCCTACTGTATTAAACATTTGCATTTTGCTTTATCTTCAAAATACATTATAAACACTTCAGTATCAATCATCTTAATACATTTATAAAGACAAGTACCATTAATACCTGTCAGTAGATGGAGGAATTTGTAGCTTGAGATGCTATATTCTCAAGGCTATTTTTAGCTTTGAATCTATACTAGCACAGAGCTTAGAAATCTCAAATAGTGTCCTTTTTCTCTGTGGCTGAACAAAGCATCGGCAGAGCCTTTGCAGCACTCTAACTTTGCAGGGGGTTTAGTCTTCAATACATTCGTGGTGATAACACTTTAAATGCATTCATTAGGACCATGATCCTTATCACACTTACCAACAGCTGGGGAAAGATTTCTGGAGATATATTTTCTATAATTTACTGGTGTACACAGAGCTATTGCTCTTTGTTGAAGAGACTTTGGAAAACTTTATGTCAATATTCTTTGCAAACTGTAACTTGAAATGCCATTATAAACAAGGTGTTTCTCTGAGAAGCCACAACCAGCTGAAAGCCATAACTCTTCCTTATTAAGAATCTACTCCAACTTCTATTAAAATCAATGAAAAGATCTTTCTGACTCTGGCAGCTGCAGAATTGCTCAATAAAATGTTGAAAATACCCACAGGTTATTATTGTTCAGTCCATAAAAAGTCAGCCAAAAATTTACTATTTTTCACAATGTAATGTGTGTACCTGTGCTTCAATTCTTTTAAAAGCACTGGGGGATCCTGGTTCTTCAATAGACTGTTCACTGGAGTGAAACATTGGCAAATAACCCTGTGGGCTCAAGAGCTTTTACCAACAGCCTTTTGTTCATACCTGCTAAGCCATTTAAATTTCATATGAAGAGCATGTCTAATATCTTTCTGTCAAACTGTAAGGAAATGTCAAAAAACCCAAAATGTAGTTCCTGAAAATGTAAAGGAAAGCTCAAAACAAAGTCACAGGGCACTAAAATATTCCAAGATTTTAGAGCCAGGAACCACCACAATTCACAAGGGTGACCACCTGCTTTGTGAAGGCATTAGGATTTTCAACACAATCATTTTTATACCAAGTGCAAAAACTTGGAGTGGAGCAAGACTGTATTTTTAGAAAGGCAGATTTTATCTCTATCTGTGGACTTCAACTGATGGCGAAGCAGTATAAAATTCTGTGGGTAATGATCCTTGCTTTTTAACATGGCTCTTAATTTTAATTTCCAGCAAGATCTGCCTCTGTCTGCAGATTTGAAAAGTCCTCTACCCAAATTGACTCATCCTAGAGGGAGTGTGAGCAGCAGCTGTCCATGGAAGAAAGAATGTTTAAAAAAAAAATTAAAAAAACAAAGCACCTGTCTGGGATCAGTGAAATATTCTGAGCAACAAGTGCTTTATATTTTCAGGTAAAGTTAGAAGCAATTGTTGCAGGTGTTGGAGGATAAGTAACTGAAATGTTAGGCTGAAAAAGTTAGGTTTCTTTGGATAAAATGATTTCAGTGCTAATGAGCTGATCACCTTTGGCTTTATTGGGCAATAAATCCTATCTACCTATACATACTGAAGTGGCAGAAAAAACTTTTACACAAAGACCCAGACATCATGTTGTAACTCATGTTGCACAGTCCACGTTTCAGCCAGTTCAGCCTCTGTCTCTCTGTGGATAATCCATGTGTGCCATTGTAGGGATTAGATTTTTTTTTTCTCACATTGGGGACAGTTTGTTCAAGCTGCGACCACCATTTTACATCACCAGGGCCATTGGAAGGGCACAGCTGTCAGTTCAGTGTTGTGCCTCTTGGGTGCATTGTATGAAACCTTATTGACATCACCAGAACCAGTGTGGGTTAGCAGAGGAAGACCACAGCTCCTGAAAGTCTCTGCAGCTTTTTTTAATGCTCAGTTCACCTATGGAACAGCTAAATATAATACTGTTTACCTGACTTGGGTATTGAGACAGTAGATCCCTATAAATGAAGGGTGAAAAGACAGCTAACCATCCATAGGAATACATGACCTCTCTCCCTTTATCAGAATTGCTCTTGATGATGTCATAGGGTCCTTTATTTAGTCAAGGCTTAAACATTCCAGGAGTCCACTGTTCCCTTGGGAGATTATTCACAGCTCAATGCACCTGTGTCAGGGAGGATTCCTTACAGCTTAGTCTGACTTGATTTTTAATGACAGGTGGAGTTTCCCATCTTTTTCCTGGTTTTTCAGCCAGGACAGGGTTCCTTTTTTTTACAGTAGCCAGTAAGGGCCATGGCTAGGACACTGAGGTTATTCTATATCACCTCATATCTTTCCCAAGGGAGGGGAAAAGGGACCTCTGCTTCCAAGGAGAAGGGGCTCCTTCTGGTCAAAAAAATCATGACGAGGGAGCCATCTGGTATTGTTTATTGTCATAGGCTCTGTGGTGTTTTTACATGTGCATAACTCTCTCTTTTGTTATTAATTTTGTTATTAATTTTGTAATTGTTGTTGTTCATTTTCTTATCTCACTGCTGTTTCCAGTATATTGTCCTTATCTCAGCCTGTGAACTTTGCCTTTTGTGCCTCCAGTTGGAGGGAAGAGAGGGGAAGCATCACATGTTTTTTTTAGTGGGAGTACTAAATTAGAGAATATCATTCCTCAACCATGACAACCTTACACTGGAAAAAAATATGCAAGCGTATTGCACTTCCTGCAGTATCTGGAATTTGATTCAAAAGATAGTGCAACCATTCCATATGAACCTCACTCACACCTGTCTCCCAGGTCCTGACTGTTTTTAGTTTCATAAAAGCATGTTCCTCTTTGGAAATACTGTTCTGCCAGCTGTATCAAATACATTTCTCTTATGTTTTTAAGTTCAATAAGTGGTGTATATATTCCTGTAGACATAATGCCTAGTTTCATATTTACAGGATTGTTTTAAAGTTTCTTTTCAACCAGCTCAACTAATGGCCACATTTATCTAACAAATGGCCAGAGCACAAAAAGTATTGCAAAACCTGGCAGGTTTCAAAGTGATTTTCTTTGGAAACTTGGAACATTTTACTGACTTTCTGAAAAATAATAATTAAACCCATCAGCAAGGTAGAAAAATATTCCTGGATATAGTTTTCAAAATTCTATCTTTTGCATATGTGTCCGTCCTTCTGACTTAGCTGACCACTACTTTTCAGTCACATTCCCCAACAGCTGGTTCTTGGCCAACCTCTTGGGGAATAAGTAGGGCTTTTCCACCTGTAGTAGCTTTTCCCGTAGACATGGAGTGGCCAAGCTGATTGTACCTTGAGGTTCACACAGGGCAGAGGTAACGCTGAGGTCCTGACATGATCTTTGTGAAGAATGACATAACTTAGAGCTGAAGATGGGGTAAGGAGAGGTTTGTGATCTCTGTTCTTTCTCTATGGGAAGAACAGGATCAGATATTGCCCCCTCTCAGTACAGTATACATACATTTTTTCAGCAGCTTGTCCTAATCTTCAATATTGAAACTTGTACAAAACAAAAGGAATTTTTCTCAGTCAAGATCCTCCTAAGAATTTAGTCTGCAATATGAAAACCTCCCCAAAGGGTCCCTTATTACCAGGGTAATAAAAGGGTACCTTATTGTCCCATGATGACAATCTGATGATCTCTCACTCCGAGATCAAGGATGATTTGAAGACAGCAAATTATTTTCTTCTGCCTTTTGGCCTCACACCTCAAACTGGAAAATCTCCTGCAGAGCATTTGGAAGAACAGGTCAGTGATTCTCATTTAGCAGTCTATGTGTTACCAGATCTGGGGACTCTAACATATATGCATGACCAGTTGGTTGCATTCCTGATTTAAATTGCAATTTCAAACAAGTGCATTTCTAGTTCCTTCATTGTGGCTAAGGTGGTTGGTTTTGTTAGGTTGTGTGATAAAAGGTTGGTTTCTGTACACACACACAAAGCACAGAGGAATAGCAGAGGATAGGGGAACCCCAGAGGTATTTCCAGGGTATTTCCAGGCACATTACAGAGGCTCTGGGCCTCCAGAGCTGCTCACACGCCCCAGTGGCAGCAGGATCAGAAGCCACCAGGTGTGCCTAAGTTCAGCTGCTGGAGGAATCCCCACTGCATAAATGCATTTGTGTGTATTTCCCACTAATACACCAACCAGAAAAGGGAACAAGGTAAGGCCATTGGGCCTTGCTGGGTTTTCTATATAGATTGATTTGTGTGTCTGGCAGTGTATTTATGTGTATGGGTGCTGTATATATCTGTGTGTCTGTGCCTATATTGGAAACACATGCTGCTTGTTGGCCATGGGAGCACAGAGTGGCAGCTGCCTTCTCCATGCTGTTGGGCTGCTGAATTCAGCATCATGAACCAGGTTTTGTTCTGAATTTTTCTTGTGTGAAATCCATGTCTGTTTGTGCACTTGCTTTGTTGGATTCAAGCAATTTTGAAAACATTTATTAATTTGTGTGTGTCTGCCATTCATGTTAAATGTTCTTTTGTGGTGTTGTTCCTGGCAGTCTTACCAAAGGGAAGAGCCAAATACAAGTGAATGGAGGAACTATAGAAATTGCCTTAGGGGCTCTTTATCCATTGATCAAAACAATGTGTACAGGTAAAGCCCTGCTGCTGACATTGGCACAATACCTGGCAGTCTTGGGAGCAGGTACAAAGAAAGTTGGCTTTGAATTGCTAGAGCTGCACACAAAATTTTAAAAAATACAAAGATGTCCCACTGAAGTAACTGAAACCACTCACACATTTCACCGCTTTGTGCTTGTAAGAACCAGCCTTTTACCATATGGGTCTTTTGATTACCCCTGAGTACATGCGATTTCCCCAACTCTCTCTCAAATCAATTACATTTGCATAATTTCAAATATGTTTTCTTGGGAGGGAAGAATAAGTAATATATTTCATGAAAACAGTACAGTTGTTGGTTGTGCATGTTCTCTAGTTTGACTTTTACTAATAACTGTGAGTCCTAGATCCCAAGTCCAGTTACTCCTCTTCCCTGCAGCACCTGCAGCATTAACAACCGGCAAGAGTGAGTTCTGTACCTGGAGACTCTCCACTTATAAAATATATTTCACATTCTCTGGAGAAATATTTGTTAAGACTAAGTTAACAAACTTTTCAGACTCTATAGGTAGCCTGGCACTGTGATGGCCACTGCACCCGCTCTAAGAATTTGAGTGTTTTAATTGTAAAGCCTTTTTATTATGTGAGTAACATTGACTGTAGCGGTGCAGGATTTGGTTTCCAATGTTTTATATACTTTGTAACATGTTCATATTGGTTTGTTCCAATCNTGGTCATTGGTGCTGAGCTCCTTTCTGTCTGGGAGCTGCCCCCACACTTAAGTGGGGTGCTTTGTCTCTCTCGGTGCTCTTGGATCAGGGGTTCAGCCCGTTCACCTGAGCTCCTGAACCCTCTGCCTCCCGGGACTGACATCTGCACATGGGAGGTAATAAAACCATCTGAAACCTAGCAAGAGCCCTCTCTTTTCTTCCACGCCGCATTCCAAGCTTCAGCCTGAGATTCTGAGCAGCAAACCTCTGACTTATAGAATCCGGGGGGGTAAGCTAGCCAGTGAAGCAGCCCCCAGAAAGCGGATTTCTATAATTAGCTCCTCAAAATATTACATATAGAGGAAATGAAGCTAGCAAGCTTTTTGAAAATAAATGGCTGATTATCTTGCTCATTGTTTTGTCACAGTGGTCATGTTTTCTACTTTCCCTGATCCCTCAGGGAGACAGGACAGCAGTGTGAACAAACATGAAATCACAGTCACTTCAATTTTCCTCCTGATCTGAGTCTGCTGCTTATTTGCCATGGCCTTGTTCTTCAGAAAAGTCCTGCTGAAACGAGCGCTTGATCAAGCTCAGAATGGCAGAACCGGGATCAGTGCTGAGGATTTGTCACCAGTCTGATTTTCACCTGGTACTATCTCTTAAAATTCCTTCCAAAATTCCCACATATCATTGGTGGCATAAGAAAATGTTGACTATTTTGCATAACAATATGCAAATGTGTTTAAATGTCTGTTTAGAGGATGAAGTTATTTGGATTCTATTTGTATATCTTATATCTAGATAAAATATTTAAGGCAGAAAAGTGCTTCATTTCTTTTCTTCAAAGGCTATTTATGGTTTTGAAGTGAACAAACACCAAACTATTTTGGTGTGTTCCAAGAGGGAAAAAAAAACAACAAACCAACAACACCCCACCCATATATGGTGGATTTTTTCCCCCACTCTAGGCAGGGCTGATATTCAGTATCTTCTTTTCACAGGGTCAGTAACTACCACTGATGAAAAGGAGTTTTGCAACAGATCCCCCTTTCCCCTTTAGAGCCCAGTACCCCCAGCAACCTCCCACATCTCCCACCCTGGCACAGACCCTCGGTGCGTGTGGGTGCCAGAATCAGCTGACAGGGCCACCAGCTGCCTGACTCCACTCCAGCTGCACCCATGGGAGGAAGCAGCCACAGAGGGAAGGAAGCAGAAGTACCTCCCCATGCCACTCCTCCCCGCTGCTGCGGAGCTCCCGAGCAAAGCATGCACCAGGCTGAGAGTGTTGCTGCCTTGAGAGCTTTTCTCTGGTCTCTACGTGCCAAACCCACATGCTACAGGGCTGCGGACCATGGCCTCTACCCTGGAGAAGTTCATTCATTCTCTGGACCTCAGAGCCCTTCCCAGGGTCCTCCAAATCCAGTCAGGCATCTATTGTCAAGGTGAGCATTTAGTGTTTTCTGGCAGGGTTTTGCAGTGCTGTATTTGACATCAGGTCCCCCTTCAGACTGGAATGGGGAATGTGGGGGAGGCGTAGGAAGGATGCTCATGGAGTTGTCTCCTAGCAGTTTCCCACCAGCTGAAGGATGAGTGTTTTATCAATGACTTTGGAAATGTCATTGGTGCAGTGTGCAGTCTTCTCACTGGCAGTCAAAAAGAAACTGTAGTTAGTCCTCTTCATATCCTGGAAAGAGTACTGGAATAAGACGTGAATTTGCTTTGCACTTACACAGAGCCATCAATCCAGCAACTGCAAATCACCTCACAGAGGTTAATTGATTTTACCCATCTTGGTCTTCTGGGGCTGCCATGGAGAGGTGCCTTCTGTCTCAGAAATAAAGAACCAGGGAGTCTGGAGAAGTGACCATGAAGGACCATAAGACCTTCCTGAAATTCTGTCCTGTATTTGGGGGCGCCTCAAGTGTGCAACAATGGAAAGGGGGTGGTATGAGCTGGACAGGAACAACACTGGGGTAACATTTTACTGGATTTTCCTGCTGCAGATCTGTTTTTTATGATATTTGTAGTGCTCTGCTTGTTCACAAAACATGCTCAAAAGGTGGTAAAGAGGCTTGCATTAGAGGGAGAAATCTGCTCTTGGTTTGGGCATGGATTTTGTTCAATGATAGTGAAGACATCACATCAAGCCCATGTATCAGTCTAGAAAAAGAAAGTTACCTCCATGCCACTGGAAGGGAAAAAATTGGGTTCAACTAATGAAAAAAAGAGGGTTTCATAAAATGAGCTGAAGTCTGCTTCAGCTTCAACCAAACACCAAGTTCAGGATCCTCAACATCTACCTTTACATCAATCTAAATACTTCCATGCAGCTCCATAGTAGAAGGAGAGAGGAGGTGGCCATGGAAAGTCTGATTGGTAATCAGTAGCTGTTGCCAGAGTGGGCGATTTTTCCCTCCATGACAACAGCCTCTTTGAGCAGAAAGGAAATGGGAAAAGGCATACTGAATCTGTGATGTCCATGTGCTCCTGATTGCCCATCCTGGCTACTCTGGAAACTACCTATAAATAATACTGATATATAGAAAAATTGTCCTGGGAAATAAATTTAGCCAGAATTACCAGGAACTTTTAAAAATACTCTTTTTCTGAATTTTACTATGTGGCCTGTTCCAGTTTTGTCTTTTAAACTGGTCCAGCAGCTGTGAAAAATAGGTTCTTGATAAGAAAATTACAGCCTAAGTGATGAAGGGTAGAATTAAAGCTAAGAAAGGGAAGACCACCTCCTTTAGCTGGAGTAGCCATTGTATTCATCTCTTTTCACACGGCTAGGAAGCAGAAGTGATATGAAAACAAGTTGTATGCATTTGTAAATGTAGGTATGCCTACATATATATGTGTATCTATGTGTATGTGTACACTAAATACTGTGAGATGTGTGTATGTGTGTATATATATACACACAAAATGCTATGATAAAATGATGGTAGCCCAGCTGTCTGCTGTAGACTGTTCCTACAGTCTACATCCTGCTGCTCATGGATGGTAAAACTTATACCAGTACATTTTTGTAGCCAGAGTATTTCAGGTTGTGATTCTATTTACTGTCTAAACCCTTCCACATGAGGAGAAAAACACTGGTGAGTTACCCACAGACCATTCTGCAGCAATTCCTCACATGTGAAAGAAAAAGGCTATTAGCTGTTGACTAGCCTTGGGAGGGGGTGGTACGTGCTCTAGAGACCTGAGAATATTAGTAATAAAAAGTGACAGCCCTCGTGCTGCTCTGGTGTTTTTTTGGTCTTCAGCAGCACCACCTCTTCCTGTCCTCTGCTTCTGGTGGTTTCTCAGCTGTTCTCATAGGTGTTCCACCAGCACAGCAGCTGAAGCACTGACAGCCATGCATGAGTCTCTTGTTTGTACAACAAGCAAGACTGATATAGTCTACTTAGCTCCTTGCCCACAGAGCCAGCATATCCCAAAAACACTTGCAGGTACTTAGAAACACCGATGTCCTCTAGTAGGCTTCTGTGGGTTCCTCTTCTTCCTTGTTTTAGAGGAAGATTGAGATGCTCAAGACACTTGGCGCCTGGTTTGCCGGATCTAGGGCTACAAAAGGTCTTCTCAGGCCAGGCCCTCGCTCCCTTTCTCTCCCTCCTTCCCTGAGCTCTCTGTCTGTGTCAGATCTTTTCTGAATATTTTCCTCCCTGCTGTACCTGGCAGCTGGGGTGAACACATTGTTCTGTGATTGCATTATGATTTATGTTACATTTTCTGTTGCAAGACTAGTGCTTCAAAGAGAGTCTGAGGTAACTCCTGTTATATTGCTAAACAGGAGAACGAGCCACTTTGAGCACTTCAAGTTTCCATTAGGACAACCACTCCTTAGTCCTTCCTCAGGCAGTTCCCTCTGCCCCTGCAACAACCTCTTTGATCTCTCTTACCCCATGCAGTACACCAGCAATCAGAGTGTAGGTAATGGCAGGTCTATCGGCAGGAAACGTGGGTTTATTGCTGTGGCTGCTGGGATCAAATCTGAGCATTTGTGCATTGATTGTAATAGCTCCCAAATGGCTACACAGTCAGCCTGGTCAGCTAAGTGGTTTTGTGGAATGGGATTTTGTAGGAATCTGTAACCATTCTCAGCAGAACCTGCAGATAGTAAGGGAGAAGATCAATTGCTAAAGCATTACGTGTGATCGTTTGAAACTGATCAATCACCAGGGATACTTAATTTTCCTGTGTGAGAATTTAAAATAGGAAGAATTTTTGTAGATGTAAATGTTAATGTATATTCCTCCTCTTCACAACCTGCCCCCTTAAAAAGGGCAAGGTTTCTTCACATAGGTCAGCCAGGTGCATAGAATGGCTAACGGAGTAAATAATGGTCTACTACACCCATTAGAGCTGTCACATCAAAGCTGTAGCAGCCAACCAAAGAAAGCTACACCAAGATACATGATAATAAGACAACACAGTGTAATTGATTCATTGTTCTCTGGTGCTCTGTGTGTTGTGGGGATGAAACTCTCCTTTTACTCCACTGGAAGCAGCATTTTCAATGCACTTAGGTATAATGATTTTACAAATAAAGGACTTGCAAACTAGCCTTACAGTTCCCGACAGATTTTCAGTACCTCTGGAAGCATAAGTGTAATGCTTTGTAAGGATGGATGTTTTCCATGTGGTGAGGTATTTTTATTGGAAGCTGCAAACTCGAGCTCCAGGGAGAGAGTGGGAATTTATTTGCTTTTGGCAAGGTAACATCTCTGAAAGAATCCATTCTGCCTCTATATCCATGTTACACCAAATACAATCTAGATCTCTCCTTTCAGACCCAAGCCTGCCTGCTACTGTTCCCAGTGGAGAGCAAGTAGAAAACGTATGCTGTGTGCACTCATTCTACCATTAGTCTCTCTACTGGCCTATAAAAAATTTATGTTCCTGCTGATATTAATGGAATGTGATGTATTTAACTGTAGTTCCCCAAACTGCAAATGGACATGACTTTATAGACCCTGCTTCCACATGGAATACTTTCAGCTAGAAAAGCTATGGGCAATTGAACTTTTGCTGTTGGTAGTGAATACTATGATTTAGACACCTTTCTCAGGAAATTCTGTTCCTGTTTACCTCTCTGTTCCTGGCATGAAGAAGAGGGAAACATTTTCCTTGAATGATATCAGTAATCTTCTTGCTAGACCTGGACTTAAGGGTTGGTTGAAGCCTTAACAGTTTGCCTCTAAGCAGAATAGTCAGGGTTTGAGGCGCTTGTTCGCACTCCCATGTTCCTATTCCCCCTTGGCTCCAGCTATGGAGGGCTGCATAGTCAGAGACCCAACCTGCAACCACCACCTACCATTGTTTGACACTTTGCAGAGTCAGAAACGTGGGGTGTTAGTAAGAGCCTTGCGTTCTTCCAAAATGCTTCTCATCATCATATTCGAAAGTCCATACAGAAGCAGAGAAATTATTGTCATCCCTGGTTGGAAAACAGAAACACAGCTGAAAGGAGATGGTAGTGCTGCAAATGCCAGGGATGCCTCTCAGGGCAGTTGCTTTGGGCTCTGTAGTTATAATGTCCTTGCTACAGAAAGCGGACTGTACTGTTGAATCTCTGAAGGGAATAGGAAGGATGATTATAAAATGAAAGCAAGCCTGCCAGATACAAATAACTTGGTAATCAGCACTGATTAGAAAGGGACTATAGTGCAGACCGAAGTACATGACAATTTAATAGCTCATTAAAATATGTTATTAAAAAATTAGATTGCTGAAACTCCATTGGGAACTGATTTGATTGATCAAATATCTTTCTTTGATCATTTTAGTAAATATTGATATTTAGTGAGGTAAGTACTGTCTGACCACTGATTTTTACAGATAGCCTGCAAGTGTGGGCTTTCATCTTTATGTTGCAAAAATTATGTCTGTTTTAATACTGATGTAATTATTTTATGGGTAATTGAATTTAATATTTTGCAGGCTTAATTTAACCAGTGACAGAGCAGTAAAAAGTGCCAACTCTAATTGTGAAAAATGAAGAACTGCTCAAGGCACCTCTTCTGTTGGTGTTTGTTGTCATTAGCCTACCCACAATCTTCCCATTCTTGCCCCACCTAAACACATATATCAGTAGTGGTATTCCCCCCTTTCTTCAGGGGTTGGGACTTGCCAGAGTGTGGAGAGAGTCTGTAGTTCTGCTCTGCAGTTCAGTTATTTGAAAACAGCGTGTGCATTGTGTAAATTGCTGCTCCAGGACATACCCTCTTTTACAACAGGTCTGTGAAACACATTGGGAAACTCTCTGCTCCTTCTCTGAGGAGAAGGGAACCCTAAGCCAGCAGCCTCCACCTCTGCAGGCTGGGTATGAATTGAAGCAGTCTGCTGTAGCTGTGGTATTCCAGTCTTTGTGGTTCAGGAAAGTGCCAGATCTGTGCAGAGAGAAAATACTAGGAAGAGGCAACTGTGTGGTCACGTGTATATCCTTAGTTAATGTCCTTCCAGACCTAAGGGATCTAAAGATTCTTAGAACTGACAGGTTAGGATTGGGATTCCTCCTCCAGGCAGATGCTTGGTGTTCTCTGACAGCTGCATGAGAGACAATGCCTAACAAAACCCTTTGGGTGAATAGTTCCATTTCAAAACTCATTTTGATGAACTATAAACAACATGACTCATGGTTCCTCTTGGCATCTGCATATCCACATTCGTTCACTGCCTCTGCAGTTTTGGTTTCACTCTCTCTGCTTCTGTGACTGCGAAACGACATCTTTCCAGCATGCGTTTCTGCAAGCATTTCAGGGAAGTGATGGGGTCTGCTGAGCATCAACAGAATTCAAAAGGTCTTGTCAACCCTGTTACTGTAGCCAGGCAAACTGAACACAAAAGGAATCCTTATCTATCCAATCTCAGCTGCCCCGACTCCTTATTTAGACATGAAATATCTCTCAACACTAACAGCTCAAAAATGATCACATAAGGTAGAATTTTTTTACTGTTCTAAGCCAACCTAGAGAGAACAAATCCTGTTTCCTTGTCAAGTGTGATAAGCCGATGAGCTGATGAAGGCTAGGATATGAAGTCTATAATACATATGAATAAAGCAAGCAAACTGCCTCTTCAGGATTAATAAAGCTACTTTTTATTACAAAAAACAACAAATAATTTAAACAGAGGCCAAGCATAGACAGCTTTGATGGAGATAATTAAGGCTGTATTTCTTAGAGGCAAAATATAATTAAAAATGTTCTCTACATTTACTGGGTGGATTCTCGGTGGAGTGCATGCCAAGGGAGAACTTCACATGAAATTGGTGAAATTTGTGGTACAGTGCATTCACTTACTAATTTGTATCTTTGTATTTTAAAGATAGAGAAGCCAAACCTATCACAAATTGGAAGGGTTGTTTCCTTTGAATACAGTTGTTTCTGTTCCTCTTGTTTGAGCAAGTAGGAGCAAGAGCCTTAAGTACAGCCAGAGTAACAGATAGTTTGGATTCTCTTTTGTGGTCAATAGTTGGAGCATATCGGTAAATTTTCTCTATTAATACAAACCACTGAAACTCTCCTGCCCTTGTTCAAGCTGCTTCAAATGCCTGTTTTATTCTAAACAAGAAAGAAAGTGTTCTTCAGTGGATGTGAGAACAAACCCTGACTTTTATGGGTGAAATATTGCTCATTTTATTTGTACTGCTGCCCTCAATGGAATGACTCATCCAGACAGAGTGACAAAATCTGACCCTGGGTAGCTGGCATTAAAGGTGAAGCTGATTTGAAGATCTCCTTTGATGGGATTTTCTTTCTGTAACCTTCATTTTTGGGCCTCCCCATGGATGGCACAGGAGGTAGGAAGATTATCCAAAATGCCTGGTTTGTCTCAATGCGGGGGTCAACTCCTTGTCTTGCCTTGCTGAAGTTCCCTTGATGTGCTGGTGTTCTGTAGCAGAGAGCTCCCCAGCTGCCATTGCACTTGGGCTCCAGGGATGTGAGGAGGAGGCCTGTAGTAGGAGAGGCCCTATTTCCTTTCCCATGAACTTATAAAAAGCCTATAAAAGTACCAAGATAACTTTCACAAACTCACGCTCTGGAAAGATGAAGGGACAACTATGTTAAGTTGCATAGGGATAAATGTCCCACAGTACCCAAGCCCATGACCACAGACTGTTTCTGAGCTACAGGGGTTTTGTGATGAAACTTTTTCTTCAAGTACCTGGTGATCTGTTCATGAAGGAGCATGGCATTTGTCCAGGTCCACTGTTTCTGGTTAGCTGCCTTGGACACACAGTAATGGCACAAAGGGCAATATGCTCTGATCTCAGTAGGGAAAGGTGCTTAAACGTGTTTCCAGTTCTGGACTGCACCTGTGAAGGGCCCAACACTCTGACCTGATCCTGCAACTTGGGTTGAGCAGCCTTCCTAAGCCTCATCCAACAAAATGTAATTTTTCGGTTGAACACATATTATAAATAAGCATATTAAATTCAAAGTAATTAATGCTGTAAAGAAAATGAGTTAAACTAAATAAATTATGAACAGTGAACAGTGTAATGCTGTTCAAAATCAGGTTTGGGCATTGTATTCACTGCTGTAGTAATTCTGACTCATTTGAGTAAACCCAAATAAAATGTCAAAGGTGTTTCATTGGGAGCTGTGGTTTCACTTGCTCTTTCCATTATACTGGGTGCTGCACATCTAAAGCTCTGTTGCCACATGCAGTGTGTGAGCCTCTGGATAGATGAGAACCAGAAGAATGCATTTATTTTAAAAAAAGCCATAAACTTATCAGGAAAGGAATAAATCAGAAACTGCAGGAGTAATTTTTTTTTAAAGTCCATTATGATTGAAATGGCTTAAAGCACTTGACATTTAAAGTTTGACTTTATATGGCACAAGATAAATCTTAACGGCTTTTGTTTTTTGATGGTTTCGTGCTGGCAAAAAATCAGACAACTTTACAGCCTAAGTAGGTATGATCTAGATAAGATGCATCTTTGCATAGAGTGTTTTGGAAGATTTGTGTCCCAAACTGATCAAACCTAAAGATTTTTTGTTGCTTTGTTGCTTAGAACATGTTAAAGAGAGAAGAGATTTTTGAAAGCCCAATAAGTTGCTCTGTCACTTGACAAAGGATCTTCCACTCAAATTCACACTGCCTTCGTGGCCACTGCTATCCTCAGGCATCTGGAGCACCATGTGGTTGCTGGGGAGCTGGGCTGACTTGCTCTCACTGGTGGTAGGAAGCAAGGGGTAGATAAAAGCCATACAGGTGTTTTATCCTGTCTGCTGCTGCTCTCACAGCCTGGGGTTACAGAGAGAAGTTGGGGCATTGTGTCCTTCTTTGCCTGTCATTGTGCACGATTTCCAGCCTCTTCCCTACAAGACACTGGATTATTTGAGTTTAGTGGGGAAATCGGGCAGGCTGCTGAGCATCTTTGGTGCTCAGGAGGTATTTGACTGGAAAAAAAAGCCGCCTAATGTCTCCCCATCAGAAATTGTTTGCTTTTCCTTCTGCTTGATCAAAGTATGAAATGATTAAAATGATTAAGCAAAACTCTCCGCCTTAAACTTTAAAATAGATCTCTTTTCTTGCCAAGGAGCATAAACCCTGAACAATTGGCTAGCCCTCAAATAATGCCCATAAAGAATGATACCTTTTTTTATTGACACTAATTATAGATCCATTATGCCCTTCATATTACTTTGAGAGCCTGCAGCAGCCTTAATAAAACTGTGATTTCAGCTGAGCTATGTTGTATGGGAGAATGGGCTATTGTAATTCTGGCTGAATGGCTGCACCAGGGGATGGAGCCTTTACGTGAAAACAGAACCATTTCACCCGTCCCTGAAACAGAGTCGCCTCTGATAGCCAAGACAGCACCCATATGGGCAACCGATGACAACTTAATAGTGGAGAAAGGAGCACTGGGAAAAGGACATTGGGGCAAAGTTCTACCCTTTCAGGAGATGTAGGGAGATCTTTCATCTCTCTGCTAAGCAGCCAGGTTCCCGGTTCTTTGGATCTTCTTTCAAAGGCTGCTCAGTCTGCCAGCTGCAATGAATTCAGTGAGTGTTACTGAGACATGAAAGAGAGAATATTTTCCTTCAAGGATTCAAACTCATGGGACTAGGGAGTCAATGCCTAATGTTTGGCCTCCAAAGTAATTTGGCTTTGTTAGTGAAAAAAGCTTGGTCTTTGTTTAAAAAAAATAAAAATAAAAAAACAAAACCAAACAAACCCAAAAAACCCGGGGGATACTTGGAAGTCCTTAGCAGCAGCCTGTAGACAACCGGCTGTGATTGGGAGTTGGCCAGCCTGGGTTTGAGATTCACCCCGGTTGAATAATCCTCTGTGCCACCTTAGTCAAGTCTTTTGTCTCGTTTGCATAGTTCTCCCTTGCCCTCCTTGCTAAACTGCCTAGAGGCATTCGGCAAAAGGGAGCTCCATCCCAGTGATGTATTACTGCTGTTTACTCACGGGCCTGATCGTGAGCCGTGCTTTCTATCAGCTTTCCAACAGCAATCACCCAATGGGGCTCCAAGTTGCTGGGAAGAAAAAGGGACATATTACTGAGATATTTTATTGTTTCACCTTGTATTATAAAATATTTATCTCAGTGGTACGTTCAGATGCCCTGACATGAAGAATGGCATCCTCCATCTCAGGCATTCACTATATTTATATTTTATATTGCTGGTTTTAATACAAAAATGCTCTTCCTGTGCCTATAATGAGAGATAAATCAAATAAAGGGCTTATGTTAGGGAGGATGGTGGTGTGACTGCTTAACATTTTAGGAAAGATGGAAGGAAAAGATATTGGACCAATTGTGGTGCTTGCTTTGGTCTGATCACGGTGATTGATAATACAGATTGTCAAGCTAGAGATGAGCTTATGAAAGGATATAAATGTGTTTTTTATTGAACAAAGTAACATTCCAGAAAAGGTTCTTTCAAAGGCAACAAGCTCTTTAATTACAGTCTTCAGGAGCATTGTTTGATCACTGTAAATAGGCTGCTTTTTTCTAGGTTCTGCTAAAATGTTGGTTTGGGGGGTTTTTTGCATTATATTGCATACATTGTTCTCAAAAGGTTCTGTTCTCAAGGCTACTTGATTTACATTTTCAAAGAGGTACATTTTCTTTGTGACTTGAGTGGGAAGAACGAAGTTACTGTTGTGCAATAACAAATAAATGTTTAAAACATGCATTTTTATTTTATTTTTCAATATATTGTGTGAGGGGGTCCACATTACACAGCTGAAGTAAAATCTCTCAGGGTCACATTGTCACAAAGTGGGAAATTTCAAAATGTTTTAAGATTAATTATCATGGCTTCTAAAGGAAAGAGAACTTTTATTATCCTTTTTGAAAGCTATGCAGTTTCCTTGGCTCCCAGTTACCAGCACAAATATTTGCTGCAAGTGCCTAGGTAACATTTTTCTTGTCTGAATGTAATCTTCATTGTATTATTCCAGGCAAACTGCCAAGCAAGGGCTAAAATCAGGGCCAAAGCAATCCAGTTGCAGACAAATATGTAATTAAAATCAATACTGTATGTGCAATTGCACCCCCAAAAATGTTGCTGGCAGATTTTAATTTTTTTTTTTTTTTAATTCTAGTATTGATAAAAAATGAGGCTTCTGCAATCCTGGTCTCAGTCAGTTAGAAATCATCCACCCAACCTCTCACCCTCATAATCTTTCAACTTCTTGGCCTATTTCAGATAAATCTGGTAATATATGTTTTATTATTGATAAGTTGTTAAAAGTTGGTATCTGATGTCTTTAATTGCATGGAAACTGTGGTGGCATATATCCATTATTCCTTGGCTATATGATCTATCTATCCAACTTCTCCTCTGCAAAAAAATGCACTATCCCGTGGTCCTCACTGGTGGTATTACAAAGCATTTTGTTTGTCAGTGGATTATCTATCCATGTTAATTTCTTTGAGGGTAGGACAATGAGCTCCTTTGATTTTAATTTTCTTGGGGGGTTTTGTGGTATCACTCTGTTGCAGATATAGACTAAAATATTCATTAAATATTCTTCAATAACAGTTTTTTGAGAGTTTTAGCCCCTTAACTGCTCCATTTAGTGGATGAGGGAAAGGCTGTGGATGTTGCCTAGTGACACTTCAGGAAAGCCTTTGGCATAGCCTCTCAAAGAATTCTCTTGGGAAAGTTGGCAGCCCACGGCTTGGACAAGTGTATACTCATCACTGAATATAAAACTGGCTGGATGACCAAGCCCAGAGATTGGTGGTGAAAGAATGACAAGAAAGACATTGAGGTGCTGGAGCATGCCCAGAGAAGTAAAACAGCTGGTGAACATAAATCCTATGAGGAGCAGCTGAGGGAGCTGAGGAATTTAAGCCTGGAGAAAACGAGGCTAAGGGGAGACCTTACCGCTCTCTAAAACTACCTAAAATGAGGCTGTGGTGAGGTGAGGGTCATTCTCTTCCCCCAGGCAACCAGTGACATAACGAGGGAAAATGGCCTCAAGTTCTGCCAGGGGAGGTTCATCTCAAAAACTGGGAACAAACATGTTCACTGAAAGAGTGGTTAAGCATTAGAACAGGCTGCCCAGGGAAATGGTGGAGTCACTATACCTGCAAGTATTGAGTGAGTAGACATGGCACTTCAAGTTCTGTATTAGCAGCAGTCAGTCTCCTGGGATGGAAGCTGTAGCAATTTCCATAGAGACAGCTGAATTAGTCTGTGTTGAATTGCTAAGGGACTGAACAGAGCAAACAACCATGCACTATTTTTACAATAAGAAAACCAGATCGTTCTTTTTTTTGTTAAAGGGCAGCAGCTCTCTTGGTCTTCTGCTCAGTACCAGAATTGTTGAAAGTGTTCTTAAACAGCGTGCTTCTTCACCTGGCACTGGTTGATATTTTTGTGGCACTATAATCCAGAATATCTCTGAGTTAGTCATCATCCTGGTGTGCAGCAGAAGGCCTGCTGCGTGAGTTTGGGATCTAAGTAAAGCACAGCCCTTAAGCCTATGCAGGGTCCTCAGCAAGGGAAAGCAGGGAATGTTGTCCCATCCAGCCTGTGAAAACATCTTCCACATGTTTTTTTACTTTATTTTTTCAATCAAGTTTCCTTCTCCAGAGGGTTAAAAACCTACAGCTTCTTCAGAGAAGCTGAGGATTTTCTGGTGTCCATCTCAATTGTTGAGAGCGTTGTACAAGCAACCAACACCTTTGTCCGGACATGTATTCACAACAGAGCACACTTAACCAGTGTTACTCTCCGTCATTCTCCTGTTGTTTTGTGGTGCTCTATTGAGGCTTTGGGTAGGTTTAGGCTAAAACAAGAATATGCTCAGGCTGGGCTCCCAGTGACTTCTCATGAGGTCTAGGAGATAGTCAAGTGCTCGTCATTTGCAAGTGCTGAAGCAGAGTTAATAAATAGATCACAGGCTCAGTAAGAGATGGTTATCAGCCCAGGCTATATTCAGCACTAGAATTATTCTTGAATGAGCACCAGGAAGATCAGTCAGCTAATAGTTGTGGTTTTTCTGGTGTGACACCCGGGTGGAAAAAAAATCTAAGCTGTTTTTTTTTTCTTTTCTCCCCACCATGCCCACCAACTACAAGGAAAGCTGTAAAGAGTGCTGCCCTTCAAGGGAAGGGAGTTCTGCCAGAAATTATGGTATTTCAGTACAGGCTTTCTCAATTATTGATTGCAACTATGTAGCCAGAGGTCAGGTTTTAAATATTTCTTATTGCCTGATACCATTCTACTTACTTAGATAGGAAAACAGAAAAAAAAAATGAAAAGGAAAAAAAAGAGACCACTTTAAACTGAAGAAGATGTAAGTAAGGGTTTAAAGCAATTGTGTGAAGGAAAATCTATCTTCTCAGAGGAGATAAAGCAAAGGGCAAAATTAATGCTGAGAACCCTTTAGGGAAGGAAAAAATGGAAATGAGAAAAGAAGTATTTTAAGTAGCTGAACAATATTACTAGAAGACCAAATAAATACATTCACCAATGCATTGGGAGTGGAAATGAGAACAATGGTTCTCACCAAATGAAACTTTGAGATGAGATTTCAGAACAGGCATGTCCACATCACTTCAGGACAGATCTTATTTAGTTCTTGGGAGGAAATGCACAGAAGCATGGAAGCTAGTATTAAAGTCAAGATTTCTGATGTTCTGTAGTCAATGCAATTTTATCTTGGAACACAATGTGTTCACTGCACTGCCTTTATATATAGTTGATCCCATGCCCCAAAACTTCTGCTAATCTCCTGCAGAGACCAAGAGGAATTTTCCTTCTTCTGCATAACTTGGCTTTTGAGTTTCTTGGCTTTATTCTTCTCCCTGTGCACTTGCTTCTGAAACAGTAAAGTTTGACCACAACTAGAATGGAGAAGAGAGGACTGGTTTTGGCAGGACAAGACACAGTTCCAGGTTTTGCCGAGGAAGTGCTGAAACATGTGGTTGGGTTGCTTTGTTCCTTTTCTCAAAGTTCTGAACATAACAGATAGAAAAGGAATTTTTTTGTTGCCAGATCAGAATCAGTATGCTCATTTCAACATGGGACAGGGATTGCCATTGTTAATTTGGCAGTTTTCCAATTTCTTGGACTTCTTCCCAATTTCTTCAGGTCTTCTGTTATCACAGAAAGCTCAAATGCTGGCTGTACTTGGATGTCTCCTGTCCTCTCCCTGGGCACCTCCAAGGGTCTTTGGGTTTTTGTCTCCTGCTGTAGCCTGTTGTTTTCTATGGGATATGCTATGCCCTGGGCTGTGCAGAGGCACCTTTAGTGCCTGAGCTCCACTGCCTGCTGTTTTCAGAAGACAGCTCCTGACAAATTGGTAATCCTATGGTCTCCCTCTACCTATTTTCATCTAATAATTTGGAAATGTAGATTCTTCAGACCTTGTACTCCTTGCACGCGTTTAAGAACTATGTACAGGTAGAGCTGATTGGTCACTGAAGTCACAAGACGGTTTTTCTCATGACCCTGAGGAAGTAAAGAAAATTCACTTAATTATCACAAGATAAGTATTATTTCATATAGTTTAAGTATTATTTTTGTTTTCACTTAAAGACGTAAAGGCACTCGACAAAGTGAGAAAAAGCTAAATAATGCTTTTTTTTCCTTTTGTATTTCTTTTCAGACTCCGTCTATGAGATGTTTGGAAATGAATGCTCCCTGTCAACAGGAGAAGTCATTAAAGTTATTGGCTTCAAAATTAATAAGCTCATAGCAAGATTCTGTGAGAATAATGAAGTCAGCCAGTTTTCAGACAAAGTGGAATTACCATTAAATTTTCCTGGTATAGTATTTCATGCATACATGTTTTTGAGGAATTATAGCCCTGAGTAATCACCTTTGTTGATTTTATTGATTTGCTGTCTTGATTGATATTTGAGGTTACAACTCAGCTGTCAAGAATATGGTTTTATCAGACGGTACAACACACAGTCAACTAATTTTTAAATTTAAACTCTTACAGTCCTTTCTCAAACCTGGATAGAAATGATTAATATTATAAAGTTTCGTGGTAATGCTTTCTACACGTGGAGTCCCTTGGTGTAAGAATTACAACAAAATCTTCTTTTCATTTACTTATGACTTTGCCAAACCTTGTCTGAGATTAAATCTTCCTTGTTGTGTTCTTAAACTATGATTTATTTACCATTACTACATGTGTATTTTACTATTTTGGGCACAAAATATGTGCAATACTTCTTTTATTTTAATGATTTATTTTAACTATGGTGGCCAGAGTGGCTACTCCATGCTTGGAAACAGGACTGGAGGGTAATGGATGTGTTTTTCTGCTTAAAAGACCTCTTGAACTGTTCTATAGAGAGGTCCAAATATATTCCTATTTTGGACAATGGACTTGAAATTTGGCATGTGGTACTAACTCGTTACTTGAACCATATCTTCCTCTCTTCATGTTGCCTTGTTAAGGAGAGCTGGCTAAGTACTGAACCCCATACTAGTTCATCATGCGTCATATTTATTAATTTTTGAATTTTGCTCTCATCTCAGTTCCTCTACTGTTAGGGCCCAGCAGCATTGAACAGGGAAGTGCATAAAGCACAGAAGGAGAAGTGTGCATCCCATGTGGGTATCCTATGTGTGAGAAATATGTTAGGAAAATGATAGAAAAAATTTTGACCTCAGAGCAGGATGGAAGGATGAAGACCTTTCGTGCAAAGATCAGAGACTGGAGGTAGGTGCAGGTGGTTTCAGCAGCAGAGGAAGTCCCCACCCACCCACAAGTTTGCAAGGAGAACATTTCCTGTGCTGGGAGTCTTGCAGGCAGCAGAGGTAATGGGAGGCCCTTGGGGAGAGGAAATGAGCAAGCTGGAAAACTGCATGAGGAGGGAAGTGGGAGTGGGACGGAGTATGGGGGAGAAGTGGTGGGACACCTGCAGAAAGGAAACACTGGTACAGAGCACACACAGAACACAACAGGCTTCAAGAATCTGAGATTGTGCCCAGGACTCACTTTGGGCGTCAGTCTAGCTAATAGACTGAAAGAGGCTACAGTTTTGTACACAAAAAAAACCCCAAAAAACCCCTAAATATTTAATTAGTACTATATTGTACTGAAAGCACATGGGAAATTAAATTGATGTTGCATGGGGAACATAATATGAGTGTTTTCTAGTGTTTGAGTGCTTGACTTAATAACCTTCTTGATGCTCTTCTAAAGTCTTTCTGAGTATGCCAGAGTGTGTGCATGTGCATGTATAGGGTTTAGGTTATGCCAGTATCCAAGCTGGGATGTGCTTTTTCTGCAGAGAGAGATAAGACACACTTCTTGAAACAAATAAAATGTAAAAGTCCACAAGAATCAAATGTTTCATCTGAATTCTGCAGAAAAATATCTTTTGGTATGCCTTTATTTGCCATGTCTAAAATACAGATTTCTCTCTGAAATAGCTCTGTATATATAACTTTACCCCTCCCACACACTAAATCGTCAATTTACCTTCCCATTTTTCTTATTGTGTGAATCAGAATGGTGTCTATGACCACTTATTAAAAGACTTCTTTGGAATGCCATTTTCAAGCACTAGTAGGGCCCACACATAGAGATCAAAGACCTTTTAATTATCTGTGGCTATCTAGAGATATTGAAATACACTCTCCTGTGAACTCTCAAGATACTCGGTCTTTTTCTTGTAATCTGAGTTTCTCTGATATTACTAAAATTTCTTCTATCTCTAAAATACATACACCAATAGAAATATATTCCAAATCTTGATTGGCAGATGAGGTTGAACATTCCAATCCTAAAATATCGAGCACAACAGAGCGATAGAAGGAATCCTAAATTTATTAATGTTGAAAGTCCTGATCGTTAGAACAGAAAGATTTGTGATTTCAAATACTTGAACCTGGTGAATTGGGATTTATTTGCATTCAAGTGATCAGTTTTACGACTTGGCATTTGGATGCTGTTGCCCTACTGAGCACATTTTCAAATTTGATCTAATCACTACAATTTTCATGCATAGTTATGAACTCTCTCAACCAGTGTTCTAGAAAACTAGGTTATTTCACTTGAAAAATAAATTCAGAGTTCATTTTGCTGAAATTTGTCATTATTATCCTCCACATGATGAGTATTACTGAGCAGCAGCACTGAAGAGGGGCATAATGACACTTCTATTAGCCCAGCAGGGAGCACCTCTTTCCTATTTTTCTCTGTATATGTACTCTTATGTATTCAAGAGCTATTTGGTAAGACGTAAATTTGTCATTTCTCTAATTTAGTTCTTAGCTGACGAATTGTTCTGCCCTGCAGAGTCAAGATTTCCCAGTCTCTTGCTCTTTCTTGACCTTTTTCCTCTTTACTTTATTACATACACGTGCTAAGCCCTAACCGAAACATTGTACATGAAACATGGCTTGCCCCCATCTCCTGAACAAAGCACAGAACTGAATGGCAGATGATCTTCTTCACACTGCCTTTGACTTAATTCAATAAAAATATCCACAGGTCTCCAGGAGGCTGACCCTGTATTTACATTGTATGTACAGTGCTCCCTTGCCAGTGTTGATGCAAAGAAATCTTTTGCTTTGATGCTCTTTTCCATTTCCTTTGCCATGAGTTCTTTTGCATGCAATGGATTCATGTGTCCTTCCACAGCGTGCATGATGGCACAAATGAGCAATGCTCCTATTTAGGTGACTCTGCGGATAGCAGCTCTGAGAATGAAGAACATTGGCTTTAAACAAGCCTTACTCTTTGTCTTTCTGAGTGTATTTGCAGTTTTCAGAACTCCTTTTTTTCTGCTCTGGCAAATCAGATCCTTGATAAAGGCCTAATCTGCCCTTTGCATTAGTGTAACCGCTGCAACCGCAAGTTCACTATCTGTGTTATTTCGTTTTATCCTCATTCTAATTTGTTCTTTCTCATGCCTCAGAGGGCCAGGTTATTCTTTCTGTGCTCATACACTGGGTAAAAAAAATAGAAGTCTGCTGTTGCTCTAGACACTTCAATGGCTACATCTAACCACATTTTGAACTACAATTTTCCCTACTAGCAAATTAGCAGACAGGTAATTTGCACAACAGCTGAATTGTTTGCCAGCACAAATGATTACATTTCATTCTGTAGTGTCCTTTCTTCTGCAAAAAGCGTTACTGGACTGCCCCTGTTCTCATGAGGTCCCTGGCTGTTGCTGCTGCTCGTGCGTGCTCTGACAGAACATGGCTGAGCATGGCTGCCCCTTTGAGCACTCATCTGCAAGTCAAAAGACGGGAGACTTGTAAGTGACCACACGACACATCCCTGGAAGAATAGGGGTTAGGCATTGAAAGGCTCAACTCAGTATTAGGTGGGGGAGAGCTGGCCTTTGGGACAGGATGAGGGAAGGAGGATGCTGAAACAGAAGAGGTAGAGAGTGGCTGTTGGAGGTGGGGGAAAAGAGGAATAGCAATTAAATCATCCCCAGAGAAGGCAGAAATGTGCTCTTCCCAATCTCTTGCCCTACTTGGGGAACAGAAACTGGTAGTCTGGGAAAGATGATTTTCTCTGCTCTTCTTTTTTCTTGAAGGCTTCTTGCTACTCTACTAGGCAAGCCTAGCTATCGGTTTTCTCAGCTTTCTGTGGGGAAAAGAGAGTAAAATACTCCTTTCCTTCAGGACTCTAATTAAGACTGAAAATAGGAAGTCTATAAAGCTCCAGGGTGGTACATTTTACACCACCACCAGTAGAAGAGAGCTGCATATACTGTTCCATAAAAAGGTGGTAAAAATATCCTTCTATCAAAACATGCTTTCCCATAGCACATTCAAACTTGTGATCCTCTGGCTATGTTTTCTCTCCCATACCAGTGAAATAATTTTCTCAGATTCTCAAACTCTCTCTGTCTCAACTTGTACAGCAATTAGTAAAACTTCTTGAAAAGATGAGCTGATGATGTTTGGGTCTTACTAATCATTGTATTACGTCTAGGTGGACATTTCACCTAGACGTGACTAGACAGTGAACTGTGACTAGGTACAGAGGCTTCATGGAGTGGAACAGATATATTTTCCTGCAGTATTATTATATATGTGTATAGTTCTTCTTGTATGACTGTTTTATTTTCCCCCAAACCATTGGACAGCAGTACAGTTTGGTTGTAGACCAGATTGCATTTAGAAAGTATATCTCTAGGAGCAATAATGCCAGATCTTGATAAACCAGATGGACTTTTTTCTGAATTTGTTATTTCCATCTGTCTTTCCCCCTTACAGTCCACCAAGCTCTCTTGGGAAAGTCTAAGTGAATTTGATTCAGTCATTTTATGGCTTATGAAAAAGTACAAAAATATTTTTGTTTGACCTCAAAATGTCCAAATTTTAGCATCTCAAACTTGCCATATGTCTCCTCCTCCTGGAGGTTTCCTTATTATCTTAGATTTGGAAAACATTTGTTTGATTCACGGTGATTTTAATAAGGCTCTGAATTGCTACAGATAATATTGTTTGCTGGTTTTTGTGGTTTTGTTTTGTTTTTTACATATATACAGTATCAAGGAGAGAATTCATGAGAGGATACCATGGCAGAATATGGCAGTGACTTCCACCCAACATACCAAAATAGCCTTTTATACATTTACCTATGTTCTATATAGAGAGAAATGTGTGGATTTTGCATGTTCATAGCCACTCAGAGGTGGCTGTTAGATGCCTTCATGTCAGGAATCTTATCGATACAGAAGCTAAGTATGCAAGAACCACGTGGCTCTTCTGCCTAAGCAAGCATTCTGTCACCGAAATAAGGAAAACCAGCAGAACAGAAGGCAAACATTTTTCTGCTCCCATCCTTGACAAAGCCAGTCTGCCTGGGCCAAGGGGATAATCAGGTGTCTAGTTTTGTATGAAATCTGGTAATTATGCTTCCATATGACACCTGCTTTCCAACCTGGGATGTTCATTGGTTTGCTGCTGAAATAGCTGCCTTCCAAATAACTTTGTGGGCACAGAAAAACTAGTAGCCTGAGACTACTGTGAAACTCATAGAAGAGAAACACGTTTCTCATACCTGTATGTTGGCAAATATTTTCAATTGGAAGTGGTGTTTAGCACAGTTTATGGAGGCTTTTCAATGCAATTCGAGGGAGTCTGTGGGGTGCATACACTTTCTTCTGTATCACAGATGGGTAAGTATAATTACTGCCTTTGGGACTCATCATAAGTATTGAATATCCTTTTTAATGAAGAATATTCCTATTTGCTTTCTGCCAGCACTGCCAGGAGATGATACCCTTCTCGTGCTTCCAAAGCATGATACTAGAACACTGTTTGTCTTTTCCACAGTTTCAGTTTGTCACTGGCGCCTTGTCACAGCGATACTTTCTAAATGCTGAAGAACCTGTTTGTGTTGATCTGCACTGACACCCTCCAGTGGTGATTAGGACTGTGGTAGACAACTTCCCTGTTAATAATGGTGTTTAAAATGGCAGTGAGAAACATTGCAAATATCAGGGAGAAAGAAATGTGTGTTCAAGTTTGTACTTTGTACATTCATGCATGTGCCTTCCTTGCAGCCCAGGGAAAAGCCTGGAGGCTTTCCTGCAGGTTTTCCTGCAGTGATGACATATATGTGGAGGATGCATTGATACAAGGGTAAAGATTTCACACAGGAAAAGCTGGCTGTCATACAGACTATTGTGAAGGCACAGAACTGCAGAAAGAAGTGATATTGGCACAATGGTCTGATCTGCAGCAGATCAATTAGGCTATTACTGCTTAGGCTGCTGACAGGCCCTCAGAAATGTTAGTTTCCAGAGTTACTAGTGGCCACATGGGACACCCAGAACCAAACATGCCCAATGTGGAGATTAATTCAATTAAAAGATACTCAACAGACAGAGCCTTAATTATGTCTCTAACAAGAGTGGTGCTAAAGTTAGAAACTGAAAGTAAGGGATTTTGTTACTGTAAAGCCAGAATCACAGCAAGCCTGTAGCCAGAAACCTCTCCCCCACCCGACCCTCCCCCACCCCCAGAAAAAAAAATTAAAAGGCTGTCTTTTAAAGAAATACAATCTTAGGGACACTCTGATACCATGCAGAGCCCTCAGTTGTATTGATTATGGTCAGAAATTATAGTCAGTAAGGGAAAAGGTGTGGAAGAAAATAAACACCTTGCTTATTTTTAAGAGAAGCAATATCCCCTGATGTAATTTGTTAAACAATCCCACAATCAGGGGATGTCTAGCAAAGGAAATGAGTGTCTTCCCAAGATCCAACAGCAACAGTGTGTTCTGGCAGCATCCCAGATCCAGGTATCTACTGGGACATCCTGCACTTGGCTGGGGACAGCTGGGTAGGACATTTAAAACCTTGCAGACACGGCTTAAACTACTCATCGGATTTGAAGCTACCTTAAAAGTGTCTTCAGTGGTACCAACCAGGCTCCTTGATTCCCCATCCCATGCTTCCTCCTTAACAACGAAAATGCAAGTACCCTCTCTGTGGTCCAGAGGGGTCAGTCGTGAGGAGGAGTGAGGCCATAAGATTTTTGCTGGCAGACAAAGGGAGAAAAGGTGCAGTATCTCCCAGGGAGCTTGGCTTCTTTATCACTGTAGCTGTAGCTATTAGTTTATTTGTGGCTAGCACACTTGGCCTAGAAATAACCTCAATTCTCAGTTATAATAGCTCGAAAGCAAACCTTTGTCAATGTCTGTCTCAGGAAACTGCACTGCAATTCCATAAGGCAGCATTCGCAATGCTGACACACCTTGTGAAGAAGGCAGCCGAATCACACAGTTCAGCTAAGACCTGATTTTTAGTCCTCTCAACCCTCCAGTTCATCTTCCTTTATGAAAACCCTCACGCAAATATAGAAATGTACACATTTTTCTTGCAATGGAAACTCCTAATGAGACAGATCCAAAGGGCGTGATTAACATGAAGTAATAATGTCCCTAGGAGATAGGGAAGCTCAGATACAGCCTCTGCCTTGCAGAAATTCAGCATTTTAATTGCCTCATGATTGCTGGAGTGCTACAACATCCAGACTTTGAATTAATCCAGCTGGTGGACTGGGCTATCAGATACGCTAAAATCTATTTGCTCTTTCTTATCTGTAGGTGCTACTCTTTTATTTGGGATATATCCTTAAACACACTAGGTCTAGACATTCCCAGTCTGTGTGTGGAAGGTTACATAGTACTGATGTTTAGACAAGAAACTTATCCTGCATGGACTGATCACATTAATGTTGTGTTTCCACATCTGCATTTAGCTCCCAAAGGCTGGTTTTCTCAGAAGACAGATAGGAATCTAGGATAATTTTTTTTTTCTGTGGCAAAGAAAAATTTTACTGTGAACTAAGAGTGCTGGATGTCAGAAACTGGACACATGGCAGAAAGGGTTAATTCCTTTCTGCTGCCTACACATTGTACCATGCTGATATTATCTCTATAGAGTTGTATTTCTAGCTATCATCTAGAGTTATTTGAGCTATCATCTATGAGTTATTTGATGTGCTTTGCTCCCCATTTTTATACATTCACAGTCTAAAATTTGGCATGACTTGCTCTGTGTATTTCCTTTCTTATAATGCAAGTTTTCTGTTCTTAGGTCTTTATAAGATTGTGGCAGATAAGACTCCATATGTCAGCATCGAAGAAATTGCAAGAAAAGTCTCTATTGGGCCAACAAGGTTTGGCCATCCTTGTTTCTACAGCACCAAGGATATAAAATTGGCAAACTTCACTATCAAACATGATGAGCCGATCATCTTCAACTCAGTGGAAGAGGTCCATGGAACGATGGCTGTGAGCTGTGTAGTGGTCAGAAATAACCAGTCTCATTCCTTTACTTTGCCCCTTGCACAAGAAGGAGAATTCTACGAGTGTGAAGATGACCAGATATACACCCTAAAAGAGATTGCAGAATGGAAAATCCCTAAGTGTAGAAACCGGATTGTTAAACTTTCCAATACTTTACATAAGTGGGATTCCTCTAATCCACTTCCTGAGAATTTTGATGGCTGTCTGATTCTCATGCCTGTCTACAAAGTGCAGGCAGTGATGAAATGTAAGTAGGAATTGAAGTAAGTGTTCTGTTAAACTTGGCGTAACAAAGTACAAAAACACCCTTAAATAAACATTTTCTTAAAATAGCCACGAAAGATTCTGTTTGTTAAAAGTTCATACCCATATTTGCCCATATTTTCAAGAGGAAGAAAGATAAAAATAATATTTCTTTTAGTATTTCTTAATCATCTGTTAGTTCAGATTCATACCTTGCATTTTTTCTGTTTCCATTTTGTTGACCACTACAATTAAATCCTCACTGAAAATATATTGCATAGTAAAAAGGTTGAGCTTAGAAATTCTGTTCAGTTCCCAGATTCTCTTTCTTTGTGTCTTAGACTTCAGCCATGGAGGAGCCACTTGATCATTTATGGCTGTGTCTAGGGGCTAGGAAAAGAATGGGGACATACATGTTGCAATACACTTAATTATCATTTACTTTTCAGAATGAGGAGGTCACAGAAAGAAAAATAATATCTTTTTTTTTCTGTTGCAGAAACAAATATCAACTGAATATAAACACAAAATATCATGGACAATTTCTGAAACCTGTAGGTTTGAGGAAACAGAAACATTAGAAAACCAATATCTTTAAGAGTTTGTGCTCTGAGCTTTTATTTTAAAAAACTCCAGAATATGTATGGCACTATTTGTTCTAGTTGTTCCACCAAAACATTGATACAGCTGGGTTCTGATTGCAGGATCATGGCTTAGCTTTTGGAAAGGTTTTGCTGCTTGCTGCATTTGCTAGAAGCAAACCAATGAAATCCATAGACATCGAATCCAAGCAGAAATATTCCATTCATGAAGATGTTAAGCAGGAAATCTTTTCACAAATGAGCATTTCTCTGTTGAATTATGTAAGCAAGTGAAAAAAAGAGAAAGAAATAAAAGTGGCCAGAGACTTAACACAATATACCATAGTTGTTATATGCTTATCATAAGACATTCAGCTGTGCTTGCTATGTGATTTAATGTGTGAGTTTGGAAAAAATAACTTCACAAAATAAAGTACTCTGTTCTAACTCTAGCTAGATTTAGGGATCTAGCTGGTGTCCTGAAGCTTGATTAACTCAGGCATATTGCTATATCCACTTAGATATATGTGCAGAATCAATAGGAATTTAATGTTCCTGAAAACCTTCAGAAGATTCAGAAATATTTGGTATTCACTTTTCTTCCAATCAGTTTTTTCAGTAAGGATTGTATTTGTTGTTTTTATTTTAAGTTTCATGGTGTTCTCAACATTTAAGAAGCATTGCATACGTCCTAAATAACTATTCAATGCAAACTTGAAAAATAGGCTTCATGGTACATGAATAACTATTTTCTTGTGGACCATGAAAAATCGATTTTCACCATTTTTAGGATAACTATAAATAGACGCAAGATAAAGTATGAGAAATACTATCCACTATAAAAAAAGATTCCTGATAACTGGGATAACTGATTACATTTTCACAGGCTGTGAGCAGGAATCCTCTATACTTCTCATTATTAATAATGAACAAGGTATGTGTGTGGAACTCATACAAATGCTCATAGAAAGTTTCATTTTCACCAGTCATTTTCCTTTGTTGTCTTTCCCTTGTGGTACTTAGGATGTTTATCACCTCAAGGTGTCAATGTGACAAAAGCAGAGTTGGAACAAACAGACCCTGAATCATTGTCATAGAACTCTGTCATATAAAATAAATCTGATACCAACTTTTCAGTATAAAATATTGGTATGCCCTGCTAAAAGGGAGTGTGAATCCAGAATATACTATCCCGTTGTGCAGGTCTATGCAGATTATGTCTTATTGAAGAGAGTCATTAAATATTATTTGCTTGTTAAATTTTACTGCCTTGGTCAGCGATCTGTGGTGTCACTGACTTGGAGCCAACATCCTAAACGAGCCTTAATTACATAGTCAACGTTGTTCTTGGAAGTTTTGCATTCAAAATTTTGCAAGTTCAGTTGTGGTAAAAGAGCTGTTGTTCCCTGTCAGGTTGTTAAATTCAATAGCTCAGTTCTGGTAGTGAATAAAACCAGGTGATGCAGAAAAAAGATGTAACTGTTCCAGAGAGGAACATAATATTAAAATATCTTAATTGGTAAAAATAACTTACTCTTTGTTATACAAAGGCTTTGCCATTTTGTTCAGTGATCTTATTTCCTAATAATTACAGATGTTTTAATTATTCTTATAAATATTCTTACCTTCTTTCTCCCAGCCTGACCATAGCAGCAACATGTCATTAATGGATCCAAGTGCTATTTATTTATCAAAAATGTTTCCCCACTCATTTCTTTAGAGAAACCCTAAGCTGCTATGAAATAAAAGAATAAAAATACAGCTTGCACCCAAGAATTTGAGGAGATAAACAACTGATTAAACTTGGTGGTGCTGTGGGGAAAATAGTGAACTAGACTTAACTAGACTTTTCTTTTTCTTAAGCTTTGTGCCCACTTGCACACCTTATACTCTCTCTTCATTTGTGTGGCCTTATGCACATCTGATAACTATATCTCTCAAATTACAGCAGTTAGACTTTGGCTGGCCCTGCTAGTGGTGCACATTTGCACATGGACGCGCACACCTCAGGGAAAGTACTTTTAGTATCTGGCTAACATGACATGTATTTTATTTCAATGTCAGTTTGAAAACAAAACCCAATAATTTTCTTTCTCTTTTCAGCTAGAACGGACATAGTTCATATCCTCTCAGATCTGGATGTTGAGGTCAAGGATGTAACAGACTGTTATGATATTAGCTCTTTCCTTCAGCCACTTTCTTTGGAAGATATATTTGAGAGAACAAGCAAAGAATTTCCTATGGTTGCTGAGATAATGGAAGGCCCTTCAGGAAGCCAAAAACCTTATAACTTACTGTCTACAGGGAAAGAGATTGTCATCCACAAAAAGTACCAGGCAGCAAGAGTCCTAGCCTCTGAGATGAGAAGTGATTCCTCCAAAAGACATTATTTAATCCCTATGAGCTACAAAGGAAAGTTCAAGAGAAGACCTCGGGAGTTTCCAACTGCCTATGACTTAGACATAGCGAGAAGTGAAAAAGAACATCTTCATGTTGTAGCAACTAAAGCCTTTACTTCGCCTCATAAAGAGCTTTGTTCTGTTTCAGTTGGAGATCAATTTCTAGTTCAGCAATGCCAGACTAGTGAAGTTCTGTATGAGGGAAGAAAGAAACTCTTAGATGCTTTAGCTTGTGAGCAAATACTAAGTGATTCATATAAAAAAGTGCTCCTCCCTATGTACATGGAAGGTGGCTTTGTGGAAGTGATCCATGACAAGAAATGGTACCACCTTTCTGAGATTTGCAAAGAATTCCATCTGCCTTTTAATGTCAAAGTGTCCGTGAGGGACCTTTCCATCGAGAACGATGTCTTGGCTGCCGCGCCTGGTCTGCAGTTTGAAGAAGAAATCACAGACTCTTACTTGCTGATCAGTAGTGCCAGCAACCCAGTGGAGAGCTGGGAGATCCCTGTGTATCGCTCAAACATGTTGGTCCATTTGCTCAGCAAAGATGTCCAGACAGTTGTACCGCCTGTGACCAGGACAACAGTGGAAGAGGTCAGCGAAGAGGAATACTATATGTTGCGAAGATATGAAAACCTAACCCTTCACCCACCACCCAGGCCTCCCAAAAAGCCAACAACAGCACCACCACCTAGTTTTGCAGTGCCTAAGCAAGGCGTGTCTGATGTACTACAGGCTCCAAAGGTGAGGTATCCTGTCTTGTCTTTGAGTGTCTTACAACCACAGGTCATGTTCTGTGGGTTTAAAGTCTTCATTTTGCTGCTTGCTGTATCCTTATGGCATGTACACAGATGGCTCTCAGCTCCCTATAATAGGCAAATTAGCCATTACAGACAGAAATGGCTAAAATCTCGAGTGTGTGTTAATTGATCCATGAAAAACAACGGAACCATGCCGACTCACAGCAGAAATCTTGGCTGTATAATTTTGCATGGATAATCCTTTACTGCACCATTGTAAAAGTGAAAGGAGAGATTTGAAGTGCATGTATTTAAGTCTTTATTAAGGGGAAGCATATGTTTTCATGATGTAAAGATAATTTTGCTCAGCTGGAAATTGCAGAATTAAGTTCACAGAGAGACAGGTTGTATTGAAATTTTTGAATTCATTGTTTTGCACTCATGCAAGTGGGAAATGGGTTTGGAATTAAAAAAAAAGGTAGTTCTTTTAGAATAGAATTTGAAGTTCCCCTTCTAGGACAATTTTCTTCATCTTTAACTAACTAAGACAATGCATTTGTTCATTAATCTTTGTGTTGGGTCTGGCTGAGGTGGAGTTGATTCTCTTCACACCAGTGTGTAAAGCATTTTTTTGATTTAGTGAGGGTTGATAACACACCAATCTTTTGGCTATTTTACAGCCATGCACCCACAGTGTCACGACCTTCTTGATTTCCCAGCTTCCCTAAGGAAGTTGGCTGGGGTTGAGCAAGAGGTTGGGAGATGACACAAATGGGGGAGCTGACCCCAGCTGACTAAAGGGATATTCCATGACACAAAATACCATGTTCAGCAATAAAAACTGAGGGGGTGATTTGCCTAGGAAGGCAGCCATCACTCAGAGACTGATCAGACAGCAGTCTGTTGTGGGAGGTGGTGAGTGACTGCCTTTGCATCACTATTTTGGGATTTTTTCCCCATCTTTTCTTCATTTATTAAGCTGTCTTTATCTGAACCCACAAGTTTTCTTGTTTTTGCTTTTACTATTCTCTCCCCTGATGAGATCATCATCCTGATGTCTGGGTGGACACTGAGCATCCTGTGTTGTGATTGTTATCCTTTAAATACAACATAACTCATATAATTATATATTGAGGGATTCAGAGGAAGTCTTTGCTTTCTGTGTTTGTATGAAACTAAAGTTGAATTGTAGCCACTCTGAAAGGCCAGCATTTGTGAGTACCTCTTTTTGCCTGCTGGAGGAGTTCCTCCTCTCATTCCCCAATTCCAAGACCACATGCAGGTCCAAAGCGCCACATAGATCCTGGGAGATGGTTACAACAGTCTTACAACAGTCTATAGGAGAATTGAATGGATAAGGTGGCTCCCTAAGGTAAGGGTACTATGAAAAAAAGATGTGTCATTGTCTCCTGTCTTTACTACAGTGACATCTTTTCTTCTAATTTTCACAATGAACATTAAGCAGCTTGAATAAGACATCCTGTTGTGCAAGGAAGGATACATGAGAAACTTGTCCATGGAGCTAACAGGCAAGCAATCACCCTGGTACTGGCCAGAGGTAAAGAACTGGGGGAAAGTTCCCTAAAACTGTGTTTCTGGTCAATCTGTACCCTTGTCAGGGGGATTCAAATCTCCTGTAGTTACTGATGGCCGTGTGCGCAGAAAAGCAGGTGGATGCTGACTCTAGATGAGGCTCATGCAGAAAAGAATATTTTCCTAAAATGAGAAGAGAGCGTTAAGAAAAGAAGAGGGATGAGCTGAGGTTCTTTTGCACATTCATGAATGAGACCAACCGTAGACTGCAGCTGTCCAGACAAAGGAGATAATTTAAACACTGTTTCAGAAGACCGTTTTTAATTTTTTGAGGGGCAGGTACCTGTTATAAATAAATAATAAACTGCAGCCAGAATGCTTGGAGTTATGCATATTGTAAATCTCCTCCCCTGGGAAGGTGAAACAAGTAGAGATACCTTATTCACTAGATTAAACATCCTGAGCTGTAACATATTGTGTTTAAAGTCACACAGAACGCATTATCTTTTCTATCCTGAGCACCATGAGTCCTCTGAGAAGACGTGGATGGTAGCAGCTAGGTTCTGCCTTGTCCCCTCTGCAGCGCTAGGGGATATCCTATTTTCTTTTTAAATGTATCAGGAATGTCTGAAGGTTCAGAAAGTCAGAAGCTGTTCCAAAGTGATAAATAGCCATCTTTGCATATTTTGTGACTATGCATAGGCTTATTTGCATAAATAACAGATGAGCGTCCTAATGAGCTGAACTTAAGCCTGACAAGGTGGCAGCCTGGGATAAGCTTTAGTGCTGCATGAGTTGCCACGCTCCTCCTGCAGGCAGCTCCCTGCCTGGTGCTTGGGGAGCTCTGGCTGCTTGCTGGAGAATGGTTTCATTGCACACCAGTTGGAAAGCTCTGCTTGGTTTGGAGTGCCAGGATAAAATGATGCTGCTGCATGGGTCCACGGAAGACTAAGATCTGTCTGATTTTTGCCACTACCTGAGGATTATCTGCAATCATGGGTCACCTTCAGCTACAGCTTGTGCTTTGATTGCCTCAGCTCCCAGCAAGGCTGTGAGGGCAGGGACGCTCCAGCTGTCCCTTCCTGCTGTTCTCTGACCTTGGTAAGGAAACTCTGGGCCCAGGAGCAGGACAGCATGCTTCACTGAGTACTTCTGGTCATGTGAGTCACTGGATTGCATGAGATTGGCATCCAGCATGGACTGGCACCTCAGTGAGAGCTGCCTCTGCTGGTGTACAAGGTGCAACGCTGCAGAGACATGGACGTCTGCACAGTTCAGCAAAGCCCACAGACAGCAGATGAATTCTCAAATGTGATACAGCTGTATTAACCAAGCACTCTGCCCAGTCTCTTCACAGGGCTAATTAAGTTGGCTCAGGTCCTGCTGATACAGCTTTCACTTCCAGAACCTGGGATCTCTCCCCTCCACAGCACAGCATTTCCCTTTCCCTCTCATATGAACATTTTGTTTGCGTAAGAAACATCCAGACCACATATGTTTGCAATTTTTTATTACTTGCTAATTGAATTGAAAAAGACAAACCCCAAGAAAATCCATGTAAACTAAACACATGAAAAATATAGTTTGTATTGAACGATGAAAATAATCTTATACTTCATACATCTATCTAATATTAATAGTTGATAGCAGATATTTATCTAATAGTCAATACCTCTACCCACAAGTACCCGCAGCTGAGGACAGGAATGACATAACTTCTTGTACCCTTTGTCTCATTGTAAAATGTATTATAAAATTCACCAGAAATCTACATTCTCTTTGCAAGAGTCATTGGAATGAGGGGGTTTTAACTGACATGTAGAATTAAATGGTCATTCATTTTTTGATTTGTGAGCTTATCCAGAAAGTGAGAATGACCTAATAAACCCCTAGAAGTTAATGCTACTGATTTGAGAATGGAGCATCTTACCCTCTTGCCAAGTCCTCCCTGGAGGGAAGTTCCTGTGTGAGTACTCAGTCAGGACCTCACTTTTCTGAAATGAAAATTCGCATAAAGGGAACAACCCAGATGTGTCTGTTTTTTCCACACATTAGAAACACCAGTGCAATATATGACAAACCAAGTTTTCACTTAGTAACTTCTTTAAAAATAGTTTTTTAAATTTTCCTTTTTCACCTGCTTAGAAACCTACTGTTGCCTCCCCTTCAAGAGGATTCAAATCTCTAGCTTTCTTTTTGCTTATCAGTTTTAGCACTAAATATCCTACGCATTTAAGAAGGTGCTAATCTATGTTTCTTAATGGTTTTGTATTACATTGAAACAAAGGGTTCACACCAAATAATGCTAAATGCAATCTTAACCAATGGAAAGACAAAATTTAGCCTTGTACTCCTAGGACCATAATGGCACTGCTTAAGGGACAAAAAAGGCAGCATTTTACTCTTGATAAGGAGTAAGAGATGTTAGCTCTATCTAATGCTATTATCAATAGTCTGTTTAGTCATGTATCTAACCTGAGCAACAGTAGGATCAGTGAAATATCCACCAGCTGGATAGCTGCTAAATAACTTTATGAATGTGGAACTGGAAAAGTCAGTCACAAGCAGTAATCTGCTCATCTCTGGCAAGAAAGCTGAGAGAATTCCAGCCAAGGAAACTGGAATTTAATAAAATAGGAGCATCAGGGCATGATAGTTAATCGTCATTTTGTGCTAAGGTCCATTATCCTTTCAAAAGTCATTACAGTGCTAAGATACCGAGAACTTTCTTGCTTTCTTGCTTTTTATTTCAAAATTAAAATGAAAGAAAAATTATCGCTTCCATCTGGCTTTGCAGTTCTACAAACTGAGCTATCGAAATCTGCCATTAACATATTTATCGCATCTGTCTTCACAGCAAAAGGAAGACTTATCTGGAATTAAGTTGATAAGACATAAGCTGCATTTCTCAGCAAATGAGTTTTCCTATAGTGTCTCCTTTCCTTTTTCATAACTGTTTCTTTTCTGCTTCCAGAGCATTTTTCACATTTTTGGCTCCTTTACAGAGTAGATTTAACACAAATATTTCTGCTGTGTAGCAGGAAACTTACCTTCCTAAACAAAAGCATATTAGAAAATGCACACTGGACAGATAGGAAAGAATAGGTAAGAACAGATTTCAAGAATTAACAATCTTTTGGCTCGAGAAATCCAGAAGAAAAGAGAGGTTCATTAGCAGATGCAGAAATGTGCATATGCAAACATAAGGAGGAGAGTTTCTCTCTGACAGGTGGGACATTGTGGTTGCTGATGCTGCACCTGTGCTTCCTCTTCCTCTCTTTTTTCCTGTCCCCACAGAAGAGGTTGTTTCCCACTCCCTGGAATCTCACCTTCCACCCTCTCTTTCTCCCTCCTTCCCCATGTCCTATCTATTGTTTTCCCCTGTAATTTTCCAGTAGCTTTGTAAGTCCCTAATAAATAACACGTGAAGGCTGGAAGTACAGCTCTACAAAATGAAGACCACCTCATACTATCATTGTGGCAAATTTCCTAAAGTATCTCAAAATCCCATCCCCACCACAGCCTGACCTGGCGAATCAGGCCCCAATTCCCTCCAAGTCCCTCTTGTGCTGCAGCTTCTCACTTCCCCAAGAACCATGTCCTCACTGTGCCATGAATTCCTTTTCCTCCCAAAACCCATCCTGTGACATGCCTGATTTCCCCCAGACCCATGTATTTGGGTCCCCCCATGCTACACTTTACATGTGCCCTTCACCCCACCCCTAACCTTTGTCATATGAGTTCCTCAGTCCTCTGTACTGCTTTCAACAGGCCTGCCTTTTCCTGTTCCTTGCTTCTTCCCAACACATCTCCACTTCTTGCTCTTCTCTCATGCAGTGAGCTGAAGCCAAGGTCACAGGCATAAAGGAGTGGAAGCTGTAGAAACATCTCAAGTTACACACAGGCTTTTGTTGCCTTCCCCAGCAGCATGTATTCCAAACCTCAGCACAGGATCAGTCTCCTGCTAGGATCTCAGGTGAAAGCTGGAGCACAGTGTAGGTGCTGACAACTGTCAAGCAGTTTAATTTTCTTGTTGGCTGAACAGTCCAAGCTGAAGGATTTTGTATTGATACTCTGTTGCAGAGATCCTTTTATCTGTGTTTGGATCTGGGGGCCTGTGGCCATTTTCTGGAAAGCCTGTCCACATCCTTATACTATGCTGGGCTGAAGTGTGTGTGCCAGCCCACTTCACATCCTGGGGTTTTCTGCAGGAAAAAAACAAGCAATGCTGCTGGGTACCCTGTGGAGTCTGAATGAACCAAAAGGAACAGGTTAGAGGAACTGGAAACCCCTAAAACCCAAGCTAATAAAGGACTGGAGTTTTCCTGATATTCTCAGTATCTTCTTTTTCTTTTAAAAAATACTAGAAGCTTAAAACTCCCATAGAGAATCATCAAGTCTGCAGTAGGCAGTTACTGTGATTTGATGTTAGTCTCAAAACTGAAATATAGAGGGGGAGATATCAGTGTTCCTGTCAGAAGGACAGGCAGTACATAATTGCCTGAAGAAACAGCAGGGCAATCTGAGGTGTAAGTCTCATTGCAGAAAGGCATTAGTGATACAGGAAATGCTGATATAGTACATGGAATTAAGGAGGGTACAGATGAACATTTGGATATGCTGACTGATGAAAATGCCAAATGGTTAAAAGCAAATTGCTTAATTTAGAGCTAAAAATGAATTACTTGGAGAACAAAGAGAAAAGAAATATAAAAATAAAGAGGATGCCCAGAAGAAATAAAAAATTGAACTGCATGAAAATATGGAACCCTTGATAAGAAGGAAAATCCTGAACAGAGTGTGTGAGCCATAAGCCATTGATGTCAGTAAGGAAAGAATTGGCTGGCACATTTTTTTCCTGTCTCACAGAAAGCACATAGCATAATAAAACACACAGCATAACAAAATCATATAATCATGTACAATTATTAAGCAGGACAAAAAATGTGGAATAAATCTAAAATTCAAGGAACCACTGCAGCAGAAACTCTCCAAAAATAGAATTTGAGGAGTGGGGGCACAGAAATGTCTTTTTTTTTTTTTTTCAACTGAGGTTCCAAGAAGCCTGACTTCCCACAAAGTTGTTTTGCAGGCTGCATTTTACTGTTTGCCCTTCTCCTCACAGCAAGAAATTGGAAAATCAAGTTTGTGGATACCTAGCTGTTGAAGCACTACCTCTAATGGACTGTATTTCAGACTTCTGTTTGGAAATCACTAAAGAGTTCTCCAGTTTAAAATGGCCAGAGATAATCTAAAGCACAGAAAATTTCCAGTAGGATGCACAGTCCCCATATTCCTGCAATGCCCACCTGCAGCAGTGGCAGTGACCTACCAGGCATCTCCCAAGGATGTCACAAAGCCAGCTGCCAGAGCTCTGGGCAGCTCCCACGTTCTCTGACTCCATCCCCGCTCAAATACTTTCAGGAACTTTTCTGGGCTCTGCAGGCCAGGTGGAGTGGGATGGCTGCCGTCACTGCTTGTAACACATTGGTCTCCTTATTTGTGGGAATGGGCCTTGGGGTGCCCTAACCACCAGATGATGCCTGGGAACTGTGTGGAAAAGAAAAAGGAGCTTCACTAAAGTCACTTGAGTGTTGTATGTGGTCAATGTAAGGGGCAGCACTGACATTGCCCATTCACATTATGCATTCTTTCATGAAATTCAAGTTTTGGCAGTACTGTCAGCTGAGTATTGTGGTAATGAAAGCATCCAAGAAGGTTGGGATTATGCTTTGAAATATATGCCCCATGAAAAGAAATGAGAAAGTTGCTGTCAGTGTGACAGCAGGGCCACATCCTAAAAGACCTGTAGCCATGGTTCACCTTTTCCAGAGAGTCCTTCCAGTGAGGAATTGAGTGATTATCAAGAAACAGAGAGTGCTGTGGAGAGACTCATCAAATCCATTAAAATTCATAATGACTGTCCAAGCCCTGGGCTTTCCTTCTTTACATTTTGAATGTGTTAGTCCATAGACATGGTATAAAAAAGTATGATGAGAGAGCTCTTAAGGGCTAAAAGATAACGTATTTATTGTCTCTACCACATTTCTTTTCTTTTATGCATAGAGTTCCATAATTTACACCAAACATTTTCAAGGTATTTAATATTTTGGTCTTGTTTTCCCTCAGAACATGAAACAATTTTACTAGTAAAAAAAATACCACAGCGGTATGCTGTGATGTAGTGGTTCAGATTTTCTTTTCTTTTTTTTAATACAGAATTACAAGAGGAGTAGAAATGCACAGGGTATTCAAGTCTGTTGTGATTCCTGTTGTGCCACTAAAAAACCAGAGCAAAGACCACAGGCTTGCAATGACTGTAGGCTGTGGTTTTTATTAATGGTCCACCTGAACTAGTGTGATGGAGTCTAAGTAGAGTGTCACTTAATAGGAGTCACTGGAGAAAAAAAGGAAAATAAAGAAAGCTCTTTGCTAGTTTGTGGCATGCCATGGGCCACCCTGATGGAAAATACTGGTGATGAACTCTGCTTAGGCTCTGCTCTAGTTTAGACTCTTAATTACCTAGAGTTGAAATCTGACTAACAAGCCAGGCTAAAGCTATTCCCAAAGCATCACTTTTAAACTTTAGAGTCTTTGAAAAGTAAATAATATTTTATGTGCGAAATGAAGAAACCATATCTGGAAGCTACTTTTAGGGATCCATCTGTTTTGAATAAGTGGTAAATGCATGTTCTGGAGTATTAATGAGGGAAAAGTGGTTGAGTCTGCCTGTGAATTCCATTTGAAGGGAAATGTGCCAAGCAATTGAACAGTAGCACTACAAGAAAATTCTCGCCAAGTGAGGAGAGGGGTTCACAGGAACTCAGTAGGTCTGCTTTACATCACCACTTCTGTAAATGCTGCTTCAGTGACCACAGGCAAATCACATAAATATCATTGCCTCCAGATACATGAAGAAGCTGCCAGGTGTGAAGAGGGACTGTGGATTTACAGCTCATTAGTTCTTTTATATGGATGCTTAAAGCTCAGGTAAATGCAAGACCCATTGCCTCACTTTCAGTAAGGGTCAGAACTACCTCGCATTTACTCTGGAGCAGTAACCACACAGACAGTTGCCATGGAGTATTAAATGAGCTGTAAATCCATGCTCATTTACTAGGTGGCAACTTGTTCATGTAGCTGTCTCCTCTGTCTGTGAAATGAGGCACGATGCTTCATTTTAATGTCTTGGATATTTGTATAGACAAGAATGATTTTTCTATGTATGCAGCATTTCGTGCATTGGCTACTGCAATAGCAATAGTATTATCGTAACAATAATACCAACAATGGAATTACCGGAGATTAGTACATTTTAGCCTTATTTAAAGTTTTTAGCTGGAAGTTACTCTACAAAAGAGGTGAAGAAACCAAGTGACAGTTGTCTAGGACAGATGGATTCTGAAGTGTGTGTATTTGAAAGAGGAAGGAAAAAGAAATAATAACTTATTTAAGAACTTATACCATAGCAAGGTGTTAACCCTGAGGCTCACTAACACCTTTGAGGGATCAGACTTCTGCTAACCACTTCACAGTTTATTCTAATAGTAGACACGGGTCTTTGTGCTTCTGCTGTGGTATATCTGGTGTCTTTAGCTTTCACCAGTTGGCTTACAGGAGGTAGCAGTTAGTTTCAAGACAAAAAGAATTATGGATGGAAAGTCAGATGTTTCTTATAATGCCTCCATAAATTTCCCCAGTTTGTGGGACTTTGACAGATGATAACATTAAACTAAGAGTTGCATGCTAAAGGTTAGTTTGTGCAAGTATGAAAGGTGTCAGCAAGAGAAGAAAATGAGGAAAGAGATAGCTGGAGTAAAGGTTACACCTATCTATCTATCTATCTATCTATCTATCTATCTATCTATCTATCTATCTATCTATCTATCTATCTATCTATATCTTGTATTGATACACCATACTTGTATAAAAAGTATGACAGACATAACTGATGATGTATAAATAAATGCTGACCTAAGAGGTTATTTTTTTGAAGTCAACATGACACATCATTTATACTACTTGCAATGATGGAGCAGCACCTCCATTTGGGTGGAAGAGCAGATTAAGGAGCTAAGCTAGCAAGGTGAAATTGAGAGCTGGTGAAACAGAAAAACAGGATATCCAGTTATATTCTATCAAACTGTGAAATGGGATTGGAAAGCAGAATTTATTTAGGATGGAGGGAATTGCATTTTTGTTACAAAAAGGCTGAGGGTGAGCACTTCTCTTTCTAGAAATGTTCCTTTCCCCTTGTGAATATCTTAATTCATAAATATCCTGCCCTCATTGTCTCTCATATAAAAGTGAAAAGCAGTGAAATGTAAGAAAATATCTGCTCTGTTTGAGCCAGCTGAATGCATACATACATGGTGGCTAACATGAAATATCTGCTCTTTATCTGTTCTTTGCACCTCACTGAACACACACCAGAGAGGTCTTTGTTTGTCACCTACTTTTACTCCATACCATCAACACTTGATGGTGTGTTCACCCAGGCTATCAACCTCCTACACTATTCATACTCCCTCTCTGTTCTCATGGTACAAGCAATAGGAATATGGATGCAAAAACACGGGAGCTAGAAGGAAAACACAAACTAAATCCCCAAACATCAGGCTTAGATTTTGAATAAAGCTTTTCATTAGTTTGCATCTTCAGAAAAAAAAATTAGAGATAAAATCATCTCATGAAATATTGAAACCACTTCTGTCCATACGAATAGCTGAATGTGAAACATCTCAGTCTACCCTCTGAAACAGAAAATAAACCTTCTTATGAATGCTTTGGGTTATTGAATAATAATATGGCAGTAGTCTAATGCTGCTATTGTTGAACCTAAATGAAAAACCTTATTAATCATGGATTTGACAGCTCATTCAGTTATAATAATGCTTCCTGTCAATCCAAGCTCTCATTATAATTGGATCTTACTTAGAAAGAAAGATGCTCCATTGACTGCTCAGATGGAGAAAAATACAGGTTTGAAAATGAAAATATCAGTCTGAATTCTGTTTCCAGGGAGCCTGCTTATGCATTTACAAGTTGGATAACACTTTAATCCTTGCTGTGTGTCACATTTGGATGTTACTATAATAAGATTCTCTCACTGACTAGACACCAGCTCTACAGTCATGACAGTGAAAGTGAAAGCAGGAAGAGCAAATGAAACTTCTTTTCAGGGATCCTGGTGTATCATCACCACAACCTAGTTACAAAGAATTAACTGAAATAGGTGGCTTTTCTACAGAAAGTAGGGTGTTCAGCTGTGAATTTAGAGCTAATTTGGTTTCCTGCATGCCCTCTTTTGTGGTCACTCAGTTTGCAGAAAGTATTAGATATTTCACGTGGCATTGAGAGGAGATTAATTTGCTTCAAACCAAGGCAATTTAGTGTGCTGTAGGGGTGTTTACAGAGAGGCTTAGTGGCAAGGAGCTGTAAATTCATTCCGTAACTTACTGCACAATATTTTTATGAACAAAGCCAGAGACAGAACAAGCAAAAGCATCTGAGGTGGTTATCAAAGCAGAGGAATATTCAGGCTGAGACTAAAATCACTCAGAAAAGCATTCCAGATAAATGTCATTTAGAAGACATTCTGTGGGCTAAATCTGTAAATTGCATATTGTAGGCCCCAACTTTGTGGGTATAACAGAGGGAGGTGGTGCATTCTGTGCAGGTCACAACTCATTGAGGACACAGAAAACACAGGGTAAGTAAAACTTAGACTCAAATTTAAAAAAGAAAGATTTATCTAGTGTAGGAGCAAGAAATCCCTTTTCTAGGACATCTGAAACAAGAACTCCCAGAAGGTGTTCTTGTTCTCATTCATTGGTAAACTGGTGCAGTTACAATAAAGGGGAATTTAGAGTAGTTTTCTAATGAGTAGTATAATGCTAACCAGCATAGAGACAGCAGACTCTTTTCACTGCCTTGCAGGACAAGGATTAAAAAATCTGATAACCTCAGGAATTCTTTGCATGGGTCTAAGGGCTCGCTGGTTGTGTGCTTGATCCCAAAGCAGACATGCACACTGAAAAGCAATCAAGTAATTTGTTCTCCCTCCATGGCTCAACCAGATGAGGCACAGATGGGAGAACAGGCTCTGATCCACACCAGAATTTAGTAGCTGCATTGGGACAAAGTGCTTCTTCTATTATTTGTTTTCTATTACCGCAGTTTAGAACTTCTTTTATTTTGCTTTGTGCCAAGTGAAGAAAACTCAGGTCCTCACTGAGATTGCAGTGCCTGACAGAAATAAGGGCAAGGCTAAGATGAAAGTGTTACAAATGTGAACAGGAATAAAAATCCAAGGGAAAGGGGAAACAGCTTGTTTTGAATTTGTTGTTATGCATTCCTATTTTATTCACAATAGCTGACTGATTGCTCATCTCTGAATGAATAAATAAAAGTTTAAGATTTGTTTCAGGTGAAGAATTGATGCCAGAAGGGATTTCTTGTACTGTTTTAGTGCAAAGACCACCAAGTTACAGATGATCATATGCCTCTACAACCACTCATGCAGTGGGAGTTCATTGGGGTTATGCAACAGTTCGTAAGGTGCCTATTAGCATAAAATGCCTACAAAATTTATTCTGGAACTATGTAATTTGAATAGTGGAATAATAATTCAAAGAATACTTTTCAAAATATATGACTTGATCAGAAGCTGTTGAATCCATAAAATAAATATTTATATTCGTGGGATAGCTCTGAAAAGGTCAAGTAGGAGACATTTTAATCCATGTTTTCAATTTGCTGCTATATGTTTAGAGTAATAAATCATAGCAGCTTTCAAAAATAACAAAGGCAACAGTAACATATGGCTCTCAAACGTCTGTGGATTGTAGATTAAACTAATTTGTTTTTCCTGAGCACCTAAACACAATTTTGTTATTTGTTGGTTGTGATCTCTTCTGTAATTACAAAAAGAGATTTGATACCTAATGGCATAAACCATTATGCTAACAACTTCAAATTAATGGGGTCTTCCAGCTTATTTCAAAAGACACATTGCCAAGTGCTGCCATCATATTTTTCATAACTTCATCAAATGTAAATACATTTTCAGATGTACAAATGTAATTTGTATGTGCAATTTTCAAATATAAGTGCAGCTTCTCACCCTGTTTGCAGGTACAGCACAATCGTAATAGCATGACAGTCTGAGATACTAATTTGTTGTTTTAAAAAATACTTTACAAATGTTTTATGTGCTTATACATTATATGCACCCCTAACCAAAATGTCGTGCTTGGGTTTCTCTCAGTACATCGTGTCATTCAGATGTAACCACAAAATCTTCTCTCTGGTATGAAGGCTCCTGACAGAGCATTTGGCTTTTTTAGCTGTCTTCAGGCAGTGCTAAGCAGTTTCTGAAACCCACACTATAAGCACACTTTTGACTGCTCTGCTGTTAGCCCAGCTTCTCTGCTGCACATATGTTTTGATGCCTGTGTTCTGTCTTAAACTGTCTGGGATAGATGGACCTCGTGGTTTAATGTGCAGACGATGGTTTAAGGAAATACAGCTCCATTTGCTTTAATGGAATTGAAACTACTTCCAAGAAGTGTGAATTTGGAATATTTGTTTGGGAAGAGCAAAATGGCATGAGTGTCCCTTCAAAGCTGGGCCAGCATGCTGCAGTGATGGATGTCCTGGTACAGCAGAGCCACAGACAGAGATGCCTTTGCTTAGACAGCCACATGTTAGAGATGTGAGCTACACTTCTATGTGTAAGTTTCTGCTCTGGTGTCTACTCCCAGTGGTGCCTAGAGAGTCAAGCAGATACTTTGTGGTTAGATGGACGCCGTTTTTGACTGCATTGTGGAGGTTTCCTGGCTGTGCTCAGAGCAAGGACATGTGAAACATGCAGATAGATATGTGTAGTTATGTTCATTTTCCAGCCTTGATCAGGAGCTGAACTCCACTGATGCCATAGCAATTAACCCAAAGTGATGACATTAACCCAAATGATAGACATGTTGTTCACAATAAGGCTGTGATGCATTGTGTAGGAAAAGAGTCACCACATTGTGGCTGCTAGTACATACAACACCCATCAGCAGCTCCAGTGAAACTCTGGGGCCATGTTATGTTGACTTGGACCCTGCAAAGCTGTGCAGGTACAAGGTCTGAAGGATGAGGTACAGCTCTGGTTCGGAAGGAAATGCTTCGGCAAGGAAAGCTGAGGCTTAGGTGTCATCCAGAAACCTACAGCCTGGAGGAAAACCAACATTGTCAACCTACAAGCTGTTCTAGTGTTTGCCTGTTTGAGTCCCGCAGGTATGTGGCACGTGCCAGTTTCTCAGCCTTGTTCAGGAATGTCATGGGGTCTGGAAGTTTGGCCATATTCATATCAAGAATGAAGTTCATTCCTTCATAGAAATGGGCATAAATGCAATTTAATTTACAAATCAATCCCCAAGATAAAGGTCTGGGGATTCATGCTTTTCTGTTGTGCACATTTCATTCCTACTGAAGTAGAAATATGTTCAGGAAAAAATGTATAAGTAAACATTTAATGGAATTGCTTAGTATGGCTGGGGAAATTTGTTTTTCTCCAATTTGCTTTTGTTAGTGAAACTAAATATTGCCATGAAAATTCTTTCTGGACAAAGAGACAAAGTAAAAATTCAAATGCTAACTAGTCCTCCTATTTCCACAGCTCTTGCAATGCAGTAAGTGAAGGGCACACTACATTCTGGAATCTCTAAAAGAGCTTTGTTTTCATCCACCTCTTAACTTTCGTAGCATTTTTTTGTAACAGGAACCAGAGGGACAGGTGAGAAGATCCATACGTGCTTCAGAGACATAAGAAATGTTGACCCATCAAAGGCAACAGTCGCAGCTTTTTTTCTTCAAACCCTTATTTAAAACAGATTGTGCTTGGTTAGAGGTTGATTCTTTGTTTGATGTCTTGAAATTGTGGAAGACTATCCTTTGCCCTCTACAAATATGCACATGCACAATGAGTCACAAAGATCAAAACTGTTTATTTTGACAATCTAATCCCAGAGCATGCCCCATGCCTTTCTTACAAGATGAATAATGAGGATTTCTGAAGCCATCACCTTTACTGCTGATGATGTAAAGTATCAGCTTGAATTTTAAAAAAATAAAAAAAATTCAGTAAGTTAGTAAGTATTTAATATCTTTGTTGCGAAAAAGAAAACTTTAGTTACATTTTTACGTGGAGAATCCATATACATTTGCAGAAAAGCATATGATTTGTAGTCCTGCCATAAATTTTGATTCCTATATACTGAAACACTGCACACATGAATGTGTCTTTTCAGCTTCCATTTCAGGAAAAAGAACAGATACATGTGTCTTGGCTATCCTTTCCTTACTGGCACATAAACTGTAAAAATGTGCTAAAATCCTACCTCACACATACAAGGTTGTTTACTCAAATAGGTCCTCTCCCTCTCCCTCTCCNGTACAAAACTTCTGTCCTAGATAATTTCCAATGGCAGAGGAATGAAATCATCCACAGAATAATTTTGCACTGAAATTCTTTTATTTCATCGTTGTTTAATAAATGTGTCCCCACCTACTTATCTCACAGGGTTCATATTTTCATTGATAGGTGCACTAAAGTAAATTTATTTATCTGTCATTTTACTTTTTGATTTTTAGTTCACTGAGGTTTCTCTTTCATCTGGCAGATATATATGAGTAGATTGAATTTATAGAGAATTTTGTCTTAAAATACACCATACCAGTATTAGGAGCCCTTTCCCATCATAGTAAATGATGTTTTTCTTATAATTTGCCAGATATAGTCATAGTTTAAAGACAGATAATCTTGGAAAAGAATTTTTTTTTGAAATCTAAGAAAAATATCTACTGATATACAACCACTAGGAGCATTTTTGTGCATCTATGTTCATTACATTTAAAAGCTTGTTCAGTTAAGGAAAGATGCCATCCTTACTCTTTCAAAGAAGGAAACCAAACCCATAAAAAATGCAGCTTTTCACATTAGAATTTTGTTTACTACTGCCTAGTCCAATAATAAATGCCATATTTATCTTATTCATCTGTAAAATCTTTTTTAGCCACTTAGGTTATGTTCTACACTTTATAATAAAAGGGGTGATATAAAATCCCCATTAAATAAACTCAACATTCTGGATAAACATCACTGTCATTCTACTTGCAGAACATAACTGATGAGTAAAATGTTCCTAGCAAAGCATATTCAGTAGAAGTTCAGAGGACAAAGCCCTTGCTAATGCCTCTGTTCAGAGCCTAGCCTCCTACCATAACTCTTTTTTTCTTTTTAAATACTGTAATGTGTATTTTTAACACCACCTTGTTGTTTATTTGCTTTGTGGAGGTCCATTTGAATATAGTATTTGAGAAGAGAGAATGCATCAGCACTACTTTGAAATAAATGGTATTAGAGGTGTGAAAATAGGAGCACCACTGTTGGCTTGTCAACTCTCCCAAGGAATATTTCACAACAGAAGTGTCTTGATGCACATCAGCAGGTAAAAGTACCATTACCTAATGTTTCCTGAGAAGAAAAGGACAAGAAAAAACCCTAAACCTACAAAACAATATTGTATCCCCTTTGAAGCGCCATCAATGTACCAGAGAAAGATGAATAGCCCAGTGGTAGTCCCTCTGTTTGAAGGGATCATAGCCAGCTGCAATAAAGTACAAAGTCTTTAGCTCCAAGGTAATGCTGAATGCAGCCATGAGATTGAGTCCAACAATCTTCACGTGTCACATCTTGAGTTCTCTTCTCTGAGTTCAGAGACACGATTCCTTCTACCTGTAACTTGCACCATTTTAATTTTTTTTACAAGGATTTAAATCCCATTACAAAAAAGAAGCTGAATTTTTGCTACTGTTTTGTGACTCATATGCATTCTTGCAGAGGATTACATCTCATATGTGGATACTAATGGCACATACCAGTGGTGTGAGCAACATGCTCTGCTGCTTGTCCTTTCTCTTTAGAAACGTTTAAATTCTCCACCAAGGGAACTGAAAGTTCAGAGAACACACTGACTCTGACAGTAATTATTAGTAAAGGAATTTTTTTTCTCTAAATGAGAGATATCTATTTTTTATGACTCTTTTCCCTGTTGGCAATTGTGGCCTTTAAAGCCAAAATTGCAGGAGTTTTCCATAAGCCACCTAGAAACCTTGGTTATAGATTTCCCTTGACCTACATGGTTCAACCCTGTGCTTCATCTTTTTGAGAGCTGAAAGGCTTGTCCTATCAATTCGTGAATCTATATATGCATTCTCCAGATCTACAAATGTTGTAAAATCAATTCACTGGAGATGCCCAGAGGATTAATAATTTAAACAAAAAACAATCAGTACTGAGCTAGTGTTTTATAGTAAAAAAATGTCTTTTCCCTATACTATTTCGCCTTCTGGTGTATAAATAATTCCTCTAGCATTAGTGGAGTTATGCTAATTTATACCCACAGAGGATTTGGTCTCAAAAGTCTAATTTAGATGACAACACTGAAGTGCAAAGACTTACCATTTTTATTTGTATGTAAAGTACCAACACTCAAGTAGTTGTGTGTCATTAAATTATTTCTAGAAAATAAATTGCCATTTGGAAGGTTTGCTCTTGGGTGAAATTATATCTTTTTGTATGACTTTAGACAGATGCAACGAGTAATTTGAACAGCTGCTCTTCAGTTCCCTAATTTTGTTCTCTCTTCTATCTCCCATCATTCCTCTACTGAGCATGCCTTCACTACATCTGACTGAAATAAATACACACTTGGACAGTAGCTCCTGTACCTCATTGCAATGTTCCCTCTGTTCTGAAGGGCCTTGGTAAAAAATGAGGTGGTAGGGCATAAAACAGGTCGATGCCAGCTGTAGCTCCTGGGACAGCTAAAAGTTGGATAATAAGAAGGCTGTTTTAAGCCATCAAAACTCCTTCTTCCTCAGTTGCAATTTTTTTGTTGCGCAGCACAGAATGTCACTCTGGGGTTTTTTGTTGAATAGTGATGGATTTGTTAACGGTCTCACCTGCACACTGGACATGTAACCATTAATAGGGCACTTAATTTCAGAGGAACCATGAGATTAAGACAGCTCATGTGCTTCTACTTTTCAAGCCTCCTGTTAGTACTTTCATAAAGGCTGTGTTCTGCATTCAGCAGTCACTTTTCTCTGCATTAATTGCTGGGGTATTTGCTTTAGTGGTACTTGAGGCATGCTTCCATGTAGCTCTCCTCCAGTTCTGATGCCACACCTTAGCCTTTCCCTGTGACAAAATTGTTTTGAAGTCAGCAGGACAGCCATGAACATACATAAATGTTTCTAAACATGAGAGGGCTGCCTTGTTTGCAAACAGTGAAGAAGAGAGGAACCTTGTTGAAGGAGCTTGCCATCTGGAGAGGAGAAAAAATAAACCTGCAAAAATAGCCTGTATCAAGGTTAAGGCTGCTGTTATAGTTGATGTAACTGAAACAGAAATCCTATGTGGCCTGAAAAGACATTATGGGCAGTGGGGCAAGCTATGAACTGATCCAATTGCTAACTAGCATTTGTTTCTGTGCCTGTCATTTAATCTCAATATTCATCAATGCTTACCTTATGGCCCTGTGGAATACACTGTGCTGCATTCTGCTTCCTATTTTGTGCAAGGCAGGTCCCCTTGGTGCCTCAGATAACACTGTGAGCAGCTTGGTAATTATTGTCAGGGTGACTCAAATACAGGGTGAACCTTCACAAAAGGCAGCTCTTTGTTTTGAGGAATCAGGTTTACATTTTTTAGTGAGTTTAGGATATTGGGGTTCTGATGAGCACATTTATGTAAGGATCCCATTTTTTCTGATAAACAAGTGGGTTGTTGAAGATTATTTTTTTTTATCAGCTGACTATATGCAAATCATAACCCTTAATCATAACTTTGGGGAACTTTTTGACCTCAGAATCTGCTGCATTTATAATGATTTCATCATTCTGTGTTCAAAATATATTTTATAAATATATCAATATTTGTGATGTGTGCATGTGCCTGTCTTGTCAAGACTAAGGCAAGCTTGATTTTTTTCCACATTTTTCATGTTGCTAGCAGCTGTACTAGAGAACTATACAAGGGTAATATGAAAAGAGATGGGAACAAAAGGCTAGCTGCTAGCTATAAGGATCCTGGGGAGGTATTTAATACTTGCAGCTTCAGTTTCTAGGCAGCTGGAGAGCTTCTTACACCTGGCGACTTGCCTTGGCTGATCGCTGGAAAATAAGGGTAGGATATTTGGATGAGATAAAATTCCACTAGGAAATGGTGTGATGGTAAAAATCCATTGCACAGATATTTATAGCCATTGCTTCACCTACAGGGCCATGTGGAATGAGGGTCTTGAGGTCTCTGAGTTCTGCAGAAACACACAGTGAGTGGCAATCCCAGCACAAATCCTTATGTTCTAAATAGGTGGAGAATGCATGTCAGAGAGAATAGACAGCAGACGACTTGCCTGGAGTCACTCAGCAGGTTAGTGGTGAGGTTTTTTTGCTAGCAGACCTGATTTGGCCTGAAATAAATCTCTGGGCAGAACTTTTTTTCTGTAGTTTATGAAAAAAATATAAACTGAGATCCCAGATACAAAGTTTGTCAAACAGTCAGCCTACAAAACGAATTCACAGCAACCACAGCATTTTTTTAAGGATGTAGTTGTCATGAGTTTGTAATGTGTCTCTATACATCTCCATCAAGCCTTAGGAAGAAGTTCTGTGTTAAAATAGCCTTGTGAAACAGTGTTAGGTATGAGTTTCACAAAATAATTCTGAAGTAGTTAGAGATCATCACTGGGCAGCTCTTTCTTGATGAATGACACCCAATTTTTTACTGACAAGAAGAATAAATTTGCCACCTTACTCTCTGGGAAGTAAGAGAGCTCTCTCTGTTCCTCCCTTGATAGTGGAAAAATGAAATTTATGCAGGTAAGAATAAATGCTATGGCAGTTGGCTACTGTACTTAACTCTCCTCTGGAACAAAATCCCTGACACTCTTTTGTGCCAAAATGTGCTACTGTTTCCCTGGCCCAAACCATTGAATTCTACCATGACCACAAGAGAGCTTTCACAGCAGTGAAAAAGCTTGTGGCTCCATTCTTGCCTCTCTGCATTCATTAACTGTTAAAATCTGATCAACTGTTTAAGACTGGGATTTGATTTGGCCTCTTCATTTTATGCCTCTGTAAAGCCACCACGTCCAGTAAAGGAACACCTGCCTCCACTGGAAACCTGCTACGGACCTTCGGTTTAGCTTTGTCTTCCACTTAGGGCTGTGGCCTAATAATTACCAAACAAAAGAAAGATACCTCCTGATTTTATTAAATGTCCCTGTGATACATTTCTAGCAAATAATAACTAAATAACCCTTTTTTGTCCATAAGAGACAAAGCAACATACACACTGCTATATTTACTTGAACCTGGGCTGACTTCCCTACTTTTATCACGAGCAAGACAAAAGTAGCCATTGGGAGTAAGAGATGTGCAAGACTGTAAGAAAACAGAGTATATTAATGAAAAGTACTCAGCAGAGAGCCTATTACAGTATCTGTCCTCACTTCTGTGCCACTGCAGAGCTAAAAGTGATTGATAATAACCTTGTAGTTACTGTACAATTTTCCTACAATTTTATCGTTGCAGTCATGGCATTGATCTACAGTTAAATGAGATAATTCCTGTGTGCTATCTTGCCAGTCTGCCAGGAGCAATGTACCAATTGTACCTGTAAAGTCACAAAAAAAAAAAAAAAGAAAAAAAAAAAAAAGAATATCTGCTTGAATCCAGGGCTTAATATAGAAGTTTTAGATAGCTACATTATGAAATTGCTATAAAGAATATTCCTACATTTGTAAGAGAAAAGTGATGAGGACTATTCAAACCTAGAAATTTCTATCAGCAATACTGCTTTTATCAGAAGAATATTTAATAGTCTCTGCTTTTCTCCTTTCACTATATGAATCTCGCAAAGCCTTTATGGGGGGGAAGTATGAAACTTTGTAACTGCAGTCTGACTTAATATAAGTTCTAAGATATCAGAAAATATTTACGCTACAAACAATCTGCAAAAGTTAGACTACTAAAAATAATGAAATAAGGTAGTTTAAAATAGAAGATCTTTTATTTCTGCTTTATTTCTGATGGATCAGAATTCGAGCTCTTAGAAATTTTACTGGAAAATTCCAGTGAAATCTGACTTTGGACTATAAATGATGCAGTTCAGCAAAAACTTTATGAAGCTTTCAAAGATATGTGTGAATCTTTCACCCAGTTTCTTCTCAACTGTCTTCTTTCACCCAACCCCCTAAACTTAAAATGAAACTTTTGGGTCACAAAACCACACAGACCACCTCCTGCAAAGGTTTGCTAAAACCAGAACACAGTAAAACTCGCTGACTTCAAAGAACTCTGCGCTCTAAGTGTGGCTTCCTACTCCTCCCTGGGTCTAGCTCTCGCTTGCATTAAAGCTTCTTTTCAGTTTGGCAGTGCAAAATGAGGCCTCAAAAGGGGGCCAGTTACTGTCACACGAGGTGTGTTTCCCTGTTGCTAACAGGCTGGCTATAGAGGTGGCCAAATGGGCTAGGAGGAGTCAGAAGTTGCTGACCCAATAAATTCTGTCTCGAAAGGATGCATCGGGGGTGCCCTCAGGTTGCCTATGACACAGCTTTTTAATTCACAGTGGGATTCAATAATTTGGGAGTTTATGTCTTTGGAAATGAGTAGTGCTAAAGGGAAGGCTTCCGCTGGCAAGCAGGGCTGTGCCATCCACAAACTGTTGCAACCTCACAGTTGCTCTTTGATGATCCATGTGAAATTAATGAGAGATTTCAGTCCAGCTCCAGGTAGATTTGAGAATTTTGTCCCTAGAGCCATTGTTACATGCCGTTTCACCTGCTGTTGATCTTATTAGTTATCTAAAAAGCTGAAGTGTTGGAGGGTGAGACTAACCTGAGATCTGCACTATTTTTATAGGATTTCAAATGTCATAGGTACCCAGGAAACATAGATGGACTTGTTAAATCTGAAGTTTTCTACACATAAGTGAACAAAAGACTGTTAAACCAGAGGATTAATGACAAAAAATGGTATATTCTTTAATTTTTGTCAATTTTCTTATATATTCACAAAGAAGCAAAAATATAAATTATATCAATTTATTTTCTCTGTTTTTTATCTGAATTTTGGTAGCACCCACAATATTTGAACCAGTCCAAACTGGTTCAAATGAGGACCCACTGTCCTCATCTGTGGAAACATACAGTTTGTTCCCTGAATACCTTTTGGTTTGAGATTTATATATCTGATAGATTATTCAGCTTCCTTTGTTCCAGAAAACACACACTGCTGTAGAAAACATTGTTTCCAAGGTTCTGACTTGGCCAGCTGATAGGTTTGTACAAGACCACGGGGAGGTTTTCCGCTTACCAAAGGGATTGTTGACCACAGTAGACTGCAGTATGTGTGAATGTGTGGGTCTCTGAGGCTCTGCTCCTGTAAACAACGAAACCTGTGCATAACTGTGCTCACCCAAGGGTGCACACTCACTTTAATAGACTGATTTCTTCATCTGGTTAGATGTTTTTATTGCATTAATCTGTTTCTCAGTGGGTCAAGAAGGCACCAACAGCCAAAGCCAGCCAAATGATTTTGAGAATTTGTGTTGTTTTCACTAGACTCTCAACAAGCCGTTTTTCAACCAGCTTGAAACAAGCACCAGTCACCTCACCTTCCTGCAACCTGGCCAGGCTCATTACAGGTTTGCCATTTTGTTTCAGCTGGGACAGCTTCACTTCTGCCAATGCCTCTTTACCAGCACGATCTACAGCACTCCTGATATGCTGCTGGTGGCTGGCTGAAGGCACAGTTGGGAGGCAGTCTTGTTTTCCCAGAGCTGGAACATTTTGCTTCTGCTCAACACTGTGCCCTTATACAGAACTCTACTTTCACAAGCCGTGGTTTTGGTCAAATCACAGAAAAGAATCGCTCTGGAGAGAGAAATGTCTTCACACATCTGGCTTGGTGAGTCTTTCTTCCCCAAGCCCTTTGTTTCTAGTTGGCAGTGCCAGGCAATTTCCTGAGGCAACTCCTGCCACCGCACCAAGAGCCCAGCCTCTTCCTCTCCTCCCTGGCCTCACTTTGCAAATCAGAGGAAGGAAATCATAGAAGGTTGGAGGTCAGCAGTCATTTCAGCTGAGGAAAAGGTCCCGCTGTTGCCAAAGCTGCCAGTTTGATTGGACGTTTGCTTTTTTCTCCCGGAGCCGAAGCATGAGAACCAAGTTGGTAGAGAGCAGCCTGCGACATTGCTTGCAAACTTTTCTGTGATATGGGGGTATAATCATCAATTGATAATCTGACACGTAACACATGTCATGGAGGGGAGGCCTAGCCTGCATGTTTGGACTTTTTACTATTAGGAAGAGTGAGAAAACTGTCTTTCCTGTTCAATTAATAGAACTGCAAATATTACCTCTCAAAACTGGCATAAGATTGATGTAATAATAATCTCTTTTAAAACCTTCTGTGAACTCATTTAGAGTCATCTCAGTTTCAAAGTCCTGAGAAGAAAATATTCACATCAGAAAGAATCCCAGCTGACCATCTGAATGCTGAGCACAAACTCTCAGGAGAAGACAGCATTATATTTTTAAAGGCTGACTGTTGAACTGAAAAGCAAGTGAACAGTTAAGCTTGGCTCAAAGCCTGACTGAGATGGAATTTTAGACTGCAGAAATAAAATCTTTTCTAAATCCCCAAGGTAATTCAGTGGACTGAGGAAACCAAAACAGTTTTATTGATGAAACTCATGAGAGTTACACAGCTCTTTGCCCTGTGTCAATAGTTTGAAGAGTTGTCCACCAAGCAAGTATTTATATGCTCATAGAATCTTCTGGTGTATATATGTGGTCACTGTGGAAAAGCCCTCTGAAAATATTGGTGGGTACCCTGACAGATCAGAATTTAGCAGAAGAACTCTCCATGCCAACAGCTGTTTAATGCTTTATTCAGCTGCAACCGTGCTTAAAACCCCACCGACCCGGGCATATTCTTGGGTTCTATAAATGTGTAAATTTATGTGTAAATGTGTAAATGGGAATTATTTACTTCGTTATTTTGGTTAGGAAATGCAGATACTTATTGTTTAGAATGTCTTCTGCACATAGAGTCTTTCAGCAAAGTTTTAAACAGGGGGTTTAAAAGGACTGGTTCAGTACATTAAACTACCTGCCAAGTTCAGACATTATTTCATGAAGCTGGACATGTGCTGAACATTTAATGAACATGACCTGGGGATGAGCAATCTCCACTTTCAAGGCTGTGCAATCCTCAGTGTCATTTACAGAATGATGGAACTAACAACCAATGTTTATCAGGGTATCTTTGGTATGAAGGAAGATTACTGAATATGAACCTTCTGCTATTTGGCATTTCTTAGTATATGAGCAAAATGCCACCATCAGTGTTTTCCATACTGTTTTTTAGGATGACTTTCCAGTTGTTCCTTTTTTTTTTTTTTTTTTTTTTTTGTTATGTGGGCAAAGCTAGGTTGTGATTNCCGGGAAATAATGGGTTGAGATTTGTAGAGATCCTCTTTTCTCATCTGACTCTTTCTGAATAGGCCTAAAAGGCCTTTTAAATGCCACTGAAGTATAGCTCTGAACACTGTTGGAGTGCCAGGCCTGCCCTACAAAGCCAGCTCTCAGGAGAGAACCTGAAAAGGGAGTGGATGCAACAAAAGCAATGGAAAACAATTATGAGCACAGGGGGGTATGTAATTCTCATTCCCACAGTTTGGTATTGGGGAAAATTGGGCTACAGCCTCTCTCTGGGAGAGAACTCAGACCTCCAGTTGAGATCTAGGAGGGAGGGTGGTTCAGGGCAGGGTGGGAGCAGGATGCAGAAGTGGGCACATGGCATCACATAGTTTCATTTTGATACCCTGGAGTAAACAGTCTTGAAAGCTTTTCTTTGCCTTAATTCTTGCTCTCTGTAATGAATTGAGGAAATTCAAAATCTAAAATGCCAACAGCCAGAAACAGACCAAAAAGTCTTCTTTTAATAGTTTTAGTAAGTATTTGTAATCAGAAGTGATTTTTTTTCTGGTGGGTGGGTACTTCCCAATTTGCAAGAAGTATCAGGATGTGAACATCCTTTCTGGTGAGGAAAAATCCAAAACCATCACAGGACTGGGTTCAATGTTGCCAACAAACCAAAGACCCCTGTGACTTTCCTGGGTTTGCAAACCACCGGTGTGCAGCTCAGCACAGCTGCAAGGGAATTAATTATCAGAACTTTGAAATTACGTCAGAGAATAAAGAATAAAAAGGGAAGTGGAAAATGGGGCAGAATAGTTTCTTTCTGACAAAATAGGCTGGTTTCTAGTGGGCAAGCTGAAATATTTATATACTCATATCTCTATGTATATTTATATGTGTGTAAATGTGTGAGAAAGCAAAATTCTTGAAGGAACTGAAACATTGCAGAAATACCTGTTAGAAAAGCAATGCATTTTGCTAATAAAATAACCCATTTTCCTTTCACTTCTGCTGTTACATTCCCTGCTGTGGCCTGGAAACCAGATGATTTTGAAAAACAAGAAGCCTGATGCTGAATTCAGACATGACTGAATAAATCCAGAATAATGCTTTCGAGTTATAGAGAGCAAGTGCAAATTTACACCCATGGTCTGAGGACCGAATCCAGTTTGAAGCATTTAATTCCTACCAGCTCAGTGTCCTGCTGCTTTCCTGAGGCTGATGGCTGCTGTGCACAGCATTTTCTGTCAAGCAGTGAGAGGAGGTAAAGGGTGAGTTCTGCAGCTGGACTTGCAGACTCACACTAGGAAGGCCAGCACAGCAGAAAGGACTTGAAAACAATTTATTTTAAAAATCTCACTCCCCCACTACCTGCCCCCCACACACCCCCAGTCTCTGCAGGACCACAATTAGAGGAAATGGGATAGGCTACATTTAGACTAAGGAGAGTCAGAACAAGGCTGGAAGTGGATTAGAAGTTCAAGGGGAGACTGGACAAATACTTGGAAGAGACACCCCTTGAGTGTTACTAATAGACAAAGCACGCCAAACTCAGGAAATTCCCTGAGCTGAAAATAGTAGGAGGCTGAATAGTGTATTTGGATGTAACAGATCCTGACTTTCTCTGTTCTTACTCTTCCTTGGTGTCTGCTTAAGGCAATGGTGAAAAATACTCTGGTGAGATGCATTTTTACCTGAACCAGTGTGGATATTATTTAAATATTATGGGGCAGAGAAGATCTGAGGACTGAGGGGGAGACAGGCGGAACAAGAGTGCGGTGAAGGCTGCTTCCTTTGGAGTCTTGTGTCAGGAGTTACAAGAAATTTCACTCTTCTTTTCATTCAGTTTCAATTCAGATTTTCCACGCACTAAACTGTGCTTACATTCACATCATTTTCAGCCTTCAGATTTCAGTCTGTTGAGTATATTCCATCTGCAGGTTGGCAAACCTGCAGGTAATTAGCTCTCCCTTGTAATTATATTTCCAGTTAATGTTCCATTAAAGATAAATGAAAAGAATTCGCATCTTCTGCTTAAGTGGTGATAGCACAAAATACAACACTTCATAGCCTTTGAACAAACAAGCAGTTTCATTGCCAAGGTGAGGTGCATTTGTAATACAGAAGTAGACCTCATTAATTTCGGTCTTCAGGTGTATACTGTTTTCCTCCCAAGAACTTCACTGTTTAGTGAGTGGGTAGCCCAGGAGAAAAGCAAAGACAGCCTTTCATAGCCAATGAAACTATGGGATCCTCCTCTTGCTTCCTTTCAGGGCTGTTGTGAGTGCCATGGAAACCAAGATTTCCACAGGATTTGATACTGAATTTCACTGCCCAATCTGAAACAGCCCAAGCCTAATTTCTTTAGCTGGGCGCTCACAGGTGTGGGTGCAATTTCTGTGCCTGATGGCAGGGAAGGCAGGCTGATGAAGAGTTCAGGGTGTGTAGAAAGGTGACAGCTGGTGGCATCTCACCAGTCCCTACCCACTTTTTGAAGCAAGGTGGAATAGAGTACATTTGATTTGGCAGCATGTAAAATGCAGGAAACAATACTTTTCTTTCACTGCATAGTGTGTTGAAGACACAAAGTGCTGTTTAAGACTAAGTACTCAGAAAAAAAGCCAAACTTTAGCATAAAGACGTCACTGCAAAAATAAATATAATATTATCATCCACATTACAGTAAAGATGAAAAATCTATTCTCTGCTCTGAGGCACAGAGGATCAAGCACTCCCCCCTTTATGTATTTAGCAGGGAGAGAAAAGGGAGGAGATGGAGCTGGGAGGGCATTATGCAGCTCTGTATTTTGCATTTGAACTATTGGTAAAAGGTTTTGAAATGGCCTTTTTGATTTTTAACACTAAGCTGAAGGTGTAAGCCTGGTGATTTTGTGCTGGCTAATACAGCATTGTTTCATCTCAGGCCACTCAAGGGTGCCCAAAATGATTTTCTGTTCTCTTTTGCTTGTACACACACCAAGCAGGGGAAAAAATATCTGGGGAAAAGGGGCTGACAGCTTCGGTTACCCAGAGATATAAAAGATCTTCGGTAGCAAAACTTAATTCTAAAGTCTCTTGAAACACAATCAGTACTATTTTGGCAATTTTTGGAGAGAGAAAAGGATCTCATTCAACAAATGATTAAACAAATACTGCAAGCAATGAATGAGTGCATGAAAGTAATTGAATTAAGAACTAAAATCTTGGGACTCTGAATTTCTGAAGCAAGTAAAGAATTTCAGTAGAATGCGATACACTTACACTCTTGTGTGGTTTTTAATTGATTATTTTGTTTCCATTAGCTGCAGAAAATCTACCTGAACTGTGGGAACTGTCAGTGAAGAGTGGCAGTATTTCCTTACCTCCTTAAAGCCCTCGCAAAATTTCCTGAGAAAGCGTGTACTGTTCACATACAACAGCCCTTTTTAAAGGTCATCCTATCAGCTGGATCTCTTTTTTCCCTCTGTTACTCCCCACCGCCCCCACCGCAGTTATTAAACCACAGCCTGTTAAATTACAAGGTCTTTGCATTTCACCACATTGCATCCCAAAAAATCATCTCATCTGATCGAGCGTTGTTCTCTTTCTCCGTAGTATCAGACATAACCACGAAACTTGTGCGTCTTTTCAAACGGAGGGAGAGGGGTGGAGCAGAAGGAGAAGTCTTTGTCGGAGGAGAGTTGGGGTGCCAGGCTTTCCGGTCTCTCGCTGAGCCGCGGTCCCGGCAGCGCGCTCCGCGGGGAGCGCTCGGCGAAGCGCCGGGATGCGCCGGGATGCGGAGCCCCCTAGCGATGCCCGCCGCCTGCTTCCCCGCTTATTCCTTTTAGTCTGGATGTCGCTGATTGTCCCAGCTCACAGACAAATTGCGTGTCGGGCAGGGCGCGGTGCCACTGGCTTCTCCAAGATCAACCGGCTCGGTACTTTTTTTTTTTTTTTTTTTTTTTTTTTTTTTTTTAAAAATGANGATCTGGCTGGAACATGGTTTCCTTCTCTGGTTTGTTTTGGTTTTAAATTCAAGTTCAGACTTATTCAGACTCTGAACAGAGATTAACTATTCCTGACCCTACTATTAGGAAAATGTAAGTTTTAATACAGTGTTACAGTGTTTGAACCCTCAGAATGCATCTGCAGTAGCATCAGCCTACAATCAAGCATGATTTTATTTATTGTTTCCCCCTTTTTTAACCTTTGGGAAAAGAACCAGGAGCAGCTGGGTCTAGTGGAAGATGTCTCTGCCCATGGCAGTGGGGGTGGAACTAGGTGGTCTTTATGGTCCTTTCCAGCCCAAACCATTCCATGATTCTATGATAAAACCCAGCCTACTGACAATGAAAGTCAAATTAATTGTGATATTGTTGGTATGTACAGGAAGTACCTTGTGAAGAATAAATTTATTAAGCACCTGAATCTGGATCACAAATCTTGATTTAATCATATGGTTTTTGTCTCTTTTAGGCAGAGAATAACTCACAAATTAATGCAATTTTGTTTCTGTCTTTGAAACGATATAACCTTGACCCCTTCTTTGTCAAAATAGTTAATCTGCAGTTTATAGTACCTTATGAGTCCTGCAGGCAAATAATAATTCTCCAAAGTGCTCTCATCCTGTATATTAATAAGGCTAAATGAGTATCCTCTTTATTGCCCATGGCCTTTCTGAAGTATCTTTGAACTAGCTCTTCTCCTTTTCCACACTCCAGTGGACTGTGGAAAATGAAGACTTGATACCATGTACTGGAATCAGTGCAATGGGAAAGGCTGTTAAAATTCTTTGCTACGAAATCATAGACCCATGTCAGCACCCTTTGCTATGGGTACACAGTGCCCTTGCAAAAATTACCTTGATGTGCAAGGTCAGTTGGCTTGCCAATAGATCATACAAGAAGGCTACCTTGGGATACAAGTGAATAAGAATCCAAAGGTAATTGTTTCTTTTCAAGTGGAATAAATCAATCCTAATTGTCTGCCATAATAATACAAATTTTGAGACATGTCAGCAGCTCCTGTGTGTGTGTTCCCATTATTCACATTTGTATTTCCCATCTGTTAGGTGAGAGCACCCATTCAGATTTCTAGTCATACAGTAGGTGAAATATATATTCATAGAATCATAGAATGCTTTGGGTTGGAAATCTAGTTCCAGCACCCGGCCATGGGCTGGAACACCTTCCCTTGGACCAGGTTGCTCAAAGCCCTATTCCAACCTGGTCTTGAACACTTCCAGGGATGGGCCACCCACAATGTCCCTGAGGAACCCAAGCCAGTGCCTCATCACCCTCACAGAAAATAATTTCTTCCTAAAATCTAATGTAAACCTACTGACTTTCAGTTTAAAACCACTCCCCTTGTCCTGTCACTACATTACTTGATAAAAAGCCCCTCCTCTTCTTTACTGTAAGCTCCCTTTAGGTACTGGAAAGCTGCCTTTTCCCCAGAAGGTTTCCCCAGACCTTTCTCTTACCCAGGCTGAACAACTCCAGTTCTCTGAGCTTATTTTCATAGGGAAGGTGCTCCAGATGATGTTTGTGGCCCTCTGGGCCCACTGCAGCAGATCAATGTTCTTCTTATGCTGGAGGCCCCAGAGTTAGATGCAGTACGGGGTGGGGTTCCACCAGAGTGGAACAGAAGGGGGATCACCTGATGATGAGCTCTGGTGTAAATCTGACCAAGGTAGTTTCTCCAGAATGTACTCCAATGTACACTCCTCCAACCCAAAAGTAATTCAGGTCTGTGACTCAGGGTTGTCTAAGGCTCTGAATGTTGGTAGCATTTACTCTGCCTGATACTACATGGGAAACAAAATCTGTGTTTATTTTCTGACCTTCTGTAGTTCCAAACTGTCCCTGCAGAAAATCATGCAGTTATAATGACTGTGGGAGCAAAATGATATAGGTAGGTTGCAATTCTGTAGGTTCTGAAGCTCATGAAGCCTTCTTCATAAATCATCAACTATGAATACCACCCTCTCTCACAATTTCCTTGAATTACTCTGCAAAATATTTAAAACTTAATGCAACCTGGTTTGGGCTTCCTGATGAATACAGTGCTGTGTGACTCTTGCAGAACTGTCGTGTGCAGCTGATGGGGATAAATTGTGTCTTTTGTCTGTGTTTGGACAGTGAAATCATTCATCACACTTTCATTCTATGTATACATTTTTTCTCCTGGTGAAAAGGTGCATGCAGCAATTAAGCATTTTAAGGGATAAAGCATTAAGACATAAATATGCAGTATATGCCAAAGCAACAAATATGGATCTGGAGGTTTGGCTTGGGTTTCTGATGTCTGTAAATACTGCCACTCCAAGTTGTCCTTAAAGATTGCAGCAAAAGGTTTATAGTCTATATCTAGTAGCATGGGTGACTTGTAATGATGAACTCCAAAGTGCCATGTCCAGCACTGATTGCTTCAGCAAATGAGTACTCCTCTTCACTAGAGTCATTTGTAATCACGTAACAGCTTGACTTGCAGTCTGGAAAAACATAGTTTTGTCAGATTGGTTTATGCCACTACATCTCTCACCACAGTTTCAGAGATTTTGACAGCTGTTGGTTTCATATTTACTCCCACATTTTTCTGTACTTTAAACAAATGTTGTTTCCTTCTTTAGTCTGAATGTTCTAGATGCTGTTGAGGTGTTCTTTCCTTAAAAAAAACAACCAAACAATAATGTGTATTGTGAACATGAATTATTTTCTTTTTTTGTAACCAGATTTAAAAGATTTTTTTTTCTTACTTGCTCTAGGAGCTTCTTCTTCTTCTGTTCTATCTCAGTGGTTATAATAATTTTGCTGGACACCTCCAAAGTTGGAGGAGGATGGAGTTGTTTGCTTGTTTGTTTTGTGGTTTTGTTATTGTTGGTTTTGGTGGGGGGTTTTTGGTGTATTTTTTTTAATTGGTCAGAGTTTTGGGGTGTTTTTTTTGTAAGAACTTCTGTGTTATTTTATGGGCTGATTGAGTAGTTGTGACCAAATACTGCTGCCTGAAGCATGTGTGGGATAGGGATTGCCTTCGGTATTTTTGTGTTGTATCTTGCAAAGGAGCAAGAATTTCCAGAGTCAGTGAATCATGAGTTATAATTTGACTCCTGGAAGGGGAAAGATTAAAGAACAGAAACTCTTCTACCTAAAGAAGAGGTGACTCAAGAAAAAGAGTAAAAATCTGAATGATTGGACAAAATTAATGGAGAAGAATTACAGCACCAGCATGAAATTATGAGTTAGGACAGTAAAAAGAAACCACACAATCCAAAGTAAATTTCAGTGCATAAATAAACTCTGGAACTCATTGCCACATGATACTGATAACAGAAATGTAAATGAGTTTAAAAAACAATTAGACAGTAATGAAAAAAATATTCACATGGACACAATTGTTGATAGTCCAAATTTTTTAAGTTGGAGGAGAACACAGCTTGGAGCTGTGCAAAAAGGATGAGAGCAGACACTTATGTTGCAGGGGATATCAGTATTTTGGGAAGAGATTTTGTGCAACTGTGGCTGTAGATAGGGAAAACATTACTATTTGTCCAGTGCCACTCATAAGAACTATTGTCAGATTTCACTGCTTCTGGAGCAGGCAAGCAGAGGGAAGCTTTGCTTACAGAAGAGAGCTCACGTACACACACACACACACACACATAGACACAGTGCATCAAACTCTTCAGGTGATCAAGGGAAACTAATTCAACCCCCTTACTCTGAAACTCAGTTTGCTTCTGCAATCTTTCCAGTTTGTGCACCTTCAACAAACACTGCATTCGTTTACAGCTTCTGCAGAATTCTGACACTTCTGTTCTTACTAAAGTGATGCATCTCCAGCCCTTTAGTTTTCACCCTAGCTCATACACTTTTTTTCTGTTTATCCTGTTTGACATAACACCTCCTCTTTCCTGAGAAGGATTGTGCGTATTTGGACTCATTCACCTTTCTAGCTTTACGCTTTGACTCCTGAGCTGTTCCTGGACTACAAGCAAACCTGAAGACGTCATGGGCAATTCTTAGCCATTTCTGTAAAATTTTTAGTTCATGCACCTGTAGATGTTGGTTTTATCTTCCAAATGCTGAGATTTGGGGTTTCCTCATGAGTACTCTCTTATAACAAATGACTGCAGCTCAGATAATGAGTTTTTAATTGAATTAATGTTTTTTCTGGCAGTAACTATTGAAAATCATGGCTTGATATCCTGACTTCTTTAAATTAGTGGAACAACGACTCTGCCTAGATAGAAATTCTGTGTTGTTAAATTTGCCAAGTATTCGAAAGACAACTGTAAGTCTTCTCTGTTATGTAGTTTTAAAAAGCAACTTATCTTTGTTGGTCTCTAGTATAATTGATATCTATAGTGCTATTAAGGATGTTAAAATGCTATCAGATTTCAGCATAAAGTGATGTGACAGTTCATTTTCTGTAATCCTATTTGTTTTTAAATGTTTGAGTTTTGCATATTTTAATTTGTTTACAAGGTGCCCCAGGTAACTATTTTTTCACAGCTTATGGCTTTGCTGATGAATTATAAGATTAGCACAAATTCCAGATACATTTTTCTTAATGAGGGGATCTTTCTATTTTGATACCAAGGCCTGTTTTTAATTAGTTAAGGCAATGCAAAATAAATAAACTCAACATACTCATACATCACATTGATTGTTAGTATTAACAGGATAAATAAGGAGCTGACTAGAAAATAAGAGAATTCATGCTTTAAAAAAAAACAAAAAACCCTCTTCTGTTTTTTTATGTCTACAGCTTAAATTAAGGTTCCATTCTTCCCTGAAAGCTAACCATTAAATGAAAGCTTTCTGTGTGCGAAGTATGGCAAACAACTGGATCACAGGAGTAATCTGCCCATGAGTAATAGTTACCTTACCCCTCCCAAGACCTTTAATTTGTGATAAAGAGGTATGACTGATACCAAGGATGGGACTAGTTTAGTGGCAGCTCTGAAACATGGTAATTTAGGCATTTATTTTCCCCAAGCAGAAGGCAGACATTTCTCAATAACTGCCTAAAAAGTGAGTGTTCATATAATAGGGGAAGTCTGGCAAGAAACAGGTGGGGTATACAGGCATGTTTAGGTGATGAAAAAAAGAGATGAAAGAAAGAGATGAAAAGAAAGGCCATGTCCTCCTGGTAAAAGAAAGTCAAAGCCTCCTGTAGCCTCCGTGAACCTATTCCAAAACACACTGAGCACAGTCCTAGTTTGGACAGTGACTTTTCCATTGGGTTATTTTAACTCTCTTCTGTGGAGAATTTATTTTGACATTTCTGTCCTCTTTGCAAAATATTTCTTAGCTGAATTTCCTTTTTACAAGTCCCTGAGTTTTTTGTGAATTACATCACTGCTTACAGCTTTGCTGGGCCCCAGAGGTTCTTTTGCAACTAAGGCAAGTGCTACCCAGCATTGTATGACTTATAGAGCACAACCATTGAATACTGTAACTCAACTGACCCCTGTGGATTCATCTTGTGGTTTGTTTTTTGAGGTTTTTTTAAGAAAAAGGAGAAAAGTACCACAGTCTCCTCTAACTGAAAAATGAGGGTCTTCCACTCGTGTAGTATTGTGACCCACCCACTGGGCAAAATAATCCCTGTGTTTTATAGATTTGACCCTCATCTGTTTTTCTTAATATACTTTTCCAAATTTTCTGTTTTCATTACCAGTGACTTCATTTCTTGCTAGCTGATATCTTTTTTCAGAAAGGGCAAATTGTTGTAAAATGTGGGCTTGTGTTGCACTTTTGCAAATTGTGGGTTGATTCTGAAAAGATCAGGTACTATTAGTGTGTAGCTAATGTCAGATTTACCAACATGACCTTATCTCTCTGAATAGGATGGGCTTTGTCACTGCTAAGGAAAAAAAAAATCTTCATTTGATTTTGAATGCAAAATCTATACTGATTATTTCCTAAAATATATACTCTGAAATAATGATTGCAATTGGTCTGTACCTCCACTGCAGCTACTGTAGGGCTTCACCAAAGATATATTTTTGACACTTTTAATTGACTGTTACTTACACAGCTAAAAATATGTATTTGACTGAAAGTATTTATGACATAAATACTATGACACAAATACACAGAATTAAAAATAAAACAGCATAATTATGGAAAGGTCTGTATGAAGCTTGAATTTCAAGGGATGCAAATATTGCAGTCATCTAACTTAACTTTTTCCAATGTAATAAAGCTATAATTAATAACACCATAATTGTCTGTTCCCATCATCTAACTATACTATGCTGTGAATGCTACTGGGTAAATGTAATTGAAATGTCAAACTTTATATGAATTTGTGATGTAATATGTAACAGAACACATTAAATGAACAATCGATACAATAAAAATAGTTAATCAGAAAGTAATCTGAATCAACCAAAAGGGATACATAAATCTCTTTTTGCTTTTGTGACACCGTATAGCCAAAAAAAAAAAAAAAAAGGAAAAGAAAGACTGGAGATGTGTTTTTTAGAGCTAATCTTTTCACCTAGAGTGCCTCCTGGTCATGTTATTTTGTGATGTACATGCCTGAAAGACAAGGTCTGTGGTAAATGTCATTGATGACTTTGACAAACAGAAAGATCTGTAGTTAAAATTCACAGAAATAACCCAAAGAATGTTGCTCTACATGTCACATCAGTTTGGAATAACAATTTACATGGAAAGTTAATGTGCTATTCTATCTAATTTCAGAATTTCTACACAGACACCACCCAGAATTTCTACACAGACACCACCAAGAAATTCTGCTCAGATCAAGCTGCTAATGTTTTGGATTTGCAAGTTAGTTGTCAAAATGATTTGGTGCATCATGAGAATAAGGACATGACTGGGAAAGCTACAGTAGTGGAAACCACTGTGACTAAAGGTCAGTTAAGCCTTATGGTTTGATTAATATTAATTATTAATAAACTAATACTATTAATACTAATACTAATGCTAATACTATTAATAAACTAATTCATATTAACTATTAATATAACAAAGCTTAACCCCAGCCCTAATGAAAATTTGACATAGAGGAGTATCTTGTGTGATTTCACTTGGAATCTGTGGCTTAGTCAAAAAGGGATGAAAAGTGAATCTTTCTGTTCTTCGTCCACAAATGCCGTAAGGCAAATTCATCCAAGCTCTCAGCAGCAGCATGGTATTAAACTCTGTTTGACACTGCAGCATGAATATTCAGTGGTTTTTAGGAACAGACGATCGGAAAACGTGTGCTGTCCTTTTGCTTTAGAGTGATGCTTACACATAATCTGTTATTAAAAAATACCTATCCCAAAATGTTTTAAGATGAGAAAGCCATTTACATTAAAGATATGGAGATGCCTTCAACTCATGTTTTTGTATTTTGAAGAACAAAATTATACAGAGCAAATTACTTGACCGATAGTTGTTTTTAAAGTCTCTGTTTCTATTTCCCATCATTTTGATAGATCCCTGGGTTTTCTACTTATCTTTCAAATTTTTCCTTTTTCAGAAATGAATCATACTGAGGTTGAAAAGCTAGATGATAAGATGATGAATCCAAATTTATTATATATACTTCAACTTTTCAGTTAATATAAAAAATTGATTTAATTAATCTCTCAGTCACAGGTTATATTTGAAATATGAACAAATCACACTAATTACAACACTGGAACATTTGGAAGACTAAAACACGAATATTCATCCTCGCAGTATTTGTTAACTGATAATTGATATCAAGAGAAGAACTTCCTATAGATTCCTCTTTTTTTCCTTGTCATTCAGTGTAAGACTCTTAAACAGGATTTTCTGTTTGAAACTATGTGTACTGAAACTTGTAAAAGCTACAAGTATAACCTCTTTTCTGGAGAAGAATTACAGTGTCATGTTGAATATTCACTAATCCTTATTGCTGTGGAAATTGATTTTTTGGGGACTGATTTTTGAAAGTGATGTAGTTTAACCCCAGCCAGCAACCAAGCCTCACAAAGCTGCTTGCTCACTCCCCCCATCAGCATGATGAGGGGAAGAATTGGAAGGGCAAAAGACGGAACACTTGTGGATTGAGATAAAGACAGGGAAAGCAAAAGCCACTCACACAAACAAAGAAAAACAAGGAATTAATTCACTGCATTTTAAGGGCAGGTTCAGCCATCTCCAGGATGTGTAACAGTGTTCTGGGAAGACAAACTTGATCACTCCAAATATCCCCACCTTCCTCCTTCTACCCCTTTGGTCAGTTTGGGTCACCTGTCCTGACTCCTCCCAAACTCCAGTACACCCCCAACTTCCCTTTTCAGTCATGCTGTATGAGAAGCAGAAAAGCCCTTGGCTCTGTGCAAGCCCTACTCATAAAAAAAAGCCCTTGCACATTAAAAAAAAAAAAATCTCCATATTATCAACCTTGTGTTCAGCACAAATCTAAAACAGCCCTATACTACTCACTGTGAATACAATTAATTCTGCCCCAGCCAAAACCAGTGTGATATTTTGGTATCTGACACCTTTGAAATAAAATTCCAGTTTTGTTATTTTGTGGCTTTGAAAAATCACTTTTCAGTCTCTGTTCTGTCGCTGTTTAATGATTGGATTAGATTTTATAGGGGTATTTGGTGAAGCTTACATGTTAGCAGCTATAAAGGGCAGTATCCTCAGTTTCAACCCCACAAAAAAAAAGTAATACCAACATAAGTTAACGTGGTACTCATTTTTTGTGAAGGGCACTTCCTCTAAATCATTGAGGCTTGACTTTGAAAACCATTGTCCATGCTACAGGGATTACATTGGATCACTTGCATGGACTAGTCTCTGTGGGGTGATGCGGACATGGGAGGCAGAGGGACCACACCTGAAGAAAATGTGACCAGGGCTTCTTTGAGGAAGAAGGCAGACATAAAACCTGTGCTGAAGACTGGCTTATTCACAAGCACAAAAGTCAGTGCTTGAGTAGGTGCTTAACTTTATTGGCCTAGACTCCTCACAGACAGGAAACATCACACAGGCTAAAGTCTCAAAATACCTTTATCGTGAAGAGTCTTCAAGTATTTCTCTGAACACAGCTTCTCAGTTTGTGCAAAAAGTGAAGTTATAGATTCACTTCCTGTGCCTGTTATAGGAACTGTACAGCAGTTTCTAAACTGAGATCCATTGGCTGAGAAAAGCAGTATGGATCCACTGTTGCTAAGGCTTCAGCTCAATAATGGGTCTGGGAGGTCATTTGTTCTTTCCATTTTCCCACTGTGAGGGTTTTTGTTACTGCTTGTGTTTCTTTTGTAACTGGGCACCACTGAGAAGTATCTGTCTCCATCTTCTTCCTATCATCCCATCAGGTACTCATACCCAGTGATAAGATCCTCCCTGAGCCTTCTCTTCACCAGGCTGAACTGTCTCAGCCTTCCCAGCCTCCCCTTCTATTTCAGATGCTTCAGGCTCTTGATCGCCTCCATGACCCTCTGCTGGACTTGCTCCAGAACATCCATGTCCCTCTCGTACTGGGAGCCCAGCTCTGTACCCAACACTTCAGGTGTGCTCTCACCAGTGTTGATCAGGGGGACAAGGATCTCTGCTGGCACCACTTTGCCTAATGCAGCCTACAAGGTGATGGACTGCTTTGCCACAAAGACACATTGCTGGAGCATGGTCAACTTGTCTTCCAAGACCCCAATGTTTTCCTTGGCAAAGCTGCTTTCCAGTTATTTTTCCCCAGTCTGTATTGGTGCATGGGTTATTCTTCCCCAGGTACAGGGCCTTGCATTTTCCTTCACTGAACTTCATGAAAGTCCTCTCAGCCCAGCTCTGTAGACTGTTTAGGTCCCTTTGGGTGGCAGCACAACCATCTCAGCTGCTCCTCCCATTGCAAACTTACTAAGGACAGCTTGCTCCCATTGACTGTTCCATTAATGAATCACTGTGTCCGTAGCAGGCACCCACAACATCACTCATATTGGTCTCGCTATTAAATCCAGACCCAGAAACTCTCAGGGGGCTCTTCACTTGTCCCTAGGCAGAGGACTGCCTCTGTTACCCATGGTGCCAACAAAATTTCCTCCTTCTCCTTCACGCTGCTTGTTAGCTCATGCAGTTTGTGGTTCTGGACACCAGAAAACAGACTTGGACTTTTCACAATGGTTCTGGGTTTGGAGCTTCTACTGAACATGTTTCAGCATCTTGGTGAAATGATGCAATATCACTGACTGTCCCATCTGCCCTGCTTGAAGTCTGCCCACCTTCTCTCTCTTTATTCATTCAGAGATAGTAGCACTAGCTGTTTGTCTACCCCATTAAGTCTTATTTATATATCATTGATAAACCTTTTTCAGAATCTCAAAAAGCACTTGATTTTTACCGTGATTTTCCAGTTTCTAGCACAAACTTTGTTTTTCTTAACCAATTCTTCATTCGTTCTTAATTCTGAAACAATCTAATTGAGAAGAATGCTTTTTCTAAGGCCTTTTTCAGGTTTGAAAATATCTTTTCTTGATTGTTCTTGATCTATTTCCTTTGGCCCTCATTCCATCAAGATCCTAATATTTGCTGTGACATCCCTTCTGAGAAAGCAGAGTTTACTTTTCTTCTGCTTGAGACCCACATATCAGTAGTCATGGTAGACTGATGACTTCACCCCTCCTGCTTCTAGTTTTTTTTGTTTTTTTTTAACTTACCTATCAGTCAGGCTTATGTTTTCCTATGTATTTCCACTAGTTTATGGCTGACTTTTCAGGCAGTTGCTGAAGGCTTGCATGACACTGGTACTGCGAACATTTACAGCACTAACTCTTCCCATCTATCTGAATTCTTAGCCATGTATCTGATTCAAAACCTCATCAGTCACAGGTCTCCTGGCTCATTTCTGATGAAAATAGAAATTAGTTAATTTGAAGTTCATCCTATTTACTCTTTTGACTTAGGCTACTCATGGAACACCAGATAAAGGATAGCTTTTGTTACTGAGGATTCCAAACAAATTCCTAGTACCTCTCTTAGTATGCACACAGAAAATCACAAAGCAATATCATAATGATACTTCTTTTGCAATACTAGGAAATTGCTTCTTGTTTAATTGCCTTGGAGTATATCCCTTTACCAACTCTGTCCAAATTGGAGTATAGTGTGAGTTTGAGCTAGGCAGATGTAATCCTGTCCAAAGAACAGTGATGGATTGTATGCTGACACACCCAAATCAAAGCTAATTTTTTTTCCTGAAAGTTGTATGTTAGTATAGCCCAAAATTATTTGGCTTGATTAAAAGATAACTGCAGAATTATACAGGAGAGTGGATTAGATGATGGAACAGTTCTTCCTGGCCAGCCAAGGAATCCCCATGAGTCCACTGCTGCATGCAGCAAGCTTGCCTGTTCCAGAGGGTGTACTCTGCTCTGCTAATTCAAAAGATAATGGATTAGAAAATATGTCAAGACTAATAACACAGACACACTCCTGTGGGTTTTGAGTGGGAGGAAATGCACCATTCACTGACTAATCTTTAAACTTCTACTGATGAATGTTAAGCCACCCTTCAAAGCACCAGCCTGTTTCAAATTCCTAATAAGGATGTTGAATCTGTACTCTCAAAAACCCCCCGTGTTACAGAGACAATTGCTATTTCTTACCAAAGGCCAGATAGTTTTGAAAAGAAAAACAGCATGTTTTGTCTCCATTTTAAAGCCTCTATTGTCTTTCTTTACAGAGTTCATGTTAATAAAGATAGGATTTATTATCCTTGTTTCTAAGGAATGGAACTTTCTTCCTCTGTTGCAATTAAACCTGAATAGGGCACTAAAGGTATTATCTTATTTTCTTATATTTGACTGAGTTTGAATTAATTAAAAATGTTAGCAATGTCTGCAGGATAATAACCCTGCTGTATCAGTTTTTCTTTATTCTTGAAATTTATTCTAAGTGGAATTTCGATAACACTACGTAATCTTCTTGTTCATGGCGTAGATTGGTGGAATAGTTACAGTCTGCAACGAAACAGTGTTTATGCTGATTTTGTTCATTGATGTCAGGATATTTTAGAGAAGGTATTTATATATTCTGTCTTTAGTCACTTGATTTAGGAGGCTAGTGGGCTGAAGAAAGAAAAAGAAGATTAGGCCTTCTGTTTGTACTTTAGGATGCACATATGTCTACTAAATTTTCAAAGATGGTTTAAGAAATTTCTGCCCCTCTAGCTTGCTGTCCCATTAGTAAAGACAATATATTTGACTATGGAACTCTGCTCTAAAACAAGTATTAAAATGAATTAAACATAATAACAAAAAAAAACCTTAAAGCAAATTGTAGAATTCTGAATTATTTGGAATAAAAAGAAAACCTGCTCTTTTTTTGATGATGTCACAGGCATTTTGTATTAGTGTTCTGAACTAGGTGTATGGGAATAAGCAATATGAATTAGTAATCCTTTCCTGTATGTGTGTGTGAACTCTCTCCAGCTTCCCCATTCAGCTCAGGCTTTGATTAGGGAAAAACTGATATTAGATTCTTTGGCTCCCATGGTTTTGTAATTTTCTAAAAAAAAAAAATAAAAAACCACCACTTCCTGAGTTTTCATCTGTAAATACAAAATTTATCCTTGGCTGACACATCTTCTGAGGCAAGGTTTTAAAAAGGCAAGAAAATTACTTAAAATATGGAGATCATACCATTTTATAGGATCTGAGTACACTTTAGTAAATGATATCAAAATGTTTCCAATCAGCTTTGCCCTCAACCGAACTCTAACTTGTTTTACAGCAGGGGGAGGAAAGCACAGGCTCTGAATCCTTCTGATTTCACTGGTTTATTAGATATGACTGACTTTAATTGTAGTAATATCCAGAGATTTCAAGCAGGAGCTTAGGTGGTTGCAAGGAGGAGGAATGGCAGCATTATATGTAGTCAAACCAAAGGGGACTTCATGTCAGTGCCCTTTCCCACTCTCTGGCAGTGCTGCCTGGCTCTGCTCCCCGAGTCCTGTGCAGAGCAGCACTTGAATATCTCTGATGGTGCCCTGAGCCCTGCTCTGCATCCTCTTGCAGGAACTTATGATGAGGCAAGAAATATGAGATTGTTTAAAACTTGTGGCAACCATTTCTGATCTGCAAGAGCTGTTGTCACATTGGGGGTTTATTTTATATGAGGCAGTAGTGAAACAGTGGAAACTAGGTCTCAGAAAAGTTCAATAAAACCAGGAAGACAGACTAGGAAAAAACTGACAAAGAAAAAAATTGAAGAATAAAAAGACAGTGAAAGAGGTTAACCGTTGTCTCTTTCAGGAAATTTAAGATTTTTTAAAAGAAATTAAGACTTATCTTTTCCAAACATTACTTTAGGAGATTCCAGAGGGAGACAAATATTACCCATACATTAAATGCACCTCTCCAGTTTATGTGAAATATTTTGATTGTGGCACTTAACAGTTTTTAAAGGTATGGTACATCATCACATGAAGTAGTGGTTGATGGATATCAGCTCAAGGAATAGTCCATTAGTTTTATGGGCTCTGATTCTTCTATCACTGATCGGCTTTCAGCAGCATTCCCTAAGGAATTAGTTCTCATTAGCAGAGAGGAGCATCAGAACCAGGCTCACAGCAAATAAAATGCTGATGTTCATAAAAATGCTTAGTTTATGCATATACCTTTGGTTTTGTGCATTTTCACTTAAGTGATGTGAAAAAAATGATGTGGTTCTACCATGTTGGGTTCATAATATTATTATGTAGAATATTTCACAACTACTTTTTTCAAGTAAGGCATAAATAAACAATAAATGCTGTGTGGCTGAGTGTTAACTAATGCGGTGTTTAAACTGATCTGAAGTATTTACCATAGCTATAAAACTGTGTCATGGTCACACATGTAGAGGCATTTAGGGGTGCAGAGTTGTACATGTAGATGAGTTGGTATCCCCAGCACTTGTTTCATTCAAGCACACATCTTGATGAGTTGGGTCACTTCTGTTGCCTACCTTTTGAGGAAGGGCAAAATGGAGCCTTATGACAATCATTTCTGACCTTGAAATTTGTGAAAAATGGCAAGTATATTCCGAGAAAAAGCCAATATATCCTACACACTTGAGGATACAATTGAAATTAGTGGAAATTTTTAGTCTGCAGAGCATTAGTCTTCCACTATAAAGGCAAATATAATTATACAAATTGTTCCAGGAAGATCAGAATTAATGAAATTTGGTTTAATAAGTACTCAGGACTGTTGTCCCCTGATGCTCCTCTCTGTCTTTCCTGATAATAACCAAAACTCTCCTTATAGTGTTCCTATCAAAGGGAAAAGAGCAGGTCTGGAGCTACGTGTGTGTTGAGTGGCCAACCAATATGCACATGCTGATTTATCCTGCTGTCTGCTGCCAAATGGAGTGGATAACAGCTGTGTTCTGCATGCTTCTCTTTCAATAGAGGAACTAATTCAACTCTAGCTTTTGTAACCACGGTGGCACTTCTGTCCCCTTTTCAAATCTGACTGAAATTGGCAGAAATAAACTTGTAAAATACTGAAGAGACTGATGGATGGATGGACAGAACGATGACATAAGCCTTGTTTTCTTGGCAGACTGATAAGGTCTATCTGATTTGGTAATTCAGTGTTGAGACTAATGGATTTTTTTCAAACAGTGAAGAAAATTGCATTGATTTCAATGTTCAGAATCCTCCTGGGATTGTTCAGCTTGTCTCATTCATTGCTTAATGCTTTATTGAAGTGTAAATATATACATTTCAAAAGGAACTCTGAACAGGTTTGGGACCAGGGACAGCTGTGATTTAGTCTGGCCTGATGACATCAGCACTCTTTCTCCTTGAGCTGCCTTGCTTAGAAGTGTATCAATTTGTTTACATGTGTTTGGAAAAGGAGAAAGCCTGGCTAATGCCATCCATGAGCAATCTGTACCTTATATCCGTATTAGCAAGTCTAAGTGCACAAACAATATTTCCCTTGCTGAATCACAGGGATTAGCTTATTCTTTCATTGCCTGATTTATTCATTAGTTTGCTTTTACTGATATCAAGCACAGCCAAATTGCAAATGAGCTACAAACCAGGAAATGTTTATTTACAAGATAGTGGCCGCATGTGTGAGTGAGATCTTCCATGCATTTCTAATTATATGTTTGAGGTTTTGTTTTGGGTTTTTTGGTTTTTTGTTTTCCTTTTGATGCCTAGATCTGGAAATACTTTGCTAATTCAGTAGTGGGGTAGTCATGGCTATATAGGTCTGTGATAAACTCTGCACTGGTGTTGCCAGACAAATACTTGATTAACCTTGTGTTTATTTCCAGCCTTAGAAAACCTATAAAGGAAAGGATTCCTCACCTTCAGAAAGAAATTACTGTTACCGTTTTCAGGGGGAGACACCTTAGTAATGGAGAGTCTCAGGAGGAACGCAAGTGGGATTTGAAGACTGCTGAGAAATCATAGAGTTACCCTCTTGTTGAAGGGCCACATAGTGGTTGGAAGTGTAAGACTGGGGGGATTCTTATTTGAGAATTTGGTCACATAAAGAAGAACCTGTTTGACAAACATGGCTTGCTGGGAGGTCAGATAGTACACTATGGTAGGTTGTTTCAGGTTGTGTCCTAGAAAATTAATCAACCAGGAACAGCTGTACCCACAAGAGTGTTTCACACTGGTTTGCCATTTCAGGTGAAAGTTTTGGCTTTAAAAACACAATATCCTCTCAGCTCCATAACCTATGAGACTTCCTGATAAACTGTAATGGTGATTGGCTCTTGGCAGGGGATCTGTGATGATATCACCACCATCATCTCAGCTCTAGCTGGTCCTATTGCCACCTGGCTCTTGCCCACCACAGTCTGGGCTAAGGGATGGGGTGGCTCTGAGGGGTGAAATGGACCAATCCTTATGGAGTTTAGTTCCATGAGATCAGTGGTCCCGCATGTCTTGCAGAGCTTCCTCTAGCCTAAGGGAAGTGGTGGATCACCCAAGCAGGGGAGGAGACCCTGGGGTCTCCTGGAGGCAGCCTGAGCCGCTGTGAGCTGTAAAGTGGTCACAGTACCCAGATGCAGAGTAGAGCCTGCCACAGTGCTGGAGCTGCTAAGAGGCCTCCAATGAGGGTCTCTGCTCTTGTGGGAAAACACTGCTGCTTTCTGAAAGGTTTGTCCTCAGTGCTGCTTCAGGCCAGTCTAGGTGGACATAAGGAAATGCACTTCAAAACTTTTCATTTTAACGTCATGCCATTCTCAACTCCGTGTCTTTGTTATATCACCTTCTAAATAAGAAGCAAATGGGGGTTCTGGCTCTAGAAAATCCCAAGGTAACACCTTGGTTCCTTGGCCGCAGGGCTTCTCTTGTCAGGCAATGAAACACAAAAGCATGGGAGCCTGTCTGTGGTAAGGATGGTACATGCAATTCATGGCATGTGGACTGCTCTTCTCTTGATATGGTCAGATATTTTTATCTGCCTACTTTTATGCCGTTAGTGATTACACCAGCTAAACCTTTCAATAAACTTTAAAGTTATTCATGCATAGATAGCAGGGAGTGGTCCACTTAGAGGTACAAGCCTATGCAAATACTGAAGTGAAGAGTCTCTTGTAAAGTGCTCAGCGCATTTTCATTCTTGTTCTGTCACAGATACTGTTCAGAAATTTGAGCAAGTCATTTAGGATCTCTGAAAAACATAAATGTCAAGAGAAAATTGTTTTCTTTGCTTTTATGCGTGTCTTTTTGAATTGTACCATTTTTCTTCTCCAGGCCAAGGGTAGAGTCTTCCATTTCCTTAGAGTTATTTTTTGCTAATTTTTCAGGCCTAGCAAGAAACTATGAGGCAGAAGAGGAAGAGGAAGAAGAGCATGACTACAGCTATATTGATGAAAACATAATTGAAAACATCAGAAAAGTATTTCATGACACCAGCATTAGAAATGAGCATTCACTCTCCAAAGGAAGAAGGTGAGTGTAAGCTGGGATCACTTCTGGATACAAACAAGTGCAGGCAGAGTGATTTTTCAGACTGGCTGGTAACCTTCACTTCCCAAAACAAGAGAGGTTTTCCCCTGGGAACGTCCGCTGTTGCTGCAAATGTCCTGTGAGTAAGGCAGGAAAGGCTGCTCTGAGCTGCCAGCTGTGACCTCTTAGTCATGTCACCTTTGTTAAAGGAGTACCTGTCATTGTTCTGGGGACAGAAGCACACGGGCCTTTTTCTGGTTTGTGCCAAATTGCTCTGAAATTATAGTACTCTGAATGCAGCCCTTTTCCTCTTTCTGGAAGTGGTTGCCTTGTTGTGCATGACTGTTTTGATGCTTTAAATGCTTTTGGGCATTATCTGTGTTTTCATTAAATCTGCAAGGTTCTTCCCTGGCAGTCTGCAGTGAGTTTAAGTGCCAGTGAAGAGGGCTTTGTTTCTAAAAATCTCCAGGTGTCATTTCCAGCTAAATGCTGATGAAATTTTCTAGATATGAGTGAAACTGTGGCCCCAGTTCTTTTCACTCATAGTTGAACCTTCTATGAATTTCACTTGGTTTGGCTGAATTGCTTCTTTTGTGACAAGAAACCCTTGAAAACACAGGAAAACCTTGAAATATTGTGTTTCAGAGATTAGAAAAAAAAATATTATGAAGTATTTAATTTCAAAATGTACTTTGTATTTATTTTTAAACAATGTGCAACATTCCTACTGTGTTTTAAGCAACATAGTGTATATGAAGTAAGGTGGCTTTTTTTCCTACAATGATGAAAACCCTCAGAAACACGACACCCAGGGCAGTATGTGGCCATGTCTCCCCCTGCTCACAGACACAGAGATTCCAAAGTTACAGAAAAGGCTGAAAATGAAACTAAGTAGGACGTTTCACATAGCATATTACTTCCCCAGTCCACATGCTATTGAGGTTCTATCATGTAAAGAAGCTGAGAAAGAGGGAATTAAGCTCTCTTCTGATTAAAATATCCTTTCTGACCATAGGCATTAAGGGGAAAGCATACTTTCAAGAAGCAATGCCAGCCTAGAGGATCAGCACCTGTTTATACCACTTACTGTTGTGGCATCAGTTCCTTCGTCTTTATCCACCTTGCCCTTTAAATTCCATGCTAATGGGAGCAAGGTTTCACTTTATTAGTTGTCATCTTTGAGGTTACTAGCAAAATATGAAAGAAAAATACCTTTGCTGCCTTGAGGGAGATCGCTCTCTTTGGATAATCTTTGGTTTATAAACCGATCTCATAAATTTTTGTCCTTAATGGCTGACAGATATATCCACTCTGAAATCATTAGCTAGCCAAGGAGCTTGTGGCTCCTCCAGCCTGCTGGTCTCCCCCAGCCATCAGAAATCTGCACCACGGCTTTTTTCTAGCATATAAAGTTTCTATCAAGATTCCACATTTGCACTTGTGAGCATTTTGGAAAATACAGATTTGAGGTGGGCCTATGCAATTAACCTTTAATACTGGCAAAAGTAATTTAAAATATGTAGCCAGATAACCAAATTAGCTGATTTAGGCTTATATACAGGATAGTAATGCACCAAAATATGTTGTCTCTTTCACCTGTGTCAAATACCTAATAATCTGATCACAATAGTTCTTGAAGAATCCATCACTTAACTATTTCCCACCCATGGAGCCTCCTTTCCTCAGGACATTTATGTCATTTATTAATGTCTACTTTTAATTATTTGGTATACATGATTTATCAAAATTAAGTCTATTGATCTAAATTACTTTTAAATAGAACCGTTAGGAGGAAAAACAATTTTAATGAAATACAGAAGTAAGCCTCAGCAGTCAGGTCTACTTTAAAAAAGAAACAGTATATATTATTTGCAGGGTTTCACCAGTGTCCCTCTCAAAATCTTTCCATGATCAGGGCTGAAGCATGCTAGGGTGATACTAGTAGAAAGCTAGTCCTCACCCTAAAAAGGAGGGAGAAAGAAAGAACTGAGTGTTGCCTCAGGTCATTGCTATGTTAATTTTGATAGAATAAATGTGCCCAGAGGGTCAATGATGTTAACATGACCTCATCACTCCAGAACAATAAGCAATTAAGCAAGGGACTTCACTACAGATGCCTGAGCTTGCTATAGCAACAACCATCATTAACATATTTTAACCTTTCATTAAAGATTCAAGAGAAAGTAAGAAAAAAACTCCACACCACCCTGGAAGCATTTCAAATTTGTGGCTTTCTTTTCAGCATGACAAGTTTCTCTTCTTTTACTGCCATTTACTTCTTTTTTTCATGAGGAAAGCCCTCAGCTTGACAGTCTTTTGGACAGGATTTCAAATATCAACAGTGGCTTTTCTCAGTGTGAGAAAATAAGAAGCTAGAAGGTCCATTGCAACCATTGAATTGGAATAACTCTGCTGCTGTTGTAATGTCTCCTCCTATGTCCCTGGCACCAAAAATGAAATGGAAGCATTCAGGAACAGCAACAACCACAAAAAATTCAGCAGCAAAACCAGAAAAGGCAGGGTCTCTTAAGTGCTGATAGCTGCATGTAACTCATGGCTGGAAAAGGACAGAAACAAGATGGTCCAGTCACCTGGAGAGCTGAAAATGAGTACTGCTGTCAGGCTGTTTCAGGAGGTTGCTTTCTGGACTTGAACTGCACACAAGAGCCAGGAAAGGAATGATCTCAGCTGACTAAGTTTCTGTGCTTATTAAATAGGACACAAAAAAAAGGAAAATTGGAAAAGCGAGAGAAATTCAGTAAGGAATGAAAAAGCAACACAGCTCTGTTCTCCTGTTCTCAAAAACGCAACAGTTGAGGTGGTTTTGTTTGGACAAAATTTTTTTTTTCAATTTGTACCAATTTTTTAAAACTAATTGTATGAAACAGATTAAGGTGCATTTTTTTTTGTTTTTTACCTTGGTTGTGCTGAGATGCATGTTACCTCATATTTGAAATCTAGAGACAGTGCTACAAATGAAAATCACCTTGTCTGACCCCAGTGCATCTTCATTAATCCTTCTGTACCATTTTTCTAGGGCATTCCTCTAGAGCTGTCATGCCACTGACCCTCTGAGCGAGTTGTTTCTTTCACAGAAAAGCCTCTGGGTGAAAGGTTGAGGCAGATTTTGCAGCCTTGGGTATATTGGAGTGAGGAACCCAAATCCGTTACTGTAGTTGTGTGTTCTTGGCAGTTTTGAAAGTCCCCTTCCTAAGTAACTTTCAATGCAGATTTGGGAGCATCATCTACCTTGCTAATTTTCATGGTTAGATAATTTTTCAGCTGCCTCCTGTTTTCATGTTTCTCTAGTATGAGAAGTAAAGGTTTTTTTCCAGGTTGCAATCAGTGATGATTAGAGGGAGAAGAAAGAATCAAGAGGGGGGCAAATAAGTAGTGTGCTGCTCTGAGAGCTGCAAACCTTAGCTTTGACTCAGGTAGGACTTCAAAGAACCAGTCTCAAAGCTGTTGCAGGTTCAGAGACCCTTAGGGCCAGGAAGACTATCATGATTATCCAGATGTTCTAGATGTTCTTCCTACTGGGAACAAGCCCTACCATTCCCCCGCAGGGCAAATTCAAACATGTTTTTAGAGTTGGCAGAGCTGGGAACAGCCCACTGGTGAAGTCTGGCACACTGGCATTTTGCCTTGAAATTATTAATTAACTTCCCTCCAGACCTGCAGCTCTGTTACATGAGTCTCAGGGCACATCCTTTGGAAAGCCTCTTCCCGAGAGGAAGGTATCTCTTCTACTATGTCTGCCAGATCAGAATATGACACAGGAGGCACCATGGTTGTAATCACTGGAGATACACTAGGAAAACTTTTTGCTGGAGTCACAGTTTATACTGACTGAATGAGCTCTTTTGCCTGGTGTAGGTTAAATATTTCACTAAACTGCATAAGCTATACCAGTAAAAGAAAAATTTACTGGTAAGGGTTTCACATACTTAAGCAAAGTTGCTGGCATAGCCATGTTGGAGTCATATATTAGCTTTATTTTTGTTGTAGTCTTTGGATTGCTGTGTAATTGTACTGACAAACCATTTTATGGTACAGGCAAGCCCTAACTCACAGCCATTAATTTGACTCAGGGGCTCATTCACCTGTACTCCCTGTGCAATTTTAAAATCCAAATACAAAATTTCCCGTTTCACCCTGTCATTTTGTTTTGTTTGTTTTCAGAGACATCTGAAGGAAAATAATTCTGAAATTAACTGGAAACAAGTAGGAAGCTGTGTCCTTCACACATCAAGATTGACCACAACTGTAAGAAAAAGCTGCTTATGAAAGTGTCCTTCTTGACTCATGAAGAGCACACAAGGCTGTAATTTAGCTATAATAATCCCCTGCAAAACTAAACTGCTTACTTGTCCTAAATAAGATGTGAAACCAGCTAATGTCTCATGACCCTTTGAAGGGAGAAAGCTCTTCTGTACATATTTATTAGTGAATTCAGAGAACGATGCCAAGTCCAATCCTTCATTCTTATTGCACCTGAAATTCCGGTTATTTCCTGAACCCCTGCAGGGTATATGCAAAAGAGACATCCCTGACTGAAACAGCTGTATGGTTGCTTCCTTTGGGTTTTAGGGGGTTTTTTTTGAGAAGGAAAGGGTGATAAAGAATTGTCTAAGGTGGGTATTCATTTCTTTAGACAGTCTTATGTGCTTCAGCTTAAGGCTCAACACTGGAAATGACCAGATTCTGCCAATTTTCACATGTTGAAAAAAGCACAAGTAGTGCCATTGCACAACATGTAATTTGCCCTGGAAAGCAGAGCCACTCCTCTCACAAGGCCCAGGAGTGCTTAAATTATGTAGCATTGCCATCACCACAGCCACTTGTACAGCTAATATCTAAAATCATACTAAAGCTATTATATTCAGTAATTTGCTGAAAATTCAGCCAGGAATGGTAGACAGAAACTGGATCTGAAGGATTATTGTCCATGCCATTCCTATCCACCTAGGATAGGTTCATAACCCTCTGGCAGTGATTTAATTTTCAGAGAAAACTATCAAGAACTGATGTACTAACACACAGTTGATATGCCAGGGGTTTCCAGAGTCAACAGCAGCTTGATCAGAGTGGCATATCCAGAAATCAGCAGGGTGGAGGAAGGGAATGTGTTAGGAAAGCCTGGATATACGCTATTTTTAGTTTTATTGAGGAGTTAAAAAGCAAAGACTCCAAAAATGCCTTAGTACACTTTAAAGCAAAAGTCTTTTCAAGCAGACAGGAAAGTGTCTTCAGTCTTGTCTATTAAAATTCTACTGAATTATTTATTTTCACTAATGCAAATTAATTTAGGATTTCTTAATATTGTCTCATATTAATTTATTCAAGATAAATGTTCATCCTCGCTATAATCAGTTACAATTTAAGTATTGAGAATATCGCTCAGAGTACTTTGATTCCATGCATATGTAGCATACAGTGTTTTGCATATCACTGGTTAATACAGCTTGCAGGTGTGTACAAAAGTGGTTGCCACATCACTTGTGGGTATTTTAAATACATATTAAGCATTTAAAAAAAAATCTGTATGTCTCTTTTGGCAGCTTAAAACAACCTCATTTGTTTCAGCGGCCTGGTATCTGAATAAATTTTTTAAATTATTATTTTACTGATTTTGTTTTTCTTTTTTTCTATATTACTACTGAATGTGATGTTGTCATCTGCCAGATTTCTGAAAGATGTGATATGTTACTACCATGATTTCCTTCAGTGAAGTACCAGGTTTCCATAGAAGAAAGGAGGAGAGGAAAGTCAACAACCTTCCGGCCTGCAGTGGCAGGATGTGCCAGCAGGTAGAGGGAGGTGACTCTTCTCTCTGCTCAGCACTGGTGAGGCCACATCTGGACTACAATGTCAGTTCTGGGCTCCCTGGTTAAAGAAAGATGAGACATACTGCAGTGAGTCCTGTAAAACCCATGAGGATGTTTGAGGACATGGAGAGTCTGACATATAAGGAGAGGCTGAGATAGCCTAGAAAAAACAAGATGTCCTGGAGTTGCTATAAGTGTTAGGATGGATATGAACAAAGTGGGATGCAGTAACTTTCCCAACAAACCTAAGCTTCTTTCAGATATTCTATGTTGGCATTTGGGATCTAGTGAAAAAAGCCCAAAGGCTCATCAGCCCTTTCTGGAAATTCTTCCCTTTAAAATGCTTCCAAAGAAGCAATTTCTTTTCTTTGCATAGATCCTCTCACGTAAGGAGCCTGCTTCCACCACCCTTGTCATGTGGTGCAATTCTGTCTTGTATGTTCAGCCTCACTGAGTTGAATGAATTTCATTCTTCTGAGTAAAGGTGGCAGTTTTATGAACTCTGTAAATATATTAGTGGCAGAGATGTGTCCCACATCTTTTTCTCAGGCACATGAGCCAACATTATGTCCTATGACAGAAATGGGAACTACCTTGGCTGTTGAGTTTACATGACACAGTGGGACAATGCCATTTGCATGCACTTCTGGATTGAAGAGAGAACATGGTGCTGTCTCATGGGGTGAAGAAAGGACATCCAGTCTTGGTGGGGAAAGCAGAGGGGAGGAGGGAGACATGAAGTAAGATCCTGATAAAAGGTTTGTGTTCAATATTAAGGACTTAATATATTGTGATTCCCTTATGGCATACAGATGACCATAGTGATTTCATACTGTTTGCTAATACATGTTTGACAAAGCTATAATGTCATGGCAATCCTTGAGGGACAAGTTATTACTCCCAGCCATTAATGCTCAAGATGACTGCATTCAGGAAGGGAAAGCCATTTTTAACTGAACACAGACCACAACTGCTATGCCTGAAGAGAATACAAGTGTATTTAAATAATAAGATATTTGCTTTGCAAAAGATTGGCATAAGCTTTTGCACAGACTTGTTAGCTTAAAGGCTTATCTGTTTTAATGCTAAGAAGTATTTCCAGTGTGTTCTCACTGAGGGCCTGATCAGAAGCAGCTGCTTCCACAGCACTCCATGTGTGCATAAGCCCTTAGTGAGACAGATTTTTCTGTTTGGATGATCAACATGCACAGTTTTTTATATATCCAGCTTTTGTGCCTGGGAAGATAAAAATCTTCTCCCTGCATTCTTCTTTAAACACCAAAACTCTTTTGTTTAAATGACACATGTCACAGGAACACTTATCTACCACAATGCTCCCAATAAGAAACCACTGTTTATTCTTCTTATCTTTTCACTTAACACATATGCTATCTTTCCTACCCCTTCTAAGACTGTCCAGGTGTTTTCCTTACATTTTTAGACTTTGATGCACCTTTTACCATGTAAACTTTCAACTTCCTGACATCATGTTAAAACTGATAGTCTCTGAAGAGAATGTTCTCTTGCTTCTTCTTCATGTATCAGTGGCAGGTTTTGCTGTTTGTTTGCTTTTTAATTTTCCTTCCTTGTTTTCTTAATGTATCTGTATGCTGGAAGTGTATGCTTTTGCTTTGCAATAATAGATCTCTTTGATGAACTTCCTCTGTACCTTTGCTTGGGTTTTTGTATTTTCTAAGATAACCTTTCACAGCTCTTTCTCTGGGACTGATAAACCATGTGGGCCTGATGTAAGTGCAGACTGCCAGCTGCTGGCAGGCTGACTAAGAACAGAGATTACCCTGCCTTTGCCTTGCTTTTACTGCTCTTGCCCCAGTCCGCTGCTGCCAGCTCAATCCAGAGCAGGGGTACCAGGATAGATAGCTCAGTCTGACCGTTTTCATTTTTTTATGTAACTTTAAATTCCTCATATTTGTTAACATTTGGACGTATGTGGAAAGGGTTGCATGGTGTCTCAAGGGGCTGATTCCGCCAGGATCTAATAAATGCTTATACATCCATGTGTCTTATCCCCACGTCCTCTGTGACAATGTCCCTGAGGCTCTGGATGCAGCACTGCTGGCAGCCAGAGGCTCAGGCCAGCATTAGAAAGCAGTAACTCTTCCCAGGGCATCCTCAGATGTTATAATCTTCCTTTCTTGCACACAGACCAGTCTTTTGTAATTCCTCTGCTCCTCAGGGTGCAGAGGAAGAATCTGAGTGGGGCTCAGGATTGCCCCACATGGCGCACTGCAGCTACTTTGTCAGCAAAAAGACTCTTTTTCCCTCTATTTCAGTTGCCTGCTCTCTTAGGTTCAGTGGTCCCATCTGTTAGTATTGGGACCTAATGTCACACAAAAAGAGAGGTATAAAGAGCTTTTCTTTCTGACGTTACTTTATTAGTCCTGAAGGTTGGTTTATACTGCCACTATCTGTCCACCATATCTGCTGCAGCCCTTTCCTCCAAGCACACACAAAAACAGTTCATGCAAATTTTCCCACAGCTACAAACAGTTTGCAGAAGGAAGTGAGAGACATTAAGGATTTTATTTTATTGCTCTTTCTGTCCTGGAGAGTTTAATAGGCAGAATCAGTTAAAACCCATTTTTAAATCATCGTGTTTTTTCTAGCCATAAGTAGGTATAAATATCTTGTAACAAATCTTTATATGATTCTGCCTCCATTCCTCATCCTCTGAACCCCATTTTGAGCCACTATCAATGCTTCCCAACCAAACAGCCCTTTCCAGCTGGTGCAGTTAGGCAAGCCTGTAGCCCCAGGCTCCCCTACACCCTCCTAGGGATCCTTGACAGCCCTGCCTGCAGCAGTTCATGCCATGCACATTATTCTTAAAACACCTCATGGCCATTGTGTCTCATTGTAAAAAAGAGACTTAAATACAAAATGAGCTTAGATCTACAAGCATATTCATATTTTTTAATTATATCAAAACCAGAGAGGCAACGTGCTCCTCCTTGGGTCACTGAGTTTAGGGAGACAGAGATCATCATCTTGAATTTCACTGCCTTTGGCGTCAGGAACTGAAGGTCCACAGCTTCCAACACCCTGCTGAGAGGGGCAGGAAAAATGCCTTCAGAGAAAACAACTGAACAATTTGGGTTTGGGAAATGTAGAGGGCTTTTAATGTTGTGCACAACAGTTAGAGTACTTACATTAGGTTAGTTTTGATTTCTATCTCTCAGAGTCCAAATCTACATCTGCTTCCAAGAAAAACCTCGTATCTGCCACATTAGAGGTTGCCTTGAGCAAGAATGTTTTTGCTTTTCCCTCCACACCTGCCAGGTGTAGTTTTTCCCACCAGAAAAAAACCCCCCTCGTTATTATTCATTAGAGAGCATAGGCTGGAAAGGAACGCCCAATCCTCCACAGATTAAGGATAATAGGGAAGGGAAAACTTAAAAGTCCCATTCCTACTCGAAAGAAAAAAGAGATTTTGTCATCTTTGCTAATGACTTCCTTGAGTGTTTGCCCTGTCAGCTCCATGTCTTGATGTCTATGAAAGCTAAAGAGCCTGCTGACATCTGTCCGCCGTTCTGTGAAGACACAAGTACCTTTCCTAGAAAAGGACAAGGTTGCTATTCCCCTTATGGAAGCGTAGGTGGAGAGGTCAGCCCTTACATATTTCTGTGATGTAAGTTTAGGACAGTATTTGGTAAGGCACAGCAGCTGTATGCCCAGTTGCAAATATGTGGACAAGGCGAGGACAAGAAACGTCACTTCTGACCATTCCTCAGAAATATGATCACTCCAGTAGCAAAGGCACTGAAAACTGCACAGCACTCAGAAATAAGGAGCTGACCTGTCTAAAATGAGTCGTGGAGAGAGGACTGCACAGTATTCAGCACTATTGTCCAAGTTTTGAGGAGGGACAGGTTCTTTTCTGGTGTTTTATTCTCCCAAGTTCTTCCTTTATCACATACCACATTTCATTTCTAAACTTCCCTTCTTCACTCCCAAACGTTGTTTGTTCCGATCCCCTTAGGCTTGCTATTTGCAAGTGTGTACAGAAGTTTAACCCCCTGGCCAGCTGTGGCTTTGTTTTTTTTAAACACCACCCCTGTCAAATAGGAACCAGCCCTTCTTAATGCCAGGCATTCCTAGGTAGAGGGACCACGTGTGTAAAAGGCATGAGAACTGAGCAGCAAACCCCAGACAGATGCTGAGCAGGATAAACCCTTATGCTTTGGGAGCCATTCTCTTTGGGCAAACCCCTCCTTAGGTCGTCGTCAGCTTTTGCTACCTCTTATTAGCGAGCAGGATCCTTCAGTGCTCTCCCATTCCTCTCCAAAGACATCCTACCACACCTCTACAGCTTTCTCTTGATGCTTTTCTCTCTGGTTAGTTTCTGATACTCAGAAGATTTCCTGGAAGTATGTATCTATTCTCTTTCAAGATAACTGCCTCTACTTTAGTTGTAAGTATCCCCCATTCCAAATTTTGTCTAAACTTTTATACATTCCTCAGCTTCCAAAGAGCAATCACTGGCCAATTTCTGAAGTCTTTATCTGACTGGTTGTCTTGTTGGATTAGAACAAAGTGTATGAAATACATAAATGCTTGATGCTGTATTAAGAAAGGTGACTTTTTTTCAAAATTCTGAAGTATTTCCTAATATTTCATAAATTCAGGTAAGGAGTTATTTGCTTTTAAAAATGCATTTTATAAATATTCCCTCAAGTGCAGCAGTTTGAAGTTTAGAAGTTTGTATTTATGTCTCTTCTTGTTTTCTCAAAGCACACCTTAAGTTAAATCTAAATTAACCACACAAAAGGTCAAAAAAATTTTCAAACTTTTCTGAAGCACAACTAACTTAATGTTTTAGCAGCTGGCAGCTGTGGTGTTACTTTTGGATTATATCTAAAGTCTGCTGGAATCTAATTAGTGTGATCTATGAACCAGGTAATTAAGGTAAAAACTCCCACATTTTCTTACACCTCATTAATGTATTTCCTTTGAAAATTGTTAGCTAATGATGGTACATTAAGTGTTTATCCATTAAATGACAATGAATAATTAACACTTTTTTGTCCTGGGACATTAAAGGACAGAATGCTGTTTAACTGCTCAATGTGATGATAATTATTTCTTAATTTACAGTGCAAATATCATGCAAGTTTGGAAGAAAGGACAAATCAAACCGGGAAAATGGAATGGAAAGAAATAATTTCTTTTCATAGAATTGCAAAAGGGTTTGGATTGGAAGGGACCTTAAAGGTCATCTAGTTACAAGCCCTCTGCTGTAGGCAAAGACATCTTTCATTCATTTCCTTCTTTCCCAAGAAACTTAAAGAAAGTCCTGTGTGCATGCAGAACCCCTGACCCACCTCCCCACAACCTCTGTTTTCAATTACAACTGATTCCAAATGTGTGTTATCAGCCCGAAGACTGGGATCAACATGCGGGTCTGAGTGTTCCAGGCACTGGGAGTACAACATTGCAAATACATCTCTTCCTCAGTAATCAAATCCAACATAAAACACACTGCAACAAGTGGATTAGGCATGGAGGAATGGAAAAGCAACCTGTGGTTACACAGGGTACATAATCACACAAATCAATATATAGATCCAAGTTTTCTGGAAGTAAGTGAAATGAATCAAATACAAGAAATCTCTGTTGTCATGTAAAAGCTGGTACAGAGTAAGTTAATTTGCTTCAGGACTGCTCTGCTCTAACACGTGAGGCATATACTTGTGGCAAAGCAGCACAGCAAGGGAATCTACCTGTACTCAAGTATTTAATCTGAAAAACCTGAAAGCTTCTAGTTTGATTGCAGCAGCTCTGTGAAATAACAGTTTTGGTGAGGAACAGTCAAGTCATTGCTTTTGGATCAGAACTTAAAAAAAAAAAAATTCTCATGATTATCTGTTAGACCATAAAGGACCTGAGTAATTGCATATTTAGTGAAATCTCTGCCTACAAGGTAAAAGAATCCACTCCGAAACAGAATATATTTTGCCTGTTTTTAATTTTATCTCCAATCATGATACATTTTTTATAAAGTCACAAAAAGTGGTAAAGATTTTTCTGTGAGGCTTTTTATTGATAAGGAATTGAGTTAAACAAATGAGATAATTAGGAAAATTAAGGCTAAAAATACTGATTCCATATGAGAGAGAGACACGCACAGCTACTCAGGAAATCCTGCTGTAGGAAATTACCAAGGCCAGATTACCAGACACATATCTGCTAAAAGATTAAATCAATTACATCAATTCCATGTTGGAATCGCTCCTTCTCAAGTAACTGGGAACTTTGAAATCATCCCCTCCCAAATAATTCTAAATTCATAGTAGGTCGAGTAGTTTGAGCACTCGACCCGAAGTCAAGTTTTCAATCAGTTTTCGGCCCATTTTTCTTCCTGCTTCGGTGGACATAGCCTGTTGCCAGAGTTTCAGCAGCAATCCTCCTTGGAAAGAAACACATGACATTGCCAAATTAGCATGGAGCGCATGCAGCTCGCAGCATACCAGGGACAGAGTGAGTGTGTCTGGCAACAAGCGCTGGACACTCTCCTGGGGACAGTGAAATGAAGACAAAGCTGGAGCTTGCCGATGGGGTGATAATTGCCTACAAATGTGTAGGGTGACGCAGACCATTCATTCAGCTCAGAATCCTTTGTATTGACAGACAACGGGGCTTGTTCCCTTGTCACCAGTGTTGCAGGTGGAAATGATTGAAGACATACAGGGAAGGTCTTTGCTCTGGCCCGCTGCTTCCTTGTTTATGGAGCAGTAGCCTGGGAGTTATAATCAGGCCTGTCTTCGTTTACACTTTAAAACAAAGAGTGTTGACTTTCTGCCAGCTAAGATCTCAAGCTAAAGAGCAAATGATGCTAATACTTTTGTGCAGGTGATAAGCAGTGGCTCTTTAGAAAGTGTGGCTTGGCCAACCCAGCCTAACATTAGCACCATTTTGCAGGATAGTCACTGCTTACTCCTCACGCCACTCAGTGCTCATCTTTAGAGTGGATAGAGGGGAAATGTGAGGGTAAAAATATCTAGTGGAAAAGTAAGTAGAATTTATTCTCCTCCTGTTCTGCATTAGGGTAGAATTTATTCTCCTCCTGTTCTGCATTAGGGTATCAGTGAAAGGCAGAGCATAAAAAAGATGATCTGACAGTCCATGAGTAGAAAAGCTTTAGAAGCAGTACAATACTCTCTTAATACAGTTTCTGCTGGACTAGCAGGGGCAACTAAATGAAAATAAAAAGTAATCAAACTCTGAATCATGAAATTAAGTCTCACTCTGGGTTGGACAGGGTCCTAGCCTAGGAGGTAGTAAGACCCTCTATCTGCTGTTGAAGTTTGCAGTACCAGTAGAGAATCCTGTATCTCACAGGGTGTATTTAAAAGCATCTACAAAACCAGTATTTTTTGTCAGCTATGTTTTGTAGCACTAAGGTAGGGTCTTTCAGGCCCCTGCTGAGGATGCAAATTTAGATTCAGTCAAATTTATTTTAAAGTTCCATTTTCTGATCTGCAAATCAGTTGCCAGGCTGAATTAGCTGGCATTTAATTCTCAGCTGAATTCAAAGCTCATCACTTAGAGCAAAGTCAGGGAAATCTCTCCCCTGCAAAGCAAGGGATTTCAGCTATGGAACTGGTTATGGCTGCACCTGCATGAAACTTAATCTCTCTCTTTCCTTCCATTTATGGTGTTCAACACCTATACAACCTTCCCTCTCTCCCTGCAGTGCTGTCTTCACCTGATGTGCTGCCCTCATGCTCTCCTCCCTCCTTCCTGTCCTTCTGGTCCTACTTTTCCTTCCTGTGCTCCTCTCCCTTCCTGGAGGTATGTCAAGAAGCCCTGAACTGTGTCATAGACTGCCAGGTAGGAGATAAATCTGTTCAGACCCTTACTCAGAGTCCAAAGAATAATGCTATGTGAAAAATGTGAGGGAAGCACTCTGTGATGGGAGAATGCTCTTTTGTAGCTGTATTTCATCTTTTTCAACTTTAAATACAACTGGTGAGAGAATTTTCAGTGAAATGTACAGAGAGAAGAAGAAGATACCATAGCTAGGCATCCTAAATTTTCAGTGCGTTTTTGCGTTCTATTTTCATTTAAATATTCAAAATAATTTTGCTTCATAAAGATTAAACAAAAATAGTCAACCCACCAGTACCTATGAAAGAACTGAATCCTCAGGAGAGTGTAATTCTGTGTCGCACCACTGGATGGTGATGCAAGACTTATTTTGGTGAATACAGTGAAGACAGCATTGTGTAAGGATACAGTTTTGCTGGGACAGATCTCTGCTAAATCAAAGACTGAGATAAAACCAAAAACTGAAACCAGAACACTTGTGGACACAAAAACTGTTGCTCATAATAATTTAACTTTTGTTGTTGTTTGTTTGTTTGTTTGTTTGGGTTTTTTGTTGTTGTTCAACTGGTCTAATAATTTCATTTACACTAATGGTTTCAGATTCAACTGGTGAAACACACACACACACACAAAAAAAAATCTCTGTTTTTAAAGTTCCTGTGAAAACTGGGAAAAGAAAGAGTAAGGTCATCTGTTCCCAAAATGCTTTTTTTTCTCACTGAAATCCCTCATATTGTCAGTGTTATCCCACAAGCATTTGCTGTCTGGTGTGTTGTTTGCTTATGGTCATGTTTTTAACTGTTCTATTATTCGTCTCTAAGATGTGTTTACATCAAACATTCACTGTATTCATATGGAGAAAGATGTATGTAAAGATGAATGTAGAGAGAACAAGATACTAAATATCTATGGACAACAGACATCTGTAGGTCAGGCACATACCTGTTAATTTATTTCCTTTGTGAAGAGCTCTCAGTGACACCAGGACATTATTTTGCTCTGGACTGAAGTCACTAATGAATGGGAGGACATCCCCTTCAACAAGCATCCTCTGGGGCAGGAAAGCCTGGAAGTTGTTTGTGGTCGGTAAGTCTGTATTGAAGTGTGTGGCGGCAATGAAATCTACAGCATTAGCCCAGTCTTCACCAAAACTTGCTTCTGGATCAGAGAGATATTTTAACCTGAAAGAGAAGAAAATATAAAATGCAGCAGATAACTGAACTTTCCTGTAGAACACACTAATTGATCCTTTATCCCAAAGGTTTTTGTTCAATATAAAATCCTGAGTGGCCTCAGTGCCACAGAGACTTAAAGCCTCCTTAAGTACTTTATGCCTAATTTCTCCTGGCAATCCTGCCTCTGCCCAGATTAAACACAGCTCCTGAACCAGGCCCTGGCTCCCAGAGGGGAGCCAGCACCTCATTTTAGGCCCATAGCCTGATTGGTCATTGCAGTTTGGGGGGTCATCCCTCACTGGTCATCCCACACTCTGAGAGAGTGGAAGGAAGAGCAAGGCCTAAAGAGTAGATGCCTTAGGTATGAAAGCTCATGCAGACTTTGCTAGGATGCAATCCTTCCGAAGAGCCATGGAGGTGGAAAGATCCTCCATGAACACTGCTCTATTCCCCTTACCTGTCCTGGAATTTGGGGAGTGCGTAAGCAATGGAGGTGGTGTGTGCCTTCCACATGAGGCCAAGGGCATCATCCAGTTTGAAGGAGGAAAAGCTGGCAGAGCTCACAGCTTTGTGTTCTGTAGATAACAGATACTGTAGCAACAGGGAGCAAAAAGGGCAGAGAATGAGAGGGGAGGTTTAAACCAAATTGTTATTCTTTTTATATAAGCACATACCTCACAAAATAATAAGTTTGACAGTTAAAGGAAATTTCATTTGAATAGTTTATGGTAGTTGCTGTTCTTCGACTTCAACATTGCAAGGGTTTTATCCACATAATTTCAGTATTTGGTTACAAAAATTCAGTGGACTTTTGTATCTCAGTGTCATAGAAGATTCAGTACTGAAATAGGAGACTCTTTGAAAACTTGCCTATTTTGTCTTTTGACCATAACTTTCTGAAGATTTTCAGAAGAGTAAGACAAATATTCTTGTTATCATTATGGTTATTTGAGGAGTAGATATTTTACAATAACTTCTGAAACATGATGTATGGGAAAAATTAATTTATGAAGATAAATCCAGTCTTACTATTAAACTACCTACCTTCACTCACAAGTGGGACTTACAGTTTAACATTTCTGACCATTATCAATTATTTGACTACCAATAAAAAGTGTTGACTGCAGTAGTCTAGCTATAAAAAATAGCTATTAAATCTATGAATTAAGAAATATCGTCATCTTTGGGATTAGAGAACAGCTGAGTGAGGAAGAAAGATAGTATCTACTTGCATATCTAGGTGTCCTTCTGAATGATGTTTCAGCATTTTCAAGTTTTTAGGTGTTTAAAGAAATAAATGAGCCCTTTAAAACCAACCAAAGGCCACTTCTTAAGGGCAGTGTTCCATCTCACAGGCTTATTTTGCATTGCTAACATAAGCAGTATTGGAAGAATACAAATATAATTGAATACAAAACAGCATCTTGGAACAGAGGCCAAAATACAGAACTGTCTCAAAGGAAGAAAAAAATTCCATAACTTGTAAAAATCCTGTCCTACTTATCTCTGCTCACTAAAAGTTATGCTTTCCGTTTTTCCTGTTTGTTGTTTTTATATGAAGCTGCTATTGAAAACAAACTAAGCTCTCTGAGTCTTAAAAATGACAGTAATAATAGTTTTTAAAGCTAATATTCTGGTATAATTTCTAAAAATATATTTTTAAAAAAATATTTACTTCAAAAAAGGCCTTCCAGTCATCCATGAGCTTGGGCATGCGAGACCAGCAGTCTTTAACGCTGTAACAGAAATCATCTTTTCGCTCCTCTGGTGGCAATATTTCTATCTCATATGGCAGCTGCCCGAAGAGGCCAGCCTCCACTGCCCCCAGAAAGGGTATAATAGCCAGATAGTAATTCATACCTGTAACAATAATTAAAAGGCAGGAGGTGTTAATCACAAGCAAATGAAAAATTCCCACATAAGAAAATGAACGCTCTCCCACACCAAATGCAGCTGTTTCAAATTGCCACGAATACAACTGTGTTCAGCAGTAGAATATATGTACTGAAATGTAATAATGATGACACTTGTATTGATTTAGATATGATTTGTAGTGTTCATTTATGCATTGTCCTTTAAGAACCTTGTATGAGCTTAGACTGTGATTTACTTTGCAAAAAAGGAAAAAAACTAATGGAAAAAAGTTGGATCTTGTAGGCTGTCATGGACAGAACAAGAGAGTCTCTCAAATATTAATTGCAAACTAAGTATGGGAAGACTAAAGGGTATTCCACAAGTATTGTTGCCATTAAAAACCCCTCTTCTATGTATCCTAGACCTATGACAAAGGAAAATATGATATTTTACTGGAAAATAATAATTTTGCTTCTAAAAAATATTTCACTCACTGAAAATTGCTTGGATATTACCTCAGTTTATCTGTTTAGATTTATTTTATGATGATGACTTTCTTTAATTTGATCCATAAGTTGGAGCAGTCAGATCCAGGATGTAGGAAACAGGCTCATTTCTCATTGATGCCAAATCTTGTTCCCAGTGAGAGTGCCCATAGGGCTATTTGATATTCCTGTCCTGAAAGGAGGATTTAATGTTCTCCTCATAATTGTGTCCCCTTTGTAGAAATGAAGTTTAATAGTTTTGAGTGAAGAAAAGCCTGGGGATCAGTTGCTCTCCCTCTTGGGTGGGTGCCTCTGAGCTGCTATGCTGAGAAGTCATTTGCTCATACTTGGTCTCAGGGCCACGGACTGCGCTGATATTTTGTACAAAGTCCCAGCAGTGAGGACCAAAATCATCAAAACCTGAACACCTACCATGTATCTGTGTCCTCCTATGGGAAGCCATTATGGGAGAAGATCATAAAACAAAGTTCACCAAGAAGGAGCACGTGTGTTGGCTATAGTTCAGCAGGGACTGGGTCTGCACACCTTAGGAGCAGAAATACTGAGTGGAACTTGGTGTATTGCTCTAAGCATGAGATTAAAAAAAAAGGATGGAGCAGCATGGACGTGCTGTGGTCATGGTCTGTCAATATCAATGCAGATTTGAAACAAAGGATGGAGCAACACAGTGGTATTGTGGTTTTGCTCCAATGAAAACATGCAGCTAGCAGGAGCTAAGCCAAAGGAATTAACCAGACAGTAACCAGAATCTGGCCTTTGCTTCTTTAGCTCAAAAATGCATCTTGCTTTTCACAATCTACATATACTAATGATTCAAGCACCACATCAACATGAAATGCCAGCAGCTGTAATTTTACTTTTTCTCTTCCGTCAAAGGAAGTAATATAAATATAGCTAAAGTGGGGAGGGAGGTCAGATAAGACTCCATCATAGCTTCTGGGATCAGCCAACAGGCTGAACCTGTCTTCTCCCACACAAGGATGCCTATTCGGTAAGAACCTCATTCTGTGCAAGCTAAATTATTATCTCTAGCTCGCTTTAATTGGTGATTAGAATTGGTTGATATATTGCTTCAAATTCATTTTTGCAATCAGTTACTATCAGCATCAATCTCTGAACCTTAACTTGTCACAGTATTCGACTAATGTGTATTTGTTAATAAATTGTGTTATTCAGTAGACTTTAGTGAGAGTCCTTCAAGGGCTAAGGGAGGAGTGGCCAGCAGCAAATAACATAGTTGACAAAACTAGAAATATCTACCAACTTCAAGTGGGAACACTGTTGGTGTGTGACCCTACAAAAGTTGGTCAAACCATGCTCCAATAGAGTGGACTGTTTGATGAGGGCCCCAAAACTGGCCACTGACCAGGCCGGTCAGACACAAGGGTTTTGACTTCCCTGGGGGTGCTGATTGAAGAAATATAAAAGGTTATATAGAAAGAGAAACCCCTTGTCTCATGTGACACACCTCCTGAATGTGGACCTGGTTGGGAATTCAGGAGGAAAGATATGGCCAGTCAGAAGAGCAAAAGAAAACTCTCAAGTGACGAGAAGACAGTGTTTCACTGAGAGTCATTGCTGAACTGGCTCTCGCTTCTTGTTCATCGTTTTCATGAGAAGTATTGAAACCTTGATCTCACATCTCAAAGTACTTACATTCTGTTAAGTGTGCTTGCCTATATTATATATTTGGATCTGCTTGGGTGACTTAGAGGGCAGAAAACAATGCAGGACAGGACTATACTGAATATTATTCTGGGCAAAAAAAGACTGATGTTCTTAAGCAGGTAGTATCACATGCACCCGAGGTATATTAAATGTGAGTTTCTGGTTTAAACTGATTCCTGGTTTCTGATGACTACTTGTGCCAGAGAGGGCTGCTCTGAAGACCAGCTGAAAGTATTCATATCCTCAGAACACTAAGAGACATTTCCATACAGTCTCAAAGACTTTGCATGTTCTTGCTGCAATACAGTAAATCAAAGCTTGAGTTTATACATTTTCTGGAGGCAAAAAATGGATATCAATCAAACATGCAATATTTAGAAATAAATGAAGAGCAAGAATTCAAACCCTGAGAAAGTAAAAGTGGTGGTTTCTATTCCAGGAAGGTCCCCTTCTTGCAAAGGGCTATGCAGGGATTCTTGTTACTTGACATTGTATGGGACACTATCCCACAGAGCACCTAGTGCTACCCAAACACAGAGAGGGAAACCCAAAGCTGGAGTGAGTATCACAGTCAGTTTTACCCTAGATTTATATTTTAAATTTTATCTAGGCTTATGTCTTTGTTCACTTGAAGATACATACATTTAACTGCTGATTCACAGCCAGAGAAGCTTAATCCAAATGGCCACAGAAGGAAAAATGTTCCTGTGGCAGGGAAGGGACAGAGCTGCTTGCAATCTGCTGACAGGGGGAAAAAGGGAACTTACAACAGGACATCAGGGAAGCTGAGAGAGCAAGGGACAGAAGTGATGGAGGGAAAATATGCTATGGGAAAAAAACCAAGAATGGTATAAGAACCACAGATTCCTGCTTGACATTTTCTCACAAAGTTTTAGTTTGAAATGCAAGCATCTAAACTGAAGAAATCCACTCTGGACTAATTGTAAACTGCAAATATCTACAAATATCTACAAATATATATACCTGTCATAGTGTTCCCACACACTTTTACATAAATATTTGCAGTGTAAATATTTTTAAGGCTGCAAACTTGTTTGGTCTTTTTCTCCTTTCTCAAGTAAGTATTCAAAATCAATTAACTTTCATTTACCCACTCACACTTAGGTGTCTCGCTGAAAGTTTGTGATGGAGAATTACATAGCACTGAAATTATAATGTAATAGAGAAGTCTAAGGGGAAGAAATATTTTGAGATGGCCTTCTAGGACATTGATTTATTTTGGAGAAGAACAGTGTGACAGCGTGTACTTACAGGACCACCAGCTTCTTACAGATTGGCACTGGAACTCTCCATTTTCATAGCCACAGGAAGTCCCACCAGAACGATCTGCTAACCTACCTGAATGAATCAAATAAAATAATACAACAAATACTTCTCAAAATTTTCACCCAAGAAATCCCACTGAAATGAAAAAATATGAAGGAATAAAGCATGCAGACTTTTGGTTAGAGAAGCAAAACAATTACTGTTGCTTTGCTTCATACACTACTGTTCCTAGAGTAGTTGAGTTTCTCAGTGCAGAGTAATTTGTGTTTTACAGTTTGAGTTATCCCTCACTGTAAATGTATTCCTTGAATTTATTGAACTGTTTGAAATCAGGACTTCACAGTATTTTTACTGAGATATAAATATACATTCACATACAGACATGAACACATGCATAGCTGAAGCATCATTTCTAATAGATGTAAGGCTGCTAGGTTAGGAGAGCTGCTTAATGAGCAAAATAGCACAAACTAAATGTGCTAGTAATTGTCTCACCTAATTGGGTTGTGTGATACAGAATCACTTCCAGTTTAATCATGCAGACAAACATGGCCTTACTGTGAAGCTAAGCATGCAAACATTGTTGTAATTAATTAGCAAAGTTTGCAAGCATCTGTGCTGTAGAAAACATGCAAGACATTTCACAATTATTCATGACAGAATATTTTACTTTAAGCACGTGGTATGAAGAAATAGCCTAAGCCCTAAAAGAATGCCACGCGTGTACATTAAGTGTTGTCATGCAGAGTGTCAGGAAGTCTGCTCTAAGTGCAGGACACGCAATTACCATGGCCTTGTGCAATGACTTGAGCTATTCCAGAGGCTCCCAAATTCTGCCTGCAGGGCACTTGCTCTCTGATGAGTCAGCTGAATAATGGCAGTGTCATTTCTGTCAGATTAGAACTAAACCTCATTACCAAACCAAATTTTCTGTTACTTTTACTCAAGAAGAAGAGACGATTATGAACAATGTGCATACAAATTATCCTAGTTATTCTCCCTAGCTGACTGGGCAGAGCTTGTGCTTTGGGGCATGTTAGCTACTCAAACCCATATCTTTCAGTAGCCAAGCACTGAGAACATGAACTTACAATGATGAGGATTGCAGTTCAACCCATTCTTTTTAAATAAAGGTTATATTTTTCTTAATATTTACAGAAATATTCAATTTTTCAATATTTACTTCAACAGAGACTGTCAAAAAACAGGCAACAATAGATCACTGGTGTATAAAGGGAATGAATAGGAAGGATACAGGCTAGAGAAGAAAAAGAAGACAAAATGTTGCAAAAGAATTGTACATGAGGTTTACCATATTTTGTTAGCCTTGGTGTTTTGGGAAAATTAAGATTTCCCAGGCAGTATCAGTGATAATTATATGATATGTAAAAATTGGAGTTGGAAGCATTAACTGCACGTAAAGGTCTCCACACCATTTCTGTTGTCTCTGCTCCCTCCTATCCCCTGTGCTTAGCATGACTGTTACTTCAGTCTTCAGGTCTACCCAAACTAATCTGCATTGACTGTATTGACTCTCAGCTGTGTTATTGGTAACTATGTGCAACCTCATCTGCAAGATTTCTCCACTATTTTTTTATGGAAATGTTGTTACTGAAAGTGCTAAATGTAGTTATTCTCATCTTGCTGATGAAGAGCTCCTAGCACATCCTCCACTTAGCTGTAGAATTCTTTTAGCAACAGTTATCACTAAATTCTCCTTCAGGTGTTCGTTTAACAGATTTGCAGTTCCCTTGTCCTGTATAATTTAAAAATTTTCCTTCTAAATTTTGCTTTTGCAAACGGAGTAAATGCATTTCTGAACTTTGAAAAAACCCCAACATTTATATCATGAAAGAAAATCTCAAATTGGNCTATCTTGTTTTCCTCATTTTGACTTAGAAGTAAATTTTCCATTAGGTGTGACTAAATGCCGGCAGCCTTCTTTCATCACCAGCTGCAGGACCTCTGTCTTCTCTCAAACCTACAGTGTCACCCAAACCACCACCACCACATGTAACTACAGGTTACATCCAATAAAGAAAACAACAGACAGATACATTTGTTTATGCCTTGTTACTATCACGCACAAGTTTCTGAAAACCTCATTGACTCTTATTTCCTTCTCCCCAGCTTCTCTGGCTGCTGGAACAAAGCAAGTCAACTCTGGCTTTGAATGCAAAGCTAGGAGACTGCTGTGAGAGAAGCAGTCTGTGAGAGAATGGGTTCTCTGATAAAGCCCCTGATAAGATACAGCAGCCTTAGTCCTAAGGGACCTTTCACATGTGTTTCTGTGTCTGCTCCCCTGGCAGGGACAACTAGCAAACCAGAATGACTGTCCTAGACAACAACCAGCTTTTTGGGGATAAACCCTCTGAACCTGGACATAATTTAAAACAAAACAAAACCAAATAACCAAACAAACCCCACAAAAAAGCAAACAAAGAAAACGCCAATGAACACAAAAAAATCATTTTTGTAAAAAGCTATTTGTGGAAAATAAGAAGGCTACTTCTAAACTAATCATGAAGAATCGATAGAAATAAGTTCTCAGAGGGAGACGTGGTCTTTCAAATATCTGTCTTAGAAATTAAACTCAAGCCACCTCTAGAAGCTTATAACATCAACAAAAATAAAAGCTTATTAGTTAACAATTTAAGAACAGCACTGTAGAACATATGCCCTGAAATCTGTCTACATAAACTGAAACAGCTGGGAATGCCTTTCCAAAGATTTTTAGTTAGCTGAAATATTGCCCATCTATACCGCAAATCTAGATTCTGACCTCTACCTATAAGGAATTTTAATAGCTATTGCTCAGCAAGGTAAGGGTGTTCACTCAGCATTTCTTTTTCAAATTGGCAGCTCTGTCAAAGCTTACGTCGTCTGAGGCTATGCTGAGCTTGTGAGGCAGAAACCTTGGAAAGGAAACCTCTAAGCAGGTCTGGTAAACACTTTGCTAATCCAGCATTTTAAGGAAATAATTCATACCTGTACGATATTGCCACCCATGCTGCAGTGGTAATCCCCAGAGAATATTGCCACTGTTTTGGGGTCCAAAGGCACCAAAATATTTGGCTGAAGCATTTAGCAAGCTCTTATACACTCCCAGTCGATCTTGATAGTTCCAAGCACTGATGACAATTTTGTTGTCCTTTACTGGGAAGTCCAGCAGGTTTTCAGGGGCCAGGTCCCAGAGAGGGGGATAGACATCTTCTCCAGTGACATCGTTTTCACTCTGCGCCGTGACAATCACAGGACTCAGGGTAACAGCCACCACAAGAAGAGCGTGTATGACAAAGCGGGGCCACATTGTGAAGGTTTGTGACCCAGGTGCTTGTGGCTGCAGGGCTTTTATCTGGAAAGGTGAGGGCTGGGCAAAAAGGCTGACTCAAACACACAAGGCTTTGTCTCCGTTCCCTCTTCCCGGCCCAGCCGTGACCTTGACGGGGAGTCACCAGACTAGCAACGGTGAGCAATGCTCTGTCCTCTCTGTGGGATCTAGGGAGGATCAGTAGACATTTAAGAGGAATCAATCTAATCAGAAAATGTCCAAATCCGTGCTGTCCGTGACATGCACACACTTCCAAATGGTTGAGGTGCTACAACACTGATTGTACAGTTGCGCTATCAAACTGCCTGTGTCCATGTTTCTTACTAGCTGTCAGCTTCCCTTTTCCAGCCCAGAAGGGAACAGAAGGGCAGCAGTGGCAGAGATCCCACCTCAACACTAGCACAGGCTATGGCTGAGGTATTCTGAGGAGGGCTCCAGGCACGGACAAAAAAGCAGCAGTGTCATGCTGCTGCTGCTGCTGCCATTTTCAGCTTTGTCTTTTAGCCTTGGGACAACTGCCTGTGGCCTTCAGGTCATGAGAGCCTTGGAAGCAGCCAGATCAGCCTGCCTTCAGGCCACATAGCACCTGGCAAGCTGCACTTTTAGTTGTGGTTTGTCTTGTGTGGAAATGGTCATCATTATAGAGTTCTAAGGTCTCCTATCAAATCTCCATGATCCTGTAGACCCCAAAGGGAACACAAGCCACGCCTCTAGCGATAAAATTGGTGTCCAAGGCATACTCCAATAAAAGTGAAACTGTCCAGCTGCCTTCATCTCACCTACTCCAGAATTCTAGGACTTTATTATCTTCAGCTGCTTTTTCTCAGATAAGCAATGGTTTCAAAAGAACACTCAGCAAACACACACTTCGTTTGTTATCTCTGTAGACTTTTATTTGCATGAGAAAAATTGCAAATGCTGCATTTCTCTGAAGTAATTCTGTGAGTTTCAGTTGGGCTCTGTGCACCTAAAGTACCTTAAACCCGTGAGTGGGAGCAATTCAAAGCTAGCTGCAAACTTCTGATAGTAAATTCAAAAGAAATATATCACTTAAATTCAATTTTTTTCCATATACTCTTTTGATTAAGAAGACTTCCTAGTAAATAGCAGACATTTCCAATGATCACTTATAATTTTTTGGTCTGCTACTGAGAGAGAAACCCAAAGGATTTTGAAATACAGTGTTCATCAGAGATTAACACAGATTTGATCATGCTGCATTGAAGAAGTTTCAAAAAATCAAGTTGTTCTTTCATTAACTTCTATGGATGGGATTTATCTAACCCAAATGTGGGCGTTTAAACATTAACGTAGCTATGTAGATTCCCTTGATAACCAAATCAGATAATCAGGCATATCCAGAATGTAACTCATTTAAAACATACTACTGAAAGATGTATTGTTCCTGACTGACTGTAGAGGGAATAAAAACTACAACTTTATCTTTAGACATAGAAAAAATATTTTTAGATTAAATAAAATCAATATTCTTTTTATTACTTTTCTGAAATAATATCTGATCTATATTATGAAATAATAATTTCTGAAATGTTTTTAAAGGTACTTTTTTTTCCTTAAAATAAGGCATTCTATTAAATAATCCTGAGGACAAATGCCAAGAACTGTGCTGGTTTCATATATATACATATATCTATTAGGCTCTAATTGAGGCAATGGCTAGTAAGGCTCACACTTAAAAAGGCAGGATGGTGAAAGGCATCAGCTAAGGCACAAGATATATGGAGGAAACCTGTGACTCTATGAAATAAAAGGCACAAAATTCATAATAGCACTATATTTTATTTAGGAACATGAAAGAGTAAGTAGCAGTGGTTGGCTTTTTTTTTTTTAATCATCACTGAAAAAAGTGTCCAAATTAGGAAGCTAAACTCCTTCTGTTTTTCTTTAGTCAAGGAAAAACAGTTTTCTTTAGTTTCACTTTAGTCAAAGTGAACTCTTCTAATGAAAGATAACAGATATTTGTATTACATGAGTGATTTTGCTTAAGGTACCTAAGGTAAGTGTACTACTGGTTCCATGTTTGTGTGGAACTTTATTGTGCATGAAAAACTATTCTTCTGCTCTGCCATCTAGAAAGGCAAACTCTACTAACACTGACCTGGGCAGGCATGAAAATATTAATCACTAGTGTAAATGCAAAAACACATTCTCTCAAAAGACTTATAATACAGAATTGAGATAAGTTAATGACATAATGCTTGCCTTATATCAATTTTTGAGCTATTTGATAGAAAAAATATTGTTTTATATACTAAATGGGAAATAATGAACGAGAATACATCTACTTAAACAGACTGCTGAGTCCCTTCACTTTTAGAAATTTCAGCCTCTTGCCTTATTGTGGTAATAAAAGGACTTCAGTAAACCAGTTAATTTTTAAAGAGTCAACAATAATTTTGTGTTAATATAACAAAAAATTATTCCTGAAAAAATATTATAGATCAATTTATTGATCTTACTTCATATTTGCACTTATCTGTGTGTGCAAAGAAGTTGCTGAAGTTTCTGTAAGGCTTTAAGGACAAGAGTTTTCCTTTAAGAAATATCTGAGCTGGTGTTTCCAGTTTGTAATCCAGTCGGGTTGGTTTGGCTGTCCTGAGGGGGTAGAGGGGAGGGTACTTGTGATGTCAATTGGACTTGAGTGGTGTTGGTGTTGGGTGTTGAGTCATAGAAGCCCTCCAGGGATGTCAGCATTTTAAGCAAGGGGGAGATTAAGGAAGACTATTAGTAATGTCAACACCACTATTCACCACTCTGTTAGCAAGTACCCTACCCAGATACTCAGTAAGGATGTGCTCCTAGAGACATTGCAGCAGAATCACATGCTGGAAAAGACTGTAGGATATGACAGGTGATAGTTTCAGGTCTGATATGTAATTATCAATTTCAAGAAAGAATGCTGCAGTTTTCAAGTGGGCTACAGATTTTGCTCCAAGATAACTGCAGAAAAGCTAATAAGCATCAATTAGATTAGCTGAGGTGACCATAAGAAGAAATGGCAGCCCTAAGCCCCCAAACTATCAAATCATATGTTTCTTTAGTCCTGACTGGATGCACTGAGGGAGGAGCTGGAAAGCCAGTAAGGAAGGGGCAGCAGTGGAATTAATTCAGAACTGACACAGAATTTTTTGCAGGTGAGAAACCTTCAGGTAAACTGGGGATATCATTATCCTTCAGCCACATAAAATAGCACTGAAAGGAAGGGTTTGCCCACTTCATTTTAGGGTAACAGTCCTAAGAGGAAGAATAATGAGCTTTCATTTAGATGGGATATTGGTATGAGCCTCCCTGTCACATGGCACCTTTTTTCATGCCCTGACACTTCCACCCATAATTGTGGGTGCCCCTTGACTGTGATCTGTTTCAGGGAAAAACAATCACACTGTAGGTAAAAGTGTTCTTCATGTGTTTTGCTGAATAAGCTTAAAGCAGTGGATAAATTTAGGTTTCATACTAATCTCTGTTGCTATTATCCACAGCTATTGTCTTGAACAGACTTTCTATGTCTTTTTGTCATAGGCCTTTAGTATCTGGCAGGGAGGATCTCTCTGGCTACAGTATCCTACAGCAAAACCCCTTAACAGGGCTATGAAAGGGTTTATAAATTGCTACTGGTGTTGCTGTGAGTAAAGGTCATCAGCCAAACCCTGTGGTCACATGAGTGCACCCAACCTCTAATGCAGCAAGGTGTGTTGTGGTAGGAGCATCAAGCATCTGAGGGGAAATTATACTGTGTGTGTAGTGGACCTAGCAAGGGGTGCTGCATCATCATATCCTGGCTCCTTCCTACATTCTTGATCCTAACATTTCTCCTTCTTCTTCTCCATTCTTGCGTTGTCTATTAATCCCTTTCTCCCCTCTGCAAAAGCCTTCCTGTGTTCTCTGCTGATCTTGCCTCATCAAAAAGAGTAACCTGTGCTGAAAATCCTGACAATTCAGGGTATATATTGTGATTAATCAGCACACAGAGAAATACCGGATTCATATCTGTGGTGGGATTTTACCATATGCAATTTTTCTTTCGCAGACAAAGCAGTATTCTTTCCAAAAGGCTGGCTGGGTGGAAATCTGGCTGGACAAATAACTACAAAGACAAGTGTAAACCCAACATTTCCAGAGCTCCAGTTAATAAAAGTAAAAGGAGATTAATTACCACCAAGATAAGATTATGGATAGAGGAGCAAGCTACACACAAGATGTGTAATGGGTACCTGGTGGTGTCCTAGGTGTACTTTCCAGATCAGAGTGCTCCAGAGGAGTCAAGACCATACTCAAATTTCCTGAACAGATATATGTGTGTGTATATATATATAAAAGCAACCAGCCAAAAAAAAATATTATCAGACCGAAACCATAAAAAATTTGAATTAACTATAATTTTCATTTTTGTAATGGTATTATGGAAGTATATTTAGCTTAGAGGTTAGTTCAGATTATACCATAATCTTCACTTTTTTTTTTTATCTTCAGATTGAAGATGAAGCTGATCACAGAGTCAGATGTCTGTAGAATTTAGCACCTATAGCCTGGTCTTCAGCATCACATCTTCAACACCTGCCATAAAATACTTCAGCCTTATTTTCACAGTGTGATGGAATTCACTCCATCAAGTCAGACTATACAAAAACTCCACTCACTGAAATACATACTTAAAAGTTGATATGACCAAAATAGAGAGACATACTCCTCAGAGCATGAGAGTTGCAAACACCTGTTTAAGGGAAGAAGATGATAGTAAATTTTTAATATAAAATGTCTATTTTTTCTTAGAAATTGTTGTCAAATACAGCTGTAAAACTCCTTATAAAGCCAAGGAAATCTTTTGGTTGTTTGTTTGTATATCATCAGGGAAAGAGTAAACTGCAGCAAAAATTACTAGAATCACATAATGAGTTGGGTTTATTTTTCAATCTGTCATTAATTATGCATTCATTTATAAGACAAATAATTTCACTTATGAATTTCACTTATAATTTTAGCATGACATTTTAGTTAGATGAAAATGAGAATAACTAATTAGAAAAAATCAGCATAATGGAAAAGATTCATTAAAAGAATATATCCAGATACAACAAATATGCAAAGCAGTTAATATGTGGCTAGATGCTAGTGCCCAGATTTACTGATGTGAAGTATGCAAAATGACTGCATCAATTAGAAACTTGGACCAAAACAGCTTTTTTTTTTTTTTTCCCCCGTTTGGAAGGAGTAAACAATTGTTTCAAGAATTAAAATCCGCTCTTGATACTCAGAGACTGCAGAGAAAATTTTAAGAAGACTGTCCACCATCTTCTTCCAGCTGCAGCCATTTTCCTTAGACTGAAAAATGAAAAATAAAAGGGAGGGGGAGGGGAGAAGCTCTCTTGCAAGAAAGGAAAGGAGAGCTAACAAAAACATTTCTCAAAGAAACAGATTAGTCTTCATTGTGCAAGCAAGAAAAATAAATTTTAGTACAAGACAACTGGAAAGAAATGTTGCAAAATAAAACATGAGGTATAAATTAGACACATTTATTGCCCAATTTTGCTTCTGTCATGGGAAAGAATAACACTCTTGTTGTTTCTAATTGATATTCTGCATTGGTATACAACACACTATTTTGGTTCTGCTGTTCATTTGCAATGAGTGAGGAAATAAGGGTGATTTTCAAGAAAAACAGATTTCAGTCTCATTTAGAGAAGTCTGAATAACTCACAAAAAACAAATTCCAAACCTGTTTGATTAAACTAAAATGTATACTCAACCTATAATTCCTAAAACAAATCAGTCATTTTTGAAACATAATTATGGTACTATACACCCAGAAAAGGTGTGTAAGGAGCAAATATGTGCATGGATAGGTACTAAAAGACAGAAATGACTGGGTATTCACAGATGCTTGCACAACAAAGCTAGCATTGAAATGAGACCTAATGATAGTATATGGAGGGATGTCACATCACCAAGTTGAGAGATGACAGAAAAAAACCATTTTTTTCAAACAGAATATTTTTTCTGGAAAACATTATAAATATTCTCATTGCCCAGTTTTTCATGCTTTTCTTTCCCTTGACTTGTATTTCTTTTTAAAGCACACCCCAAACTCTAGTACCTGGGAGCTCCTAAGAACTCTGCTCCTGAGATTTCTCACATGACATGATTTCACACATATCAAGTCCATCATGCAAGTGTCCAGTGCATAAAGATTCATGTGAAATTCATTTCCTGTATCTGACAGCCACTGTTGATATTATACAGCAAACAAAAGTATGGCTAAGCTCCACAAAGGCCACGAAGTTTGGGACTATAAAAAAGTCCCTGAGGCACTCAACTAGGCAGCTCTTACAGGACAGGAATTTCTAGTCCATTGTCAAGAGTCAAAAATTAGGCCTTGGATTATCAAAAGGATGCAAGCAAAAGATGTGTTTAGTTTTAAAGAGGTTTGAAATGAATTCATTTAGCCCCCAGGTGTTCCTATCAAACAAGAATCTCTGAAGACTCTCTGATCTCACTAGATAAAAATGTCCAGCTTCCCAAACATTCCTGGCCTATTCTGAAGTGCCATTTCCTCAAATGAGTGTGTCCCATGACCTCACTCATCTTGAGTCATACTTAATTGTCTCATTTAATTCTCATCAAGAAGACAAGAATAGTTTTTTGATAAAAAGGTATGCCTCCCTCAGCCTCCCATCCGGCTGGCTGTCCTGCTCGTGTTTTTTTTCCAGTATAACCTGGTTTTGTCTCTTCTCTGCCTGCACCAGCACTTGGGTCATGCTCTGTGGTCTTTGTAGGGAGCCACAATATGATGCTTACTTACAGGGGATGGCATCCAGCAGAAAGAGTCTGGGGAGATGTGATCTGCATTTTTTCTGCTGTTTGGGTGGTAAAGGGAGCTGCTGTGCTCCCTAGAAACAGAGGTTGCCTTTTCCAAAGTGATGAGACCTGTTGGAGATGCTTAGGAGTGTCATTGACACAGACACAAGAATGTCTTACACTGTAGCCTAGATTTAAATGAAAGACAGGGGTACTCTTTTTCCTTCTTTATTTTCTCTTTTTTTGCATTAGCATAGACCTCTCTGCTGGCTGTTCTACACATAAAAACACAGTACACAGTTAAGAGAAACTAATCTTGAAATCTTAAATTTTTAAGAAGGAGAAGACAATCCCCCTCCTGAAAAGTGAACATAAGCAGACATGTTTTGTAGAAGGCAGGTTTCTGAAATCTGTGATGTCCTCCTGGATCTCTATTGCATTTCCTTCTAAGTAATTTAATTTAAAATGCTTAGCCTTGGAGATAGAAGATTTGGATTCCTGTTGTGATTCTCTTTTGTTGAACAAGTACTTAAAAATAAAGCATCCTAATTTATTTTGTCAAATCAGAGTGAGTACAGCAGGCTCTGATCCTGGGCTTTTACCATCCTTATACTAAAATCACACAGTAAAAATCTGTGACTTAGCCTTATCTGCAAAAATAATAGCAAGAAAATACTTAATATTATTGTCCCACTCCCGTGAATGCTAACAGCATGGGTATAGCACAGCTCTTTTTTTCCTTTCTTTTTTTCCCCTTCCTTAGAGTCCACAGGCCAACAGCTGGAAATAAGGAATTTAAATAAAGAATTTATCTCACATTTTCCTTTGGAGTCAACACTGCTGCCAATTAATCTGAATAAGTGAGGGTGGTGAAACTGCAGGCTCCTGTAGATTTGTATATGAACACTAGATGATGCTATATAACTTTTCAATCTCCCTAACACTTTCACACGTGACTGAAATAAAAATTATATAAAATCAGAAGACTGGACTGGAACATGTTTTTAATATGCTGGCAAGCACACACACACACCAAATCATATTACTGAAGTAAAAAATCTACATTTCTCTCCCAGTCAGCTGTCTCCATCTTAACTGACAGATGCAAAGAGAGGGTACATCTGATTTTAGGGCTCCTTGTACCAGACATTGCAGCAATGTGCTACAGAATGATTTTAAACAAACACTTAATAGCAACAATGCTTTCCAAATGCTTTGCCAAAAAAAAAAAAATTGGCAAAAAATCCCCTTTGTCCAGCAGTTTTTATACTGGACCAGGTATCACCTCTTTTGCTGCAGTCAGGATAATTCCTTAAACTGGCATAAACATCACATGCTGTACTTGGACTAAGTTAGCTTGGTTTTGGTCCAGATGAAATTTGTGCTACCAGGCAATGTGATAGTGTACAGAAAAGGGCTTTGGCTCAGAGAAAGGGTGTTGAAGCAGATCTGGCTTCTGTCTTTCCTGTAAGAAACAGCTCCTCTGATCTTGATGACCCTTGTATGTATGATGTCCTTACAACATTTCGAACACTGACCAAATGGTGAATCCATGTCTCAGGCTGGACATAGTTACAGATACAAACAAGTCCCTGTCCAGGCACAGTGAGTCTTTCACAATTTGCAGAAATATTGAAGGGGAGAATCTCAAATGTTGCTGTCTGGGAAGTTTCTAGCAGCTTCTCTTGCCCCAGGGAGTTTATGACCTATGCAGTTTCCACAACTCCTTGGTCAGGGGGCAGTGCCCATGCATAATGTGCTCACCAGGGAGCCACGGAAATAATTCTGTGTCGTGCTCATTTCACACCAGCGGTGCAGGTCGCCATTATCTCAATGGCTTGAATCAGGCTGTTTGAAAGGGTAGTTGATGAGAGCACATGGGCTTGAGCTACACTTTAAAACTGCTTGAAGAAATAGTTTGACCCTTTGCCAAAGCTTTGATAGTAATTACAAGATGCACACAGACTCCCAATGGCTCACAAAACATCCCACAATGAGAGAGAGTGCAACCACAGCAGTCATTGAAGAAGACATTTATTCTTAAAAGAGGGCTCAAGGAAAGTTTTCTCGTGTCTTTTTGTGGGCTTTAATGGTAGTGAAACCTTCAGAACTAGAGTTTCTGGTATTCAAGCTATTAAAACACGGTAAACAAAATGAAAGCTGAATTTTTTTTCTTTGGCTCAGTTAAGCATCTTTAAAATGATGATGGATTAATGGAAAGTGTATGCAAATGAAAAGTGGGTAAAAATGTTTTAGGATTTTTTCCTTAAAATAGATTAACCCAGTCATCTTTGAGAAAAAGGACTTAACTTCTCTGAGTTAGTCTGTTACTCATATCTCATTCCAGAACTAGATCTGAGGGGTAGGAGAGGACGACATGGCAGCAAATATTGTCATGACTTTGGAGGACTGTAAGTGGAAGTCATAAGGTACATGGCCAGCATCAAACAGGAGATGGATGCACTGCTTGGCTCTGTGCCTGAGCATCAGCAGCTCCAGCTGAGAAGAGAGAGCCTTCCTTTCCAGTAACTACAGATCTCCTCTTGAAAGAAAAACCTTATTATAAAACTGGGAACATATATTTTGCTGTATTAAATGATTTTTATTTTTCTTATGTTTTTAAGTCATACAAAAATTTTGTAAATGCAAAGACGATGTTTTAATAAAATCCATTGCTACAATTCATTATTATGATTCACAGAGGTTCTCAGGTTATATGAAGTACTTCAAGTGAACAGAACACTGTTTTTTCCAGTCATGGTGGAAACAATCAGTGATTTGAAAATATATGTGTACTTTTTAGCAGTTAGTTTAGTAAAGCTTCTAAATTAAATCTGTCAGTACTCAAAACAGTGTGAAGAATCCTGTGCCAGCTTAGAGGAGACAATGAGAAAAATGTCCAAGGAATCCTAACACTGGGGATGGTCATTTTGACAACAGTGTGAGATTAGCTATTGACCTTAATGGAGCCAAGATTCAGTCCCAGAAGATTTAAAGGAATATCTCTGTATAATGAGGATTTGTTGCTTCCTGTACATGCCTCTTCTACAATTACAAGACAGCTTGGATTGTGGGAAAACAGGATGGGTTTGGAAAGAGTGGATCACAGCTTTTTTGAGCAAGTATGGCTATATGACAGGGTAAGCTTATGTGCCTTCCTTGGACTTCCTCCCTCAATAATGAATGAAACCTGGAGGGCATCCTCTCCTGTATATATATCTCATTAATAACTGATTAACTCAGCTGAACAGAAACATTTGGATTTATTGCTGACTTTGCTGGGATAGATAGAGTTAACCTCTCATTCAGACCCAGAACAGAGGGAGCAGAAAGACTCACTCTGCAGCAGCCTTTTCAGCACAAAGGCATTACCTTAAGCTTAAGGGTCAATTATGCTTCAACTGTGGTCTCTTGCACCTCAGATCAATAAAGGATTATCTCAGATCTGTCCTGTAACATCCTGATTCTCTGTGGGCAGCAGCATCAGCTGTCCAGGGTTTACATATTGCTATGGCAATGTGACCCAGAGCCTTGTTGCAGGACTCCAGTGTCACTGGGACTGTCCTTACTCCACAAAGCTTGATGGTTGTTTTGTTCATAATAGAATTACACCAGAGTAGGTGTGTTGTGCTGAAAAACATTTCTTCACGGGGACTCCAGACAAGACCAGGTCTTCACCACTTTGTCTCTGCCATGCTTTCTGTGAGATGCAAGGAGCGCAGGAGGGGCTTAGGGTGGAGGAGCCCAGCATTTACCTTCCTGGAACTTGCCCCGCAGGGATTGCCTCTGTCCGTTCCCTGACTCTCTGACACGACAACACACCAATACTGATTTCCCAGGCTCCTCCTTGGAAATACTCCTTCCTTGCCTCCCCCTCCTTCCCTCCCCTGCACCAGCTCCATGGAATTGAAGAGGGGCTGCTTGATGGGGTGAGGGCAGGTAAAGTCGCCATAGAAACCGGGACTCACCCGGGCCTCATTCGCACAGCGAGCGGCTCTCCCGCAGCCCGGAGAGAGCACAGAAGCTGCTGTAGGTATAGTCAAGTCACAGCTGATCCACTCTGTCTGTCATTTAAAACCCTCTAAAGCAATGTCAGCGTACAGAAAGCAGCAGATTTGGAGAAAATAACTTTCTCACTTGCTCTTTAAATCGGAATCAAAATTCGGTCCCTGAGTCAAAAGCCTTGCAACAAATCTGTCATGTGTACTTCTCAATACACCTACAGAGCTTTTTCTGTGCACATGCACCAGCTGGAAAACCTGATATAGTGAGGGTTTTTTTGCTTTGATGTGTGCCAGAGTCCTCTAATTTCTCTGAAAAGTACTAGGACATTATGTAAGAAGCTTGGATATGATCCAGATGTAGATAGCAGCATAACAAGCCTGATAAAAAACCCAGTAAATTGTTGAACAAAGGATCTCATTCACTGTTGATTTATTAATTTGCAGCTTGCCTAAACACAGTGATTTTTTATAGGATTTGTAAGTGTCAATTAACAAAAAAAATGTCCTGTCATCATACACAAAATCCATTGAGACATAGAAATGAAAAAAACTTGTTTTCAGAATTACTTATGTTGAGGTCTCACAGATGTTTAGGAGAAAAAAGGAACAGAGATAAGTTTGACAAAATTTTCAAAATTTCCTAGGCCAAGAGTTATCTTTGAAAATTGCATTAAGTTCACAAATGATATGTACAAAAATCCACTGATCCTAAAATACAGGTTACAGTGAAAAAAAGAACAGAGAAACCAAAGTAAAATGAAAAGAGAGATTATCCATAAGAAATGACAAAAAGGCAGAGAATAATTCAGCAGGTATCACAGGTGGAAAATCAACTAATTATCTAACATCAGATCTTGGAAAATCTAGGAGGAATTTTCATCTGGAAGCCTATGTATATGGTAATGTGTATGGTAATGCCACCTGGAAGTCAGAACAGCAAGATACAGTCCCAGCCTAAACAATTATGCACATCCATAATTATCAAAACAAGCATACCAAATTAACAGGGAGGAAATAAAATTTTAATTAATATTAAATGAGAAATAAATGAAAACATAAAACACTCTCAAGCCTCTCAGCTAAGGAAATGCAGACTGTTTATTCACCTGTTTCATCATGTCTTCCCTGCCTTTCCAAGATAAGGAGCTGAGGCCCCTGGTATTCGAAGGGAATTGGGCATTCTAGTGCCTACAAATAAATGAAGAAAAATTACCTACTGTGGAGACCCATGAAAAGTATTGTGTTTTGTTGGTCACCAGATGTATGAAACTAGGATGGCTCTGCTTCCCCCAAACTCTCTTTAGGCACAGAAGAAGGAGACTGCAAACCCCCTAGGATGCTAGAAGCACTGTTTTCACTTGCTTTAAGCTGTGGTGGAACACCATGGGGTAAGAAGCTCTGCAGTCTGCTCAAGAAAGTCACAATGAGGACTTTAAGATAGACACTAAGACCTTCATATTGGTTGTGGGCCACCTCTCAGTGTGATGCACAGGTTGTGGCACAGCTTCTCTGTCAGGAGACAGCAGGTAGACCCCAGATACAGCCTGTTCATGACTAATTTCTTTTAAGACCACCCATTTTAACTCTGAGATCACCTGCAATTGTTCATCTGCAACAAAAATACTTTATATTTCAAATCTCTTCCTGGAAAAGCTGCTTGTAATGTGTTAGTGTCCAAAGGAATATTGTTTACCTTCCATAGCCAGTGAGCATGCTGTATAAAATGCAATGAGACAGGGTACGAGACTGATTGATCTAGAGGAATTCCATATTTTGGCTTTCATTCCCACAGTCTTAGCAATAGAGTTTTCTCTACTCTTCCTCTACCATTAGCCTCATTAAATAATCAATGAGGCTTAGATACTAGTGCAATAAGTAGACTATTCAGATATATGCATGCATGAAAGCATTTATGCAAGTTTACTGTAATCTTATCCTCCGAAAAGAGTATGAGAAAGTAGAATGGCAGCAAACACGGCAATACAGAGACCTTTTTCAGTGTCTCAAATTCAAAACTGATACTTCTAAAGAAACCATTCTAGTAACATAAGGTATAGCAGTTTTAGAAGAGACAGAGAGAGGCTGACAGCATTACAGCATTTTTTTATCATTTGAAAGGGTTGAGCAGAACTGGACTGTTTCAGGGCATGTTCAGTTCTGTCATTATGTCTGAACAATAAGTACAATTGATTGCTGTAGGAATAAAATCAGGATTATGAAACTTCCTGAAGCCTTTGGAAAGGCTGAATGAAATGTGTGATAGTAAAATTAGAACTAAGCCTTTATTTTAAAAGAATTTAGTTATTAAAAGCAACAGACCTGATTTCACCTAGTTTTATTCTCCATTGGTGGAGCAAAAGATGCCTCTAATTTTCATTTCCATTTAAAACTTTTGTGCCTTCTCATAATCTTGTGAGTCTGAGAATCCAGTGAGGTGTTTGAATGCAAGGGTTAAACCAAGAAAGGTATGACACAGTGCATGAGATCCAGAACTGGGATATAGGTGATCCCTTACAGATATGAAAGCTGAAGCTGCTTCCTTTACATAGCAGTAAAAGGCAACATGACCTACTTCTCCCATTGGAATGACTTGCCAGGGAGGGTGCAGATGGCATTGATGTACCTTTGGTGGGGCATCCTGTCCCCTTGGTAGGTAGGGTCTGCTGATGAACAGAAGGTGCAGCCTCAGTGTGCCGTGCTATAGCTGTCTCTGACTGAGAAGCAGCTGTTAAGGAGGAGGAGAAGGAAAAAGGAGGGAGAAATGGCAATCAGACCACCATGATTTTGCATAATGATCTGGCTAAACAGGTATGCCAAACTATGTGCCTTTTAATAAATGATTTGGTGCTGTTATTTCTGTTCTACTGAGTTGTATGAACATAAAATATTTGGGGTTTAGCTTGGTTTTTTCAGCCAAGTGTTATTCCTATCTAACATCAAGCTTTCTCCTTTCTGAAGTGTGGTGGTTTGGTGCTGTATAATACTGATATCCAGTACCTCTGGAAAGCTTTTCCATTTACAAGTAAATAAGAAAACAGAACAGTTGTAATGTATTCATTGTTTACTCTCAAATTATCTCTTGAGGTGCTTAGTCAACATATTAGAAATTGGTGAATCAAAGTCTCAAACTTATCTTTTATTTCAATGGACAGAGAAAACGGGCCTTGGCCTGGGGTATAATTAGTCGTGTCCAGCACATCCTCCTGGGCAGGGAGATAAACTGCAGCCTCTGCCAGCTGGGGCAGTGCCAGTACCATGAATTAGCACAGCATGCTCCAGAAGCTTCTCTTTCTGCACCAGCATAACCCAGCATATTCCCAAGAGGGCAGAGGAGGTGAGTAAGCAAGTGGAGAAAGTACAGCAATTGTGAGCCACCCAGGCATTTTCCTGGAAAAGCATTCTCTCCAAGCCGCTTCTGAAATCTGTTATTAAAGTATTCTCTACTGAAAGCTAGGAGGTCATGCTTTGGTCACACTTTTAGGATGTTATGTAAAGGGATTCTCTTCTTAACTTAGGAAAAGAAACTTATATGACTTAAAGTAAAACTCTGTTTGGAGGATAAATTCTTCCTCTCCTTTCTCATGCTCTACTTTCATCTCTTGCGTAACTACATACAACTTAATGCAGTTGTAGGCTGAACACAAAAATGTGTCTCTACATGAGCAAGCAATACTGGGGACTAGAAAACAAGGTATTCACATCTCTAATTTGAGTCAAAACAATTCTAGCTATTGAAGACAAGAAAGTAATGAAAAAGTCATAGGTATGCTCTACCAGGGTGCAGCAGGTTGCCAATGCTCTGCACAAAAATAAATCTAAGGCACAAGAATGAAATAGAAATGAAGAAAACAGAAGAAGGTGGAAAAGAGAGAGGGGCAAAGCTAGAGTGTGATACTAACAGGATAAGCATTGTCATACAGAGCCACATTTTTCTTACTGATAGGTGTCTGTGGTCAATAGTGCATGTTGAAAGAGAATGCAAAACCACATACTAATACCTCTGCCAGACCATCTCCAAGATCAAAAAAATAGTCAGAGGAGGGGTGGGTTTTGCACATGTTTGGCCTTTTTTGTCTCCAACTAATTTTTTTTTCCATTACTTTCTTCAATCACTTTTTAAACTCAGGTAGACATTTATATTCACAACACTTTGTGACAGGGAGTTGAATAGCTAAACCACAAGGACTGTTTTCTAGGTTTTTGGAATGCATCACCTGCTTGTTTCTTTCCTTCACATCTGCACTATTTGTGTGGGAAGAGACTGTGACTAACACTGAACCTTTTACACTTATTTACCTTCCTTACTAAAGATTGTAGGGACTTGTGTCACATTTCTCTTCCGTCACCCTGTCTCCAGTCTGAAGATTTCTGCCATACCTGATCATTCCTTGAGCAGAGACACTTCAGGCCCTGGCCACCCTCCCCTGAACCTCACCCCTTTCCACTATGCCTGGTTTGAGATGGGGAACCAGAACTGCTCTCAGTAATCAAAATCTCTCCGCACCATGGAATTATACAGGATCACTAATTATATTTTCTGGCTTGTTCTCTACTTCTTACAAAATAATTTCTAGTATTTTATTTCCATTGTTTTCCCTGACATCCCCCAGTGTATTTGTACAACTGTTCGGCACCATGTCAGTGTTTCATTTCTGAATGACAATAGTCAGCTGAGAGCCCCTTGTTTTCTCTGTGAAGTTAAGACCTTTCCTTCTGTGTATTATTTCAATCCACAGGTTTTTAGAGACTCTACGATAAAATCTGCTCAGAAATGGAATTTTTAACTGTATTAATTTTTATATATGGGTCTCTTCATACTGCACTTACTCAGGGGTAGATATAATTATTGTATGTTTTATATCATGATCTGTTAGTAATAGAAAATGCCCACAGAGATCTGGCAGAAAATTTCCTGGTGGAAATACATCTTATTTCAGAAAAAGAGTGCTTTAAGTTATGTTGATTTTATCCATTTCCCCCAGAAAAATAAATTATATGAGTAGAATATTTTTGTGCCCATGTCAATTTTTATAACTCTGTCAGCATTTAGACAGAGTGGAAATTATGAAAATTAAGTCAACTGTCCCAAACCACACTGAGAAACTGGCAATTTTTACGACCATAAGATTGATCTTTACTGTCAGACATATGGCCTGACAATGTAGGTGAAGATAATCTGATGACCTGGCTTCCATTTGGACACTACCACAAGAAAAGAAGAATCTGTATCGTTCCAAAAGCATGACCAAACTCGTTGTAGGTGGTATAAGATGCCATCACATCACATAATTGTTTTCTATAGAAAGTTCATCCAGGCAACTCACCCACCAAGGGAACAGAAAGCATGGTAAATAATGTCCATTACTTAAAAGAAGGGACTGTTGTTCTTGTCCTTCTGAATGATATTGTGTAAATGAAATGCTATGTTGTTGTGATGACCTTAATACTTCTGTTCTGTATATTTGCTGAGATCAGGACCTATGTTCTAGTGGAAACTATCTAGTGCTCTTATAGGAAATTTTCTCAACTCCAACTCCAGAAACACTTTTTATTTTCATTCTTCACATTTTCAACCAATTATTCTGTTTACTTGGTATGATTGCAGTTGTTTTTTATGTGTTTCAAAGACTTAAAAAATCATTAAATATTAATAATTTTAAAAGTAGCTTTTCATCGTCCCAGTGATTTTCTTATTCAGCATTAATGTTCCATTTCCTATTTTCTGGTTGTCCTCAACTCATCACATCTATATATATCCTGTTCATGCAGTCCCACGGCTCGAGTCTGGAGGACATGCACCTGCATGGGGGGAGCACCTTTCTGCATCCCAGATATGTTGGTTTAGAAACGTTGAGTCCTGCTTGGCATATCAGGAGAGGTGGAGAGGATTGTCAGGAAGGGGGGTAGCTGGAAAGGGGGCAGCCCGTCTCCCCTCAGATTGCCCTTGCCCAAGGACTGCAGAAGAACCTCAGCGTTAAGTAAACATCTGCATGTAATATACAAACCCATGCATGTGTATGGGTTTTTTTGTAGATGTGCTAGCACACGTGTATGCACACACATTTGTGTACACATGTGTGCACAGTGTGCATGTCTATATACAGTTTGTATATCAACGTATGCATGTGTGTATGTACATGCTGGTATACCTCTCGGCACGAAATCATCACTTAATTGTCCTTTGGGAGGAGTTTCCAGCTCGGAAACCCACGGCTGGAGGGAAGTGTCCCCCGCCCCGCCCGCCGCGAAGGCGCTGCTGGGGCTGAGAAGCTCCCCCGGCCCTGTCAGCTGCTGCAGGAGGAGGGAGAGGAACCCCAAATGGAGCACTGCTCCCCCTGAGGCTACTCTTGCTGGGTGTTCACAAAGACACAGGTGACTCCGGGACACTTCCACGCACAGCCATCACATGGCAAGGGTCCCTCCTCGGAGGGAAGGAGAAAGCAAGCAAGCCTTTCCCCCCTTTTTTCTTTGTAATTGGGAAAGACTTTAAGCGCAAAGTCTTAAGAGCCTCCTGAAGTGCTTCAGGGCAAAGGTAAATTCGCCTCACGATAGAACAGAGAGGTAAAGCAGGTTTTCCCGCGATACGAGTACAGAAAGGGTCAGTGGCCCGTGGGTCCCTGCGTTGAGGAGGGTAAATAGCCCCAGGGAATGCTCTCCAGCGGCGCAGAGAGGGGCTGCCTTTGTCTCTGCCCCTCCGGGCGGCAGCGAGTCTTGCCGAAGGGGCACGGGCGGCGAACAAAGGAAAGAAAGCTTTGTCACCGCAGACCTGCCCGTACGGAAGGTGCCCGGCGCCCCTGCCCGGACCGAGCAGGTTCCCCTGAAGGGGACGCTAAATAATTGACCATAATCGATCGCCTGTACACATTGGGAAGAGACAGCGGGCGCATCCCTTGCTTGCAGCCTGCTCCTTCCCCATTTGCGCTGTAATCCTATTCCACCATGTGCAGATAGATGAAGGGACGTAATTCAGCCTTCAGGCCTGGGCGGGGTTCTCGCCGTTTAATCTTTTCCTTTCTCTTCCCTTCGCTGCTTTCTTCCCTCCCTCTCTCCCCCCCCCCCCCCCCCCCCCCCCCCCCCCCCCCNTCTCCGCTCCTTTAAACCAGGACAAAAGGCAGAAGCACTCCCAAATCTTAAACCGCGTTTGCGAATTCTCGGCAGGGCACAGGCGGGCACCCGGTGGGACGATGGGCCGGGAGGATGCTCTGCCCGAAGTTCCGGGCACGGGAGAGCCCCGCGCCGGCGCGTGGAGCCACCAGACTGCTCCCTTTTGTTGCTTCCATCTATTTACTCCTTTTTCCGCCTGGACAGCTGTTCCCGACAGGAAAACCTGCGGAGACGCCGCGTCCCGGCGCCACGTGGGTTTGACTCTGGGGAGAAGGTCGAGCTTCGGAGTTTTGTGAGGACAGAGATTTAGGACTTGGTCTCAAAAGGGGCTTTCGTTGTGCCAGTTAAACATATATAAATTATATGTATATATATATGTATATGTGTGTGTGTGTGTATATATATACATACACAGATAGATATATAGCTATATCTATCTCTAAAATCAGCCAACTTAACCGTAGGTGGTAGCCGAACTTGGATTTTGGGGCATGCAGGGTAGGGGTTGTGTTCTGGCAGGTCGTGGTTGAGTCTGATGTCTTAGTTGTAGTGAAAGTTCCTTAAAAGATTCAGGTACAGCATAGGGTTCCCCATGATTAATTTGAATTTCATTTCTTATATTTCATACCTGTATAGCTCCAAACAACGGTAGGGTGGGAATTCTGTTTGTGGTGGCTAATAGAAATGCAAAGAAAATCTTTTATAAAGTGTTGTCATACAAATTTTATAGCTCTACACTCCCATGCTTTCTTTTTACTAACTAATGCTTGGGAAGTGTCTGCCAAATTGTGTCATTTTGAGCATTAATTTCCAGAATATTGGTTTAAATCAGGTTATTAATGACGGTGCACTTGAGAGGAAATGATGTAGTCCTGCCAGTGAGAGCACAGCAAACACAGCCTCATTGTCTAGTGTGTTCCAGGGAGTAAACCAATTGTAAGGGCACGGTATAGTCTCTACATTGATTTTCCCTAGCCGTGCTTCTTTATTTATTCCCTGTTCTAGCAGGGAATGGTTAAGCCATGTTCTGGGAGGGAACGGGCAGGCAATGTTAGGAATGCTGTCATTTCTGCTGTTGCCCATGTCTTTTCCCTAAGGAGAGTTGAATAAAGGCTGTGTGAAAACAGGTTGTGGATCATAGCCATTATTTTCAGAATATATTGGGGACATTAGCAGCATGATATGGCTTTTGACAGCCCTTTTTCATAATCTATTGTGGTCATGAAAACTCTGGTTGTGTCATTATAGGGGTAAATTGCCAAGTGAGCATCCTTCAGAGAATGCTACATAACATTTGTTCTGGGTTAGTGTGTATTCCTTGCTTCCTCTGTTTTGAAAATCTGCATATCTGAACCTATCGATCTGCATAACTGGTAACAAACATGAAACGGTCTTAAATCCTGACAGCACCTCTGGATAACAAATTGGGGCAAATGTATGTTTAGAAGCTGATTGCAGAACCCATTTCCTTTATGACCCTCGATTCCCGAGTCACCTTGCCCCGGAAGAGTCGCTGTCAAAGCTGAAGGGAAATCTATAGTTGCTTCCACGTGTGCAGCCCTTTGTACAGTAGCTTTCCCCCATTCGGCCGTGATAGACATTGGGACGAGGCCTTTTACCAGGCAGAGAGCTGCATTAGCAACCCAGACTTGGTGGTGAGGACAAGGGGAGAGGGAAGTTTGCGTGTGTAAGGAAATTCATCCCTGGTGTGGCGGCCCGGCGGGGGAAGGCTCGGCATCGGGGCTGAGGAAACGCCCCTAGGTGCAGGCGGAGTGGGAACGGGCCTCAGCCGAGCCCTTCGGGGCCTTCCACGAGTCGCTCCGGTTGGCTCTGGGCTGTGGCCTCGACCGGATTCTCCCCGGCCGCTCCGGGGGACGGCTCCGCCCGCAGGTGGGCGCGGGTCAGGGCCGGGGGCCGGCGGGGCTCCGCGGCGGCGGGCAGCGGGCGGGCTGGCCATCGCCGTGGCCGGAAAGCCCGTTTCCCCGTCCTCCCCGTCCCCACCCCGACTGCTTCTTCTGTTCTCCCCCCCAGCTCCCGGGGCGGCGGCGGCGGAGGAGGCGGAGGAGCCCGCCGGTGATGGACGCGTCCCCGAGATAGCCGCCGCCATGAGCCAGCCGCCTGCAGGGGGCGCGGCCGCCGAGCCGCGCCTGCATCCCGAGGGCAGCAGCGGCAGGAAGCAGCCGCGGGCATCCTCGCCGGCCCGGGCCCGCGACACCGCCCCGCGCCCGCCGCCCGGCGCCGCCAAACCCGCGCCCGCCGCCGCCAAAGGCGCCTCGGCGCGGCCGCCGCCCGGCCAGGCCCCCCGAGCCGCCCGCGGCCGCGCCGCCGAGAAGCCGGCACGGGGAGCTGTCCAGCCCGGCGCCGGTGCTGAACCGCCCCCCGCCGCCGCCGCCGGGAGAGGAGCGGCCGCCGCCGCCGCCGAGGAGCCGCTGCCGCCGCCGGGCGCCGCCGAGGAGGCGCCCCCTGCAGGGAGCGGCGGGGGCGAGCGGGAGGGGGCGGCGGTGCCGCCGCCCAAGCAGTGGCGGGGGAAAGCGGGGCGGTCCCCGCTGAAGGGCGCGGGGGAGGCGGCCCCGGCGCCTCCATCTTCCTCGGGCGCGGGGAAGGGCCGCGGTGCGGCGGCGGGCGGCGGCGGGTACTGGAAGGAGGGATGCCTGCAAAGTGAGCTCATCCAGTTCCACCTCAGGAAAGGGCTGGCGGCGGCCGCCCAGATGCAAACCAAGGGCAGCAACCACAGCAGCAGCAGCGGCAGCGCTGCCTCCGCTGCCTCCGCGGCCGCCGCCCCGGCCGAGCCTCCCCCGGCCGCCTCCGCCTCTTCGCCCGCTGCCATGGCGGCGGCCGGGGCGGAGGGGCTGCGGCAGGGCGAGACGGAAGGCGACGGCAGGAGCTGCGGCCCCGAAGGCGCCCTCAGCCCCCACCTGCAGGAGGAGATGCAGGAAGAGATGGAGAAACTGCGGGAGGAGAACGAGAGCCTCAAGGTGAGGGGCCGGGGCGGCGGCGGGGGTGGGGGAGAACCAGGGCCGGGCGGGGGCCGGGCTGCCTCCCGACGGGAGGACCTTCCTGGCCTCCCTCTCGCGGCAGAAGGGCTGGAGGCAGCGTTAAGATGGCTCTGTCGTGGGGAGTGCGGGTAGTGCCACATCCCTGCTTCATTATAGCGGTTAGAATGAGCTGGATTGTATTTACCTGCCGTCCCTGCGGGGCGGAGCTCCATTTTGGCTGCCTTCCCCTATTTGTGGTTTTTGACCCACCTGTTGCGTCCCTGTCCCCTTCTCGCCCCCGTGCCAGAACGAGATAGATGAGCTGAGGACAGAGATGGACGAGATGAGGGACAGTTTCTTTGAAGAGGATGCTTGTCAGCTTCAAGAAATGCGCCATGAACTGGAACGAGCCAACAAGAACTGCCGGATCCTCCAGTACCGGCTGCGCAAGGCTGAGCGCAAGAGGCTCCGCTACGCCCAGACCGGCGAGATCGACAACGAGCTCATCCGCAGCATGGAGCAGGACCTCAAGGTACAGATGTGAGCTGGTGTCAAGGGGAAAGGAGCGTCTCAGATAGAGACACAACCATGCTCTTGGTCCTCATGACTCAGGTGTTTCCATCCATTCCACTGTGCACCCACTGCAGCTCGTGGAATAGCTATGGCCAAGCTATTCTTGGTAATAGGAGCCCTTATTGGATGTAGATAGGCTGTTTTCAGCCTCAGACCTATCATTTTTTGTAAAGGTAATGTGCAAGGAGTTACTCAAAAGCAAATTAGGAGGTTTTTTTAAAGGTTTTGGACTCTTTATGATGACTGCAAAACATAATCTCCCACTGCAAAATTAAACTGATCTCACCAAACAGCCCCATTGTCTTTGAGGGGATTTTGTCACTCTTTAGTGAAAGATTTTAGGGGGCAAGCAGATTGAATACTTGCAGTCCCAACACTAAATCCTTACTCTGTTGCCATCTGTAAAAAACTACTGTTATGTTCAATGAATCCAGGGTTTTTCACATCCACCTGAAACCTTAGACAAAACCCGTCAAATTCCAGTGTGTCATCAACTGTATTTCAGCCATAAGATCTGAATGAACCACAGGCTCTTGCTGAGGAAAAGTTTCAGTCCTCATTTAAAGATTGTCATTGGTAAAATACCCATCATGTCCATTCTAGATTGGTCCAATTACAGAGAAAAAACCCCCTTTATTAACACAGTTGGAAGTTTAATTTCTGCTTCCATTCATAGGATATTGAAAGACTCCTGCTGAATCAGACACCTAAACATTTTTCAGTTGACTGGTCTCCCAGTCAACTTACCTTTTCTCATGGAAGTGCAGACCTGTATAGGAAATGTGAGCTTTATTGGCCACACTTCTGCCTAGGACTCTAGTTACCTATGGCACGTGGACTCTCTGGGCACAGTTTAAAATGTGAATTTAATATATGATTATGAACAAGGGTATTTTTTAACTTTCTTTCTGATAAATGTGGTGGATAAATACAGATGGTATGTTATTCCCAGGCCTGGTTTGGATCATCTTGTCTGAAAGTTTTCAAGCTTGTCGTCACTATTATTAAAATTTCTATTTGATATTACTTTCCTGTGCATAATCAAAACCTGCTTTTTCTGTTTTGACTGTGACAGTTCTATAAATACAGGTGCCCATGTTGTTCCTTGCAAAATAGAGTCTCACTGATCAGAAGCAAAATCACCCCCTTTTCTTGGGGGTTTCTGTTCAAAACAAGGGATATTTTGCACACTTAGAATGATGCTTGGGTGGCCAGTTGAGACACACACATTTGCAGGCAGAATTTGAAGGTGGACCTTCATATCCCAAGTGAATTGTGATTCCAGCTTATCTATAACTCTAGTTGGCTTCTTTGTTGGCTCAGTGTTACTTTTATTAACAAATCTACAAATGCAGGCTGGGGAGGGCACCTCTGCTGAGGTGCTTGTCTGCCAGTATAAGAGATAGAAGCAAAGGCCTTGGATTAAGCTGGACAAAGAGCTTGCTTTAATTAGCATTTCTCCCATGTGTTTCCCAGTGTGACTGACTCTTTGGAAAGGAGCAGTGTTCTTCTGGAGTGTTCTCACCGTTACATGAATGTGTTCTGCTTTGGAGTAGGGATGAATGTCTAATGCCAAATTTCTGCCTAATAGAGTTCTGAGTGCTGGCTAACCATAATTATAACTCATGTGGGGGTTTCTGTAGTGTTTCCAAGTCCTCTTCTGAAGAAAGACTATCCAAATTGACACTGTTCATTTTGGTTGTTCATTTCACAATATATTAGGGAACTTGGTCCTTCAGAGATACAGTCTTGCAACTAGCTGTATTAAAATGTATCTCACATATGCCTGTAATAAAATGTATCTTGCATAAGTGAGTCCCATTTCCCATGTGATCTAGAATGCTGGGTATTTTTTTCTGCATTAATAGCTATTCCACCAAATTTTGTGACAAAGCATTAGCTATCAGTAATAATATTACAATTTGGTTTTATTTACTGATCCAGACTGTGTCTATAGACTGAAGACAGATTCTGGTAGGTTGCTGTTTTAAATATCCCCCATGATTTTCCATTTACTTTGGTTGGACATCCAGATGAGCAGTTTAATAATACTCAGTGTAGGAAAAGACATCCAGCTAAAGTCCTGTGGTGTGTTTCTCAGCTCATTCTGCAGTCTCTTTGGACTATGGTTATAATTGAAATTCCCCTCCACTCGCTCTTTCTGTTGGGCATTATGTGTCTTGAGTGCAGTGGGGGAGGTTATTGAATGATCTTGTGCTACACTGCAGTGTTGTATCTGTAATTCACACACACACACTGGGTTTCTTGTCAAGGCAGGCTGAGTCACTAGCTGCTGCTGATTTCTGATAGATTGGATCTTTCTAGATGCTTGCTTACAGTTATTATTTTTTCTCTAGAGTTTTAGTAGGTCAACAAACTTCTGACATACTAACATAAAGATGGTTTTGAGTGAAAGCCATGAAGGACAGCTCGCTGAACTCCCCTGGCTAATGCTAAGTAGGATTAATTATGTTTTTCAGTGTTCTAAAAAAAGCAGGAAATTAGGCTTTTCAAACTATGTGTATGTGTGTCTAAATCACTGTCAACACAGTGATTAGTGTATATTTAAATATTTTTGGTGTGTGATTATAGTTTCTGGTGATTTCACAAAATATAGTGCAAGTGGTTTCCAGGACAAGATTCTCATTACTTTTCCTGAGGAAGAGGAATTAGATCTTGCCATATGCCTTTTAACTTTATTCCTGTGAAAATGCATTTAAAAACCCCAAACAACCAAAAACCTTAGTGTTTATTTTCACTGAAAATATCAGACATCATTGTGAACACAATGTCAGTAAAAATGTTTTTTGTTTGCATTTTAACCTTAAAATGAGCCAATAGTAGTAAATATTTTCATTAACTGTCCACCAAGGAGAGAGAAACTAGTAGAGTCAAAATAAACACCTCCATTTGCAGTCACAGGTCGACACAGGTAGGGAAGACCTGGAGAAGACAGGCCCTGCTTTTAGATGCTGTTGCATGTCAAGTATTTGAAGGGTATGTGCTTTAGTGCATCGAAAAGCATAAGTTAGCTGTGGTTGGGAGAGTAGATGATGCACTGTCTCCAGGAACAGTGAAGGTCCTGTTTAACTACTGATGTGACAGAACCTAAGAAGGAGTTGGGGTTTAATGTCTGATGTGGTTTCCAGTGAAGTCCATAGGGATAGTGTACCATTTTTTTGGAGGAATTGGCTTGAATTTGGAATTATTTAGAATTCTGTCTGTGGATGTCCTTGTCTACCTGTTTCCTTACATACCTCTTCCATCAAAACACCCAGAATTAGCTTCTCAATGGTTGCTTAAGCACTAAACACTGCAGCAGTAAATTTTTTTAACCTTTCTTTTGATATACCATTTCATTTAGGTTGCAAAAGATGTATCGGTGAGACTTCATCACGAGTTAGAAAATGTGGAAGAAAAACGTACTATAACAGAGGATGAGAATGAAAAATTAAGACAGCAGCTTATAGAAGTTGAAATTGCCAAACAAGCCCTACAGAATGAACTGGAAAAAATGAAAGAGGTTAGTGTTGCTATTTACTTCTACACTGATTATTGGAAGATCTTAGATTCTTACTGATAAACTGGTTTTGCTCTACAACTTGTTTTGGGGCAAGCAATACGGCTGTCAAAAGCTGAAAGTTGCAAGGAGTGCCAAAGGACAACCTGATGATTGTGAAGCTGAGAAGAAACTGAAATATTTGGTGTTTTCTAGGCAAAACAGCGACCAAGTGGTGCATTTTTTTTCTCTCTACTAAGAGGGGAATATGAAACTAGTGATAATGAGTTCAGAGGCTTTGATACATTGTACCTACATAAATATTCATACAATAAGTGTGCTCAAGTGTGTCAGAGGCATCTAACTTTACAAATTATGTTTCCCACAGGCTTTTACAAAGATCAATGGTTTTCCCCTTGCTAACTACTGCTAGGGACTAGCAGGCACGCCGAGACTGGGAATCTAGCCACCTCCCTGTCTTGTTCAGCCATGCTGTTTGGAGTATTGGGAAGTGAGAGACTCTACCTGGCTTTTCAACCTAAGCATAATTTTTCATTTTATCTAATCAATCTTCAAAATTACTCCAGCTGCCATTATATAGATGCAAGATACTGCACCATTAAGTAAGCAGAAAATTGCATTATAGCAGTAATAGCCAGGCTGACAGAGATAACAAAGCAGCAGTACAAGGAGAAACTGTTGACTAAGAATGACTTCTCAGAATAGGTTTTAAAAACAGCTCTCCTGTTTCCTGTTCAAGATTTAAAATTCAATGAATGCCCCTGATTTTCACTTTTAGCAATATTCTCTAGTAGTAACACCAGTGGCTTTGATCTTGTATGAAGCAGAAGTGATGTATTTCAGTTTTCAAGAAAGGCAGGAAATTTTCAGTTGCATGATGTTAAGGCATTTTTAGGAACTGCAAATGAGTCCTTTAAGTGATGTAGTATTAAAAAATATTAAAATGTTTTTTTTACAGGAACTGAATTTCCAGCATGCTAGTAGAGGTTAAACAGGTGGTTTGTTCCACCTTCTGCTGCTTTCCCAGATAACTGCTGATTTTAAAAGGGCATGAAAAAAATCTGAGCCTTAGTCAGGTTCCTCTCATCTCCCTGAGTCTTCCATCTTCTGTTTTCTCTTTGATTACTGCTGTTAAATAGAGCTTGGTTTCTTGGAGTAACCTCTTGATGAGAGCATGATATTTCTGTAATTGTCTTTATAAATTGTCCTTAAGATTGGCTTTACTCCAAAGTTTTTGTTATTCTTCTCCATTCAGACTCTACTTTCTTTTAGGTTCTCATCTCTGGTTCCTCCTTCTAAGAGGTTATACTACTGTAAAATTCTTTGAAGCATCTTCAGATTATAGTGATGTTTAGTGGCAATTTAATAGTTTGTGTTCTTTGATATTAAGCCAGTTAAAGGAGTTCTTCATCCCTGTCATCACTAGTCACTTCCCCATTATCGTGGTTCTTCCCTCTGGCCCGCCATGCAGAACTACGATTCTGTTGCTCCCACACTGCTCTCCACTTCTTTCTCTGGCTTAAGTGTTTAGCCCGTTCTGTTTTTGCTGTTGGTATCAATGAAAGGGTGCTGGAGACTCCAGAAGAGATGGTGTCATGTTTAGGGTGTCTGTTACACAATAATGGTTTTCATGAATCTGCAGCAGATGGATGATTCCCAGTGGTACAGAATGGGGGCACTGAGCCAGAATGAAAACGTGAAGTAAGACTTGACACCATAGCAGGGGTGGAGTTGACAAAAGTCAGAAATACATCCTTATACTGAAGCAGGGAGAACTGCCTTGCACAGTCATTGTATGTGTCACCATAATTAGGCAGGATTTATGTATTTCAAATAGGCTCCTGAGTTGCTTTCAGTGGGTGAATGCTGCTTTTCAGGCCAGGACTTTCAGCACGGCATGGGGGAAGTTGGAGGATAGTTGAGGAGGTGCAAGTCAGAGAAAAACAAGCTTGAAGGAAAGCCAAATTATTATGCACACTGCAAATATACCATGATTTGGGGGACCCATGGAAACATGCTGATAAAGAATATTAAATCTTACAGAATTGAAATTTAGAATCTGTGAAAAAGCTATGAAAATGTTAATACAAAAAACCCTGTGAAAACAACCGAAAGCAGTCTGCATTAGAATTTTCCTGTGACAAATAATTTTTCTTCTTCTCTGGCAACTGAAGGTTTCATGCATTTTAAATGTCATTGTCAGATAGTCATAATGTTGATTTTCTGTTTGGTTGTGAGTTATTTCCTCTAATTTCATGGTTTTATAACCCTTTCTCATTTCAATACAGCCATTATAACCAATGGAACCTCCTGCTTAAGGGAGTTCTACTCAAATTGAAATATGGGGAAGACCTTTCCTCTGGATTGTGATCTTTACTTTATTGAGCTTAGAATTAATGAGAAAGTATCTCTCCAAAGACAAAGAAACATTTTTGTTTCACAACATAGTAAAAATGCTTGGAGATGTAATGATTGATTTCTGTATTTTTGTCATCAAATATACTGCAGAAACCCAAACATTTCCATTCTTAAAATCTATTTATGTACAACTGCCATGTGAAATTTCTTATTCTTTTATAATGAACAGTGTGAGATAGCAGAGAATTAAAATAAGACTTAATAGAAAATGTAAGAAAAAAAGCATAATTTTTGGTAGGTAGTCTCCAGGGCAGGACCAAAGCCAAAGTTCTCTCTGTGTGGATTCTCTGTTGTTTCAAAAAGCATGGAGACTTGACTGAAAACATGTAGAAAAGATAAAAGCTAGCAGATGTGTTGGTTTAGAGTCAAATCTGGAGTTCTCCAGTGAGCATTTGGGTGAATATAGACATGTGAATGTATTTGTCCATTAATATAAAGAGGTAATTGCTGTTTGCCTTCTTGATTTGGAGCTTTTGGGAAAAAATGATTAATTCCACAACAAATTAGAGATTGTTGTTGATGTCAGCAGAAGCTTGGAAGCATCCAGGAGTTGGAAGGTGTTCCAGCAATGCATTTCTCTCAGTTACTTTTGCTTTCAGTCCACCGAACTGCAGCTGCTCGGTTGAAAGATATTCCTGCATATGTTCACACAGACACACAAGGTTTTTAATCTGTGTTGGTTTTATTTGTAGCAACTGCTGCTGCTTTCTTCTTTAATGTTGGTTGCTGTCAACTGTATTGCTTTTTGGGAAACTGAAAACAAAGCAGAGGAATTGTTTTTTAGTAGGAAAGAGAAACCAATAGTAGCCAGACATAATTTTTCAGGTATTAAAAAAAATTATCATGGTAATAATGATGAACATGTTGTTCATTGATTAATTAATTAACTGTCATTAATTTGTTGTTAACAGGTAAAGCCTAGCTAATGCTTGTAAACCTTTCTGTTATCATGTAGTAAAAATAATTTTTTTTTTGCTGTAGCTATGTAGCAAATACCCAGTGAGCTGTGCCTTAGTGGTTTGTTGTGAGACAAATGAAGCAGGGGGGAAATATGATAGATGTACTGGGCCCTGGGCTTTATAAATCCTCGTTGCAATGCAGACATGCAATTGCAAGAAGCACAGTGTTTTTCGGGGACCTGTGTCTCTGTGGATGGGTACAGATTGCTCTGCTACTGCTCCATGCTGGGCAGATGCCAGGCAGCTCGGTTCTTACAGCTACTTTAGGGTGATGTTGTCAAGCCACCATTTTCTTCTTCTAAGCAGAGACTTTTAGTTCAGATACAGAACCGGTGATAAACATGGCACATGAACCAGAGATGTCTTCTGTCCCTTCAGCTCAGACTGCAGGCAGAGGAGTCTATGCCTCCCTACATGGGTCTGTGTTTTGCTGTAGTGGTGCCTGTCTTGTCAATCTGGTTTGTACCTTCTGGAAATGGAAGAAGGCAATAGCATCTGGGGAACTGGGCACCGGAGCTGGGAGGAGGAATCTGAATTCTGTTCCTTATTTTGGCACTAACCTGCAGTGGGACCACAGGAAAGTGATTACGCTTTTCTGCTTACTCTTGCAACCTTTGCCTGCCCTGTTTAAGCACAGATTAGCTCTTTATACATCTCTGAGTGTTCAGGCTTCATAGACATCAGAAGGACAGCTGGAAATTTCACCACAAAAGCTGCTGCAAAAAAACCCCAAACAATTCCAAATTCTCCACCCCCCACCCAGCAAAAAAACTCCAACCCAAACCAAAAAGCAAACAAACATCCCCCCCCCCAAAAAAAAAGCCCCACAAACCCAAAACCCACAAAAAAGCAGAACAACCACCACCGTACTCAAACCAACAAGCCCACTCTGTGAAAGATCTGGTAAGATTCTTTCCCAGTCCCTTTGATCACCAGTACCAGCTTGCCTCACTTTTCTTGTCTGAAAAACCAGTATCTCTTCTTTCTCATAACCCTTTCTTTCTTTAAGCCCTTTCCCCTGCCATTTAACCACAACCACTTATTTCAAGTCTTTCTTCTATAACTCACAAAGTCTCACATTCTCCAGATTTTTCCCCTCAGTCTTGATCCTGTGTCTTTTTCTTCTCCATCTTCTTCTCCTCCTTCTTCTTCTCTTTCTCTTCTTCTTCTCCTTCTTCTCATTTTCCTTTTCCTTTTTCTCTTTTCCTTTTTCTCTTTTCCTTTTTAGTTTTTTCTCTTTCTCTTCCACTTTGTTACTTTCTTTCTTTTTCTCTTTTTTTTATTTTTCTCTTTTTATTTTATGTCTGATAGTAGTGGTTGTTTTGCTGTCTTTTGATTTCTAAGTCCCAGTCTTGTCCTTCTCTCCCATCATTCCTTTCTTCCCTGCATCCTTCCAACTCTTCTTGAGTGTTCAATCTCTTCTCTGGCTTTCAAGAGTTTTCTAGTTCATTTTGCTCTTATTCTGCTTGAAATATATTATCCCCATTTCTTAGCTGCAGCTCCTATCTGCTGTGAAATTTTTACTTTTCCCCTGCTTCCTCCACCCCCTCATGCAAATCTGTCAGCTTTCTTAGTTTGTTCTGTTCCTTTCCTTGTTTCCAAGCCTTAGCTCTTCATTTTTGCATCTGGACTGAGAGCATTGGAGGATCACTCGCTGTGCTAGGGAACAGCTACTGTGTCACTGTGAGCACCTGAAGGAAGGTTTCTGGTTCTAATGCCTGGCTCCAGCTTTATCCAGAGCCTCATGGAACAATTGCAGGACTAGTTAGGCTTTGCTTTCTGGCCCTAGAGTTGGAACATAATCTGTCAGCTGGAGAAAATGTGCAGATTGATAGTTGGCAGTGGGAGAGGGTGAGGTAATTCATAAATACTAAATTTTCAGCAATTGAAACTGATAAGCTCCAATAAATAATTAGCTGGTAATATATAGGAACAAAAAATTTCTAAAAGATTACGTCATCCTTTTGATAAATTAGGAAAGTATGAGGTATACATCGTATATAAACAGAAAAATGTTCCAGAGCACAGACTTAATGGAACGCCTCAAGAGAACAGTTGCTAGAATTATTTACTATGAGCAAACAAGAATATTCTCATCTGAAAAAGAGCTGAATAATTTGCTGAAATTTCCCAAAATATTAACAGTGTTGGAACTTATCCCAGGACAGATGCTTGGTGTGGAAAACCTGCAATGTTTAAACTGTAATAAAGTTGCAAGAAACTGGAAACAAGTCTCATAAAGAGTGGTTGTTTGCAGCATTTCCAACAGGCAAGGCAACAATATCCAACAGTAGCATTACAGTTTTGGATGCTTTCAGAACTTTCTCACCTGGTATTTGTCTTGATCCCTTCTCTCAGGACCTTAAACTTCACCGTCTCTCAGTCACTGCTGCCAGTGCTACCGCTGACCATCAAACCTCTGACCAGCAATTCCTTGTTTGCAAGGAAATTGCAAACCGGAGTAATTGCCACAGCTGACTTGTTAATCACCTGTGGCAAAAATTGTCTTCAATTCATTGCAGAAATCATGTGATTGCTAGTTGTCTGACAAATGCTTCATCTATTTCCCCCTGTGCATCAGATGATCAGTAGAAGACACTCCAGAGGATGCTCCTCTGTCCTCTGATTGTTGTCCCCAGCTCACAGCCGTCCCTTCACCTGTCACAGGACAACATGAAACACAATTGAACTGCTCTTTTATTCTTAGAGCACAACCCTTCTTCCTCACCTTTAGAGCTTTCATCAATCCATTGCTGCACTCCAGGCTGTGAGTTGTCCTGACAGGTCTCTGTGATTCCAGTGGGGTCATATTCATGGATTTCTAGCTTCTGTTTGTTGCCCATGCTTCATGCATATGAATCACTGGAGCTGGATACTTAGTTTTTCTGCTTTGAAAAGGAAAATTTAAGTCTCCTCCATCATGCAGTCTCCCAAACACATAATAATTGCACCTCATATGTTCATTTCCCCTCAGAGTTAGAACTCAAACTATTTCAAACAGCTGGTATTGGAGGGAACAAGGTTAAGCAGAGTGAGATGAGAGACTGCTGTAGCTGCTCATCCTCACAGGCTCGGTGCAGTTAAGTGGAACTCTTTGGAGGGTTACAGTAATTTACTTGCTCCTGGCACCAGATGGCAGCAGGGGAGGATTTAATAGGGCTCTCACAAGACCAGTTCCTTCCTGTGTCTTTTGGAGTATCCAGTACTAAGTCTATCAGCAACACTTTTAACAACAGTACATTTAAGCAGAGGGTTTCTGTGATCTGGGATTTCAGTTTGTTGTCTCACTAAAATTAAATTTGTTTTGATGGGGAGAACAGGATAATTATGACTTTTAAAAAAGAGATGAGGAGCAAGTGTCTGCCTGGGTTTGTATGGGGGAAAAAGAAAAAAAGTCCTCTCTCTCCAAGCACAGCTCCGTGATTTCTAAGCAGCACATCCCAGCAGATGCATAACCCCCAGTCAGACTTGCTTGTGTGGTATTCTGTTACCCTTGGTATCTTGTCCAAGTATTTTGTTCCTTTAAAAACAGTACTCAGCAGGGATGCTATTCACAACCTGTGAGGGTGTGATTCTGACATACTTGCTCTGAGCACACTGTGATTTCACAGGGAGCTGGATAAGCAGAGTTTGCTTTGGTTTGGTTCCTTGAATAGGAGATAATAGTCATAATGGAGAAAGAAATTAATCTCTGTACCAGAATCTGTTGTAGTAATTCTCTGAATATGTCATGCCATAAACAGGGGAAAAAAGAGTACATTTGAGAAGCAGCTGACACTTAAACTTTGTAAAATTAGATTTTAATTATGTATCAGCCATCAACAATTCATGTGAGCCATTTACTTCAGAAAAGTTACTCAAAATTGAATATAAACAGCCTGATGGTCAATAATAATGTATTCCAAAACACAGGTAATAAATAGGGAATAATTTCAAAGGAATAAAGCTCCATAAATATCTTATTTTGAAGAGATTTTGTAAGCTTCTGTGATGCCTGGAAGGGCTATTTTTCAGTCATTGAAATCGGTGTGTTGCTTTGTGAATTTCTATTGAATGCTCTGAAAATTTACAAGGATGTGTAAAAGCAGTGGCAGAATTGATGGCTGATTGGGAAGTAATAATGAAGGAGTGGCAGCTGTAGTGAAAAAGAGTACATGTAGGATAGTTTAAAAAAGAAACTAATTTAGCCATCACAAAATAAAGACTGATCAGTTATTTTGCGTAAACATAATGCTGCTACTCGGATTTCATGGGGACTTGAGAGTTCTTTCCTTGTGTCAGAATCTTATTTTCCTTCATGTCTATGATAGATAGCAGCTGCCTTAGATTTGCAAGCTCTCTTGTCAGAGGAGTTACTGATATTACATACAGTCTTCAGGTAAAATTAGTCTCTTTGCAGTAAGATGTATTTGAAAGAAAAAAAAAAAGGTAATGGCCATCTTAAAAAGCCCCAAAACCTAACTAGAACTGGAGCATAGAATAAAACCTGAGCTTCCAAACACATAGAAACTATGTTTTACAGGAAAGACATCAGTCCCAACATTCTGGTCTCAAGCAACTGAACCCCTTTTTTTTTTTGGCTTGGATCATTTTTTTCAAAGTTGTTCTTTGATACAGAACCACTTCCAGCAGTCAAAAACGATATATGTAAAGTAAATCAGGCTAAGGAGGGGCCCACATGCTGACAAGCAGTTGCTAACTTGTCCCTTAGATGGTTTTGACCTGGGTCAGCTACCACTGCTTCAATGCTTGGGCATGATTTGGGGTCTAGCCTGGGTCACAGCTTGTTACTGATCAGCAATTTGGATGTGATCCTGTTTGCTTGAAAGGAAGCTGTTGGGAAGTTTAGCTGTATTGTCATCACAGCTGAAAGGAGACTGAATTGTGAAGAGCCAGTTGGCACCAGGTCCTGAGAACAGTCTCTGACCATTTCATTTACTAGTGTAAAAACTAGGCAAAGGTTCTCTGACTTGGTATGGAGCCAGATGAGATGGCAAATGAGATGTGGAACAGCAAGTCCAGTCTGCTGCTGCCATGTGATTTCCTACTGCTGGGAATTACTTGGCAAGGGGCAATTGCCTGGTGTGCCCAGTTGTCCGTGGAAGTAACGGACAGGGTGGGAACTGTGGGTCAGGTGGTAGATGGTAACTGGTTATCAGAGAAAATGGTTTGTGAGCATGAACTCACCAGAGGGCAGGCTGGAAAAGATGTATTTCTCTTGATACAGAGTTTAGGGTGTGACTTTCTGGAGATACAAAGAAAGAAAATCTTTTGTATCTCTTGCTGAGTAGGCAATCTCTCTACTGGCTTCACTAAGGCTGCCAAAATATGATACCACATTAACAAATGAGGGAAAGTCTGGGTAATACAGTATTCGAGGACTGTTTAGTGGTCCTCAGTCACAGAAAAAACTTGTTGGTTTTTTTTTTTTTTTTTTGTACTTCCCAATTTCAGTATTGCATTACTCAAATGGACATTCAAGTGTGCCTATATGCAATTTATACATAGGAGTATCAACTTGACTGCTCAATAGAAACAAAAAGTTGCCAGGTCACTTAAAAGTGTAAAAATGAGCTCCCCTGTTTAGGTGATTCTTAAATAGCTCTATTGTGTTACTTTTCAGAGTATCCGTAGACAGTATATAACCTAGTTCTTTTGTTGTTGTTTTGCCTATTTTTTTTTTAATATATAATACATTGTGCTTTTCAAATTCTAGCTCACAGTTTATTTTTGCTTATTTTGTCATTTTTGGCAGGTCTCTGAAAATTTATTTTTTGTTTTTAGACACTACATATGATTTCTTTAGATCTTAAAGGAAGAGATTGTATGATAGAGAGGACAAATTCAATATCTCTGTACCTGTACAAAAATATGAATGGGAAAATAGATGTAGGCTAGGATTCTCTAGATTTGGAGGAAATCCATATGATTGCAAAATTGCTTTCTATTACTTGGAAGGCTTTATAAAGGCAGAACAGAGACATTTTCTAGGTGCTGAATGACAGGTCTAGAGTCATGTTTTTGTATGGAACCAGTGTACACCAAATGTTGTAGTATTACTGGAAGTCCCACCAAGGCTTTGATGAGTCACAGTTACACATCCTTTCTGTCCCTTATACTACTGTATTTAGTCCTACTTAAGTGCATCTGTACCTTCAAAGAAACACCTGAAATAACAGAATTTGCAATGTGCTGGTACCGGTCAAAGATGAGCAGGTTTTAGATTGAAAAAAAAAGTTGCCATAGCTCTGCTATTGTTTAGTGTACGTGGTCATTGCTGCTTTCAGGGCTATTTTTCTCATAGTATTAAACTGAGCTTTTTCAGAAACCCCACATGAAACAATTTTCTGTCTTTACATTCTCTGGATGTTCTAGGGAATCTACAGTTTAAAAAACCAGAGAACTCTGTAGCCTGATAGATTTTTTTCAGTTCTTCTGCACATGGAATTTCCCAATGCATCCTTTAGGTGTTCCTGATAGGAGTTTGGCAGAGCTTCACAGTTGTAGGTAGTTTGTCCTGGCTTTAGGAAGGAAATAGGAAGTAGCACCATGGAGGTATGTGCTGCTCTGCATTTTGCCTGAACTCAGCTGTCAGTGTAAAGAAGGGAGCTTTGTCCTGTCACAGTACAGATGACTGTTCTGGAACATGTCATGGGCCCTCAGGGAGTTACCTCAGTGCAGTTTCCAGTATAAAAACAGGTGAAAAAAGACCTCAAATGGAACATGGACAGCAGAGACATATACAATAAAGCTATCACGGGAATTTCTAAATTTACTGTTCAATAGTAATTGTTCATCACTTTTTTCAGAATAATGGTTCTGAGAATTTAGGTGGCTGGCATGAATTACCCAGTACTTCCAGAATCAGAAAAGCCGAGTGAAGCAAGCATAGCTTCTGTGAGTGCTGCTATGACTAGTATATAGCTCCTGAAGGAGAGGTGATACTGTTTGTTAACTATATCCTAATGGCACATAGTGGGATACAAAAGATGTAGTATGATACTCTGGCCTTTTCCTGGGGCTTGGTCCTTCTCCTTTAAAGCCATCTTCCCACATCCTTCTCACTGCCCTCGCCCTCACTCAAACCCCTCCACCCCACCCCCCAAATCAACCCAACTTAATGTTTTATTGCAAGTGCTTTATAATGTCACTATAATGTGTTTGTCTGTACTCCACTTAGAAATTAAAATTTATGCAGTCCAGATTATCAGTCAGGCTCAAGATGATGAATCAGGTCTAAGGTTCAGCTGGAAAACCAATGCACAGGTGTATCAACAACATCCATAACTGGTGACAGGAGCAACTGTGGTGAGCTAAAGACAAGCTCAGACTCACTGCATCTCCCACAGCTCAAGCAGGACCTGAAGCATGGGCTGAGCAGAAATGGGGCTCCTGTGCCTGTGGGCAGGGTGTCTGGGGAGGCCCCAGATCTATGCTTCTATGAAATATCTGATAGGATGTGAAGAAGAAGGAGGCAGAGACTTTTCAGTGATGTTCAGCAACAGAACAAGAACAAACTTTTGTATGAAGGTGCTCAAACACTGAACTCATTGCCTATAGAGGAAGGAGATTCCACCTCAGGAGAAATCCAAGACTGCATAGGACGTGGCCCTGAGAAGCCTGCTTCAATTGTCTCTGCTCTGAGCAGGGGGGACTGGACTAGATCTTCAGAGGTTGTGGGAGACTGGACTATAAAATGATTAATGACTCAAAACATTTGCCTGTTTGTGGAGGTGCCAGGACACCCTGCTGAGGCCAGTTGTGGGGGCTGGTCATAACAGAGGTCTCTTTCAGCCTCAGCCGTTCTGATCTGTTCTTGTTAATAACAAGAAGAATCTATTTTCCCATTTTGCAGTGGAGCACACAAGGGGTAGAAAAGGTCACTTCTGGATAGGGAGAAAGGAAATGGTTTCCAGGTTGCTTCTGCTAAACGGGAGAGCTCAGGGTTTTTGCAAGCAGACCTTTTCTCTGAGGCAAAACACAGCGAATGAACAGGAGATCTGAGTAAGCTACATGCTACTAAGAAGAGCATTTTCCCTGCAGTACTGATATTGCACAGTGGTTTGTGCCTCTGCTTGTGTTCTGTGTCATACAGGTGTACATGGATGTACCTGTTTGCAAAGTACTGAACTCTCCATCAGGCACATTACCTCACGTGCAGTAGGGAGAGAGGTAGGAAGAACAAAGTGCAGCAAGGGAAGTATTGTACACGTACAGTGGTGGGGAAAGCTGCCCAACAAACAGCTTCTGTGTGTTATTGTTCAAGGCAGCCAGCTGATTCTTCATAAACTAGCATTGTGCTGGTTGTGCTTTACCTCTGAACTGCCCTGGAAGAATATGACACTTCAGGGAGCAGAGTGGTGTGTTCTGACCCTCTTGGACCCTGACATCTTTTAGACCCTCTCATTTACACACATTTATAGCTATATGCTATAGTGTATGTCACTTGACAGGGAGAATACCCAGCTATAGGTGTGCTGGGTTCTGGGATCAGCTCAGCAGCTTTGCTGAATCGTGTGGAACCAATGCTAGCCAGGAACAAGAGCACCAGGCTTTTGATATTTTGGGTTTCTTTTTCACTTACTTCAGTGTTCATAGTATCAAGAAATGCAACCTTCTGGCATTTGAGAAGTTCAGATTTTGGTCGTGTTCCATAGCTAAGTGTTCCAAGTATTGCATTTCTTATTTTGAAGGGCAGTGGATTAACCTCTTAGATGTGCAGGTGTGCTTTTTTGAAGTGTTTGTTTCTGCTTAGATTTTTTGGCATATGATGTGATTTCTCCCCTTTCCCCCTCATTGCTGGTATTAACAACTGCATATATGTCAAGATGTGTAGAATAAAACCTGCAGGTATCAAGTCTGTTTTGCTTTGCCTGATCCTGCTTGCATGATTGTTTTAATTGTCTTTGGCTAGCTTAGCAATGAATCCAGGTTAGGATAACAGAAAAGCCCTTTGCTTAGGTCACAGATGAGTACTTGCACTTAGTAGGTATTTGCCATGCATGTTTCCATCAGTGTTGTCCATAATGAGAGCACTCTACATCCCTGCAAAGCATGACTGATTATGACATCCAATTGTCCTGATTACCATCAGTCTTTTAAATTTTAGGCTGGTCTAAATTATTTTAAATTTACAGATGCTAGCAGTTTAAATCTTTGATTAAATGATTAATTAGAATTACTGGTAACAGTCCTTCAGAAAGACTATTGAACTGGAATATTGCCCTGCTGATTCATATAGATGCAGTCAAAGGTTTATTTTTCTTGTGATGTGCTTCTAGGAGTACTGTTGCTCAGTTCCCAAATTTTGGTCAAGTTTCATGTGTTCCAAAATTATGAGGACAGAACTGTTTTATGTAATAAACCAGTCGGGTCTTCCGAATAATGCGGGTCATAAAATACCCCAGCTATTTTATTCAAACTGGTGCCTACTTTTCAGAAAAGTCTGTTTTAAAAATTGACAGCTGATAACTGTCTACCACAACTATTGCTAAACTATGTCAAGAACAGGTAAAAATTTGCACCTCCCTTCTCATCTGAATTTGTTGAAAGTTAATTTCCAGTCAGGAAAAATACTTTCTTTCTCCTTGCTAAATTCAAGAGTCCAGCATCAATGTTTTGGTGTTTTTTTCTTTGTTTAAAATCTTCATGCTTAGGATTGATATCATGTAAAAGTAAAGCATTTAACCTAGTTTAGGAATTTGAACTCCCTCAAAGGAGAAAGGTAGGCACTACTTGGAAGTGAATCTTTCCATTTGTCAGAGGCTGGTTTGATTCTGTGGAGAGGCACATTGTTTCTAGTTTCTGCACAGTAAACCTCACTTTTGATATCTACATCCCATATTAATAAACCTTTTGGTCACAAAATTACACCTCAATCATTATCTGTGACCCTTCAGGTTTTTTTCAAAGATGCGGCTTTTCAGTTCTTCTCTATTCTCTAGGCTGTTCTCCTGTTGTCTTAGCATAGCTTTTATTCCTTGTTCTTCATATTTATTCCTTGTATCTTCATATTTAGTCATATAAAAACCTATATTATTTGATTGCACAAAGGTTTGTATCAGTGACCTTCCTTTACAATATTTAGTGTTTCTCCAACCTTTACCCTGCAGCCTTTATCCAATGTTATTTTATGGGTCTTCTTTCCAGTTAGCAAGGAAAAATGTTAATTAGAGTAGGATCTAGAATTGATTCTTGCTTAACCCCATTAGGCCTGCTGTGGTATTAATTTGCAGGTGATTTGCTGGTTCAGTGACATTTATGAAAAATGCTGAAGAGTAAAATATTTGTTCATGATAGCTAATTAAAAATACGTTCCAGTGATCAAATATTTATAATGAGCGGAAGACTGTCAAGCTTCTTTTCAGAATGAGATTTTCACATTTCTAGCAAAGGGAACATTTAAATAGTAATTTTAGGTCAACCCTCTACATTAAGGTTTTATGTCAGCCTAAGAGTCACAGCCTCTTCCCTTGCTGGGAATAAGCATTTCCCATAAGAACCTGAGCAAGTTTCAGTGAGGGGGAAGAGTCATTATTTAGGAGTACAGGACATGGGGATCCAGTGACGGGTCTTAAAAGCTTCTTGAAGTTAATGAAGCAGCTGGACACGCTGCTTTAGCCAGGGCTGCAATATCCTCCCTCCCCTCATGTCTGTCTTTGCATTGTTGAAGTACCAGGGAAAGTACTGGATGCAGGCTTAGGTTATGTCAGATCAGACTGGTACCAGAGTGAGAAAAGTAGGTGTGGGGCTGTCCAAACTTACAAAACACCTTTCTCCCATTTCAGGTCTTAGTCTCCATGACTTATTTTTTCTAGAGCACCTTCTTTACATGAACTGCTCATCAAAATGTATTTAATTTGTGGCTGGATCACACTGGCATGACTTCAGAGCACTGCAGAGTATGATCCTCTGTTTTCAATGAAAATGTTCCAAACATCTTTGAAACTTCCCCATATGTTGTATTACAGAAAATATTTTTCAGCCAATTTACAGAGAATTAGCTTTACAAAATAGCTTCCCCAAGTAAACACAGACAAAAGAAGAGACCAAGAGTAGCAGAAGACTCCTCCTTATAGTCAGAGGACAAAGTAGTGATTGCTGAGAAGTAATAGCTGGATTTCTCTCTCCTGTTAACAAAAATCTTCTGGTCACTGCTCAGGCTTCAAGACCAAATGCTGATTTCAGAATTTTTCCTATCTGAATTCATCTTCAATTTTTGCATCCTTTCAAATGAACTCTAAAATCTGATTTTTTTGGTGGGATGTTCCCATAACTGGAAGCTGTCAGAAGTGCACAGTCTCAGAGGACGAGCTTCAAAGCTCCTTTCTCTGCTGTGCACCTGCAGATGCACATGGATGTGCCTGTGTCTGATGTTGTCCCACCCTGTGAATCTGTGTGAGGGACTGTAAGTGTTGTCTGTGCATTTAATGCAACTCTTGAGTATCAAATGAGCATGAGCACCAATGGACATGTGTGATCAAAGCACAACTTTGCAGAACAGGCTTCTCTATAAATTTCCAGTGAGCAGCGTAGAGGTGCACACTATGTGCAGAATCATTCTTATTTTCCTTCTCACTATTTTTCATTTTGACAAACCTTTTTTGTTGGGATATTGTAACTGCACTTTGGTTAATATATATGCATTTATGTAACCAAGGGAATGAACCTACTCTAGCTGCTGGCACTTTCCCATTCTCATGAAAATCTATTTGGAATCTCTTCTGACGTATCCCTCTAAGAAGACTGAAAAACTCTACATGTGGTACCAGGTGTGAGAAAAAACACTTTACATTTGATGAAATCTCATATGTATTTAATTCATAATTGCCATATACATATCTGTGCCTGTGATTATTGCTGTTGTTATGTGGTAGTGGTTTTAACTGTGTTGACGTGCTGTCTGTCATGCTGTCAGTCCCAGATAAAGGTTGGAGCAGTGCATTGTAGTAGGCATTGTGCAAACCCTGACAAAAAGACTGAATCTCTTCCCTCAGAACAGACAAACAGCAAATAAACACCAACGTAGGAAGCCCTAGGAAAAGTTTAACTACCATCAGTATGCAGTACAATAACTTATTCCTGCACTTGCACTTCAAAATATTCATGATGTTCTGAGATGTTCTTTTGCATTTCAGGATGACGGAGCCAAGTGTAAGATTATTGTGATTTCTGCATCTATAACAAAGCCTAGCTAGAAAGCATTGGGGAAATAGCCATGTCTAGCACTTCCATGTTTTGAAAGGTTCAAATGGCAGAAGACCACTTCCTCCTCAGAGAAATTGCTTTCACTGTTTTGTGGCATCCTGGTGGATAAAGGAGTGTGTAGTCAGAGAAGGCAAAGTACCAGTTTGGATGACTATTTGACCAGGATGTGAGAGCTTTGAAAAGGCAGCTTTCATCTTCTGTCAGTTTTTTGAATAAGGAAAAGAAGGAAGCAAATGTAATACAAGCATAAATATGCGGCTTCAGTTATGCACTGCAAAGAATGCTTTTACCTAGTTATACCACAAGAGTTACTGTGATATGCTTTAACAATGTGGTTTTAGTTCAAACTGCAAAAGGTTTCTCTAAAGTGCAAATATTGCATATATTTTTCCCTTCTTTATATTTTTTCTTATTTGATTGATAGATAAATAATGGTAAAAGATCTGAAAGTGATAACTGAAATAACTCCTAAATTAATGCAAATGGAATAATAAAAATATTGGAGGTCAGCTTATCTTTTCTATAATATGAAGTCATTCAGCTACATGAGAACTACTTTTCTCTCTCTAGTGAAGTAGTAAAGATTGTTTCCATTTTGTATTGCTCCTCAGCAGTGTTTTTGAAACAAACCAGTTTAATAGGGATATGCTTAGTGTTTGCTTTCTGGTCAGGTAAGCTGTGCTTTTTGCATCTCAGTTATCCTCTGCTTTTTCATTTGTGACTTAATTTTGCAAGCCAGTAGAATACAGAGATACTCAAGACTTCTGCTCTTGAATGTTGGTGGAAGGAGTGAAATATTGTATTATTCTGTGTACTTGTGCCAATGACAGACCAAGCCAGGGTCTTGAGCTGGCAAATTGCACTAAGAGTTGCATAATAAGGAAGACATTTTAAAAAAAAAGGTTATTTTTTTTATTGAGGAATATAAATTTTCAATTTGCCAACATGGAAAATGTCAATTTAGTTTTTACTACATTAGACCTAGTGGCAGAAAACTAAAAAATCTGTCTTGTGTCTGGTTTGATCCAGCTTCATGAGTTACACAACCATATTGATTAAAGGGAAAACGCAGAGAGAGGCTTAGGGCAAATTTATATTTCCCTGGTCATAGTCACTCTGTGCCACACAGAGGCAAGTTGTGCAGCCCAAAAATGGTTCAATATTCATCAACTTTTCAAGACTGTAAAGATGGTGTTAGGTTTACTCTGATTTTTGAAAGCTTTGCAGATGTGTCACAGCAGCTGGGAGTCAGCTAACCGTAGCCAAGTACAGCACAGTTTTGTGCAGGTGAGAAGGTTTGTGGTAGCTGTGGAGATTCAAGGAGCTGCACACCCTTTTCCCTGTTCTCTGAGGAGGGATGAAGGCTGTGATGGGGCCCCTGTTCATGCATAAATCCCTTGATGTGCCAGGAATTCCTCCCAAGGTTGCCTACCATGATTTTTAAATAATATATCTCTAGATCAGACTTGAAATAATGAAACCTAAGCATCTTGAAAGATCTTGGTAGTTTTGCTCAAGGATTCTTAATTATTTGCTGAGATATTTATTTTAGCTTAGAACCAGGTAGGAAGAATCTGAATATTAAATATTATAAGATTATAGCTTTCCTGTTCCATGGAGTGTGATGCTATTATGTTTATATTGTGTTATTCTCAGACTAGATTTCAGATCTCTTTCCACCTGAGAGGCATTGAGTATGACAGGTGATATTAGGACTGCACATTTGGCTTGCAATTTAGGGCTGGCAAGAGAAGGATTATGCCATCTTGAGAAGTGCTTAGCATCTCCAGCAAGACATTGGATAAACTCCAGTGAAGGTCACTGGAGAATTGATGCTGCTGAGCACCGCAACAGAATTGCCCTTTGTGTGATCTGGTTTGCATCTGATACAAACCTTATCTGCAGCCTTATCTAGGCTGTGGGTACTTCTGAATCAGATTTTTTAAATTATATGGAAAAAAAATTATCTGAGCCCACAAACTGTCCTTCACAACAAATTCTCAAAACCAATTCTGGCATATGAAGGGCAGATTTTTTGCTACAGTTGAGAAAGCAGCAGAGGTGGCTTTTAGTGAAGTATTGTATCATTCTATGTACTTATGCCAATGACAGACAAAGCCAGGGTCTTGAGCTGGCAAATTGCAGACAATTTTAGTAGTGTTCAGTCTTGGTTTAGTATGAAAATTTATGTGCAGGAGTCTGAGTTGCTATTTTTTGGTTCTGACGAATGTTAGTTTGAACATTTTTTTTTCCTTTTTCCATTTTGCTGCAATGAATTTCATTGCTTATTTCATTAGCAGCAATAATATTTTCATGTTGAAAACTGAACTGGAAGACTGCAGTAGTACAAGGCTTGAGAGAATTGATAGCAAGAGCTGTAAATTGTGAAATGCACATCTGGAAGAAACTCTCAAAAAATTAGAATTTATAGCAAAAAAATATATTTATAGCAGAATATGCTTCTTGATCTGTGGTATTCTTTGTTTAGCATGATATTGGCATTGCCTCAGTACCCTGACATCATGTTGTGGGACACTGATTGTGAGAGTATTATCTGTCAGCTGAGATGGGTGAGATCTTAACCTCTAGTGATCAGAAATTGTCTCATGGTATTTTTCATATGAAAAGAGATCATACCAATTCCAGCTGGCCTAATCTGCTTACCCACATCATCCTGCTAATTGAATTGTGCATGCTCTTCATTGTTTCTGCTATGAAATTTTTGCTAAATGCTGGGATTTTGTTGGTGAACAATACAAGCTCTGGAGGGTTGGTTGTAATTCAAGTAGAGCAGAAGAGAAAGTAGTGCCTAATTATTACATAGCCACAACTATTGTTGTAACTAGAATGTTGCTATCCTGACCACTAAAAGGAACACCAAAAATATAGAGCAAGAAAGAAGAAAAACAGGTGGGTTTTGTTTTACATCAAACCTAGAAAAGTACTTTTTCTTCTCTCTCTTATGTTCTGAAAAGTTGTAGGGTATAAAAGAAGTTTCAGGCCAGCATTCCAGAAATTCATTATTTCTGGAGAGAAGCTGAGCTCAACAGGGTGTGCAAAAGGCATTTAGATAATAAAGCAGAAATACAGTTTAACTATAGCTTATGTATTTATTCATTTGCTTGTTTGTTTGATATTATTTTTATCAGTGGGAGATATTAGCATAAATATGGGGCAAGGAGAAGTTTGCAGTGTAAACTGATTTGAAAAGGATTTTTTCAAAGTGGTGATACATAGTGGTATAATTAATGGTGATACAGAGAAGGAACCTACTCCTTTGAAAGTTCAGGACTTTATAAACTTGCCAATTCTAAAAGAAAACAACAAAACAACCCTTCCAAAAATCTATGTACCATTTCTACAACAGGATAACTTGTGGGTGACTCTGGGAAAGAGGCATTTTGTTTGTAGACTGGATCTCAAATTTTCTGGGATTATACTTAAAGGAAAAATGAGATAATTGAATTATTTTCATGTCTTTTCTGGATTCCATTAGAAGCCCGTGCTTTACAGCTATCCAGCTATGATCTTTGATTTGTTTTATTGTTTGGTCTACTGAGAGCATTCAATGTTTCTGCAAGAGACATAAAAATTTGATTTACATGTGAGTTTCTATGGCATTAATTTTTCCTTTTGAGTGAGTAGTCCGTGAGTGTAGGAATTTTTAATGGAGTTGATCTGCAGAAGAAAGAGGATGATTAGTACCAGCAGGCAAATTGTGCACAGGATTGTTATGTGCAGCAGACCCACTCACTGTACTCTTTTTCTTGAGGATTATGAACATATTATTATTCCCAGTCTGTGGAACTGGATGGCTTTTAGGTATAGCTGGATTCTCCCCCAGCTGGTGCAGGGAAATGTATGTTTCTCAAAGGATTTTTCGTCAGAGAGTGATCGCAGAGAGAGATGGTGTTGGTTATATCACTGTCCTCCCTTGGGGCCTACAGTTTACCTGGGGAACACAAAAACTGGGAACAGCTGCAAGAGGGGTGTTATGTATTAACATATTCTCTCATTCACTTGCCTGTCTCCTGCTGTTTTCTTGATGATCAGTATTGAGTTTTGCCTGTGGGATGGTGGCAGTTGTTTTCCACTGCTGCTGCTTTTCCATAACGAAGTTTCTGCTGTCAGGAGCTCCAACATTATTGCTGGATGCACTAGCTGGCTTCAATCCCAGTGCATCCTGCTCTGAAAACAGGAGTTTCTTTTCTCCTCTCTTGGGCCACATAGCAGATGAAAGGACCCCAAAAAATCTCACTCATATGGTGGTGCAGACATGTGTTTATTTGTTTTGTGTGTTTCTGTTCTTGAGCTGATATGATTTGTTTCTCTTTAGAACTTTGTAGTCCAAGCAGTTTTAAATGGCATTTACTTGAATGTGATCTGAAAACAGAACAAGCTGTGACCGGAGCTATGCGTGACTTTGTCTCCAGTGTACACTTAGGGAGGTGTGACTGCAGTACACTGCAAGCTTGAAGCCTGAGGGTGGGACACAGAGAAAGAAAAGGTGTGCTGGTAGATGCACACTGGAGTAAGCGACAGATCTCAGTGATACTGTTTTGTGTAGTGTCCTACCATGAAGTCTAAGACTAAGGCTTTTTTAAAGTGCCTTGGGCCCCACCAGAGTGAATATGGAATGGGGAAGCTGGGTTTCACTGCTTGTCTCAGCTTTCCCATCTGTAAGTTAGCACTTGGGATGCCTGTTTTCTTACCACTCCTATCGTGTGTTAAACATTCATAATGCACTAGTCTTAAAATGTGTTGAATGAAAAAAGGTAACAAGACTGATTAAACTAACACCTTATTTGTGTGCCATTGCTGTTTCATTTATGGGTGATGGCATCTTTCCTCTATATTTGGTATCTCAAAAATTACAAGAAATTAATTTCTTTATAGTTGCATTTGATTTGCTATATTTTAAAATTAATGATATACAAATTATATACATCTTTAGTATACATTTAGAAAAATTCAGCGCATGTCCTTTTGTTATAATTGCAGCAATCACTGAAAAGGAGAGGAAGCAAAGACCTACCAAAATCAGAAAAAAAGTCACAGCAGACACCAACAGAGGTATGTTGCAGCAACTGTAGCCTTGATTCTTATGTGGAGACTTCAGAAAACTATGAAAATGGGGTACATGGTTTACATATTTGCACTTGGCTTGCTTTTTGCTTGGCCCTTTGTTTTCCTGTATGCTGTGAAATGGAAGAGCTCTTACCCCAGATCTGCAGTCAGACACCACTAATCGCAAGGACCACCTGAACAAACCCACCAGCTTTCACCTACTCTGTATTTTAGGCAAAGTAAATGACAGCAGCAGTGAAACAAGATTTATAGGCTCTATTTGTGCTGACTTCAGGATTTTGGAACACCTTAAAGTCTGGTGATGCTGCAAGCATAGAAAATATAAGGGTTTTTCACAAGCCCTGTTTTCCCACCCAAGCTACTTCTGGGGAATGTGTAAATTTTAGTCACAAATAAAATAGTATTTTCCCCTCTTTTTAATTTATTGATCAATGAAAAAAATATTGCAGGAAAATATCTTAGTATCTAAAGCCATGTACCTCTCTGATTGCTAGTCTTGTAAATTAAGGCAATCCACTGGAGGTCTCCTGTTTGACTTCAGGTTTCTTCAAATACTGCTTTTTTCTTTTGCTAAGGATGACAATGAAGACCTGAAATGCCAGCTACAGTTTGTCAAAGAAGAAGCAGCCTTGATGAGGAAGAAAATGGCTAAAATTGATAAAGAGAAAGACAGATTTGAGCATGAGCTGCAAAAATACAGATCATTTTATGGGGATTTGGACAGTCCCTTGCCAAAAGGTGAAGCAGGTGGGCCACCTACCACAAGAGAAGCTGAACTCAAGCTTCGATTGAGGCTTGTGGAGGAGGAAGCTAACATTCTCGGGAGGAAAATAGTGGAACTAGAAGTAGAAAATAGAGGACTGAAAGCAGAGCTTGATGATTTAAGAGGAGATGATTTCTCAGGGACCACTAACCCACTCCTGGGAGAGCAGAATGAATCCCTGTCAGAATTACGACAGCATTTGCAACTCGTAGAAGATGAAACAGAATTGCTGAGGAGAAACGTAGCTGATTTAGAAGAACAAAACAAACGCATAACAGCTGAGCTGAACAAATACAAGTACAAGTCTGGGGCCCACGAGAGCTCTAGGCACCATGATAATGCCAAGACAGAAGCGTTGCAGGAGGAGCTGAAAGCTGCACGGATGCAGATCAATGAGCTGAGTGGCAAAGTCATGCAGCTCCAGTACGAGAACAGAGTCTTAATGTCCAACATGCAGCGCTACGACCTGGCCTCTCACCTTGGTATCCGCGGCAGCCCGAGGGACAGCGACGCGGAAAGCGACGCGGGAAAAAAGGAGAGCGATGACGATTCCCGCCCCCCTCACCGCAAAAGGGAAGGTCCCATCGGTGGGGAGAGCGACTCGGAAGAGGTGCGCAACATCCGGTGCCTGACGCCCACCAGGTCTTTTTATCCAACGCCGTCCGGGTGGCAGAAAAGCTTCACCGACAGGCAGCAGATGAAGGACATTCGCTCTGAGGCGGAGCGGCTGGGCAAGACAATAGATCGCTTGATTTCCGACACGAGCACCATCATCACGGAGGCGAGAATTTATGTAGCTAATGGGGACCTCTTTGGACTGATGGACGAGGAGGACGATGGCAGCAGAATACGTGAGCACGAGCTTCTGTACCGGATCAACGCGCAGATGAAAGCCTTCAGGAAAGAGCTCCAGGCTTTCATCGACAGGCTCGAAGTTCCAAAGTCTTCGGACGACCGAAGTGCAGATGAACCTTTGTCAGTGAGTCAGGTAGACTTTTACTTATTACAGCCTACAGGTAAAAAGGCTCTGCCAAGTAAATTAAACCTCAAATTGGATTTATGGCACAAAAAGAAAATTCTTTATTCTAGGCAGTGGACAAAAACCACTGTTTTTTATATTACTTTAAATCCTCATTTGAAAACATTCTACCAAGAGCATTGTTTGTTAACAGTGAATAAATCTGGTCTCCTGGAAATGAAAATTATGCTCTAGGAGGTAGAACATTTTACTGCTTTCTGGCTTTGCAATTGCGTTTGATGGAGTTGGGCCTTCATTGCCACTAAAGGCAGTGCAAACAGTATTTTTGGTACTTTGGTATTTATGAGCACGATTCATAAATGGATATGGTTGTTTTCTTAGAGGATGGGTTCCTAATAAATGAATAAAAGGAAAATTTTATTAATTTTAAGCAGGAGGAAATACTAAATTTCAAAAATTGTAGAGAATGTGGCAAACCACAGATTAAAAGAAACCATGCGAATCTACTTTATGGAGTCACAGAGCCACAGAGTAATGTGAATATTGTAATTGCTGTAATAGATTGCATCTTGTTGAAGGCCTGTTAATCACTGCTTGCATGCAGCAGTAACAAACATCTTTGTTGTGGTTTGTTTTTGTGCAGAATTGTTTCAGAGAGGTTTTGGGGAGCAAACTCCTTGCTGACTCAAGATCTTTTGCCATGAAAAATGAAAATTACCTACCCTTATCTTATCATGCAATCCTATAGTTGGCATATCTTGTTATTGCTAATGAAGTTATCCAATGTTTTGTAAGTCTCTTTGCTGTGTTAATTTACTTTGTGTTGTCTTGCTAGTTTACAGTCGAAGTAGTTGCCAGGTGAAGCTGAAAGCCATTCTTATTCCTATGCTGACTAATTAGTCTTTTGTTTCCTTGTATCAGAAAGTCACAGACGCAGTGAGTTTAAAGCTAATCAATTACTATACATGTATTGCATGAAATCAAACAGAGACGGCATTTAGCATGCTCACTTTCTGATCTAGCAGTAGTTCTGAGCTTGTAGAGCTCCCATTACCTCAAAGGCAGAGCGCTGCATGGGCTTACACAAATTTAAAACAAGCTAATTAGTACTTTCTCTAAACAAATAACAACACTTGAACATTTAACAATTGGACATTCCAGGGCTTGACCATGCAGAACTCCTACTGAAGTAAATGGGAGATGGGCACTTGGTCCCTCCACAAGCAAAGTCTGATTCACTATTTATTTTGTTGAAACTTTGGACTTGCTATTCCATTAATTGACTGTTCTCTTTGTCTTTGTATTTACTTTCCCAGATGTTCCAGCCTATCATTTTACTTATTCTCATTCTTGTATTATTTTCATCCCTTTCATACACAACAATATTTAAACTTGTCTTCCTTTTTACACTGTTTTTTGTACTGTAAGTCATTCATCATTTACTATTCATTGTAGTGTTATTTTCAGTTTGTTTATTTTGTCCACCCTCCGAGATAAGAAGTGCAAGAGACATAGTTTCTGTAATAGCCACTGCTGTAAAAACACTGAAGACTACTTGTTTGCCAAAACCAAAGCCAAACCAAAAAACCTGGAAAAAAACCACCAAAAAGTCACCCAGTTGAATAGGAAACCTGCTCAACACGGTATTCCAGGTAAGCAAACAGAAAACCGAATTTTTCACTTTGTCTGGTTTTATAATTTTTGAATAAAAATTCCCTGAGTACTGGAACCAATTTAATATTCATTAATTTGCACTAAATCAGACACAAAACAAAAATATGCTGAGTGGGTGTGAGGACTCTGTTACTTTCCTCTTCCCACTCCTAGAAAAAGAATTTGTATTCTAGCCACATACAAATAGTAAAGCCACATTCTATGTGTATTCTGCAGTTTTATGTCACAGCTTGTATGTATATTTTGCATAATTATGATAATAGTGTTTTTCAGCACTGTATTATGTGAATTAGGCCCCACAGAGGTGGGCAAAATCAAAATGGTTGGCATATAGAGCATTATATCTGGAACTGTGGCCAGGAGCTGGAGCCTCTGAGAATGAGATGCATGAGGAAAAGATATCAGAATAGCTGAGGAGTCTTCTGAGAGATACAGGCTGGTTGCATTCTCTCTGTCCTCTAGAAAAGTGGCCATGGTACAGTCTGACTTGAACTGATGGGAGTGGTGTAAGTCACCTTGGCTGGTGTTGAGTTGGTCAGGTAGCTTTTCCCAGTCTGTGGCCTCCATGGCTCTACATTCTCTCCCCAGATTTCAGCATGAGTTCTGAATGGACATGGTAACTCTTGGTTTGCTGAATGACCCCTGTCTAACTGTGCCATTGGTACACAGGGACCATAGTGAGGGAAGCTTGTGGACACAGGTGTGCATCAGTAGTCACTGAATATTCCTATCTTGCCTGTGAATTCACAGTGAATTTCTGTAACTGGAGAAGGCCTTTTGTTTTTCAGCAGCTGCTAGAAATACTAGGGTTTTTTTTTCCCCATAGATTTGCAATTTGGACATTAAAAGTACAATAATTTAAGGCTTAAACTTGTCATACCAAATCTTAGCACAAGACTGACTTTTTCAGTTTCTTCCTGCTTTAGTATCTCCTGTGGAGGAAAAACCAATTTGTGTTTTCCTAAGTGTTACTAACTCAATTTCCATAAGAGAGAAAAAGTCATACTTAATCTAAGATCTGAAGTTCTGACTAGTTTTTAACCCATACTTGCTAATACCTTTCTTGGTGTTGTATGTAATAAAAATGAGTAGAGAAGGTTTGATTTACAGAGAGTGTATCAGTAACAGTAATACTCCAAAGTAGTAATACACTGAATTCATACATTGAATAATAAATCTTGGAAAGTAATTGGAAAAGACTTGTTTCTTTCTCAGAAATCAAAAAAGGTAAAATTAATTACTGAGATGAGAGGTGGAGATAATCTCTGCACAGCACTGGCAATTACAACCCCATTGATTTCTCACAGTGTTTTTTCTTGCATAAAAGCTGGAGCTTTCCATCAAGCATCAACAATGCAAAATCAAAACTGAGACCTTTTGGGACATTTAGGTAGCTATTGCACAGGCAGCAATCTGAAATTAAAATACACCAAAGCATACAGAATTATTTTAGAAGCTCCCCACAGTCTTTAAATGTCTCATGAGCAAGGAGAATGGTGAGGAGCCTCACAGAGAAATCTCAGTGAGAAATGAGATGTGTTTTTCTTGTCCTTTTGCGTTCAGGTTTAAGGAAGTGATTTGAGCTGCTGATCTGTTTCACAGCAGATATTGCTCAACTTTAAAAGATGCTGACAAAGCTGATAGAATGAGTATGGACATTTATCCACAGCCAGAAGATAAGATCTAGCCAAAGAAATAAGTGTTCTTTGTCTTGCTAAATAGAAATAACTTGATATTACGAAATGCAGTAATTATACTTGCCAAGAAAGGAAGCAGATTCTCCCCACTCAGTAACTGACTTGCTGGGCAAAGGCCATCTCACAGGTGAGTGAGCAAATGCAGCTGAATACATCAGCATCCTCTAGCAGGACTACATTGGAGTCAGGCAGGGCAGAGACAGGCAGAACACTGCTGATTCACTGCTTCTGCCTCCTGCACAGCTCGGAGTTCTGAACAGAAATAGTAAGAAGAATATAGATTTTGTTTGTATGTGGCAAGGAGCTGGATATGCCAGGTTACCTATCAGTTGAAATCTCATTTAGCAGATTCACAGTTCCCATTTTGGAATATTGTGGTAAAATGTTAATGCTCCAGGGGAAAAAAGTCATTGAATTTGAACCGTGAGATTGCCCTAATTTAGCATATCCCCGAAATATTAAATTTCTGTTTCCTATGTTCCCAGGGGATTTGTTCCGTGTGCTTTCAAAAGGAAAAGATCTTGCTTCTGTAGATCTAATTATGATATTTTTTGCACTTGTGGAAATTGGCACTATCTCCAATGAATTTTTATGTAATTTAGGGAATAGGTGTATTTTTTCTTTTAATGCTACCAGAAAAATTCAATTAAATTTGTTCCCTGTTTAGAGCTGGCTCTGAATACCCTGACAAAATCCCTTTACAGATATTCTCTTTTACTACCAAAAGATTCCCATTATGTTAGGATGACCATTTTCTCCAGGCTCAGAGATATTTCTTTCAACCAAAAATATCCATGCCTGAAGCTCCAGTTGAGAGACAGAGTAAGTGTCTGCTGACACATGTCACCAGTGCTTCAGAATCAAAACTAGAAGAGAGCAGGTGCTATAGTGCAGAAATATGCCTGGCAGTCGGAAAATAGAAAATTGCCAAAACCAAAAAATTGGCTGTCTAGATATGTGTTATAAAAAGAGATGAACTGCACATGAACTTCAGGAGTTGTTTACGAAAACAAGCAGAGCTTCAGGGTATTACATGCCCTTCTCCTTAATCACCCCAGAATCTGATAGGTGAGTAGGAGACTTCTAAAGGCGTCAGTATCAGGGATGTAGTTCCCATTGGCTTACATTTCTGTCTCTGATTTGATGCCAGGGGAAGTGATATTCAAGTCCAACTTTTGCCATTACACATGCAGTTGCCTATGGGGAAAATTACGGTGGCTCTATTTAAAGTAAACATCTAAAGTATCTGCCACCGATTTCCAATGTAACCTTGGAGCAACGACATGACATAACACTTCGTTGGCTCTGTTTCTGCACTGAGTTGTATCCTATTGCAGAAGCACACAGCAGTGAGAGGAGACAGAGTTTGTATTCCCTTCTGCTCATTTCCTGCTGTATATATCCATTCCCGAGGTGTATATACCAGCATTATCAAGGTGTACATCATTCAGGAATCTAATGGTGAGGTTGGGTTGATTGCAGTGGCAGCATTGCTCTTCTTCTTTCTTGTCACTAGCTTCTGTGGCCATAGCAGAATGGGTGTGCCATAACCAAGCTGGTGCAGCACAGCCAAAAATGCCCTGAAGTGGTCTTGAATACATTTTGTTAGCCACTGCCCTGAGTATGTGATCAGATTATAGCCCATGCTGAAACTCATGCTGCTTTGTCTCTAGTGTTGCATGATGAATTTTAACAGAGGTCTTGTTTAAAATGCCCTTGCACCTTTTTTGTTGAGGTGCTAACTTTTGACACAAGCAGTGCTGATACCAGATACAGACAAAATATACTATTCCTGTGGAAGCAATTTGTTGAATGTAAAAAGTCTTCCTGCTTATTTTATCTGTGCCAGATACCAGGAAGTCATATTTGCTGCTTTGTCTGCTGATGCTGGAAGAGGGACAGTCTCTGTCAAATAATTTCTTATCCTCAAAAGCAGAATTCTCTACTGTTACACTTAAGGGTATATAGAACAATGATCCCATGTTTTTACAACTCACTTCATGTTTTCTTTGTCTCACCTTTTCCATATTAGGATGAATTTAACATGTCCCTTGGACTTATGAGGTGAGTCCAGGGCTTGTCTCCTAATGAGCCCCTGAATCTCACACATTTCTAATTCCTGACACTGACAGAAATGTAGGCTTTTGTCCAACTGAGAACTCAAGCCTGGGATTTAGCCCATTGTTTTATTTATTTTTACTGTTTTCACTTCAAAGAGTCCACGTAGCAAGACAAGAGGCATGGAGTTAGGAATATTGAAGACACAAGAAAAATAGCCAATGTTGATGGATAAGAGTAAAACAATATGTCTTAAGAGTCTGCCTTCATGTGCAGTAGTGCAGCTGTGCTGGCCTCAGGGAGGAGGCAGTGCTGTGATGCCTGGCCTCCAGCTGTGGGCTCAGTTCTGCTCCCAAGCACTCCAGCTTCATTCCCAGCCATGTCAGCTGGCACTTGACACCTAACATCACAAAAGAAAGTCATACTGTTTCTTTGGATTTAGATCCTCAGAGTTTAGAATCTGGCGATTTTCTCCAGGAACATTCCGTTGTGTACTTGGGGCATATTTGTTCAATTTTTAGATCATCTTTACAATTTTCACGAATAGCCCAAGTCCCATTATTTAAGTTACATGGGAGCAGAATAAGCACCCAATTAATGTATTCGCTGAGACTTACAGCTAGACCATATAAGGAGAAAAAATGTGTTTTCCCTGAAACCTGGTTTGGTATTTACTATAAAATGGACCGAGAGTTAAAATCTTTATACTGGATTTTATCATGGATTTTACCAGATAAAAACTTACTGTTCTAATGAGGACAGTGCTGACTAAGCAAAGAGTGTGCGAATCCTCATATCGTGCCCTTTTTCTCACTGATCCTCTTGTCATCAGCTGCACTGCCCATAAAAATATGTTCCTGCTTAGGGCATTCCAAGACGCCTGTCTGACAGCAGGATTTGTCCAGTTTTATGCTGCCTGAATGAATTATTTTGTGGCCCTTCTCCAGGCACACATGAGGCAAAATGTTCCCTGAAAGGTGAATTTGCTACTCGTCTCATTTGCTGTCTGCAGACACACCCCAGCACAAGTACCCAGCAGGGCAGTGCGTGTGGAGCTTCCTGCTGGGGCTCTCTCTCAGAGTGCCAAGAAAGGAGAGCAGTTTAACCCAGGGTGCAGCAGGAGAGTTACTGCGATGCTCACAGACCTGAGGAGTGAGTTGGGCTGCTCCTGCCTGTGGCTCAGCAAGGGGAGCAGCTGAATTTTGCTGCTCTGGCTTCAGGGTCTCCTGTGGACTCTGCTTGCTGGATTGCTTTTGTCACACTCCCTTCCCTCATCCCATGCCAACACTTGCTGTGGACACTCCCAGGGATTTATATCCAGCCCAAGGTGTTTTTGGACCTTCTTTACCAGTCTTGTGCCAGAGATGAGTTTCCCTGTTCAAGGGAGATTCTTCATCCAATTTCAAGTGCTTTGCTTTGCTGAGATACAAAGTGAATTAACAGACTGTAGAATCTGATCCAGAAACATTCTAAAGTATCAGGAATATTTGGGTATATCCCAAAGAAACCGTTACTGCCGTTTCCAGAATGCAAGACAGTAGGATTACACAGTGCCCAATAATTCTGCACTTCATAAGTGAGAGCATATTTAGAATACAGAAAAGGATTTTGGGGAGGAGTGGTTAGCTTTTAGCTCTTTAAGATAGCTGTTAACCAACAAAATCACTGCTTTAAACAAAACTCCTTTTTACAAAGCAGTTAAGGAGGATCAAGTTTCAAAGCTCAAAATGATCACACAAAAAATATAACCCTGAAAACTGGGTCTGTAAGATAGCAAAAAATCTTCCTTTACAGCAGGGACAACAATTAAAAAACCTAAAATTGCCTATTGTCATAGCTTTGTTATTAACACTAGCTGCTTTGGCAAGCTTTAAAGACTGGACTGAACTATAAAACCTAAAAATGTCCTGGACTTGGAGTTGTTTACACAAAATATGAGGAGATATAAAGTTACAAAGCTGGGGGTTGGAAGAGATGGCTTTAAAACCATCCTCCGTGCACTGACGTCACGTGGAAGCCAGCTGCGGGGATGATGCTCAACGGAACTGTTTTCCAGTTTGCAAAAGTTGAGGATTTATTCAAAGAGAGTTGCAAATGCTGCCCCAGTTGAAAGGTTGTGTCTTGCTTAGCTTTCTTACTTCTTTTAAAGATCAAGATTCACAGAACAGGATCCCTGCTAGCTGTGTGCTTCATTGCTTTCTCTGCTGCCTGGAATTGGACTGAAAAACTCCTAAAGGATTTCTTATTCCATGAAAGGTATGGTTGCAGCTTTTTTTAAATCAGTGGTTTTGAACAGTTGAGATTAACAAAGAAGGCAAATTTCTGATGTGGCAAACAGTTATTTAAACATCCCTCTTAATGTTATTTATATGTAATGTAAAGTTCATATATGTTATATATGATCTTTATTCTTAAAGTTCGGTTAGTTTTTTCAGTGCAGGCAGAGATATATTAACAGAACAGGGATGACAGATAGAATTGTGTGCACTTGAATCCTTTCTTTTTCTTTCTTTCTTTCTTTCTTTCTTTCTTTCTTTCTTTCTTTCTTTCTTTCTTTCTCTCTTTCTTTCTCTCTTTCTTTCTCTCTTTCTCTCTTTCTCTCTTTCTCTCTTTCTCTCTTTCTCTCTTTCTCAATTTCTCAATTTCTTTCTTTCTTTCTCTCTTTCTCTCCTTCTCTCCTTCTCTCCTTCTCTCTCTTTCTTTTTCTTTTTTCTTTCTTTTCCCTTCTTTTTTCTTTCTCTTTCTTTCGCTCTCTCATTTCTCTTTCTTTTCTTTCCCTTCTCTCACTTAACTGTACTTTCTTCTAATATCTAAAGTGCATGTTATCATGACACATGGCACACATTTATAATTGAAAAAATACACATGTTTACAATTTTCTTAGTCATCCAAAATACAGCACTTATTTGGAAATATAATTTGATTGCATTTTTTAATGTAAAAACAGGGGAAGATCTGTGTATCTGATTGTGAACATCCAATATGATTAAACTCTGTTGAAAAATAACATCTCAGCTGATGTCAAGTAGATTATTTTCAGAAGTTGCTGGAGGTTGTTTGCAAACTATCTTGCATTTTCAATATCTGGCTAGAAAGGGTAAGATGGGGGAATCATGACTAACATCAAATTGTTGCTTAAAACATTTTTTGCTTGAGAGGAGGAAGGGCTAAAGGAAAAGTTTAGGGAAAATGCAGCTGATGCAGACAAAATTGATTATTTGCTTAATTTGATTGCTGTAATAAGCTTCTGACCTTGTCTAGGACATGCAGAAATTGCCAATACTGCAAGAGCACAGATATTGTTCTGATCCACAGAGCAAATGATAATGTGGCATTTTAAATGCCTTGGGTTGCTTTTGCCATGTGAAATACCCATGGGGAAATCTCTCTATACACACAGAGGGTGTATTACCAGGACTGCACATTGTACTCCACCAAAATAACCCCCAAAAAACCCCAAAGGAAACACCAAGAAAAAAAAGAAAGTGGGGGGAAAGAGAAGTAGAAATAGGAGTCACAGTCTGTGAGGAACTGATCCACTGTAAAATAGCAGCAAAGCTGTATAGTCATCCAGCTGCTAACATCAATAAACATGAGTTTTCTTCTCAGAATTTCTGTCAAGAGGAAATCAGAGAAGCCTAAGAAACAATATAAGCCTTTTGTGGATCTTAGAGCTACAAGTGACCATCTGTAACTTCTGTAACTATCCTCTTTCAAGACTTGATTTCCTTCTGTCTGTCTTCAGTCTTTTTTTATAATCAGAGTTCCATATGAAACAATTTGAAAATTGTTAAGATGAATGCCGACATGGCAATAGTAGTTTCTAGCATTAAGGAAACACCAGAGGCCTTCTCAATGCTATATTCATGCTTGAAAGGAGTACATACTATATCTATTCTTATGTGTGCAAAAGCAAATATTCTATACAGTATTGACCTTTCTAGTAATATGTGGCTGACTAAAGCATGGTCGTTATTACTAATAGTCCACTAGCAAAATCACCATTTGTGCAAGTTGTTGACAGATTATGTCTGCCTGTCTTGTTCATGACTGTACAGCATTTACACATGGGGGTTTTTAATTTTTTTTCTGACGTGTATTTGTATAAGGATTATAGTGGAGCAGAGAGTTGACTTTTGTTTATTTCTCAGAGGTATCCTGAAAGGTTATAAAGACATAAATGTAACTAAAAGAAAAAAATCAAATGATAGTGCTAAAACTTGCAACCTTTGAATTAGCAAAGTGAGAAAATACTGCGAATATTTTAAAAGTTCATTTGCAGTAGATATTTAAATTGCAATAGATCTTGAGTGTAATTGAATTTTTTTGCGAGTTGTTTTTGGTCAACACTAACTGGAGTCTGGCACAAAGCTGAAGCACTGGCCTGGAGAGGTGCAGCCTCTGTAGCCTGGCTCCATTCCCTAAGAGGCCGTGAGCAAACCAGTACTTGGCTTCTTTTTTTGACGAGAATTCTGTGCTGTCTTTCAGCAACTCCTAGTTTCAAGGAGTTTTATGGTTTTTTGAACTTGCCCTGTATGTTTTTAGGCAGGAGAAAGAAGGGCTTGACATCTGTTTGTAGGTAGTTAAGGGACAGATTGTCATTTCAGAGCACCAAGGCAGGGCCTTGGGGTAAACTGTTCTGCAAACCCTGAGTTAAGGCGGGGCCCATCTCCCAGGGATGGCCTGGGAGATCCTGTAGGGGGAATTCCTATGACCCAAAGACCTAAGTAACCTGTTGGGTTTCATCTGAGCTCTTCTGCTTACTTGTACATGAAAGAAGCTGACTCCAAGTCTGGCATTGTCTTCCCAGTCAGCTGAAATAAAGCAGACACTGGTAAATGGTGATTACATGGTAGTCGCAGCTAAATCAACAAGACTTGCCAGTGACATATGGGATAGGGAAGAACTTTGCTCAGGAATGAATTTTTACTATTTTACATAGAAAATGTGGGCAGTAAAATCAGCAGTTCCTGTGAGCTGACAATCACTGATCATCAGGGAAATGAACAAATTGCAGAAAGGTAAACTGGGCTTACTCCTAGTTAACTCTCTGATAATTCAATTGCCTACCTATTTGATTTCTAGCAGGAGAAGAAAGCAATGCAGAGGCATTTTATTACTAGAGCTGGGTTCCACAACCACCTAGGTAACACAACTGGCTTTGAGAGCTGAAGTTAACAAACTCAAGTGTCAACACCTGAACCAGGCATTGCCTCACAGCAGCCATCATAACTGAATGAATGAGTGTTATTTCAGCCTTGCTGGCGTAGTAAATGTGCTGATGGTAATGGGGTTTCTAGTGTAAAGCCTAAGAAAGCAAGAGGAACACCAGGCCCATAAGATTTGTAACTGCAAAGTCAGATAAGGAGATCTAAAATATTTCCCTTAAGACTTGCCTATTTAGTGGTTCAATTAATTTTTTTTTTCATTACAAACACTAAGATGCTAAAGACTTCTGAAGGGGAAGAAGAAACTGAAGCACTGCTTAGTCAAATATTCTGAGAAAGGTTTTCGACTAAATTGGAGTTAGTGCTATTGGAGAATATTTTCTAGTTTTCCCCATGCTGGTCCTGAAACTAACATTTATACATTTAGATTTGTAAATCCAAAATTCTTGAACCCTTTTTGGTGACCTTCTGTCCCTTCTATATAAATGATTTCTACTGTATATGTGTTTGTACCTGTTACTAGATTTCCTATCCTGTCTTCCTTCATGAATTCCAAAGCATTCATGTAGCCACGAGAATTCCCTGCATATATCAAGTTTGCAGTCTTTAATTGCCAAAAGAATGTACCAGTCCTTGTTGTGCTCCTTGCATGCGTGCAAGGAGTGAGTGAGCAAACTTGATACTTTTACATTGGCAGTTGTCTTTTGAATAAATATAAAAATAGCTTTCACCCTCAAGGGCAGATATTGCAGGATCCCAAGATCCTGAAGTGCCATTCAATATTATACAGACTCAAATTCACTGGAAACACATTTATAGTGAAGGGTAATGGCAAAGATGCAAAGTGATCATGGTACAGAGCCTGCTGTGGCAGATGTTACTGGATTCTGTGATGCTGAATGTGTTCCACCTCCCCTTTCCAGACTGTGTATCTCTGCCTTTGGGTTTATGTCCTATAATGCTTAGTTCATCCATATTTGAGTCGCACTCCAGGTAAATATCAAACAATCGTATAATACTGTCTCCAGCAAGCTCATTTCAGTTATTAATTTTGGGAATTTTCTTGGTTGTCTTTGTTCCCTGAAAGCTAGAATAAAACATAAGACCTATTCTTATAAACTTCCAGGAAACGTTCAGGGAAGAAAGAAAAAGGGCAGAGCTGCCTTTGCTGTTGCACAGACTTTAGCCATGGACCTGCGTGAACAACTGGAGAATACCGAGAGGAACTGGAATAAAGAAAAAATGGAATTGCTGGAGAGATTTGACAATGAAAGGAAAGAATGGGAATGTCAATGGAAGGTCATGCAGAAGAAAATAGAAGAGGTAGTTTTAAACAAAAATCTGAGCACTACCATTTTCGCTTGGGGTGAAGTGACATGGAGTTACTTCAGGTTTTATCCTATTTCATATGTATCACTGGAAGTTTCTAACAGCTGGTAGGATGAAAATCCTGGGATTAAGCAGTATTTGCAATTGCTGATTTAATAGTCATGAATGCAAGGTAGGAGGTGAAATGTGGCTTTGTGAGCTGTGAGATTATTGACTGTACATACTGCTGACAGTTTGACTGGGCATGCGCCATGCTGCCTATATTACACATGGTTTTTTCAAGTAAATACTGAACAATATGGGGTTTAGGAAAATGCATATTTAGTAACAAGATTTAGCTATCATAATTATCCAGCAAAAAGGCTTTAGATGGCACAGGCCTGCTGGGGCAAATGGTAATATTAAAAATAATATATATGTATATGAAATACTGCATGATACAGAATTATTCTGGCTAGAACCTGTTCCTTTTATGGATGACTCTTGGGAGAGAAAACAGGTACAGCAAATAGCATCAAAGTTCTGAAACTACTGGTGTTTACACATACTAGCAAACACTCCCTGCTATTTGCAATGCATCTCCTTCCAGAAATAGTCACAGCAATTATTTATTATTCTTTTATCCCTAAATTGTCCCTGCAGCCAAACCCTCTGACACTCTCTAATGCATTAACTGAGTCTGCTTGGCAGTCTATAGAGGCAAGTTTTTTCATTAGTGAGCTTTCCACACTTTTCATCTAATATACACATGGAGCAGTTTTGCTTGCTGTCTGCCAGCACTGTCCTGTGGCTGAGCAACACAGGAATTGATGGCAGAGATTGCTCACATGAAACTGAGAAGGAAAATGGTCAGAGCCAAAGGAATTGCAGCCATACACTGCCCATTAAACCAGCCTGCTGCAGAACTCCATGATGTCAGCTCTCTTATATTTTACCCACAATTCTTGTAGACTTTGGTATGATGGCCTTTGCCACATTTTGTCTTTTGTGTTAGGACTTTTCTGTGCAGTCTTCCCTAATTTCACTGCCAAGCTGAGAATGCTTCAAAAGTTGGTAATGTGATCTGTATATGTAGTTGAATTTCATTTTCTTAGTTATAAGAGCTGATTTGGATTGACACTAATGAAAAGGTATTCTGGCTATTAGTAGACCTGACGATGTCAGCAAGGACTGTTTTCATCATATTCTTTATTAGCACAGAGATTAGGAAAGCATGACAGAGACAGAAAAAGCGATAAAGAATGGAATGGGGCTGAGGGGGAGAGAATGAAGCAATTTGCTGGCTACTGCAGGGCCAAACAAAACTACAGAGTATACCCCAAGGTTATTGGAATCCTAAGGTCCCCTCTTAAGCTGTGACTATAGCTGCTGCTGATTTCAGATGCCTGACATTTCTTCTCCACAAGCCACATGGCTGGACAAAAGGAGAGATAGATACCTTTTAAATGTCATTATCTGTAGAAGGATATCCTCAATAAGACTTGTGCTCACTTAACAGCTTCTATTTTAATTTGGCAGTTTTCTCTAGCCCACCAAACCTAACTTAATTCCTCCAGGAAGACATGTGGGGTTTAGGAGATTTTATTATGGGGTAGTATCCTTCCTTCTTACTGCTATGCTGAATCCGTGTGAGGCTCTTATTTCTTGGAAATGGCAAAGTTCAACCCTCAGCTTCCATGAACAGCTGGGCTTTGGGAGTGAAATCTGAAAACCCAGGATGAGGTCAAGTGTTAAGTCTCTGAACGTGAGAATAATTCTAATCCACAGCACTACCCATGAAATGGCCACATGTTCTGCATGTTGTTATTCTTTTCCACTGTCCTTCCAAAAGTTGTTGTGATGGCCTTGTGCACTGTGAGAGGGCAGGCAGATGGTTGTTCAGAGGTGCCTGTGTGCTTTCTTCATGAGAGCAAGTTAAGAATGAGTGTTTATAAAGAGCTGTGGGATTCTTGGCACTGGAAATTATACTGTAAGCAGAAGAGATTTTTATGATGTTGCCATTTTTTCTAATTTATAGTTTACCATGTGTGCTGTATGACCAGAATTAACACCTTTTCATTTACTAATGAAGCCACTGGATCTCAGCAGATAGCATGAAAGGAGGGTGACAGCACATTGCCAAATAATGCCATTCTGCAGTACTGATTTATCACTCCAGTCATAGGGAAGAATTCCACTTGTCTGAGATGTCAAAGAGTCTGCTCTAGTGCAGATGGCAATGTATTTGATGAGAATTCACTTCCTCTCCTTCAAATAATATGCTTTAATAGGCTGTAACCTAGCCAGAACACTCTCTCTCTGTCACATTCCCTCACATTCCCTATCCATCAGATCACAGTTGTGTCCACACACAGTGTGCTGATATTACTCAGAAAACCACCATGCAGCTTTCGGCTCAAGGCAGGGCCAGTTACCTTGTGAGATCTCTTCCAGTCCCAGCCATGGGTGGAAGCCACACATTAAAATTATGGCAGAGAGTTTGAGAATGATAACAGCACTTTCCTACTCACCCATGTAGAATCTTTCTAATCAGTCCTACTGAGTGAAGCATCACTCAAAAGCAAAGATAAATATGGGAGCTTTGTCATAAAGTTTGTTACAATATAATGATTTAATAGAAGGTTCTGTTGTCTTCTCAGCTTTACCAGGAGGTAAAACTTAGAAGGGAGAACAATATGACCATCCATGATAGCAAGGCCATTCAGAGCAAGATGCTGCAGCTGTCCATGCATTCCCCTACTTTGCAAGAGAGTGACACAATGGAGCTGAACCATCAACACAGGGTGGCAAATCACCAAATGGAGAAAGGGAGTCTGCTTGGTGTAACGGGACATGAATGGAAGGAACCTAGGGACAAGAGCAGAAACAACACTCTGTTAATGGACAATCTGGCCTTTGAGAACCATGAGGAACCTGAAGACAACCTCACCATTATAACTTCCAAGCAAAATACCAAGAATTATTTTGGTGATCTCAATGTAGTAAGTAAAGTATGAGCATGTTTCAGTTACAAGGGGGAGGAAAACACTGAGGACTTTGGCCTGCCAGGTTAAGCTAAAGAACTGATCTCCCTGATTTTAGTTTTCCACAAGTCACTGTCTCTACTTGCTCCTACATTTGCTATCAGTGAGTGTCTTTTCACTGTTTAAATGTGTAAACAGCATGGTCTTTACCTCTGTTCATAAGGTGGCATTTTTGTATCTTTTCTCATGGTACTTCCCTCTGCTGTGAATCTTAAATGCAAATGACCACAAGTTTCAAATTAATTCTGGAGATATCATTTTAAATGTATATATTAAAGGACTATTTTTATATTTACAAAGGCTCTTGAAGAACTTGCCAAAGTCAGTGAAGAATTATGCAGCTATCAAGAGGAAATTCGAAAGAAGTCCAATCACAGAAGGTAAAAACATCTTTGGATTTCTTATATTAGAGGAAGGAAATGAATAATGCTCCTTATGCTTTTCACTTTGAGGGCAGGTTTGCTGTTGGATTTATTAGTAGTTGGGCACTTCCTACTCTCCTAGTGTTTCAGTGCTCAGCATAAAACATTCAAATGAAATACACTGAAATATGATACAAAAGAACGTTTTACTAGCAAAATGGATTTTATATACAGAACCTGCAAATTCAGATTAGTATTTATATGAGATGAAATTATATTTGTTTCTAATGGCTGTACAGAGGACTGGGAAAATGAACAGATATTTCTGTCTGCTCTGGCCCCATTTCCATGTAGTTTTATACAACACTGTATGCATTTGTCCAGCCCAAATCTAGCCTTAAGCATGGGGGATGTGTCAGGAACTGATGATCCAAAAGTAGAAAGAAAGCAAGAGAGGGGATAGAACCACCACACATTTGTACTCATGGAAAGATGGCAAGTCAGGCTCTGAAATGTATGGCAAATGAACATTCCATCATCTGTTAAAAATTCAGAGTTCATTGTCTTCTCTAGCAAGCTAAACACCAGACTGCCTCTTGAGTTGTGCAGAAATTCTCAGGTAAAACTGAACCTTCTGAGATGCTCCCAAAGATCAGAGGGATTTCTCACACTTCATCATGCAATCAGTTAAAAGTCTGTCACTAGTTCATTATTTTAGCTGGGCTACTGTTTGTGTCTTTAGAGCAAATGGATTCATAGCTGATGGATAGCCTCTAAAGGAACTTTTTTATCAGATATCAAAAGACAGATCTTATGTGTAAGGTTATGAAATCTAAACAATGGATATACTGTGTCCTCCAGATTTCTTCATTCAGTTCATAGTCAGGTAGACTCCTATGAGTCATTAGAACAAGATCCTACTGTACTTACTGTAGCATAGATAAGAAAACAATAATGTAAAAAACTCAGAAGAATTTTAGTGGCAAAGGAAAGAAATACAAATTCCATTTGTTGATCTTTCCTCAAATTTTTTGCATGTGTTTTGATTATTCTGGGTATATCAGCTGCAGCAAAACTGCTCCCAAACCTTTTTAAGGACCCAGTGTTAAAACACCTGCTCCGGGGGAGAATTAATCCATGCTGGGGTCCTCTGGATTGCTCCTTATTGCTCATCCCTAAAGCACTTCTGTTATTTCCAGAATGAAGTCACTTCCTTTCCTGGGGGAATTTGGGGAAACCCAAAATGCAGTTATTCTGCCTGAGATGAACCATGTGTCCAGCAATGAATCACAGACTTCAGTTGCTTTTGAAACAGAGGAACATAATAATAGGAAGAATCTGATGAGCTCCACCAAGGCTTTGAAGGACATTTCTTATGGTAGTCTTACTGGTGACATAGGAACAGATTTCAGACCTTGGCAAAAGAAAGAAGCTCCACCAGTTCCTCCACGGAGCACTTCTCGGCACCTAACAAACTCACTTTCTGCTGTCGTACAGCTTTCAGAAGCACCCGTAAGAGATCCAGGCATCAAAAGCAATTGCAAGGCTCAGGATTGTTGGAATGGGGGAAAATTAAGGAATCCTTCACCAGTAAACAAAAATAAATCTGCAGTAGCCTGTGCAAATGAAGGACACACTGTGAAAGTCCCTGTGATGGTAACTGCTGCAATACCTGTAACCAAAAATGAGTGCAATGTTCCAACAAGTTTCTGTCACAACACATGGGCATATGATATGGGCAAGCTTGGAAAGGACAATAAAAATGAGCCTTCCCCACTGTCAGCCCAAAAGAGTTGCTCAGATGGAAATATGGCCCAAAGCAACAAGATGCATCAGAAACAAAACACCAAGTCTCAAAGCAGCCCATTTTACAGTAATGACTTTTATGCCCCTGCTGCCTTGCACAATGATCTTTTGGAAGACACCAGGTATACTTCGGGAAAGACCCAAAGAAATGAAATGCTAGCAGCAAAGATTGATGAGTTTAATCGGACTGTATTTCACACAGATAAATGTAACAATGCTGTGCAGGAAAATCAGGTGCCTCCAACACCATCAGAAGATCACAAACCCTGTGGTCCACTGTGTGACTCTGCTGCTAGCAGGGCAGAAACTGTAAATACGTCACGTGTTACAAATCCCAAGCTCTCTGCAGCAAAGGAGCAAGAAACTAACAACCACAGCAAAGCTGTCAGGACAGGAGGGCAACAAAAACACATGAATGGAGTTCCAAATACTAGTGGTTATAGGCACATGCTCCATGAGCATGACTGGAGACCAAGTAATTTATCCGGTCGCCCGCGTTCCGCTGACTCAAGGTCAAACTATGGTGTTGTTGAAAAGCTTTTGAAAACCTATGAAAAATCAACAGTGACTTCTCCGTGTAATGTAAAAGGCTGCAAAGATAAGTGGACACAGGCAAATTCTGAATTCACCAATGGGGGTTGCGAGACACTGAGTCAGTATTTAGAAATGCTCCCGATTGAGCAAGAAAAGCAAGACTTTCCAAGGAATTCAGCCAGGCATATTGGGCAGCAACTCAAGCAAGGAAAAGAGAGACAGAAGTTACCAGAGGTAAGGTTCATAAGAATGACAAAAACCAAAATAATTTCATTTCATAACAAGTCTCAGGCTCTAAAATGGGGGAGACTAACATTATATTGTAAATAATTATGTAAAAATAGATACTTTAGGCCAGGATCTGGTTGAATCAGGAGTGTTTCCTCTGCAGATTATAGAGTTGTGGGAAGGCAGGATCATGTAAGTAAGAATGAGCAGTGAGGACATGTGCCAGATTCTTACCCTGCTGGTGTTCTGTAAAGCTAGTTTTTTACTGCAGTGCAGTTATGCTAAGATTGAACTAGTGAGAACTTCAGCCAGGTTTTAACACCCTCTCTCCTTCCTTTAGCTGATGTATTATGTCATAAGACTTCCAATAGGGCTTAAGCAGACTTGGCCATGCCCCAGACCCAGGAGGTCTTAGATAACATTCTTCAGTATCCAGGGTGCTGCTTGGTTCAGGGTTTCCTTGGAAGTGCCTATGACAAGGGGTCTTGTGACTCCATAAAGATTCCAGTAATCAAGTAACTTTCTCTTACTTATGTCTCAGTTCCAGCTTCTCCTATTTATTCAAGCAAAGGCTCACAGAAGCAGAAGAGCATGGCATGACTAATTAATTTATATTTGGCTGAAGTTTATTTTCAGAAGTTTAGAAATACTGCCTTTACCAACATTCTTTCTTAATGAAAAGACATGGTTTGGAAAATACACTGTAAGTTGCAGGTTCTGTAAAAGTCCCCAAAGAACACAAAGAGATACGCCTCTTGGAATCTCAAAAAAGATAAGGCAGGTGTGTTTTGAGCTTGGAAACTTAAATGGGTTCAGGCTGTCAGCTGGTATGCCTTAAACTGTCACAAATTCACAGACTTCCGTGGAGCTATATGGATTTAAGCAGCTGAGAATTTGATCATGCAGATTTTCTTCTGCATGTCTTTCTGACAGCCTTGCTGTGGTGCAATGTCTTGCTTAACAGGCACATCTTTCCTTCAGCACAGAAAGAAAAAAGCCATGAAGCTTCTGATTTCTTTTTCATCCAATAAACTTTGACAGGTAAACAAATTTTCATCGATTAATATGGAGGAAAGGGATAATGACTTTTTCCACAAGCTCAAATTTTATATTGTCATTTCAACCTGTAGAAACCAAGTGTAGAATATCCCTGACCAGGAGTTACCCTTTTAGGTCCAGCAGAATTAAAGATGATATAAAGAACTACGTGTGGCTTGAGGCACTGGGTTTATTTTCATTATTTCCAATTTACATCAATGTAGCTATAAGCAAAATCTGTTGGGTTTCCTCTACATCTATGGCTCTGCTGGTAGACATGCCACTGTATTAACACATAACCATTCTGAATTAGTTACCAGGTTAAGCAGCTTCACACTGAACTAAAGGTAACAAAGTTTCCTGAAATAGGATCTATCAAAAAATACCTGAGAAGTATATAGATCCTACTCCAGTAATATCAGATGGTATTCTGAGTTCTACATTTGGAATATTTTACAGCATTCATTGACAAAAAAACTTCCAGAAGCTAAAAGATAAGAGGAAATGTCAATTTTGTCTTCCACTATCATTTTATGCCTTTCCTTGTGTCTGACATTTGTCTTCACATATTTTAAACCACAACTGATGTGAGAGTCCCTGTACATAGAAATAGCAGTTCTTTTGCATTCTGTGCATTGCTGCGCTCCTTTTAATAGCTTCTAACCACCTGTTCTGGGGTCACCGCAAATGTCTTCCTGCATTCCCGCTGCATTCCACAAAAGCTGTAACTCGTTAAAGCAAGGACTTGCCTTTGTGTTCTAGATATGTGTGCCAGCTAAATGTTCAAGTGAGAAGGGCTTCTCCCGTCCCGCTCGGCCAGCAAATCGACGCCTACCTTCCAGATGGGCATCCAGGTCCCCGTCAGCACCGCCCGCTGTGAGAAGAACAGTGTACAGCTCTGTCTCCTTTCGGTCAGAGACCTCAGTAGTCTGAACCCAGAGCTGGGTTGGATGGTGGTGTGAAAGCTCTATGCCTCGCTATAACTGTGTTTGGTACGTGTCATAGCAACGAGTTCCACACTGTTGTGTTTTGTCCAAGAGTGACCCCCACCACCTGCTGGACAAAGCGTTCTGAAACTTAGGTCATCATCACCATGGTCTTCAGTGTTTTTATTGAGATGAAATAGTGATATCCCTGGTTTTCTCTGGGTCTTTTATTTTTTTTTTAATACTTCACAAGGAATTTCTTTTGAACGGTATCTTAATTTGTCAATCAGTTTTGAGTTGAAACAATGTATAGTGCTGTATATTCTGACTCTTCTGCAAACAGCAGAACATAAAGCTGTATGCATGTTCATGTGTTTGTAGGTGCATGTGTTGGACTAGGAAGTATGCAGGCCTGTATTTAGAAGAGACAAACTGTGCTAGTGTTGACATTGAAATTACAACCTATATGCCTACATATATATATATACTCCGTGTTTATTTTAAAAAGTTTGAAATATACAGTCCTGATGACATTTATATTTTGTATATCTTTTACATAGGTTCACAGGTGTAGTATTTAATGTAAAAAAACTAAATATGCATTTTTTGTGACTGATCGCAGTGATAATGCCTTGCACAACATGTATCTGAAGCAGACTAGCTTGACTGATTTGTCAGTCATGCTTCATGCCATCCTTGTTCAGTTTCCTAACCCTGATGCTAGGTCAAAATTCCCAAACGTATTTTTTTCTGAATTAAAATATTATATGATTTGTAATACATTATTAGCCTTTTTCAGCACCAGAGACATTTCTGAAATGTTCCAAACCCTTTACAAAGCTTAAATGTGCCATTATATATATAGCATACTGTAAACACTTTGGCAAATTCAGCTACTGTAACATACAATTTATGAAGGGAAGAAAAGAGTTGTATATGCTCAATTCTGTAAAACTTATTTTTCCTTCTAGCGTTATACTTTGAGGTTTGGCAAAGTCAGATAACAATGGACTTGTTTACTTTCACTCAAGGCAGGAGAACAAGCACCGTTGTTCCCAGTGCTGCAGCCACACTTCTTTTTTACTCTTCTCCTGACTAGAGTGCCTGAGCCACTTGCTAATTCCCTGCTCCTGGACTGACTCGTGGCAGTCAGTTGTGAAGTTTACTTGCACTCTGGCAACAAGCTGCATCCAGTAGGGAAATATTGCATCGAGGTATGATCACAATGGTGCCCGAAATGCTGACACATGGCATTGCAACTCTGCTGTTGCCATCACTTGAGACTTGGCATTATTTGCCATCTGAACGACATGCACAGAGCCCGGCTTGTTCCTTCTCACAGCGTGAAACAAATATGGATGCTGCCCAGGCTCTGAACTTTGAGAAAGACGGTGTCCTTCATCCTGGAAATTTTGCACCTTTTCTTAGGCTGTTGCTGGATACACAGTGCAGTAATGATGATAAATGTTACCTTTAAACAATATGTCTAGGTCAAAAGGAGTAAAGAGGCACTTCTTCAACATCAGCCTGATCTTGTCTGGCAACTTTTCTTCTTCTTCTGGAGAAACATAGTGTGTTCAAAGGAATTTCAAAAATCATCCCAGGATCCATTAATGTGCACATCTTCTTATGTGAATGTAAAAAGGATTTCAGAGAGAGTATAGGCTTTTGTCCTAGTGAATTGTATATGTGGCAAAATAGGGAAAATTTAATGTGCTTAATTTGGTAGTGATCTGTTGTTCTACTCCAGTCATGTTGAGAATTCACACCTTTTTCCTTCCTTTAAGGACCTTATTCTTCTTTCCTCTGCACAACTTCGATTTTGAAGAGAGAGAAAACAGGAGGCCATGTGTTCTGAGCAATAGCCTGTATGGTAATACTGGTAACAGTTCAGGCTTGCTGATATTGGACTGAACAGGCAGTAGAGTCATAAATCCCAATTTATCATGCCATTGTGGCTGTTTGCTTGGCAAAAAATACACTCAGAATAATTTGCTCTATCTAGACTTCTGGTCCTTTCCAGTTCTATCCCACAATAAAGGAAGACTTCAAGCAAATCAACAATTCATCAAAATTTACTCAGAGATTATTGCAAAGTCATTGCTGGAAAAGATACAAGGACAGAAAATCTTGAAGAAAATTCATACAGTTTGGATAGAGACAAAAATCTGTGTGCCTAAGTGAAAAATCAGGAGTGACTGCTTGCCCTAATTTAGAGATTGCACTCCATTAGCTTCCTCAGAACTAGAAAATTTAGACATGATTCATGATAAACTTGGAACATGGCTTAATATTCTATCTAACTACAGAAATTAGCAAACCAAAATACCTTGCAAATTGACCTTTTAAACGCCTAAATAGCTGAGCAGGTTTGAATGCCTAATGCTGAGGAAAGGGTAATATGAGAGAATTGTAAAAAATGTGGTTCTTATCTTCAGTCACTGTTGACTGCAAAAACACTTTTTAAAATTACCTTTGTGATGAAGTTGAGCAGTTTTGTTCTGAAAAATTGTGATGTACTTTTGTTTGAAGTATGTAACTACAAAAGCATTTCCCTTGATTAGTCAGTGAAGGTGTTTCTTTAGTTTCCTTCAGTTTCTTTCGTTGCCTTTGACATAGACCACATTGTTGAATCACAGAGAAAGGATCAAATACCAACAACATTCCCTGATGTATGTAAGTTAAATGAACAGAAGGTTTTTGGAATAAACTAATAGGTCAAGGATGAGTCCATTTTGTCAAGATTTTCTGTGTCCGTCTAATTTCAGACATTGGTTCTGATGCCTAAAAGTATCAAAACTGGTGATTTTGGTCTGCAGATGGCTAGTTGGAAGGCCTAACTTTAGAAAAATGCCCCCGTCACTGTTTAAATATTCTCCTCAACTGGACTTGTAACAGGGCCAGTGGACTGTGGTGATTTTTTTAGTTCCTGTAACTGTGGTCATTGAACCATAGTAAAGGCTTTATTCACTTATTTGCTGTAGGGGGAAAAGCTCCATTGGGCTTTCAGGTTCCGCTGTGTTGTTTCTGACAAGGAAATCTACACATATACACACACTTGTGCAAGAAACACAAATGATCTATTGACCTTCCTATTAATCCTAGTGTCACCTGTGGAAGCAGTGAGTTTTGTAAGCCTGATTCTAAAACAGGTATTAATAATTTTACTCATCCATACTCTGAAGTCTTAATGCAGATACGTGTTCTTCTTACTTGCAGCTCTGAATTAGTCTCTCTTTATTGCATGTTTATTGCTCTTAGTAACCCCCTGGAGACACAGAGTCAGCTGCCCATTGAAATGGGGATGTCACTAGGAATCAGATCTGGTACTTAGTTGACAGAAAGCATCATTCTCCCTCATGCTGGAACATGGAGCCATAATCTTACTAGTCTCTTTTAGGGGAGGAGTGTGGCAGGGTAGAAGCATACAAAGAAGAATCACTTAGATCTTACTTGCATATGTAACAGAGTTTCTGGAGGCTAGAGAATTGGCCTGACTCAGACCCTCTGCTTGAGGCAGAAGGAGTAGAGGAAAAAATTCCCTTCAAAACCTCTGTGTATCATTCCTCACACTCAGAGTACACTTCCAATAGGTGTTTTGTCTTTACAATGTAAGTGACAGACCTATGTATCTTTAAAATGTTGGTGAAGAAATGAACTTTTTTTCCAGAAACAACACAATTGTCCTTCACTACTACACATACTGTAAGGGAGTTGGCTGTTATATGTAGGAAAGGATTGGCAATGAGTGTAATAGAATTTTCCAGACCATTCAGAACACCTATTTATTTCTCCAGTTGTCTATTTTAAAAATTGGAGTTTTAAATAAGGATTTTGCATCCAAATGTCTACAACAGCATTTTAACAAAGCAATCCAGAAGGCAGGCCCCAGAACTTACACAATTCTCACAGTGCTGCTATGCAAAGAATTTCTTTGGCTTTGAGATCTGTAATATACAACTCTAGCCATTATACTGCTGATATTCTCAGTAATGGTATTCTCATTTGTAATGGTGTCTTTAGTTGTGTACGTGCTCTTTAAACTGAGAGGTGCTCTAAATGCACTAAATCAAAGCCCCTTGTTGCCTCTGGCCTTCCCACCCCTCAGTGTGTACTTTTATGTGGTTTATTGCCGTTGGTCTGTATGTATATGCCATACCATAGGACTTTCTATCTGTACTGCAGCCAAAATATTTTTTGGACAGGCTGTTTTAAAAAGTGCTGATATTACTATTGCCAGTCACAAATATATTAGATCTTGATCTATTGTTTTGAATCACTGAAAATGTGCTTTCTTCATCCACTGTTAATGGCATACAGTATACAAAATTTGTGCTTTTGCTTTTTGAAATGACAATTCATCTGCTTTTGCACTTTGGTTCTACCCCTGTCCCTCGGACCTCTTCTGTTGGCAAAGTTCTTGTATCAGTAGAGACGTGCTTCTGATGTGTCCAGTTGATCCAGTTGCTGTGTGGCCGTGGCAGCTCATACCTAAGGGTGCCTTGTTAACTATGTCGCTCTAAAAAGAATTGTATGCAGAATTTCCATGGGATAAGAGAGACTGAACTGTCAACATGATCAAAGTGAATGTGTTGTTAATGCCTTTTCTCTAGTACCTGCTGTCAGCAATGTCTCTGTTAAAGGGTCTGGAATTTGTTTCCTCCTAGTGGTGCATGTTTGTGTGTGTGTATGGCCAAGATTCACTGAAAAATGACACTTTAGAGGAGTCCATACATATTACATTTTAAAATCAGATTATCTAATGTGTGAGCCCAAAATATACTGGTCTATTGCATGAGATAATTTTTCCCTTTACTACGGAGTAGATGCTATCCCAAAATGAATGGTGGGAAGAGAGCAGACCCTCCTCAGGTATGTCTAAGGTATTAATAGAAGTGAGCAAGCTATGCTGGTTGATATTGCTGGGTGAGTTAAATCCCTTGACTCAACTCATTAAAGCCAGAGATTCTTTAATATTAGATCTCAGTGGATGCACAGACTTCTACTAACCTGCTAATGTGTCACAGGGATTGTAATGCCGGGGAGTCTGATTTTGATTGCCCCTCCACATGGAGGGAGGCCACTGCCTGTGGCAGATGTGCCTGCATAGTCTTCTGCCAGTGCCCCTCAGATTTCCCTACAGGAGTTTACTGCAGAATAATTTCTAAATCATATTCACAGTGGGAAAGGACTGTCATTAAAGAAAATTGCGCTCATATATGAACTCTGCAAACATGACACTGCCAGCTGACATGGTGACACAGAAAATCATAGTGAATTTTACTCCTGTATCACGAGATACCTGCAGCAGGTCAGCTCTTCTGGTACCATATGTGATGTAGAGGTGCTTACGATGTTGTTGGAAAAACACCACAGCCAGGTGTGTGTGTACATATGGCGTGCTTGTTTCTTTGCAGGATTTTCTAGTTTCCATGAAGATATTCTGATTGTTTTGGGAGTTTGGGAATTTTTTTTTTTTCCAAATTCAGCTGAAGACACTTGACCTCCCCATGCTGTTGCTGGTAAGGAGTCTCATAGGAGTTCATAGGAGTTCTTCTGAAGCCAAAATATCTACTCAGAGAAGGAGCTGTCTACCAAAGGAGGTAAGATGGTGAGTTGTAAGTTGAACAAGCCAGTTCAAAAACTGCCTCATACACTTACATGTTTGTGTACACACACACACACACACACACACACATATATGCGAATGCACATCTTAGGAACTTCTCTTCCAGGAAGTCCCACAGTGTCCAGTGCAGCTGTTTTTTTGCTGTAAGACACTACTTACTGCATAAATGAGCACCACATAGTACATACAGAAAAATGATGTCTAATATTGTATGTAAACAGACTCCTCTCAAAGAATGGTACTGAATTTTTTACATTAAAATAGCACGTGACTTAATGGGATCCAGGAGTTTCTGAAAGCCCAGTTTCATGTAAGTAAACACAATCAAATCTTTTAATGAAAGAAATGTGCTTATGCATGTCATCTTTTCCTTCAAAATATTATAAGCCTACCAAGCTCTGATCATGATTTTGCCTCTTGTACTGCTGGAGGGTAAAAAGAAAGAAAGGAAGTGAAAATAGAGATAATAAGAAAAATCCTCAAGCTTAGGTACTGAAAAAATGTCTGTACTTGTCTCCCTGTACATGGATGAGACTTTGACAGTTTAAAATTAACAATATTTTCCATGCAAACATCTTCCATTTCTCCTCTCTGTAGTTTTACTCCTTCCTTCCCTCTCCTTCCATCAGAAGGGGACCATTCAACCACCTAAGGAGAAGAGAAATAAGCCTGGCAAAAATAGCTCTATGGAGGCTTCTTTTCACTTTCCAGCTTCTCCACAGCCCTCCAGACCTGCAAAACACATGATGTTTCTACAGACCAGATGAGAGAAAACAGAGAAAGATGGCTTTTGTTATCTTTCTGCAACAGGCACTGCAGAAACCAGTTTGGAGCTGAATAGTTTCATGGGTCTTTTTTTCTACTGTAGTGTGGAAAAAGCTTTTTTCTTTTCTGTGCATTCCTTTCAACCACCTTTTGGATGGAGTTCTGCAATTTTAATTCATTTTACAGCAAAATTTCACAGCAGTTGGGACAGAGAGTGAAGAATTCCTCATTTACTATTGGAAGTTGGCCAGAAGCTGAACTAGATGTACAAAGGGCCAAGACAAATTGAAAACTGTTTAAAAATCTCTTGCCAAAGTGATCTGCAGTCAGCCCACCAAGGTTTTCAGAAGTGAACTGTCTCTTTAAGCTTGGCTTCAACTTCTTTCTCCTGTAGTGAGTGGAAAGTGCATGATGAAAGTAATTTGCGACATTCAGAAATGAAGATAACAGTGTTCTGGTGATTTAAGTAGCATTATGCTGCTTGCAAAGCCTCCTATGAGTTATGTATTAGATACTCTGTTTTTCCTAGAATGCCATTTAGTGCCAGCCCGCATGTATTTCGGCCTAGACTGCTGTCTCATAGGTTGTATACATTTAGATGTGTCTGGCACCAGGCTCATGTAATGCTGGAGCCATCACCTCTGTAATCATTTGAGGAACATTTGAGAAAATCAACGCTCACTAATTCTGAGTGCCTGCTTTCCTTTTTTGTCTCTATACACGCAGATATGTACACATCACATGGATATATACACTGATCAAATTTTTTTTTTTGCTTCTTTCTTGTTTTTGCACTGTATGGAAACAAGAGTGGGGTCTGTACATAGTTACAGTCAGTTTTAGCCAAAATGGAACAAGCAAGGGCGTTATGCTTGACTTGGGAACCCAACCAAAATCCCAATGAAAGGAAGTGTTGAGACATTTTTGGGTAGGAAGTTGAACCAAATAATTTATCATTTCTTTCAGTTAAATCAGTCCTAATCCTTTCTCATTATGTTTTGTTCAAACATTTTAGGTTTGCATCTGTCTTTACAGGACCAGTGTGAATACATATATATATTTTTCCCCTACCTACATTGTCCTGTGATTTGAAGAAAGATAGGCTGTAGATAAAGTGATGCCTTATTTTTTAGCTTTCATATTTTCTAGATTCAGAACTGCATTAGTATGTTAGTATTAGTATTCTTATAAAGTGTTAGCAAGTTCTCTTCACAGTTTAGTTAGACAAAACAATCCTTTTCCAGCCCTAGAACCAAGGGCACTGTTGCAGCTTCAGTCCCAAAAAGTATAAAAAAGTATAAATAACAGTGAATTGAGGAGAGCAAACTGGGAGGATGGGACTTCATAACCTGAAGCTGTAATTGGAAAATTGACCCCAATATGTAAATGGACCAAAACTTTTAAAAGTGTGAAAACGTGTGATCTATTGTCTATCTTGGGTGTAGCCTGGGCTGGGCTCCTGCACTGCCCAAGGTGTATCCTTGGAAGGCCTTTTTAATAAATTTTATTCCTTTATTCCTTTAACACTGTCTAGCCTCTGTTCTAGGTAGCCTCTCAAGGCATCAAAAGGATTTTGATTAATAGTGAAGATTTCCCCAATTCAGGAAGATTGGGTTCAGTTCTTTCACTTGGCACACAGGGGTCAAATGTAAACTGTGTCTGACAGGAATGTATCGAAATCAGAGAGGAACTGAGTCTTCAAATTCAGACTTTTGGTTTAATTGCTACTTGAACCTCCCTAAAATCCTAAATCAAATATCAGATTAATCTTCCAGTCCTGATGCCTCCCACAGAGTTTGAATTGAAATGGCTGAAGAGAGAAATTTCAAATTTTACATGCATTTATAAGTATTAGCAGTGTACAGAGACTATAGTGAATCTCACAGCACTTCATGCAGGCTCAAAATTTCCTGCTAATATTTCACACTGGTGATCACTAGCCTGTAAGACCAACTGTGTAAGAGCCATGAACCCACACGGGAAAATACAACAAAAAACACCGAAAAAACACAAACACCAAAACCACTAAAAACAAAATCAAAATGAAACAAAACAAAACTTGCAGAAAACAAGCCACATGTGGGACATCTCTACTAAAACAAGGAAGCAGATACTGCCGGTTTTGCTGCACAGGCTTCAACTCTGATGACTTAATGCGATAGATGGATATAAAAAAGGAGTGGTCTCTTCCTCCTGTACAGAGGAGCATTAGATGAACTCCTCTGTGTTCATATCTGATTCCCAGGTTTGCACTAACTTTCCTGAATGAGAAACAAGTGTCAGAGCTGAACTGAAATCAGCTCTCATGCCATAAGTGGGTACTGATGTCATTAGCTATCATGTTTGCTCCAGGACTGCTTGCTGCCACTACTAACCAAGAAAGGCAGGAGGAAGAAGGATCTTCCTGACACCCACAGCAAGTTTAGGGTTGTTTGAGGTTGGAACTCACAACATTAATTGTCCTAAATATTGTAAAAAGCCCAACAGCTAACTTCACTTTCTGAAATAGTGTACACACCCACTCACTCACTGCTGACTAAAACTGTTTTTCGTGACAGTGATATTACCCACCACTGACTTTCCATGTTACAAGAGAGGCCAGCTGCTGCAGGTCCGGAGTAAGGAAATGCCACTCTTGGTTTTCTTATTTCTTTGGCAGAGACACAGACAATTTGGTTTTCATTACAACACAGCTTTTATTTTTAAGATGGATCTAGAGGAGGGGGTATTCACCATCTCCATCACTTCAGACAGGCTTTGATCTGCAAAATTCTTTAATGCTATCACACAAGAAGTACTTCTGATCACTACACTTTGTTTGGAAGTAGAATAAAAGATTGTGATCCAGCTAAGTAATAAATTTGGAGGTTGGGAAGACCAGTCTTCTCTTCACAAGCAGCTTACAGTGTGAGAACATGCTAGATATGAGATGTTAGAGCTTTTCACTGTTTTAGTGTTTTCTGCAGTCCTGTGGAGCAAGCATTAAAAATCCCAGTTTTGAAGTGCAGGAAAATGAAGGAGAAAAAGAAATAGCAGGGAACTCTTGACTTTCTGGGGGTAAGTGGGAGGAAGGAATTGAAGCAGAAGATTGGAGCAGACACAGCTGTAGCAATCTAAGATGTGCCGTGCTCTTTTCTACTCCCCTTTGAAGAGGGAAAGGGTGAAACCTGCACCCACCTTACAGACCAAACACTGACTGATGTCAACCCACCTAAGCTGAGGAAGGGAAAACTCAGCTGATTTTGCATTGAATGGGGTGAGGAACTTCCGTGGTTCATTCCAAAAGCTCATCCTGGGAAGGTGGATGCCTTCTCCAGTGGCAAAGGAGGCAACAGGTGAGAGGTGACCTCTGCTACTGAGCCAGAACAATTGTGCTTGTTGTGATGGCTCACTGTAGCCCACAACATTGCTCCAGGCCAAAGATATTACTCCACCACTAACATGCCTTTGTTGTGATGCAGAAGACTTTCTGTCACCACTGCCCAGCAAAACTGGTCAAATCTGATAATGCACCAGCCTGGCCTGAAATAGAAGGTGTTCCTGGGTGTGCACTGCAACAGGTTTGTTTGTTATAAAGAGAGAACAGCCAGGTGAGGTCAGAAACCAGTCCCCACTGAGCTGTACCAGGCTACCCAAGGGCCAGCGGCAGGTCTTTGGCTCAGGTGCTGAGAAGATGAGACCTGCTGCCTGAGTTTTGCATCCTGCTTCTCCATGTGGGACCTCAGACTCTTAGGCCTCTCTCTCTTCTCTCCCCAACACAAAATATCAGAACAACATTGTATTAACAGTATTAACAGTAGATCTCATTGAAGACTGAGGAGACTTCTGTTCTGCCTAGACTCAGTTCACAGGGAGTAACTTACTGGTTGGGTACAGTCTGTATTTGCTTTCATAGGTTAGCAAGGAAAGAATATTTTAGAGATTTGGTCATTATCCCAAGTAATTTGATAACTGTCAAGCTTAATTTGCATTTCAAATTGTGTAGCAATTGGGCAAACAGTTCTATAAATCTTTATTTACAATCCTAAGAGTCTTTTTTCAAAATGGATGTATGCTCTGCTGAGACACCTCCTTTTATGTATATGTCTGGTCTAATGACTGCATGTTACAGTAAGTTTTCTGGCTTAATCCAGAGAACAGAAACAGTATCAAGATGGATTATGGGACTGTGACTCCGAGGACCTGTTGTCAGTTTTTTTGATCTGCCAGGACCTGCCTTAGCTGACCTTGCTCAAACCACTGGGTGAGAGTCTCAAATAAGGACCTAGGGCTCACCTATTTCTGCTAGAGCGAGCGAGACACTTGCATGGTTCTGTGGGCCTCAGCTTGTGTTCCTCTTGTGCAAAACAATGGTTGTAATAATGCTTTCTTTGGCTGACTGTTCTTTTTAGGTTGTGTTAGTCACTGCAGATATAGCAGAGAGACAACAGGAACTTCTTTTCGGCTCAGAAGGAATACTAACAAATCCAAAATCCACTGAGATCATTAGAAGTCCTTTCTATCTTGGATCATGCCCTTTGTGTTTAAGATCAATCTTTTAGCTAGCATTTCCTGTCACTAAAATTTGTGAGACATGAACCATGAAAGAAGGACCTTGACAGTCTTAACAGAGGAAAAGAGAATTCTTTTCTTTGATTAACAAATATCACCCCATTACACTTTGGCAAAATTTCCTGAGTGTTAGTTGTACATCTGGGAAAAAGGAGAGTGTCCCAAAGGTCGGCTGTGACAGTGCATGAAAAGAACTGCACTTGCACTGTCATGAAAAGAACTTATTATCAAGCTAGTAGATAGTTATTAAAATGTTGCTGAATTTACCATGTAAGGCATATTGGATTCCAAGCTGGACTGGACTGTGACTGTCACTATGATTTAACAGAATCCATGCATCAGGTTCCAAATCTTCAATACTTTATTCTCCTGCCCCTGATTAAGGTCTTGGATCCATACAACTCTCACATTTAATTGCACTGTTCTTGGTTAAGAACACATCTTCAATCAAGTGCTGGGCAGCCCCTGTTAGCACGGTCAGATGTTCTAACAAAAGAAAGGAATTGTAGGTGTTGCCAGCACAGCTCACACAGAGAATGCTAAAAAAGCAGACAAGCAGAGGGCTGGAAAAGTTTCTGTCTCTTCTCTTCAATCACCACTCCCCTTTCCTGCTGACATTTTCTGACCCAGTAGAGGCTGCCAAATCACAGATGGTTGTGGGGCCTGTGTGAATCAGAATAAAACAAGGAAGCTAGTATTTGGGAGAGATTGGAACAGTAACAAATAAGACTGACCTGATTATTTGAGCATGGTCAGACATAATGCCAAACTGCATCTTCTGATATTTGCTGTGTGGTTTATATATCAGTATATGCTGCAGGATACAGTCAGAAAGTGCTGCATCCCTTTTGTGAGTCCTCTGCTGTGAATCTAGTAGTTTTTGTGCTCTGAACCTCCTGACTTCTGAATTTTGCTGTACTGGTTATATCAAACAGTTTTAGTTTTAGTGTAGAGTGGGCAGCAATACCAAATCAGATAATGTTTGCTTCTATAGCCATAAGCATAGGTATTTTGTGGCCAACATTTTAATTGCTAGGCAACCAATATTCCATTTTGATAAAGTTGTGCTATTGCATGCTGGGACTTGTAGTTTCAGCACTGTAGCAGTGTATGGAGGTAAAAGAATGACACATTGTTGACAATAGTTCATTCTTAGATTCACTCTGAGGCCACTTTTGCTACCCTGTCTGATGCTTTGTTAGTGAAGGCCCAGGTTGGAGAAAAAGAATGGGTTCAATCACTGAAGTTTAAATAGAGGCAGAAGAGAAGAATGTTCTTGCTGCAGGCAAGAGTCATCAAGCCCTGCTTCTGCCCTCCTGACACTCTGGCATCTGACTGAACTCCTTCAGGAGTAGGGCTGCAGCTGCAGTACAAGCCCAGCTAAACCTTGGCAGCACTCAGCAGCTTCATGTGCTTTGTGGGAGGGAGAGGAAAAAAACAAAGGAAAACAACACAAGCAAATAACAACAATAACCCCTAGAAGTAGGAACATGTGTTAATTCATTCTGGAGATAATGTTTTTCTGGTTCTCAGTCACAGGAGTATCTATCTGTGCACATTGATGGGTTGCCTCTTTCATGTTTTGTTTGGGGTGCAGTGACATTGTTCCCACTTTGTAGCTGGAGAGCAGAGGCACAGAGAGAATGATGTTTTAACAGCATTGAACTGTGCAATTCCAGAGAATTTGTGTGGGATTCTGGTCTCCAAACCAAGTTTCAGCATCTGCCCAGCTATTGTCTTTCATCCCTCCCTGGCCAAACTGGGGTTATATGGCAGAGAAGGAAATTGAACCTACACCTCTCACATCCCCCATTATAGCTGCATTCCCACCCAAGACTGGGATTTGAACCCTGGGTACTTGTCCTGTTATGACTCTGGACACTTCTTTCAGCTGTAAATGCACTTAACTTGCCTTTCTGCATTGAGGGGAGTCTGCTTTAATGGAAAAATAGGTTAGCTATGCATATGGTGAAAATACACATTTTTTTAACCTGCTTTTCTTTCATTTGGGAAAAATGGCAGGTTAAAAACTTCCTTTCAAGGCTGCCTTCACTGTCTTCCTGATTAACTTCTGTCTCCGTCAGTTTATATGCTTTTAGTCTCGTTTATTTTTATTCAAAAATTTTATCCGCAAACATTTTATATCCCAAACTTTTCAAGCATCCATTAAGGGGAATTTTGCTTTGCCTCTGGCTATGCTTTGGCATTGTCTCTTCTGTTCTCTCAAAATTGGATTAAAAATGTGTTTTGCTTAAGAAACTTTCCCTGAATTATGAAATGACACAGACCATATTTCATACTGTTCTCCATCACTTTCTTTCTGTATTCTGACATAAATCAGCTCTTTTCACCACTGCTGCAGACTGGGCAATGGGTTTTTTTGTGGTACTCTATGCCAACACCAAGTTAATTCTTAACATGGATTACAGATGCCGCAGGGCACATCCACACAACAAAGAGGAATTGGGCCACTCATTGACCTGAGAGATGGTAAGCCACTGAATTCACTTTGCAGTTGTTTTTGAGTCACTTCAACACAGCTTAGTCATGGAATTAGCACCTGGGTCTCAGTGAGTCCTGCAGGTTCATGTGGTCCCTATGAAATATCAGTTTCAAGAAGCTTCAGACATTCATTGCAGGCAGTGAGATTACCATGTTTATTTGCTACTTGTGTGGTTAGAAAACACACATACAAAAGAATAAACTTTCCTTTTAGAAACTTGTTATTTTGTTTTGTATAGCAGTGGGCAGCACATGTTAATGTGAGACCAAACCACAGGGTAAATGACATGTCTCTTTCTGCAGACGAATTTAACTTGCATTGCAGTCTGTGGGAGTTTTGCCAATGACTAGTGGAAATACTAGCACTTCCTTAGAGTTAAACAAAGAGCACAACAATATCAGGGAAAAAAATGGCAGAAAGCTGCTCTTGAAACATATATATGTAAAAGTCCTGCTTGTAAGAAGTTCATTGGCTGGACTTGCACATCTGCTCAGGAGCAGTCTCCAAACTGTTAGGAAATTAGTATGATACAGTTTCATTAAGGTTGCCAGCTTTCTTGTTTAGCAAAATATGGCCTTCTCTCCCTTTAAAGAAGATGAAAATTAAAGAATGCAAATGCACTACACAGAATCCTATTGCTTAGACCTTTATCCTGTTTAGTGTTCCTGATCCCTGAATTTATTTGAGAAGTGTTTAAGTGGATAAATTTGTTTCAGGAAGTGAACCATTGTCTTAGATTACCAGAGAGTATTTCATATTCTGCCAAGGCAGCGTTCCAAAAAAGATGCCCTGTAAAATAGGGTAGATGAAATAAAGTAGGAGGGTAATCATTTGCTGGGTAATTGTTTAAAAACATCAAAATACTAAGAGACATGCATTTTAATGTAAGAAACACAAATGTATTTGAGTACTTCTTGAAGGCATCAGGGGAGATTTTGACTGCATTGTGTCAAATACAAACAAACACAGTGATCATAATTTGTGTGAATAGAATTATTATAATCAAAACAAGTGTAACTACCGAGTCTTCAAATGCTCCAGTGCAATTTATCACACCAAGAGGCATCCTAGACCTTGCATTTCATGTGACTGTGCAAATATTAAGAAACGTTTTACTGCAAAGTGAGATAAATCTTCTTTCCTGTGAGCTCATAGGCTTACCAAGTTCAAGGTCAGCAATGACTCATTTCTGCATGCCTAGATCATAGCAGAAGTACTAACTATGGTCTGGTATTGGGAGTTTCAGGTCTGACCACCTCCTAACATTGCATGTCTACAGATTTACCCTGGTGATGCTATTTAGACAGCAGTGGTCATTCTGTCTCTACGGGCCTCAGTTCGGCCTGTGAAACTGGATAGCTTTGTCCAGGAGAAATGGAGGACAACGATGTGACCAACTTATGCTGTGTAAAATGTTACAACCCCAAAGCATTGGGCAAGCAGTGATTTGGTATTGTGAACTCACATTTTGTGTCAGAAAAACCACTGGACAATCCAGGTGCAAGTATAACTTGGTACCTGGTGCTTGCTTGGGCTACTTAAATAATACAAAGACATTACAAAAGGGAAAGACACACGACTTTTGGCAAAACATACATCCCTATAATGCACAGTTTCTCTGGAAATCAGGCTGAAAATTGAAAATATGTTCTTCTCCCTGGTTCAGTTCCCATCAAGTACACAGTATTTGGATTTTATTTCTTCGTGTTTGGAGTATCTGAATTCTGCTGGTTGATTTGTGAAGGTTTTCCTCAAGCTCATATGGACATGAGATCTGTCACAAGCCTGAATTGCTAGTTAATTGCCATGTGACCCACAAGACCTGTGTAACTCTAGTAGTCCTTTATGTACCCGTTTCTAGGCTTCCACAGCCACAAAGTAATGCCAAACAGCTCAGACAATGGAGAAAACAAAAAATGGGACCCATGGTCTACAGCCAGACCTAACAATGCAGAGCTTAGGGAGTCTGGGTTGGTTTCCCCTCTCTGCCATTCATCTGCTGAGCAACTTTGGACAAGAGACTTTGACCTGTCATCTTTCTTTCTTCACTTTTACTTTTATTCTCTTTCTCATTTACTTAAAGATCTTATATACTTGGTATCTTTACTCTTTCCCCATACAAAGCATTCATACGCTCGTTGGGGTTTGCCTCTGGCCAGGATATGAACCTTGTTGTTCCTATGGCCTTAGAGAGTACTCTCGTGAAGAACACCTTCAGGTAAGTAGTGCAAGTTCAGTGAAGGGACTAAATATTAACTGCAGCAAGAGCAGTCAATTGTGGAGTGCCTGAGTGCAGAAAACAATAGCCATCAGCCTCAAATATTTCTAAGTGAATCTGACTCCTAACTAAACCACTGCTGTGACTCACAGCTGTTATGCCATGTAAATACTTTTCTCAGAGACAATAAAACATAATTGGAGTCAGCTTGTTGTTATTGATTAGAACATAATGCATTAGAGAGCACCCTTTTCCATCCACTCTATTTATAGGCCCTGCATCATGGAACAGTCATTACAGCTTTTCCATGCTCATTGCACAATCATGAACAAAGCATTAAACATGTGTTCCAGTTAGCCCCCTAACTTGATCCTGTCAAAAGTGATGGGGGGTAAAGTCAGCCAGACAATACAATATTAAGTGTTTTTGTAAGAATCTAAGCAAGTAGAGTGAAATCAAAGGGAAGAAGGCTGTGATTTAGCAAGGGATGCTAGTTTTCTTTCTATGGGGTGTGCTACACGTTGAAGATGTGGTATGTATGTTTACACTGCCAAAAACTTTTACAGGGCAGATGGCACTATGTCAGTATTTTCTGCCTGCAAAAGTGGCTCCGTGCCCAGCTCTGCAGTTTTTCTTCCACTCCCTCCAGGAATCTGCAGTCCCAGGAGAACCTTTCTTAAAGAGGCTTGCAGTGGAAAGCAAGGCTTGTGCATTACCAGACCCAATTCTCTTCAAACTGTAGTCAACTGAAGGAGGTGCAAGCTAGCAGGCACATAAACAGGAAAGTACCTTTAGGCTAACACAGTGCAGCTGCATGCAAAACTACAGAAAAACTAGTGTGCTAGCAAAACACTCTTCCTACCTCTTGCTTTGAGTCCCATGGAGGGTTCAACTTTGAGGCTGCTTCTTTCAGAGCTGTTGCTGCAGGGTGGTAATAGTGCAAGACCACAGGAAGCCTCTGATTTAGAGTCTGCTTTCTGCAGGGGCACAGAAAATGGCCATTTCAAGAATGAGGTTCATATAGGCAAAGACCAGTGCTGTGACAGCATGATGTGTTCCCAGGAGAAATAGCAACTGTAGTGCTCTTGGACAAGTCCTTTGGTCTAAGGTTTGGTGTAAACTCCCACAGCCCCAAGGGTGAGGTTGCTATCATGCAAAGCCCTCCTTCCTGATAGGGAGCAGGTAGTTAACAACCAGAGTCCCAACGGGGCAAAGCACATAAGCACATGATTAACTGCTTGAAGTTAAATATGTGCCCAACTAGTTCCCTAAACTGGAGCCAAAGGATGGAAAAGGTAAAGGGAAAATTCAACTGAAAAACCAGGGAAAAAATTGTTACTGGAAACATGACAATCCTTATGAATTCCTATACTCCAATCAATATAGTCTTCTTTTTTTCCAGTGATTGCAGCTGAGCACATCCATGGTGTGTTGGAGTAATTCACCCTGGAAGGGTCTTTATTTCAGTGGAAATTGTTTTAGAAGTGTAACTTATTGGGAGTGCCAGCAGTGATTGCTGGTACTAATTGTGTGATTTTCTGGCAGAGAAAGTGAGTAGTATTTAAAAGTGAGTAGCAAACAGCAATGGAAGATCTACAATAAATGCTGCTGTTTACTAGCTATGAACAAATACAGCTTGCTCCAGATTGTGCATCCTTCTGCTAGAGCAGACCCTGGACTTCAGAGCACCACAAGCAAGGTGCACCTGTTATAAATAGCTAGTGAAGTTTGTTTGAGAGTCTTCTGAAGATACCAAATGTTTTTTGCCAGACTACATCTTTCATTTGTCCCTCATGGTATGACACAACAAGAAATTCTATTGCCATGATATATTAACTTGGATATTTTAGGCCTGGCTGTCATTTTGAACAAAATGGGCAATAAAAACACCAGCCAAGTTGAAACAGAATTTATGTCTACTTCAAGGTGTTTCACACTTTCTGCTTTAGGTAAAATATGCTAAAGGCAGATGCATTTCTCAGTGATGTGTTTGTCTGCCTCAGTTCCCTGCAGTGGTGCCTGTGAACCAACCATGGAGCAGTGCAGCAGTGCTCCTGCCTCTTCCCTGCAAAACTTTCATCCCACACTTTTAGTGGCAGTGGTCCCCCATGAACTTCTAGTTAAGGTGTCTCAGGTGTCTCCAGACTGTAAGTAAGCAAATTATATATCTAGAGGAAAGAATGCATATTGTTCCCAATGCACAGGATAAAGTGCAGGAAGGGGTGAAGGAATGGGTAGAGCATGATGGATTACCTCATATCAGATTCCTGTGGGCCTCAGGAGAACACATGGTTCTGTACCAGTGTTGGCCCCCTGCTTGGCATGGAGGACATTGTCCAACAAGTGGTGAATTGTTCATGAAGTACTCCTCAAGAACCTCCTTGTCCCTGAATTCATGTGGAAAGGGACAACAAAAATCCTTGGGGGATTTCTGTCGTGCTGCTGCTTCCCTGGCACATGACGGGCTGATGGACATCAGAGCACACAGGCGTTGAACGAAAGAGGAGATCACCACAAAAGGAAGCCAAAAGATCAGGCACTGCTCCAGGCATGGCTGCTGATATATAAAATATAGTCCAGCTGGCATGCAAAATATTGCAGCTGCCAAACACATCCCATGAAAGCTCAGGGTGGTCTCCAAGGCTGGACCACTGAAAGGAAAAAAATGCACTAATGGCAGCAAGATGGGGAAACTTTGCCAAGTCAGGACAAAAGTCACATGTGTGCCAGTTTCCATGCCTGCGAGGACAGCCCTGCCCTGTCTGTGAGAAAGGACCTACCCATGGGCATGGTCACACATACAGGGGCACATGCTTAGCCCAGGCACACACGCCCCAAGGACCCTCAGACTCGCGCTGCCCTGCAATGCCACCGGTATCGGATGGTGCTGCTGACTCAGGCTGCAGCTTGTGCTGCTGCCAAAGGGGACTTTACTCCCAGCCACACATTCCTAGGGCTAATGCTTGTGTCCCTGGTTAGCAGGCAGGATCCAGGGAAAGGTGCAGCTGAAAACCAATCCAAAGGAAAAATAATGACTCATGCTCAGCCTGAGACGCCCCCCGAGTCAGTTTGCCATGGGTGTCTACTTCTGCTGGTGACAGTGCAAGGGAGGCTTTGGACATGTGCAGCAGGGCCTGTCTTGTCCCTTTTGGTGACAGTGTGAAATTAGATCTGTGCACATGAAATCCCAGACTGGTTCAAAGGGTCAGACTTAGACCAGTATTCAAGGGTTTGTTTCAAGGAGACTGTTTTTCTGGACTGTTCTTTTAGACTAAAATAGAAATAAGCATTAGTCTGGTGGCCTGCCACACCAGCAAGCTTTTTGCCCAGTTTCTCTGCCTCCCAAGAAGATCCATCATCCATTTGCTTTGGTTTTTACTGTCAACATACATTTGTCTTTAGCTCATATGCTCCTCCAAAGCTTGTGACTCAGCAGACCTCAGCACCACAACATGCTGTGCAGCCTTCACTGGTTGCTCCTCTTGTTTTCATGAGGTTTCGTTAATGGCAGCTGAAGTCTGCTTCCACTGAGTCAGGAGAGGTGCCCACCACATCTCTGTTTTGCAGTCATGTCTCTCATGGACTTCTGTACAGTTTCTTGAAGCTGCTCTGTTTTGAACTGCAGCAAACCTGTATTCACACTTGGAATGTCAGTACATGCAAAGATTTGAGATTGCCAGTAATGGTCAGTCAGAGGCCAAACAACTTCCCAGAAATTCAAACTAGTTTGAGCCAATAGTTTTTGATAATAAATTATGTCAATAAAGAAAATAATATTGGACATTTAGATGCATGTACATTTACTCTTCCAATATTTTCCATTTACATTCAATTTTTCCTACTCTTTTCTAGAAAGACATAAATGTATGAATTAATGATCATCTCTGGCCCTGCAAATACTAGGAATTAACTTCATGGGGTGCACTGGCTGCATTGTCTGAGCAGAGCACTCTAACTGTGCGTGCACCTGTGTCAATGCATGTGACAGCCATGTGACAATGTGGTTTCACCAAGAGTGGCAGATGCAAACTTTGCATTTTATCAGATCAGATTTCCCCTAAAAATGGTTGAGTTCTATAATATAGAAATATACTAAATACAGACAGTATTTAGTATTTTGTCAGTCTTCTTGATAATAACAATAATGTAATCCCCAAATCTCTAAACCAAATACACTGCTACAAAAAATGCATTTTTATTTTCTGTGTTCTCCTGTGGCTGCCCAGCATTCCTATCTCCTAGATTATCAAGCCTCAAACCAACCTGCTAGACTATCTTGTAAAAAAGTGATGTGGGAATGAAGGCAGTGGGTGGCACTGGGAATACATGCTATGCCTGATAGGAATCTTTGTGTGTGACAGAATAATGAAAATATATATCTGTCCTCAGTGTTCTGATAATTCATTAATTATTTGCATTGCATTCCAAAATTCTCTTGTAGGAGGCAGGGCTCTGTGGTTCCCCCAGGCAGCAGTAGCAGGAGTGGTTTCAGCTATGCAAGAGGGGCTGGTTTGGTGGCTGAATGCAACATTGTGCCCACTGCCACTGCGCCAAAACCTTAAAAGTTCAAAGGTATTTAGTGGGTCATGTTACTTTGGCCACTTCTCCCCCTCTAATATTGAAATGGTGTGTGTTTTTTGGAAGGGGCAGCTTCCCTTAATCCACCAGGATTACTTCCATTACAAACAAACGTCTCCCAGTAGATCTGGAGCCTGTGCTGCCTTGTGTCTGTTGGCTCTGACAATGATTCCCTGTGTCAGGGTGGAAAGTGAGTGCCAACACTCCAGCACAGCAGCAGCCCCCCAGGAAGGCACTCAGATCTCACATCCTGTGCCACATTGGTGCCAGCCCCATCAAAGCATGAGCTAAGGCAGGGGGAGAGTGATGGAGCACTGCTGGATGGGGACCCCAGTTCTGCAAGCAATCAAGAAGGCACATGAGAGGGCTGAAAGTGGTCTGTGGAGTGAGAGGGGGACCTCCACAAAGAAAAGCCCCAGGAAGATGAAAGGATGATGCTGGGATGCTGGAGGGCAGCTGAACAGAGTGATGGAGATCTGGGGGAGAGGATAAAGAAGAGGATAGGAAGGGGAAAAGATGGTGACATGGGAAATCATGCAAAGGATGACAAAAGAGGGGAAATAAAGAGAGAGGATGACACCCAGAAAGGTTGCTGAGAAAGGAACGGAATTGTCCAGGTTGACAGAGGTACCTGGAGAGCAAACCAGCAGTGGAGACAGCATGAGGACTGACAGGAAAGTTGTGGGCAAAATAGAAAAGGTAATCGGGAGAAGGTGAAGGGATGCTGGACTTTGCATAAGAATCAGAAAAAGAAAAAGGTAAAGAAAAGATGCAGCCCATTAGTGTAATAGATAAAGAAGGAAAGTGAAGCAAAGAACTGCCCAGGACTTTGAGAAACTTCAGTTTATGCAGATCTGTTCCAGCCCAGCTTTTGAGGGTGACTCTCAGGATGAAATCAGGAACCTGTGTTAAACAAACTCTGAATTTTGAAAACTTCCTTCCAATAGTAATGAAGCAGAATGCTTGAAAACTGGCACATTTCCTATTACACAGAGATGGAAGGAAAGAAAAAGAATAGACTTGTCCATAAAGGCAGTAATTACAACCACATGCTCTTAGAGCAGAACTATTTTTAAAGGATCACTCTAGTATTTTTTGTTTATTAACTGTCACTGGGGAGTATAAGTGTAGTGAGTGTGATAAGGAATTAACCAAGCTGTGTTTTCAGTACTGCCTGCTGACGGATGGAATAGTGCTTGGATGCTGTACATACATGCCTGTGCTATACACCACTGGGTAGCAGGTAGGGAGCCAAGGTGCAGTTTCTCCCGTGGATTTAGCCAGCTGCTATTGCAATGCTGCTGGATGAGCTGCACTCCCAGAGTGGGAGCTAAGGGGAGGGGGAGACTCCTTCCTGGCATGGGAATAATGTCTCCCCACCCTGCCTGGGTGACCAGAGGTTGCTGCCAGGCACAGGCCAGCTGGAAAGGGGCTGGTTTCCAGTCACTTCCCGCTGGCTTGTCTTCTCTTGCCTCACAGGCTGAACCAAGGCAAGGGAATTCAGCCCCTAAAGCAGCCAACTCTGCGTCCACCAATACAGCCAAATTCTCGGAGCAGAGACTTTATTGCATGCAAGCAGTGTCGTGAGAGCAAGGCTGACACCGGGGGAAGATTTCCGTCAGGTGTGTTGCTGGCATAAGTGTCACCTGATGACGTGACACTGCTTTTAATCTCTAATATGCTCCTTAATCCAAGTGTTTGAATTCCACCTTCTCAGTTCACAGCTTGTCCCATTCTTCACACAGGGAATGGAAGGCTGCACATAAAAAAGAGATGCATGTGACATTTTTGGTGGGGGTTTTGGCTCATTCCTGCAGCTGCTATCTCTGGAGGCTCTCAGTTGAAGCCCTGAAGGGAGAACGCGGGTGGCAGGAGGGCACAGCCATGGCTGCAGTGCAGAGCAAGGCAGCCTGAGGGACTGCAGGAGCTCTGCCACTGGCATCAGTCTGTGCCACGTGTGCTTCCACCCCATACCCCGCAACCCACCCTCTCCGTGCCCCCACCCCATCACTGGGAGGACGTTTGCACTGAAATGTGTACCAAGGACAGGCAGTGAGTGTGGCTGATCACAGGCTGGACAAACCCTTCCCTGTCTGCTACTGCCATCTGTATGGAGAGCCACTGCCAGCCGTGCCAGTGCCTTTCTGCTACTGCCCATGCGGATGCACATCCCTGACAAAAGCTGCTGTGTTTTAGCACCCCAGAGCAGAGGCTGCTGCTGCATGAGCTCAGCACATGGCACAGGCTGACACCACACACTGGAGCTCTCCTCCTAAGGAACTTCTCTGTTCAAAAGGGTGTTGAAAGCTTTAAAAAGCATTAGCAAATACATCAACTAAGTACTCTCTCCCAGCATTTTAAATATCTTGTTTACTGCATGTGACATTGAAAAGCCATGTTTTGATGTCATGTTCAATGAGGCATATATGCCAGTATCCAATGAGGTTGTGGTAGCCCTGCAAACATACTAGAGGAGTGGTAAAACCTGCCTGTGGTGCTGCATAGGGAGGCATTTGCCCACAGCAGTGACTCCAAACAGCAGGAAAGTAAATTTCTGTAAAGATCAGATGACCCAAGCAGCGAGCTTTTTTAGATATCCAGCAGGAAGAAATAGCATTTGTTCCATGAAGATGTAATGAAAATCCCTTAACAGCATTAAAACAGAGTATGGATCTAATGAGCTCTATGGAACAACAACAAAAAAAATTAGTACAAATGCTAAGAGTAAAAATTCTCAGCAAGTTTGGCTCTTGAAAATCTCTGCTTACAGATGTGGAAACAGCTTTGTTTACTTCATAACTGTCAAGGTTATAATGCCATAAAACAAACTTCCTGAGATATTAATCTAGTTTTATAGGTATTTCCTTACTGATGTAAGTGTTCTTGGAAAACAGTCTGAGCTCTGGCATCTCATTAGAAATGGAGATGTAGTGACTGAAACAGACTGTAAACCCTGTGTAGGACCAGGCTGTGTCTTTGCCACAGCCCATGTACTGATTCTCTGTTCATGCACATGCTTGTTAGGAAATTGTTTTTCAGAGATGCTGATAACAAGGAATTCAATTCCTGCTCATGTCAGGAATGTTTCTGGATGCAGAAACATTTTAAAAATTAAAAATCGGGTCAAATTCAGTTTTCTGTTTTGTTTTTTCCACTTCAGTATCTCAAGAACACCATGTTGATGTATTGTGGACAGCAAAAACCCGCTCCCTGCTTCCCTGCTCTGTGTTAACAAGTTACTATTCGTTACTATAGTTATATTGATTATTTTTAAGAGACTAGGGAATTTCCATGGAAACTGCTGGTCCATTTCTTCTCCTTCTGCATTCTGGTATCTCCAATTAGCTCATAAATGTAATCTGAACTAGGTGTCTCCCATGGCAGCATCTAGGGTCAACTGTGTGCATCATTCTTAAGGGGTTCACAGAAGGAAAAGCAAGCTAAAGAAAGTGAGAACAAAGGGTCTCCTTCTATTGTGGGAAATGCCTGGTCTGGACACGTCACAGCACAAAGTAACTTGGAAAGCACTGGGTTAGCTCAGCTTCTCTTCTGAAGGAAGCCTGTGAGTTTACATGTTTGTGGCTTTGCCAGAGTATGCTATAGAGCTCTCATAGTTTCTCTTATCAGCTGAACAGCTTGTATGGGCTATATGGCCATACAAAGGTGACATGGACCTTTGCTATACTTTCTGTGGAAAAGAAAGTTGGTTAATACGTGACTACCTGCCAAGGCAGGAATTCCCTGGCAAGTACAGGCATATGTGAATGACACAAAAACTATTTGCACATGGAACAGCCTGGGATATTTCCAGATGCTCTGAGGCTGAATAAAATAAAAATTCTAATTGTATGGCACAAGGCCTGAAACAGAGGACAGCTTCACTGTTCAGGCTCGTTTAATACCAAGAAAAGCTATCTGCATTCTGTAATAGCTCATAAAATGATAGGAAATAGAGATGGGAGCAGCTTCAGGAAGAGTCTCAAATATCGAGGCAAGATCAGCCAGACTTGAGCTGCCTCAGAGAGCTCCTTTCCCAGGCCTTGTTATCTCTGATATTGGGAGACTGTTCTCCAAAGGCTAAACAAGACATATGATATTGAACTTCTTTTATAACACTTCTTTCTTGTCTTACTTGTTATTGTCATGGAGAATTGTTTTTCCCTTTATCCTCACAGCTTTTGCTTTCATGTCTACGTGGCCTTCGCACCAAAGGTCCTACTCCATGGCAGTACGGTCCATGCTGCTTTACTCTCTGCAGAAAATGATGGTCAGAAGGGTCCCTGCTGTAGAAAAGTCCTGCACGAGCTGTAGACAAGACCTTTTGTTCAGACTTATTTACTGCATTTACACCATCAATGCTGTTAGAGCACAAGCAGAGCCAGAAGGACACAAAAAACTGCCTGCTCAGGATATTCTCTGTGCAAGCACATGCACTCCCACACACTGCAGAGCCTCTACCAAGGCAACCCACATTTTTTGCTGGCTTTTGGACTCTTTGCAAAAAAAAATTGCAAAGCAACTTCAAGGTCAGGGAAATGGGGAGAGAGCACACAGGACCAGGTAAATTGGCGGCTTGTTCTCTTGGATTATCATAAAAGAGTGGTCTGCAGTGTTTTCACTGTGGTAAGTGTTTCAGAACATCTGAAAGACATAGAAATAGCTAAAAATTAACTCGGTCTCAGCCAGACCAGCTTGCAACACACATATTGTTTCCTGCTGTCAAAATATGATTGGATGCTTTATTTTGTTTGTGAAAAAGGGCTTATTTTATTTGTGAAAAAGGGCTGAGTGGGCATCTTGAATGGATTAATTTTCCTTCTTAAATAAGCATACAAAATTGCCCACTGAACTAATCTATATGAAAATTTGGTAACTCTTGGTTACAACTCTTTCCCCTAAATTATATATTTTATTATTTTTTTTTAATTCTAAAAGTCCTAAAAGTCTAAAATTCTAAAAGTCTTTACAATAAATCAGAGCTGTAGACTTGTGCAATTTTGGATTTCCCTTAAGTTACAAAAGCAGTGCCCCAGGGCTGGCAAAGACTTTTATGCACTCACTTACTTCCATGAACCAGCACAGCACTTGCTTTGACCAGCGCCATTGTATTCAATGTCCTGATCCTTTTTATTTATTTCTTAATTATAGAGGGAGCAAGAGCTAAATAAAATTCAGCTGTTGCACTGTCAGTGAAAGCCTTTCCATCGCTCTCTGCTCTGCATTGCTTTTCTTCATCACCCAGTCTCACCTCCACACCAGCATTGCCAGATAGGGATGTGGGAAGAACCAGGGAGAAGAGAAGAAAGGGGCTGGTGTGTTTACATGCATAAGTCTGCAGAAAACCTTTCAGACTAGGGAAGTTTGGGATTCTACCTCTAGATCAAAAGATCTCCCCAGCTCCCTGAAACCAGTAAGACAGTTAAAAATCTCCATTTTGCCTTCATTCAAAGGACATTGACAAGTTCAGCTTTCATCAGCTGTTTTAACTTCAGACCACATCAAGTACTGCCTGTTCTCCCTCATATGAAGCTCATGCGAAAGCTTCAGGCTGCCAGGAACCATTTCTATGGGCTTGGGCTAATTTGACAGGAACTTAACAGTTTGATCTCATTTGTCCTTTTTTGGACAGGTAGTGTTCAGGTCTGGTACTAATTATCATGAAACCACAGTTTTGAGAGAAGATACATGCTGTGACTGGAGAGTAAGTACCCAAGATCATTGAAAGGGAGAATGGGGTAATGAAAAAAAAAAGAGAGGGACAGAGGAGATAAGGATGCTCTATGTTCCCAGGGAATAAGTAAAGCAGAGGATCACTAAATTCCAGATAAAATTCTTTGGGGATAAGTATCCAAAACAGGCATGGTAAGGGGAAAGGGTAAGGCTTGATATTTGGATGAACCCTTAAGCGAAAGTACATCCTTCACAAGGATGACTTTAGAAAAGGCAGGGTATGAGGTGGATAAATGCTCCTCATCTCATTTTATGAGATGGGTGAGGAGGTGAAAATTGGCATATGTGGGTGGTGGAGTTGTCCAGCACCTTGCAGGAAACCATGGCAAATTCTAGGCAGCTCTCTCAAGCCCATGCAGGTGTTCCCTTTCCAGATGGAAGATAAGGAGCTATGGTGATCAGTTTCTGCTTCCTGCAGCAAGATGTCCAGCTTGCTGAATTGGCCAGAGATGGCACAGCTGAGGGTAAAGGGTTGAGGAACCAAAGAATCAGCATGTCTGTCTCCCTCATAAGCACAACTTCTGGCAAGTCTTCCAAGCTTTCAATATAGGTTAGCAAAGACAAAACCTGTGTCAAAGGGTAAACATCTTCATGGGTAAACAAGCCATTAACTTTCCAAGATATGATAACCTCATCCCAAATGTGTTCTGGCCGTGGTCTTTTGTCTTTCTTCCCATGCTTCTGCTCCTGAGGACCTTCTATGGCAGAATCAGAAATAGCAGTGAAAACAATCTCTTCAATCTCCAAGTTAAGTACACCTCCTTTGTTCCTTAAGACTTTGTCCCATAACAACACTTGCCTTAAATTCATATGAAACTACTTTTCAATTAGCACATCTCTGTCTCAGTGTTTTCTGTCTGAATTTTGTAGGCAGGACTGAGAAACTGAGATCCCAGCATAGCATGGGCTAAGGGGAAAATGAACAGCTGAGCACACCAATAAATTAAAAATAGACATGGTAGCTATGCTGAAAGGGACAAGGTTCTGCAACTATGCTGTCTGGCTCAGCATTCCTCTCAGATCAGAAAACTAGGAGCAGGAGGGAGGGACTCACTCTTCCTATATGGTTTCAGTCATATCCTGCTGGGGACAGAGTCCATTTCTTTAATAATGCGTATCTGGCTAAGGAGGAGCCAGAACAGTAAAGATTGATGTGGACAGAGTTCATAAATCCCTGCTCATTTATGTTTTCTTGAAGTATTGTATATACCTATATGTAGCAGCAACAGTAAGTGGGTCTCTTGTCTCTTTTAGATGTCTTCAGGGAGATGTGATGGTTTCCTGATTTGTTGTTTTAATTGGGTGAAGGAAAAAAATGGAAGATGGAATCATTAGTCTGGAACTCAGCATGCTTGAAACAGAGCATTTCTGGGCTGGGATGTCCTCGAGAGAGTACTTCTGGATACCTAGAAGTTTTTGATGGCATTCATCTGGAGTTTGCCTTTCCTCCTTTAATCTTATCCCCTTTGGGGAGATGTTCCTGGAACTGCATGAGCAATTTCTATGGGAGAGTGGAGGTAATTTCTTTCTGCTTCTTTTATGTAATTGGCAGAACATTTACCTATTTGATTGCTATTGATGTCCTCAGGAATTAGGCACCTAAGTATTTGGGTATTTGAGCCAAATCTCTGTGAAGAAATCTCCTTTTTGCACTTATAGAATTTCTGGTCAGTCTCTCCACACCTAAGTGCCATAGTCTGCCTTGAATCTGAGTGTTCTCAGTCATACATGCCATATTCCTTTGCCAAGCTTGCCAGGACAAAATCTACCTCTCAATCTTAGACCTGTATGCTGTACATCCTGATCTTCCTCTGTTCCCATCCAGGTTGTGAGGTGAGAGCTGTTCCATGTCTTGGCAGCTCAGGGAGGATGTGAAATGGGAATATGTGGGGATGTTCATCAGAGGAAGAACTTTGCTCAGATGTAAGTTAGGTCAAACAGAAGGCTAAAAAATGCAATTCCCAAAGCAAACAAAATGCAGCTGGATGCAATTACTGGAGTAAGCTCTGACCATTCTCTGGCTGCCTTGGGTTCTTGCACCACTAATAGTCACTAATGGAGCTTTTTGACATCAGAAAAAGAAACCAGTCACTTCACCCCTACCTTGGCTGGCTTTAAAGCATGTGCTTTCTTGCACTGTTTCTACAGAATGGATTTCAAAAATGCTTTGGCTTTGACAGCCCTTTTTGAAAGGCTCAGCTGACCTTTCCTGAGAGCTAAGACAGAAGTGAGCTGCCTGCATCATTTTCCTCTCACTCCTTGACAGCTCCATATACATAATAATACTTAAAACTGGCAGCTGACATTTACAGTGACTGAATAAAATTACCTTAAAGGAGAGAGGCTTTCTGACATAAAAAGTTTGTAAAATGATAGTGAACTCGTGTGTTCTGCAAAATAAAATATAAAAATAAGTGGGACCCAGTGAAGGGGGAATAGCTCAGTGGAGTTTGACAGTTTTACTATATACCTGTGGTGCATCACAGTCCAAATTGCTCTTTTCTGCCTTGAAGTCTAGATCAGTTTCCTCATTAGCATTTCTATTACAGCTTGCAATCAGGAAAACAGGAGCAGGCAGAAACTGGCTCTGAAGTTGCTCCATCTCCTGGCTGCTGGGTTTTACTCTCTGCCTGTGAAATCCAGCTTCAGCCCTGGGCTTTCACTAACTTCCTGGCCTGTGAAAATCTTCTTTAAAATGGTGATATCATACTCTGGGTACTCCCATCAAACCAGACCCCTCTAGCACTGCCAAACCTAAAGCAGTGCTGAGGCAATATTTGAAGACGCAAGATATCAGAGTGCACAATGGCCTGGATTTTTAGAGGATGCTAAACATCTCTGCTGCAGTTGCAATCATGTTGCCTACATGAAAAAAGATTCTGGTTGTCTTCTGCACCTGTGATTTCCTAGTGCTGACATTTTGGCCTTTTGGGGTCCATCATCTCTATCAGCCCTTTAGTCAATATATTAAAAATTTATATTCTTAAGGATTACTGTTGCTGTTGCAAGACATTAATGTAACTGGCAGGAAGAACCCTGACAGGATTGTTTAGCAACACACTGAGGACAATGCAGTTTATAGCCTATCTCCTTTGATTTTTATCTTGTGCCTTTCTCCACATCTCTGCTCCTTGGGTATTTAAATGGACACTTGTTTAGATTTGACAAATTGCATTTGTGATTTTTCACATGTAATTTTTTTTATTGAATTAATATGTGAAAATAAGATCTGCAAGAAACTAACTCTTGTAAAAAGCTTCTGCAGCCTTCTACCATGCAGCAGGCAGTCCCTGACTCAGTACACGCTACCTATCTAAGCTATTTCATCAGACGCAGGAAAAAAGACACACAAACAAAAAATTAATGGTAGATCCACGAGTTAATCTTTCACTGGGCACAGAGGAACAGAGGGTCTCTAAACATGTGACCACAATTTCCTATATCATGGTGTTTCCAGAGAATAATTTGGGGCATCCATTTATGCTGACTGAATATTTAGCTTTGGATCAGCTTTTTGAGTAATGGTTGATGATGCTTCTGCTTACAGGGCTAATTTGTTGCTTCAGTGATTTAAAGGAATTATTAGATCTTCGAATCTGGCTTCCTGTAAAACAACAGGCCATTATACCTCATCCACTATTCCTGTACTGAGTGCAACAATTCATTTTGGATGCAAAAGTAATGTGTTTACATCAGGCTTCTGGAAGAAACTAAAGACCACAGAGATGGAGAATCTGTCTTACCTTTCAGTGTGCTCTGAATTGTTGAGTTTATGTTAGTATATGCTCACACACACACACACACACATGTACATACACAAAATCAGGTCATAGGTACATAGCTGATTTCTCACATTAATTACTTTGGCTTCATTTTCCACCCACTGTTACTGTTACTGTAGCACTATATCTACACAATTAGAGATAATTCAAACCTTATGTATTTTCTCATGAAGTGTCACCATGAAACCATAACAATTTTTTGTCATGATTGAACTCTTCAGGTCATTTTGTTTGCTTGCTTGTTTGTTTGTTTCCTTCCTCGTGCCTAGCTTGTATCTCTCCTTCCTTAATAAGGAACTTTGCAGGTTTGTGTTGAAACTATTTTCAGTGAATAGTTCCAGTTTACCAAGAGGTCAAGATCATCATGGTTACCAATCTTAGCATGATCTTCTGTATTTTTTTCATTTTGTCTCATCAAAAGCAGCATGCCCAGCAGCTAGTAGGAGGTGATTCTCTCCCTCTACTCTACTCTTGTGAAGCTCCACCTGGAGTACTGCCTGCAGTTCTGGGGCCCTCAGCGTAAGAAGGAGGTGGACCTGTTGGAATGTTGCAATGGAGATGGCTAGGACACTCGTTTCTTCCTGCAGAATAGCCAAATCTGTATTCACATAGCTCATGTTTATAGGAAAATCAGAAGGCACCCTGTATGAATCTAATTGGCCAGGAATCCATTGAAGCTCAGCCCATTGGTTGGTAATGGTTAGTATACATGTCTATCAAACTTTTATTTTTCTACATAGTTTACATTTTTTCTTCACAGATTCTCATGGGATAGACTTCTTATTTTTACAGGTGCAAACTGCCTTCTCACAAGAATAGATTGTTATGCAAAATGATTCTCATTCTTTTGATTCTTTCTCGTGGGAACTTAACAGGTTAACTTAGTCAGAATAGCAAGGCCTGATCCATGTTTTACAAAGCCCTTCTATTGTAAGGTTTTACCTATATGTAACATTGGAACAAGCCCAGAAGAGGGCCACAAAGATAATAATCAGAGGGCTGGAGCAGTTTTGAGTTATTCAGTCTGGAGAAGAGAAGGCTCCAGGGAGACCTTATAGCATCCTTCCAGTACCTAAAGGGGGCCTACAAGAGTGATGAAGAGAGACTATCTGCAAGGACTATCCCCTAGTGATAGGACAAGTGGGAATGGCTTCAAACTGGGATTAAAGTTGGATTAGATATTAGGAAGAAATTCTTTACTTTAAGGGTGGTGAGGCACTGGCACAGATTTCCCAGAGAAGTTGTTGATGCTCCATCTTTGGGGTATTCAGTGCCAGGTTGGGTGTGGCTTGGAGCAACCTCGTCTAGTGGATGGCATCCCTGTCCATGGCAGAGGGATTGGAATTAGATGATCTTCAACCCAGCCTTCCAACCCAAACCATTCCATCATCCTATGTGACACTTAGGGACATGGTTTTGTGCTGGACTAGGCAGCGCTGGGTTAACAGTTGGATTTGGTAAACTTAAAGGCCATTTCTGACCCAGTGAATCCATGATTCAAAGATTCTGTATGTGCAAGCTAATTTTATTAACTAAACTCTTCAGTGGGTGAAATCAGGGCTGTCTTATACTAAATATTTTTCATGACTTGACACCACATGGTCTTGACACCACACACACATACCACATTGAATGTGACATCAGGTCAGATAACCTATTATTATTTGAATCTATTTCTGTGTTCTGTTTAAATACTTCCAGATTTGGGATTTTCTCAAATATGCCATTACTTAGAGATACTGATAGAAGGCCAGTGATTTTTTGTTGCCTTTTTTTTTTTTTTAATGACTCCTGGAGGAAAGCTGTCGAGATACAGGCTGTAATGTGCATGTTTGGATGTTTTAAAATCCTACTTGAACTTTTAATATAAAAAAAAAATTATTTTATTATTTTCTGGAACACTTTGTGCATATATTGATTGCAAAATTGTTGTGCTTTGTTGACAGAGCACTGATTGTAGTTTAAAAATAGTAATCTTAATTAGTTTCCTAAATTGAATTCAGTTATAGTAGCACATTCCAAAGCAGGATCACTAAATCCAAATCCGTGACATCAGAAAAAGTATCTGTGGGCCAGTGCTGCTTATTACTGCAGCTTGTGACAAGGATTGGCTTTACAAGAAAGGTGCAGCCTAAGGAAACTAAGGGGAAAAAACCCCCTTCCATTTTTAATAGCCTTACCATGCAAATCAATGCACTCAACTTACACTTACCCTTTAATACAGATAATGTGGTACCTAAATTCAGCACTGTAGCTGAAAACATGTAATCCTTTGGTTGCACCACCTTAGAAGATGACAAAACTTGAGAAACATAACATTTTAATTTGTTATGAGACTTGCACTGCTGGGAGGTAATGGATCAAATTTGCAGTTGTAGATTCTTTGAATAAATGCTAGATAGAGGGAAATCTCAGATCTCAGGAATATTTCAGGAAATATCAGGAATAGAATAAGAAATTATTCTGGGTTTACATTTCTTAAAAGAAGAATATGAAAATGATATTTAACTGTAACTTCCCTTGTCTTCTTTCCTGTTGACACAATTGTTTACTCACAATGTGTGAATAACTGCTAGCAACAAAACTGCTCTGTGAATTTGATTTTTATTTGCTGCAGTACAGGTGAGTTTGTACGACTGTGTTTCTTTGCTAAACTCACCCATGTGCTGGCATTATTAGAGCTGGGCACAGAAGCCATCCCCCCCTCACACTGCTTCTTGCTGTGCTTGTTCTCAGGAGTGACATGATTTTTCCTGAAGGCTGGCTGGCTCCAACTCTGTCTTAAAAATACCATTAGAATTTTTATTTTTATTTTTTCTTGGGAGATATAGACATAAATAAGAGTGAGGAATTCCAGAAATGATGAAATTATTTCATTTCCACCCAAACAGGCTCCATGTGCGTCATTTTTCCAACACTAAATAGAATTCTGTCAGATGGATTGCTTGGGTGCACAGTTTGTATTTAATTTCCAGTCTTCACCATCACACAGGTTTATTGCAATGTCCATATGGAATAAACAGCAGAACTGGAGATCCAGAGCCCTAACACACCTTCTACCAATAAGGCAACTCTTCCTCTTCAAAGGGGACTCGAGGCATCTTTAATGCCTGCATGGAGGAAAGACACAACCAAAAGACTTTCTTGAGAGATAGAGAGGAAGCAGATCCAGACTGGAAGATGGAGAAGCCAAATCCTGTAATGTTCCATCTGTTCTGGTTAGTGAGATACTTTCTTGGTTAGATAAGTAAATATTTTACTCCACAGACACCCTAAGGCTAGTATGGTTCATGCCAGAGGTTGGTTTGTCTCCTGCATATTTCAGCATAATGCTTTGATGAGAGAAAGTGCTCCCTGGCAAACCAGAAGACGGCTTCTGAAATAGAGGCTGAACTTCTGTTCAAAAGAAGAGGCAAGTCTCATTTGCTAATTTTCTAATTGCAAAAATTAGGCTAAATTCTCATTTAGCTATTTATTTTAAGGGTTCATCAGAAAGCCTGTCTACTAACTTGGAAAGTTATGCTCCATCCAATTTGACTTTACACAACTGTCATGAAAGTGAAATCTGTTTTCTGGAATGTTCCTGTAAGAAAAAAGATTTCTTTGAAAAATGAAGCTTCCAGAACTAAAGGAACAGCTGGAGTTAATAGATTTTTAACTTATGACAAACACCCCTCGTTATGTTTTGCAGTATGAAGTCAGTTTTCGTTACTTCCTGAGGAGAGAAAATGTTATGCTTGCCTTCCTGATTGGGCTGCAACAGTTTATTCATTTCCTAGGAATGCTGGTTCAGTACTTCTCTTTTTTTCAAACCACTCAGGCAAAAATTTGGGAACATCCAAGGTTATTTTAAAGCAATTTGCACTCTGTATTTCATTATACTGTCTCCCTGTACTGCTCAGATATCCAAGAGCATCCAAATGACACTGTCACGGAAGCATGTCTTCATTCTGTCAACCCATAAGCACAACAGCGCTCGTATACCCACACAGACATTACTAGCACTTGTGGCTTTGTGGTTGCAAAGTCGATGTGCTAATCTGAAGCAGGTTGTTCTGGCCTCTGCTTCCTTTCTGTAAAAACCCAGCACCATGTCGTGACATGGATGTGCTCTGGAGCACAGTGTTTGCACAATGCACAGCTCTGCTGGCGAAGCAGGCGCTGCTGCCTTGAAATGAACCTGACATGGATGACTGGGATTTCCATTTTCCACCTAGGTGCTTAGATGCCGTTAGAGTGATAAGGAAAAAAAACTTTTTAAACAAGAATTAAACCCGGTGAACCTGCAGGCACTTTGATTAGCTGTGCTGCCATGGCACAAACTTACTGTGGCTGGTTTCAGCAGTTTATTATTAAAGCCAGAGGACCTACTGTCAGGTGTAGAGCTGGTCAGTCTGTTAAACTTATTGCTGAACAGATTAATGGAATGCTTAATGAAAAGCAGTTTGTTTAAGAGCCCTTTTGAAAGGGATTGATTTGGCATGGGCTGGCTTTTTTTTTAACTAATACAATGCAAAACTTTAGTATGCCCCATGTAGACACAAAACTAGAGTTTTTTGACTGAGTTTTGCTTGGGTTTTAGGGATTAGTTTCATGCTATCCCTTCTCCTCTTTCTTTCCCCGCCTCTCCTAACAAAGGGTTTGAAGAACAATCTCAGTCTTAATTCCACTGAACAAACCAAATGTTTTAAGTAAACGCTGCCCTGTAAATAACCCAATTCTTCCCCCTTGTGGCATTTCTAGCAAGAATTGCAATTCGAGATGTTTATGGTAAATATTTTGCAAAGCTGACAGGCACAGGCCCCTGTGTTACATTTGTAGCTACAGGCAGTGAGAGAGAGGAGGACAGCAGAGGTCTGAGGCAGAATTTGAAGATGACTTGTGTCACTTTTGACATGAGTTCAGTGCACAGCAGTGCTGCACCTCCAGGTATGATGGTGCCCAGCTACACCAGCTGCCCTGCGGTGCATGGCCTGATGGGCAGTGTCTGGCTCTGCTGAAAGCCTGTTCTGTTTCCAAAGGGCTCATGCTCTGCCAGTGACACCATTTAAATCCATGCTACCCTAGTTGTCACTGGAGTCAGCCGAAACAGCATGTCCCTGCAGAGAAGAGTCACTCCTCAGCAGTGCCTGAAAAGCAACCTGGTCTTCTTACCCTCATCCCTCGACATTCATTTAAACAGAACGTGCCGAGGACTTCTGGCATGTGAAAGATGTCAATGCAATGAAGATTTGGTTCCCCACAGGAGATCATTCATTCCTGTGACCTGCAGCAGCAATGGCAGAGCATGCTCTCAATGTGCCATTGCAGAGCAGAGAGCAAGTTTCAGAGAAACTGCAAGTGAATTTCAGGATATAATACTATGTCATTCATTTTATGAAGTTATCAAAATGTAACTTAGGGAAGGGTTTTGCTCGTCGCTGCTTTTCCTGTAGGGATTTGGAGCAATAAATCTGTATAGCAAATAGCTCTGCTTCTCCACATTTATCCTCACTGTTTAATGCCAGACCCCTGCCCCAATATCTTGCTTTTGAACAAGATTTGGGCATTTTTTAGGAATGTAATGAAAAAGAAAACAGACTTCCTAGAAAGAAGGGAGGGGAATGCTCGTGGTTCATGTCACAGAAATTCCCATTTGAAGCTCTCATTCTTCAACCCCAGCACATCTGTGAGCCTTGTCAGCCGCTGTAAACCTCTCAGAGAGACTTCACTGTATCGAGTGTGTGGCTGTCAGAGTAACTACCAAGTGTTACAGACAGGGCATCCAGTAATTTAACAGCAGAAATGTGCTCCTGCCATTAAAGTCTTTGCAACACCTTTGACTAAGGCAGAGCTGAATAACATCGGCACATTTTTCTTTCACTTCATACTGCAGACGAAGGAAGGGGCACACATTTCCCCTACATTTTTTCCTCATTGGAAAATCAGAGCCTAACTCTACTTTTGACAAAAAAACTCCAAAACAACAACAAGAACAATAAAACCAACCAACCAAACAAACAAAAGCCACAAACCAACAAACAAAAAAACCCCACCAAGCCACACTTTTCAGTCTGTTTCAAAAGCCTGGCCTGGAGAGTCCCTACAGATTTGTGCTGCAGTCAACTGGCACTTTTATTTTTCAGTCTGAGTCTTAAAATAGCAACAACCTCCTATTTAATTTCTCTGGTAATGTATGGAAGAGAGTAGAGCATTCCCTGGCATAGATCTACAGACCAGTAACTGAATTTCATGATGAGCAATTTCAAAATAACATCTGTTTTGACCACTGCAAGGTACTTTTTTCCTTAATTCTCCCAAAAAGCCCTGTCCATAATCAAGCCTTCTTACACTAACCTATTTGTTCCCACACATGTTCCCATGTATTTGACTACCACATTGGTCAGATTCCTCAGACTGCTGTTTTGCAGCACCACAGATACACCATGTCCATAAGCCTGAAATGCATTTTGTAGCTGCTGTGTGTTGGTGGAAGTCTGAGGTCATTAACTGAATACAGCTGAGGACACAGGGGAACTGGCCTCAACATCGCAGCTTGGAAAATCTCAGCTTTAAAATGACAGCTACATGAGTTCTACACAAAAATGTTAGAAAATTGGCATTTTTGATCACCTTCTGTGGTCAAATTATTTAGGCATAATAAAGAGGTGGATCACTAAGGGAAAAGCCAAGGCTGGGCTGAGGTAGTGCAGTTCAGGGTGGTGGAAGCAGCTGCTCAAACCATGGTCACTTTGCAAATCCTTCATAAAGTCAACTTTGTCAGGGTTATACAGCACCAGTTTCCCTGTGCTATTAATCAAAGTTGGTCACCTTGTCTATATAATACCTTGGAAAAGCAGTTCACGGCCAGCAGGCAGCTGATTCCTTCCCACACTGGAATGGGAAATAGTCTCCTGTGAGGCATCTGAAAATACATTTCATGGAACACACTTTGGAATATCATATCTCCAGTAAGATGGAGACATATCTGCTTCTATCTGATGACTGTGTCCATGCCTTTTCATAATTATAGTCATGTAGCTTCTGTTGCCTGTCTGTGACAGTGTGAGTGGAGGCAGGCCAGCTGCAAGGGTGATACTGGATTATTGGATTCCAGAGATACAGCTGGCAGGTCCTGTTCTGACAGTTACAGCTGTACATTGGCCTTGTAGGGCAGTCACAGTTTGCAGTTTGGGACACCATTGACTGAAGTATAGGATATAGCATCACACATTCCTTGTTCACAGTGATATGCTATAGAATGCTTGGTTTTATCCTTCTATAACACAGTCTACTCAAGAAGGCACTTGGTACTGGACACTGATTTCTAAACTCTGAGCCCAGGACAGAGGGAACTACCTTCATCTGACCACCTGACAAAACAAAGCTTGCATTTCACCCACTTATCCCCACACTGTGTAGCTACTTGAGAACTTGATTGGAGGATGTTTGAATCAAATGTACATAAACAGATAGAAATCCCAGTGGTTCTCTTGGCATTTATTCCCACAGTTAATTCCCCACTCCACCCCTGTGCTTAAAAAAATGGTGTCTATTTTCTCACCTGAAAACATGAAGGATTTCTCACATGATATTGGTTCATATTCATTCACGTCATGACTTTTTCTCTGCTGGCACGAAGGAAGCTGGTACCTCCTCCTGGTGCAGGCATGAGGATGACAGAACTGAGCCAAGGCATAGGTGATGCGCAAGCCTCAGCCTGACTTCTGTGTGACTCCCCTGGTGCAGGCAACTGCTCCTGGCATGGGCTGCTGCCTCGCCTGCTCAGCAGCACCAGTCCCCAGGGACCTGCCTGTCACTGCAACTGCTCTGGCATCTCTGCTGCAGAAACGGTGGCCGCCCCTCACAGAGAGGTTAAGGCAGCAGTAAATGAGGAGCGGAGGTCTCTTCCTATCAAGAAGCTGCAACTCCAAAAGTCTCCACTCTGAGGCAAGCTTCGGGTACAAGGCCTCATGCTATTTATTCCTTGAAGTCTGTCCCGGGAATATCAGGCCAAACTAAAATGCATATTGATTGCTATTGCTTCTTCCCTGAAGCTGTATCACAAACATCAACACAGTGCCAGCTATGATGTCCTATGTTCCTCCGTCCTGCTGCAAAAAAATGGGGTTCCTCATTTGCCTGACCCTACAGGGAATTTGAACAGGCTTATTACTGTAGAAATATTGTATTTCTGCTTTGTTTTGCTGAAGTATCACTCCGTTACTTTGAAAGTGCATATAACTGCTAATAATGATTAATAATATTGTTTAATCTAAAAGAAATGCTGAGATGACTAAAAGCTCCTTCATTATTTCTTTGAAAGCAAAACCCATGATTGTCCCAGACCCAGGTCAGGGTAGCCCCAGACCCAGGTCAGGGTAGTCCCAGATAACAGCACAAGTACCAGAATTTGCAGCCTCTGTCTCTGGCCCTTGTGAGCTGTGGGTAGTCATGCTGGAAGCTCACACCCAGTCTGCCATGGCTGCAGTGGCTCTTGCTGGGAAAGAAAGGACAATTTTACCTCTGTTCTGAGGAAAATGTAGTCTGAATCACACGGGATATGTTCCTGTGAATCACATTGTTTCTATGACTTTCAAGTTCCTGGGACTAAGAACAGCCCCTCATTGCATTTCTCTCTAGAAAATCAGTGCAGCACCTCAATGTGATACTGAAGGTTGTGCCTGAACAGTAATTCTGTGTCCACTCTCAGCACCCACCCTTAACTCAAGGCTAAGGTCCTGCTGCTAAAGCTGCCATTCTTGTTTTATGCTGAGGCAAGGCTGTGTAGAGTAGGTACCTCAAGATTATCAAAATACACCAATATTTCAAAGAGCATGGTGAGGTCCAACTGGGCCAATATAATTTGTTGGCACACACATCCCTCTATCTATCTATCTATCTATCTAAATCTGTACTCCCATCCCCTTCAACTTGGCTAGGAAAGGATAAAAGGAAAGGATAATATCTAATATGCCAATATCTAATTCCAAGCTGCAACANTTATGACCTCTGTCATACAGCTGTCACAGACAGGATGACACTTGGCCATTGATATATGACATAGATAGTGTCCACCTATCAGCACAAGTCCTGTAGCTGAGACCACAAAAAATATGGTCACAGCAAGGGATCCTTTCGTTTTGTGCCAAAAGTGTTGACCAGACAATACCATCTTTGCAAATATATTTGATTGTCTCCAGTCTTGGTGAGACCAAGGAAGCAATCTGTGCACAACACCTCATCTGTCCTCTTCCCCTCACCTTCTTTTTTCTTTCTCTCCTGACACTTCCCTTCTGCTTTCACTGTATAAACTTGCCATTGTTATTAATGCCTTGCTCCTTGTTCCTTCCTGCTTTGACTTAATAAGGCAAGAAGAGAGGAGCAGCCCCCATGAAAGAAATAAATATTATTACTACATAGCGATGAAAACTACACTGTTCCTCAGTTGTAGGCTACCAAATTGTCACTGTGTTTCTGGGAGAGCCAGAGAAGGCAGCTAAAGTCCTTAAACTACCCATATCATGTAAGCTATAATACCCTGGAAAGTGTGCCAAAGAGTCCAGAATATCTTGGGCAGATGAACCTGTTCCAGCAATGAATTTCTTCTCTGAGCTCATCCTGCTTGCAAGGTGACAGGGATATGTGCAGTCCTTTGAGGCAGTGCAGGCCTTAAGTGTGTAAGCATGGTGTCAGAGGACAGCTATATTTACCACAAAAGCTACCTGTGTAGGAAAAAGTGGGGGCTTTCCCTGATGTGAACTGCTGTGGGCTACAAGTCTCCATGTATTAGACTGAGTGCACCTGGGAAGGGATCTCAGAGCACAGAACAGTGCAAATAAAATGTAAAAAAAGACTTTGATATACTGGAGAACAGGGAAAGCAGGAAATTTTTTATGTACAAGAATTTTTGTCAGTTTAAATTTCCAAACATAAGTCAAATCATTGTGTGAGATTATCCATTTTTAATTTTTCAAGTTCAATTTACTCCTTCAGTGCTCTTAAAAACGTGATTCAAATTCTTCAGATCTGAAGAATCCAGGCAATAAAGTACAATGTATGTGTGAACATTGCATTTTTTTACTATGATTTTTATCCTGAAAATTATGCTGTCTGCACATCAGTCACTTCCCTTACATTTTCAGAACCCTTTGTTTTATGTCAGCCAAGTCTGACAGGGTCTCCAGGTCTCAAAGGTGTTCAGATTCCTGCAAGTTCCAGATAAATCAGCTGAGTGGACTCAAATGAATTCATCTTCCAGGGAAATTTAAGCAAAGTAACTATTACTCCCTCTTTCCAGCTTTGGTCACCCACTGCACCAGGAGCCAGCCAGCATGGATGTTGGAGTTTGCTGCCTCTGCCTTGGGGTGGCCAATGGGGAATGTTGTGCTGTTGCAAAGGGGTTAGATGAGCCACCAGGCAGGCACAAATCCACAGGAAATTACATCTCCTTGCTTTTCTTGCTCACAGGAAAAAAATGTCCAGTCAGTCCCAGTATTGAGTCTTCTGGGCTTGGAGGGAGTAATGAATGTTGGTCTTGCTATAGTCCATCATCCTTTCCCTCCATACAGCCCTAAATATACATTATGATTAGTAAATGGAATTTTTGTGCTGTTAGAACTAGTATTGATTCCACTCCGAAAGCAATATGAGGCACAGTAGTATATCAGGGACCTGAAAATTCCCAGGTGTTAGAAGGGCACAATAGGAAGAGGAATGTGCTCACATGGCAGCTAATACAGAAAAGAAAATTCGAGAATCACTTCTAGTGTTTCTTACTTTTTATTTTTCATGTTTGATAAAAGAAAAGTCCTGAAAAAAGGTCTCTTGAAATAAATGTTCCCAGGCTGTTCTATTTTCCAGTGTGGAAGAGCTTATTCACATTGTCTTGCATTGACAAAGGCTTTACAAGTTACAACAGGACCAATTTTTAGTTACAACATGGAAAAAGCCTTTATCTCTTCTGAGAAACCTTTGTGAGAAGCACTGGCTCAGCCTGCAGTCAGTCCTGGTTCTGAGTCAGGGCAGTAGCTGGAGCCAGGTGCTATTGCAGGGACCTGCACTGGAGCCACCGAGAGATGGGATCAGCCAGCCACCACTGCATTTTTGATGGATTTTTTTTCCACATCTTCCTCTCAAAGATGGCATTTCAGCCTCTCTTCTATTTGGTAAAGAATTTGTTGTTGTTATATTTGTTGTTGTAGCTGTTTGACAAACATCTGAGATACACCAGAGAGCAATACAGGAAGAGACCAAAGTGCTGTGGAATGGCATAAATGCATGTGGGCAAATGCATGCCAATTAAGGGGGACTCTGATCTTGCTGTGACCCAGTAGTTGACAGACAGAGCCTGTCTCATGCACTGTATCCAGACAAATTTCCTGGTTCACTTTTTCTCTGGTGGCCTAATCCGTCCTCAGTGACACTTGGAGCACAGTAGCTGTTCTGAGACTCGCAAACAGTTGCAGACAGGTTGGATGCCAGAGCCCCAGGCAGGATTTTACCCACCTTTTAACCACAGGGCTTGAGGTGAGGCCACTATACCACGCAGCATCTTTGTGCTGAGTCTGTAGGAAGGTCGATTTCTGCTATTTTTGTTTGTAGTGAGTTTTTTTGGAGGGTTTTTTTTTTATTTTTTTGGGGGGGAGTTTTTTGGGGTTTGTTTGTTTGTTTTTTAATATGAGATTATGCTTCCTACCCATCTCTTCCTGCTTGGATGAGAAACAGCAAATGGAATAGTGCACAGCACACCACACGGCCACAAATGTCTGATCACATTAAACAAACAACAATACCAATACCTAGTGTCAGAAAACACACTATAGAGAATGTCTGCCCAGTCATCCATCCCTCATTCTGCAAAGGGGAAGGGGAGGTAAAGGGAAAGGCAGAAGACTCCCTTTAATACACACACACGTGCACACATGCACACACACAAAACTTGCCAGCTGCCCTTTGAGCTGGTTGATGCTAACAAGTATAAAGAGAAGACCAGCAGAAATCCTAAGCACCTCTGGAAATGATGACATGCTACCTCATCACCAGCTTTATAGGAATAGAAAAATAAAATTGTCTGACTTAAATAAATTACTAACTGTGATTAATTCACTTGATTCAGCAGTTAAAAACTTGTACCCTCTGTTTTCTTGTGTATTGCTGGGAGGTACATGTTGTTGAAGCACCAGAAAGCAGAACGGAATTCTACAATGATTCGGGCTTTTTGTTAATATTTCAAATCCTATTTTATTTTCACATGTATCCAAAAGGTGGCAAGAGAGATGATAAAATCGATGAAGCATTTGTTTCTTTATGCTATTTCTTGTCAGGATAGGCTGGCCATATTTTCAGATGTACTCTGCAGCAGTCCTGAAATAAAGCTGTCTGACTGTACAACCACATTATGCACAGCCAATGCAAGCACGAGCAGCCCTGCCTCAGGGACACAGAGTAAATTTACACTTATGCTGACTCCAGACTGCCGTCCCCTGGTTACCTTGGATAGTCCAGGGATTTTGCAATCCTGTTTCTTCAGGCCAGCTGGCAACATACACCTATCTAGATCAAGTTGAATAAAATAAGATTTAACTGCACTGCTAAAGAAAACAGCATGAACAACAGGGTGACTCAAAGATGTCAATATTCCAGTGTTATTATTTCTGTTAGGTGTTACTTCAGGCTATATTTATTTATTAAAAAAAACCCCCAAACACTTAACTGATGGGTTTGCATGGTTTTTGTCCTGTCGCCTTCTGTTGACAGGGCAAAATGGGCCAGGACAAGAAACATCAATACAAAACAAAAATCCCTAGTGGTTTATTTCGCTTCCAAATCTCTCTGCATTTGCTTTTAGCTTTGAACTAAAACACAAAAGCAGTAAATTTTGAAACTGTATAAAAGAGCAATGGGTTAGAACTTTCGATCTGTACAGGATTATGCTTTCAATGAGGAAAAGTGCAGGGCCTGGTTAACATTTAAAGGCTTTTAGAATAGCAGACTTTTTTTTTTTCTGTGAAAACAAAGAAATATGTACAAACCCAGGTTTTTACAATAGTTAAAAAACACTGACATGTAGATATAAATTAATTTAGCCTAATTAACTACTTCAGAGACATGATCACAGCTATCAACTGTTCTTTAATATTATTAAAATATCCAGATTTAATACCATGAAATCTCAGGTGACACTCAGAAGTTTATTTTTTTAATAACCTCTTTTACCATTACAGTGTTTTCACGTGCTTTGTGCTTCTATTTAATATTGGCTACTACAAGATAGAGCTCTGAGCCGGTCAACTTTCCCATATAAAGTCCAGTAGCCCTGGTGAACCCAGAGTCATAGGATTCAGCAGGCATCTCTCCGCCAGCCCAGCTGACAACCTCATTATCCATCTTTTGAAATATTTCAGCTGTGGAAGTGAAACACTTATGTAACATGTACTTGAGAAAAATAAAACCATCTCTCCTTTTAAAGAGGAATGCTCTGCACCTCCTGCCACCACTTAATTGTCACCATTTCTTCTCTCTCTATAAAGTGTGAACTAGAAAAATATCATGAGTGGAAAATAGTAATGACCAGGAAAGACTAAACAGAAACAAAATTGCAGATGAGAACAGGGAATAATGATACCTTAAGGAGGTATCTAAAAATATTCCAGTTCTTCTCATTTAGCAACAATCCTCACATCATGTCACAGCATTTTCCATTTTACCTGGAACCACTATCTTTTACCATGAACCACTTCAAGTGAAAGGGGCATTAGAACAATGTATTAAACAAAACAAACATCAATTTAGTGTTTCTGTGACCAGCAACCATAGGAACTGGAGCTGGAAATCTGGCACTGTGTCACCCAACCATGCCCCAGTCCCCAAAAGGCTGCAGGACTTGTGCCCCACCATCTCACGGTCTCCATGCACAACAGCTGCTTCTCTGGCATGGCAGACACAGGAGATGCTTTCCAATGGCCAGACTTGAAGTGGTCAGTCCTGAATCAGGGGTTTGTCTCTGCTACGGCTGCAGAGATGTAGCTGCTGTGAGGATGAAGATGCTGCAATGGATGGTGTCTGCAGCAGTGTGCTCAGCCATATGCTTGGTGGAAATGCAGCAATGCTAAAGGCTGAAATCTTCAGCCAGATCCCTGCACAGTTTCTCATACATGGACCTCCTGCAGAGGTATCTAGGTACAGAAGTGTCAATGTAGAACATGATTTCATGTTACAGCTACTGATAATGACTGGAACTGCTCTCCCAAAAGCTCTAATGCACTTGGAGGCAAGAAGGAATGTGGTTTGGCAGACAGAGTGGACCTGATTCAACCAACTGCTTATGTGTCATTGAAATCAATGGTGCTATTTAGGGGCTTAATTGCTTTGCTGAATCGAGGCCAAAGGGACAAAAAGCAAGATGGTTAAGCTGCAAAGCTTGAACAATTATATCCTTTATCAATATTATGATTCTCCCCAATAATTCACAGTTGTTCAGAAAAGTTTCAAAGGAAACACATGCCTTACTTTTTGGCCCTGACTTAGCAAACATGTTGGTGTACCATTATTCATGCAGATGGTGCCATTTTCTTAAGAACAGAAAGACACAAGTGAAGTGCCACAACAGGCTGTTTTTGCAGGTCAGAGCTGTATTTAATATCTACAACATTTAAGCATTCCGACCAAGGTTATACAACTGCTAGAGACATCTGGACCTAATACTGAAATGTTCCTATTGCAATCTGTGTGTGCGTGAATATTCCTGTGCCAAAATATTTATTTAAAACTGTCTTTAAAAGAAAGAACAATAAGTTCAAGGAGTTATAATTTTTTTCAGTTGTTTTTCTTTCAATAACAAAAACACCTCAGACAAATAAAAATTAACAGTTTCAATACCAGTGTTAAATAATGCTTTTGTTCATTGGTTAGTCAGTATCCATAAAGAATGGCTGGTTTTGTCCTAATTAATGCCCCATTTTCAGGAAAGGCTTTAATTAACACCTGACATTTAAGCTACAAGAACGTGGTGTGTAATTATCACCTGGCCTACTTTGGTGTGATTCAAATGCTCTTGGACAAAAAGATGCACTTTTTTCCCCCCAAAGGAATTTCCAACTGCCTTGCCCTGGAAAAGTGAAGATTATCCCTCCCAGGTGTAACAAAAGGCTTCGCCCCCACGCTCCTTGCAAACATTGTGCAATTTTCTCTTTGGGTGTTGCAAGTCCATCACCCCTCCCATGGTATCCCTTTTCCCTGTTTCCCCATTGCCTATGGGGCCTGGTGTCCAGTTTACTGTCTTCCCTATGGTCACTTGCCCCCTGCCCTGCCCCTTGTACCACCCATGACCCTGAGACCCTATATAACTGAGGAAAACCATATGGTCTCCCTCTTTGGCTCCAGATTTCACCTTCGGCACATGGAATAAACACTTGCTGGAAACTGATCTGGGGCTGGGAGCCTTCTGCCTCTCTGCTGAGCTAGCCTGTAATGTGTGTGGATGTGTGAGCTTGACTTGCTACCTGAGTTCTTCTCAAGCAGTTTCTCTACTGGAGAGGCTGACTGGGATATAGAAAGGCCATAGCTGCACTGTGAAAAAGACACACTGTTACAAGAAAGTTTTACAGAACAGAGTAGCAACAGAGACCTAAGGAAATGAAGGAAAGAAAGCCAGATCTTCAAAGAGATTTAGGGTGGAGTTTTCCAGTTTTCCAACCAGCCCATCCCAGTGGCTGCCTGCCTCCTCAAAAGACAGGGACCAACTCATGCACCTCTCAGCTTTGCTCCGGGCCATGTATTTCTAACCCACTTTCTCTCCCCAAACTGGCAAAGCCCCGAGTGCCATTGGGACAGTCAAAACTCATAATACAACTGAGCCCATCTGATAAGTCAATGCTGCTAAAACAGGATGGTCTTCCACCTCTAGTTTCCTCCCCATCTTCCTTCCCCTGCTTTGTCCCCCGCAGGCTCCACCAGCAGCAAGCAAAGCTGGTTCAGTTCCTTAGCCCTGGAACTAAAAGAGAAACTAGCTGCTGTGCTAAAACAGTTTCCTGACCTCAGTTTGGTGACCTCAGCTGGCTCACCCTTGGCACTCACTCCCAGGAAGGAGAAGGAAGAAGTGTGGGATCACCACCTCCCAAAGGAAGTGGGCTGGTATTTTGTCTTGTCAAATCAGATCTTATCTTGTATGGGACGGTACACCACACACAAGCATGTTTTTGTACTGTATACTTTGTATCAGAAAAGTAGTGTCTAATCAAATGACAGTGTTGGTGAAGTGAAAGGTGAGAGCATGTGGCAGGGACCTGATGCCCTCTTGGCTGGACTGAGGCCAAGTCCCGTTCAAGTTGCTTTATATGGCACGGAAACATGGAATGGTTTAGGTTGGAAAAGACCTTTGAGTCCATAGAGTCATACACTAATTTAAGTAACTATTAATGTTTAAATACCGTATATTTGCTGGGTCACTGAGAGTGTGAGCAAGCACCAATCTGTGGCCATGCTGAACCTCTCTCCTGTTCTCTGGCCTGATGAATATTTCACTATGCTATGTCAAGAGATACAGCTTTTGGCAATGGGGCCAGGGCTCCTTTCCCTCAGCTTCCCAAGAAGCTTCCCAACACCACAGCCTCCTGATCAGAGCACCTCCCCCAGAGAAATGATCTGGTTTGCTTTAGCAGAAGAGGGCATGGGTGACATTTTCCATGCTGTGCTACCAAGGCAGGTGTTTCTTTACCTCATCTTCCAGCCATGCCTTGCTGGAGTTCAGTCAGCTCTGCAGGAGGAGACCCTTAAACAATACAGAGAACACAAAATCAACGCACTGTGATAGGATGGGTATGGAGCTACCATTGTGACAGGATGGGTACCTGGGAAGGGCTGAGCCCTCTGCAGACACATCCAGTGACCGAATATTGTGTGAGAAATAACTCACTGGCAACTTTGGTGCATGAAGTGGATAAGGGGCTGACACTTAAGTACTGACACAGTTGCAGTTCTGCAGTACTCACCATGACTGCCCTGTCCCCAGTCAGCCCCTGCCTAACAAATTCAAACCAAATGTAACTTGGTTACACATGGGGCTGCATTTAGAAAGCTGCAGCAGCTCTGGGGTATTTCAGATATCTGCAGTGAGGACAGGAGAGACAGCTGGGGTGGTAGTCTTGTTAGCTAACCTGATATAAATTGTCGCTTCCCATGAATCACAGCTGTCAGGTACCAATGGGATTTGGGAGCCTCTAGGGTGAGGTTGTAAGGAGAAACTGAATATCATGATTTTTGGATCCAGAAATCTAAATTTTAGAAATATTTCAGAAATTTAGGAATAGAATGCATGTGTCCACATTTTTCTGTGGATCTAATCTTGGGAGTATATGTTATGACATCCTTTAGCCTGCCACACTTCCACACAGAGCTGATGATATTTGCCTCCTAAAAATTAAAGGCAAGGGACCCTTTACGAACTGACTGTGGGGTTATGTGTTGGTTAGTATCCAATAATTCCTGATATCTAAGCCCAGATCTGTCATCTATTTGTTCCATTGCTCTGAAAGGAGTTTGTAAATATAGCACCCGGGAGCTCTGTATCTATTGGAATTCAATATTTCAGTCTGGCAGCCTCGAAACCAAGAGTGAAGCATTGCTCTTTTAGCCAGTACATAATCACCAGCTTCTGAGTGAGCTACAGGGAATGGGCACATTCTATATAATTCAGGTGGTGACCTGACTCTCCTAGGTCAGCATTGCTCCAGCAATGCAAGGAGAAAGTGTTATTGAAATCAGTGAAATTATTTGCAAGAATAAAAATAAGTGATGTTGCAGGATTGTACATTTTTTTCTCTTTCTTTTTCTCTCTTATTGTACAGTCAAACATCCAGGGGACTAGTCACCATCCTGCTGAAAATTACAGCCTGTCTGGTCCTTAATGTCTGTTTTCAAAGATGATAACCCATTCACCTGTTCGTTTTCCTACAGTCCTCATTCTTCACTCTGAGTGCATCCTAGTCTTTTTATCATTTCCTATATGACGCAAGGCAATAAAACCAAAAATGAGGCAAACTGGTTTATGGATCTGCCGGTCGGGTTTGTGCTGCTTCCACCAAGCGCTGCTAGGTGGCAATATCTTACCTGGGAAACCACGAGCTTCCAGGCGCCGTCGCCCGCCTCTGCTTCCGACCGAGCTGGGACGTGTCTGGGCATCGCTCCGCTCTGAAAGAGGACAAACCCCTGGAGCAGGACCTGGTGAGAGCCGCTTCACTTACAGAGCTCTTTACTGAGGTTTTCCAGACATAACTGAAGGGCTGAATCCTACTGGAAAAATTCTTTGTGAACCCAAGAGGAAAAATAAGAGGCAAGCCTGCTTGTTGCAGAGTGTTGTAAAAAGGAAATGTAGCCTTCTATTGTATATATATAACACTGCCTGGGACTAGACTATTTCATATTCTCAATTCTCTGAACAATGCAAACTTGAAAGCATCTGTCCAGCGTGAAAAACTTTTGTTTTTCCACATAAATGATTAAATGAAGTCCCTACATATTCAATCATAATTTTTAATGAACCAGGCCAACTTTTGAACATTTGTATTGACAGCTGGGTTGAAAAACAGCTTTAATAAAGGTGGAGATGTATTTCGAGATACATTTTTCAGCCGTGCTACAAATTTGAGTCATTGATGATGGTATCACATCATATGTATGTACCTCAACAAGGACACAGAAAGAAAGTCTGGCTCATATTCGCATATTGCTTTCAACATGCAGAGTACTAAGTGTTCTTCATTGAAATCATTTATTTCCCTTGGTCTGGCTGCTGGCGAAACCGAGGGCAGGGCTGTGTGTGATCGTGCCATTTTATGCCAGCCTCAAGTTTACACAATTACAGTTTGATGCCAGGGTGTTTGCAGCTCTTTCAGAACTTTGGCCCAGCTGCAAGAGCTGGGTATAGGTGAGCGGCACCTGGAGCCGGGGAGGCACAGAGGCCAGGAACAGGACAACTGGAAAGAGCTCCCACTTAGGCTGACAGGTAAAACAGATGGATGCGAAAATGGGGAGCCCAAGTCTCTCCTTGTGGCGACATGGACAGGGAGCTAACATCTCTCCTGCCTGCTGGGCAGCACCAGGCACAGCAAGTGGGGCCCCGCCGCCCCAGCCTGGATCCTCCCGGCAGAGATTCCTATCCTAACTGAGCCACCTGAGGGGAGACCTTGTCCCGAGACAGACGAGAAACGAGGATCTTTAATTACCCTGACTTAGATAGAAACGCGGGGCTTGGTTTTTAGAGATGGTGGCGATCGGTGCAGAAAACAACAATAGCGACGACCTGCTTATGTAGTATTTAGCAACCTTGGAGCTGACGAGAATCATCGGCTTCAAAATTGCTTAAATTCAGGCAGAGTTCTTCGTACTTGGCGTCATTTCTCCATGGATGTGGTACGAAGACCTTTCCTGCCGGCCCCAAGTCAGCCCCGAGCTCCTGGGGGCTCACTAGGCTTTAAATCCCCTTGGCTCGGCGGGGGCTGCAGCGACACCGCCGCGCCCGAGGCGCGGGCAGGCGGGCCCGGCCCGGAGGCCGCGGCAGCGGTTCCCGGCGGGGCCCTTTCCCCGCAGCACCGCCGCCTCCGCTGCTCCGCCGGCGCCGGGCCCAGGTCAGTGCCGGGGCCGGGTCAGTGCCCGGCCGCGGGGCTCCGCTGCCCCAGCCGTCCGCGGGGGAAAAGGGGCCCCTACGGGGGAACGGGGCTGCCGAGGCGGCGAGGGGCCCCGGCAGCGTCCGGGCGAGGGGCAGGCGCGGGGCGTCCCGGTGCCCGCGAGGCCTCGGGGCGCTCTGGATACAGGCGAGGTGTCTTTATCCGTGCTGGAAAGGTCGGCAGTGCTTCCGCTTAGCCCTGACACCTCGAGTCTCGCTTTGGGAACAGCTAGTCACCGCCCACTTCTTCTTCTTCTTTTTTTTTTTTTCCAAGATAAATGTCACTAAAGCTTCCCTAGGTCAGACCACGTGCAACACAACAGGGCACTGGTCGGGATTTTGGCATCGCAGGTTAGCAGCAAGAAATGTCTGCTGGGGAAGCAGCTTCCACCCCTCGGTCCCTTGAGTTCTTCACGTTCTTCCCAGGGTGGTACCGTGCAGGGAGGTCCCGAAATTGCTTCCCGAAATTCAGTGTGTGGAGCCAAGGAAGCAGGTGACAGGCAGTCCTGGTGTGGTGGTACTGAAAGTTAGGTCCCTGTGCTGTTACGGGGGAACTGGAGAATCGTGGCTGCATGGCCAGTTCAGACCTTGGTATACGGTTTTTGGTGTTGCTGTCAGCAGGAGCGTTTATGGGTGGTAGTGGTAAGGAGAGAATAGTAAAGAACGGTGAATTAAGTGGAATTCAGAATACTTCTTGACTACAAAAGTTACACTTTTAAAGGCAACCGTTGGGAAAGCATCAGCATTTGCCATTCTAGCTAGAACTGAATTCATGCTTTTATGGTTCAGGATTTGGTGACCGAAAGGCAAATAGTGGGTTGGTTGTGTTTGTTTTCATTCCTGTGAAGTTGTCCATTTACTCTTCTTAAAGGTCTCTAAAACACACCTGGTGGGCAGTGAACTTAAAAGAGTTTTCTGTCACTGTTAGAAAAGCTCCTTTGATGACAAGTGTGAAGAGAACCGCTTTGGATCAAAGCATTAAAAAATAAAGGGCCCAAGTGCTTTTTGCAGATAACAGATTCTTGCCCTCTGCTGTGAAACTCAAAATCTTTTACTCACCTTGGGACCAAAATCAAATGTTTTTAGATAGTGTCATCTGTATTTATGGAAAGGCTTCCTTTGTCAGCTGTTTTTCATCCTTAAATGCCATTATTTTTGCGTGGACTTCAGTATATTTCTTTGTGATTTGTTTACTATTTTTCAAAATAATTAAAAAGTGATTAAAAGAGATTGTAAATGTTTAGATGTAGAAAGACAATTCATATCTAAACTCTAGCCTACAGGGATCATTAAAAAATACAAAACTAAACAGAGAACAAATAGTTTGGAAAGTCATAGCTTGCTATGCCCAGAATTCAGCTGCTCAGAAACAATGAAAATAACATCAAAAAAAGAGAGATAAAAGCAAAAATGAGGTGTAAATGGTCAGCCAGTTTAAAACAAAAAACTACAGACAAGGGTTTATTTTACTTACAGTGTTAAAAGGTTTTTCTTTCCCCCAGTTAATTTTTATTTCCCATGTACATTATTTGATGTCATTTCAGTTAGTTAATTTGGACATGTTCTCACTTCTTGTTCTCTCAGCTTCTGGATGGATAAACTTTGTTTCTAATGCTGACATCTAGAAAGTAGGAGGCCCAAATCTTTTGTTCTCTCAACAGTAATATAGAGGCTAAAAAATTGTCGTTTAAAATACCAGCTACTTTTAAAACCTGTTTTTAGAGGAGTCTTAAGGCTTTTAAAGTAACTTGCTGAACTGGAGGGACTTTTGATCCCATCTAATTTGTTTACAGTGCAGGTACCAGAGACAATGTACTAAAAATATGAACAGGGCTCAGCAAGTTTGAAAGCCATGACATTTTGAGAAAAGCATGAAGGATCAGTTCCCTAGCTGGGGAGGCAGAATCTCCTCAGCTCCCCAGCTTTGTTTAGTTTGTGTATTTGCATGTTATGTTTCATCAGTAGGTTTTCTGCTGCTGATCCCTTAGCATGCTTATGATCTGCTCACTGCTTGCTTTCAGCAGTGACAAAGCCAGCTGGAGAAGTGATTGCCCTCAGCTTGCTTCATCTGGTAATTATTAGAGTGGGAGAATCTGTTGGACAAAGTGTTTAAGTTAACCTAACCCATGCATCGTGGAAGGAAAGTGGAGAGATGGATAAGTGGATGAGGTAGGTGGAGGACCCTGTAACCTTCAGGTCAGGGGTGGTGACAAGCAGCTGGCAACAGAGGAATCCTGTATATGTCCTCCCTACTACACCTTCCTTGTGTCTGAAGGCAGGGTCTAGTGACTCCACTGTGAGACCAAGCTGGCCTCCTTTTGTTTTTGAATCTCTTCTCTTTGTCCAACATCAGAATTTATTTTCTTTTTTTTTTATTCCCCATAATCACCCACCAGCCTACTGTCCAGGGTTACACTCAGTTGTTGTTTTCACTCATTTTCAACCTTTCTTTCCCTCCCCCTCCTACAAATGGGCCATTTTCATGCTTTGTTTCTCCATCACTCTGCCTTTTCTTCTGCTTTCATGCTGTGGGGTCAGTTGTGCTGACCCTCAGTACTGGGCCACTACTTGCTTTCCATTGATTGTCCGGTGCAGGAACCTGGTGAGGCATCTGCCAGTCATGGTCACTGCTCCCTAGTACAGGTAAATGCCTTCTAAAGTGACTGGTAAACCACCCACACAGGGTTGAGTTGTGTGTCATCATCATCCTCAGTTCACATCTTCTAACCCTTCTTCCCTGTCTTTGCCCTTCTGTGCTTGTCACTGAAATTGCAGCTGCCAAAGGTCTTCATCAAGTCAGCTTCTCTTGTTTTTCTTTACCAAGTGTCCTTGATGTCTTTGGTAGTATCACAGAAGTGCCTAATTGTTTTTTTTTTAATGCCATTTAAGTATTTTCTCCTCCCTGAGATGTATTTTGTGGATTTTGTGTGTTGAATCCCTTTATTTCTGTTATGCTTAATCTCAGTATACCTTCATCCAAACCCAGAAATTCAGTTGATGGGTTTTTTTTGGGATCTATATCTGCACATCGCACCTGTCACATCCTCTCCCAGATGAAAGGGTCTGCTTATTTCTCTGATGTATAGAAAACACATCCCTGCATCTTTTTTTCCCCATTTTCTTTTTCCCTGACTTGTGTCAATAATTCAGGTACCATTTTTGAACTGGAGTTTTCCTTGCTCGTGTATTTTAACTTGCTGGTTTAACTTGCTGCGTAGTGCAGTGTTTCTTGTTTGAGCATAGAGCTCCTAAGATTTAGTTCTCTGGTTTGTCTTAGTTCTTCTGCCCTTTCTTCTAGAAAGTTGCTACCTACAGCAACTTTGGCCGGTTGTCTTTATGTTCAGTGCAACTTGCAACATTGCTGGAGGATGCTGTTTGATACATCTGGTGTTACAACACAAATTTGCATTGCAACACAACAGTAAATGGCAAGGGCAAGTGGTAAATGGCGAGGGCAAATACCCTTGTTCAAGACTTACTAATTTCCCAAAGAATCTACTCAGGTAGGGAGTATTGATGTTGGTGTCCCTATTATTACTATGTTTTATAAACGTTGTGAGGTCTGGATTTTACCTAGGCAGTTACCAGAGGCTGTCAGAAGGCCTCTGATACGTCTGTGTGCACAAAAATACACAGATTGTGAGTGCCTGCATGTAGATACAGGTACTGCTCTTGCAGATACTTGTGCTGCTCTTGCACAGTGTGTCTCAGTCCTTTGTACTGATGTGCTGGCATTCGATGTGTTTGAATGAACCCACAGTCTGCTACCCCACAGGCAAGGGTGTTACAAAATCACTTGAGTGCCAAATGGGATTTAAACTGTTGTTTCATAAGAGGTGCAATAACTGTGGAACGAACAACTATTGATGTCCACAGTGTTGACTTCTGTCTTAGTTGTCACCATTGATATATAAAGCTGTAGCACTTAAAACATATGAAAGATGCTAATTGACCACTTATTCCTATACCATCAGGTTTGGGTTTTTTTCATTGTAGGTACTGTGCATAAACTACCTTTGCTACAAAGGCCAATGGGTATAGCATGTTCTCTTCTTAAAATTAGACTAAGACTCAATTTCTGTAAGTATGTATAAATAGATGTGATTATGTTAAACTGAAAATCTGAAAATTTTGATGTTAATAAATATCTCTTGACTGGTCTTACAACATCGTGTTACTGCAGCATCTTTCTTTCACTGCTTTCATGCAAAATACAGAAATAATCAATCTCAGTCATGCAGTAGATTGCGAGTTCTCCGCACTGATTGAAATTTTGGATGTTGTTTGTCAGATATCAGCAAAAATCCCTTTAGACTAAGAGAGTTCTAGCTCTTCTTATTATGCTTTTCCTGAGTGGTTAGCTCAGTCAGACTGAACTGTTAAAATAATCTTATTTTTATTAAAAAATAGTATTGGACACTGACCAGTGCTGTAAGAGATGGTTGTAAAGAAATTAATTCAAAGATTATACCCTGCATGAGTCATTAATCATGAGTCATGATCAGCAGGCAGTGGTGTCCAATTTGTTTTCTCATCCTGCACTTGCTGCTGTTCTTTATTACCATAGTGATAATATTAAAGAGCTGTTAATGCACATAACCACGCAGTTGAAAATGACAGACTCTTTTTTCATGGAATAAAATTTCCATATCTTAAGTCAGTTTTGCTCAGTCTGTTTCTTGTCATGAAAAACTCAGTGGTGTATAAAAGTCATGAAAGAAGTTTAAGTCATCAAGGGGTTGAGTTAGCAGAACAGCCATTTTCCCCCCCTCCTCTTTGCTTTCAAGCCAGTCACTGGAGCTTCCTAGAGAATTCCAGCTAGTCTGTTTTTGTATGAGAATTGGGGACACTTTGTAATCATTAAAAACTGGGAGCTGATTGTTCAAGGTACTCTTTACAAGGAAAGGCTGCACTGTCCATGTATTTCATGTTTGTTCTCTGCTGAGCAAAAACTAGTAGCTGGATGGAAAGTTTTATTGCATTAATATATGCTGAGGAATGACTGCTGAGGTTTTAGAGAAAAGGGAAGGCTGACTCTCTCTTGAGAGCATGAATATAGAAAGAATCAATTAGGAGAAATGAGCTTTAGAAACTCATTCTCACTCTTTAAATAAAATTTTAAAAGCTCTGCAAGGTGGAAGCTGAAGTGTAGCAGACTATTAGTATATGCATAGATGAAGAGTGTTTGGGTGTAGCAGCAGTCAGGGAATGTTTTTAATGAAGTAATGAATATTCTATCCAATTGGATTTTAAACTTGATTGAATTTTGTAATTAGTTTTGTTAATTTACACTTCGGAAAAGTTCACCATAACAGATTAAAGCCTTGTTTGTCAACAGATATTAAAAAAAGCATCCCTTTACAATTTCTTGTGTAGGTGATTTTATAATGCATAGATTTGTGTAGGCCTTACTAGTTTCTTTGTGTTGAGCTTGTGCTATCCTGTTGTATTGGTGGGTGCAATTTGGCAGGACAGGTATGAATCTATTGGCATAGATGGCTCAGTTGACAGTTGCCTGGTATTGCTGCCTGTTCCTTCACATCCCATAGTGTGGTAGCTCTGCCAACTCCCCCTCCCTTTGAATGAGGACTATACCTGCACCAACAGAAGCATTTTCAAGTTTAGTGTAGGATGGCACAGCCACTGACAAGATAAGTGTTCACCTGATAGGGCTGTTCAGTTGTTTCATTAGGAGCTAATTGTGTGTGGTTTTTAATGTGCATTCATAAATGTGCATTCAACTGGATCATGTGTAAATAATAAAGATTTTCAAAAATCACAGTCTGTAAACTGTAAGATACCCTGAACAGAGCATACAATATAGCTGTCACCAAATTCTGTCTCAGTGAATCTGCTTGTGTTCTGAGTTCACCTTTGAAAAAACTTTTCAACAGCTGCTTGCCAATTTTGAAAGTATCTTGTTTCTGCCAAATAAGATTCAGAAACAAAGAAGGTCTTTTCCCAGTTATCCAAAAAAATGAGTACTACCATCTCTTCTGAATAGCCAGGCCCATTAAAAAGTAGGTTGGGGCAAAGGTAGGACTATATAAAATTGCAAAATAACAAGCCCTTTTTTTTTTTTTTTTTTTTTNATTGGTTTCTAAGATTACTTTATTTCCAGATCAGCTGTTTCCAGTTCAGGCTTTACTCAGTTTCTTTCAGGACACTTGTAAACCACTTTCTCCATTTCTAAAGGAAATAAATTATGGCAGGGATGCAGATCAAGTGTAATATATGATAAGAGTAGAAATAGCAGAGGAATAAGCCATGGGTATACTGGTACACAGAAATAATTTACAAGTATTATTACCTGTATAAAAGGCAAGTATGGTGTTCAATGCATAATGATGTTGCACACTTCTCATCCTTTGGAGCACTGCACAGATTCTGTGCCCAAATGAGGTCAACTCAAAGTGCTGCTAGGATGACTGGGAAAAACACATAGCAGTCAAGGGCTAGGCAGACTAATTAGTTTTAAGATGGGGTGTGACAAATGTGTTAATGAAATTAGGTGATGGGGAACAGACTGATAGAAGAATGATCTTCAGTTCTTAATTTTTAAGTTCCTTAAGTATTCCTCTCGGGAAGGTCTTGCTCTTATAGTTGCTTACAGAAAAGCAGGACATCCAGGTCTTGAAAGCTGTGGGATTTGATAGGATTTTTCCTCCATTTTAGGTGTGGTGTTTGAGGGTCTTGGTATTTTTTTAGAGGGAAGAGTGAGGGAGGGTTTGGAAGATTAATAAGGAGTAATTTGGTCTAGTGGAATACATAAAAGTTTTACTATAGTTCTTGAGCCACTTTTATATTCTGCACACAAATACTCTTTTGGTAAATTTTACAAGGTAATCTTTTAAAAGGTGCTAATATTTGTGTTAACTACTAAAATCACTCTATAAAACTCCTGTTTACTTTGTGAGGGTAGATTCAAACCAAGAATTTTTCAAATATAGTTTGCAGTAATTTTTGTCAACTGTTACAATTGCATCACTTTTATATTAGTTTCTGCTGTCATACTTCCCTCTTTCTCGGAGGACTGCAGTGGATTTCAAAGGAAATTTCCTGATTTTTTTCCCCCCCCCTCACTCCATGTATTTGCAGAAATGGCCCTTGCTCTGTGGAAGAACTTACTTCAGACTACAAAGAAAAGGATACTACAACAGAGAAGGTTGTCACTGTATAATGGTGCTCATGGCTATGAGGAAGAATTGATAAAGAAGAAACTTCAGCAGTTTTCTGGTGGATCCGTCAACCTTTCCAAAGAAGACAATGGCATTGGAATACTTACTTTGAATAACCCAAAGCTAATGAATGCCTTTACAGGTATTAATTAATTGGTGGGATTGATAGTTAGTTTTGGTTTTTCTCTTGTTCGGTTACCTGTTTGGATATTTTGCCTAAAGAAAGTGAAACAGTCTGCCTTACCTTGCCTTAGTGAAATGAATAAATGTGTAAGTTTTATTCAGATGTGCAGCAAGCGTGTCCAGTGTTTTTGCATTGTAACTTTGCTATAAATGTCATAAAAATCTAAGAAATTCTCAATGGCACAGGGACTGTCTTGCAGAATGTGCTTCTCCCCGTGTTAAGTGTTAGCCCAATTCTGCCACTGGGCTCTTTATCACATCTCTTATTTTGTCATCACTGCTCTGGAAACATGGAAGGCATTTTTGTGGGCATGAGAAGATGCCACCTCTCTTTTGTAGATGATATAGAAAGAAAGACTGAGTTTGCTTCTTCATTCTTTCCCTAAAGCCTTCCCTGTACCTGAATCTTCTGTAGTTTGGTCTTTTCCACTCACCCAAACTGGCTTCCATTTCTTCTTCATTTCCCTTATGTCTTAAATATCAGTAACTGGTTAATTAAAGATCAGATGAGCTGGGTATTCTCAGCTGTTGCAGGCCAGTGATCTATTTAATATGCTTTTACACTGGAGAATACTTAGCTGTCAAAACCAAGTGGCCTATTTTATTAATCTTGTATTATGAGGGGTTTTTGTTCTCCAAGTTGAGTATATTTGCTGTCTCTTCTTGATTATCTAGATTATTCCAATTTATGCCCCTCTCTTCAGATATGAGTGGCACAGGTTTGGGGTGTGAATCTGCCTGAGCTGGAGCTGTGCATAAGCCTTTGCTGTAAGAATGTTTTTATATGCTAATCTGTTGAAATAGATACATTTGTGTCATCATGCTAATTTCTTTGTTGCTGTTCTGTCTTCCTGCCCAGTTCTCACTGTTCTTTTGCTGTGAGCAAGTATTTTGCAACACACTAGCAAAGTATGCCCTTTACATGCAAAATGTCAACCTACTCTTTCCACTGGTGATTGTTAGCTGAAAGGAGCCTAAGAGAGCAGCAGAACTGGTGGTAATGCATCTAGATGTTTCTGCATTCTCTTTTGTTTCTCTTAAAAGACTCATGTATAAAATCATTACCTAACTTAAGAAGTTGTAGCTAAAAGATGTTAGCATAGAGATTGTCCTTCTGCATGCCTCCCTGTCAGCATATGTGCTGTTATACAATCATAGTTACATAGTTGTTTCTCCTTTTTCTACAGATTGGTTTCTATTTTTGACTCAAAACAGAACTGTGCAATATACACCTTGTAGACTGTGTGCTTTTAGCTTATTTATTGTGCATATTGTGGAAGTTGAAAGGGGCATGAGAATTGAACTGTAACAGCAAAAGAAGAGAGCAGACTAGGTTTTTCTTCTCTTTGAAGGTCAGGAGTAATAAAAATCAAATTGCTAAAATCAGATTTTCATAGAAATTTGGAAATATGTTCAGTGTTTTCTATGTGCTTGGCAGGAGGGCTGAGAAGTGATTGGTGGCAGTGCTGAGCAGGTGCAGCTGCCATTTAGGCAACTGATAGCTGTTATTTGCCTATACAACATTCTCTGTAATGTTAATGTGCTGAAATCATATCACACATCTGGAGTCAAGCACCCAAAATTAGCATTTTCTCTCTGGCTCAGTTAGTTGTCTGTAAAATAATCTCGTCTCTCTTTACAGGACTGCTGTGAAAATAACTTATTAGTGTATGTCAATTAGATGCTCTAGTAGCAAAGAGGAGATACAAAAACCACTGAGGAAATGAATAGCTTTTTTGTTGTGGATCCTCATTAGCATATAACAAATGAGCCGTGGGATCAGGCAGTTCTGTTTTACAGCAGTGTGTAGAGCCCCGGAGAGAGCTGTACTCCATTTTGCTAGGCAATAGCCACAAAAAATTGCTCTGGAAGATCTTACTGTCAGTTCAAGAGATGCTGCTTCTTTGTCCTGTACACCTCTGCTACAGACTTTTGTTTTTATGGGAGGGAGAGTAGAAGCAAAATCAGGCTTGGGCCCTTCACTGCTGCAGTGAATGGTATGACATCTTAATTTTTACTGATCTTCATTTCATTTTTAACATTATTGTCTGTAAAATGCAGTTGCTGAGAAACTACCAGGAACTTAATGCTTTGCCTTCAGTTATGTATCAAATAATGCTCTTCAAGGGGCAGGATTTGGTGTGCTACCCCTGAATTGCCTCGGAAGAACCTGATTGACTTCATCAGCCAGAGCCTGTAGATTCAGCTACCATCAAATTCTGTTGATTCTGTATCTCAGAGCTTCTGAATAGTGGCAAATGTGAATTTATATATCCATGCATGCTCCCTCTAGAAAGCTGCAAAGCATTATTAAACTTTTGAGAGAAATTCTGTTTTCCAGGCATTTACTTTACACAGCAGTTTTTTATCTCAAAGGAATTATGTTTATTCCAAGCTTGAGCAACTCATGAAATCAAAAACAGAATAAAATTGTTGGCAAATTGCTAATGGGCAATATGGAGATTGTTATGCCTTTTTTTTTCTCTTCTTAATTGGAATCTGATAGCCACCTGTTTGAAATGGTTTCTTTGGAAACAAAGGCTAATAATGTCAGTTTAAGCCTGGAAGAACTAATTTCAGCAACCCAACCTCTCACTGAACTAAACTTGAATGTAGTTTAGAAGAGAAGAAAGCCAGCCTGTAGGAATTAGAAAATAATGATGATAATTTTTATTTTCTAGAATTTACTTGAAAACATTTATTCTCAGATTATAGTTAAGATGCAAACAAATTATTATTTATTATTAATTCTGTAAAAAGCATGAATTCTGTGGTATCACATACTGAAAGACTAAGATTGGCAGAATAAGCATTTGCTTTAGTGTTGTGCCCTCTTCATTATATCAAACATCAGGAACTGTATCTGTTGGTAAAATAATAGTTCAGTGTTGTCAGGAATGGAAAAGAGCCACTCACAGGAGGACAGAACAGGCTCCAGCCAGTGTCTCTTCTCCCCTGCTATTGCATGTAAGAGGCTCATATGGATCCTGCATTTTTTCAGTTGACTGGATTCTTGGCTTGGAATACTCTGTGGAAAGACTCTTCACTACCTCACTGCTTTGGCTCTTAAAGGAACCACAAGCAGTGGTTCTGCTGTGTTTGACTCTAGCAAAGCTTGGATGCCAGCCCAAATACCTTTGAAGAAGACTAAAAAAGGCAGATATGCAATAAGGGAAATCCACAGGGTTGATGCACACCTGTTTGAACAGCAGCATTTGCAGAAAAGTTGTGGAGTGTGCCATAAGGCTGGAAAAGCATTTCAAGTGAAGGCCCACAGAAATCACATCCCGGCCTAGTTCAGCTCCGTATTTTCATTCCTGGCTTGGATGATGAAACAGAAGATGAACTGCTGAAATTGTCAGGTGACCCTGCATTAGGAGAGCTTGCAAGAATATTTTTTGGAGTAGAGGAGAAGCATTCAAAGCGATCTTGATTGGCTGCTACAAAGAGTTCAAGATCAACAGGGTGAAATTTAGTGAAAGCAGATGTTATGTGCCACATAGAAAAAGCATGATCAAATTATAAATACAGAAGGGAAAGCAACTGGCAGAACTGCTGGGATTTTTTAGAGGATCATACTGTGGAGTTGACAGTGGGTAAAAAAACCCCAACCCAATGCTATTCTGGTATATAATGTGTAATGTCCACTTAATTATTGACTACCTCAGAAACACTGTCAAACTGTGTTATTTCAGTGGCTGAGACCAAGCCTAAGGGGTAAGTGCTTGACTAAGTGCTCACTCTTGATGTGATACTGGGAAGCTTACTTCATAATGAACTGTAAGAAAAAAAAAACAAGAAGAGAACATAAACGTCTCATGGATTTGCTGCTAATGGGAAATTTCAGAAGAGGACGATTCCTGTGCATGCAGGCGTAGAGTTAAGAAAGCAGCACTGTTGGCAGAGGAGGGAGGAGAGGACTCTCTCAGAGGAGAGAGTCCTTGAGAGTATTCATCAAAAGCACATTTTTGTCTGGAGAATGTAGGCCTGTCCATCTAAATTCTTGTCAAAGAGGGTAAAGCTGGGAGTGTCATCAGCCTGTATGTACTCTGCTTTCTAAAATTAGTTTCTGTAAATGTTTTCTCTTAAGTATATAACTGAACAGGGTCATAGGCATTCAGAGAGGAAGAGTTTTAAATTAATGCAGGTACACTCCATTGCTGTGGAAGATGCTGCTGTTGTGGATGAGCTCTAGAAGCAGGAGTTTGTAGAGTTCCATGTCAGGAGGGGTACTTAAGCAAATATGATGCTTACAATGTTTTATGATGAATTGGGTGTTTAAACAAGAAATAAAAAGCTAGTACTCTATGATGATGTACTTGATAAAGAGAGGCTTTTTAGAAAGGAACCTTTGTTAACATTGACTGGTTGTGCCTTGAGCCCACCTTGGACATGGTTCTTTTCTATTCTCTGCCAATTGTTTGGGCAGGGAGCAATGTGAGTAACTTCAAAATGACTAGTTGGACAGATCTAGATGGATATGTATAAATTCATCTGTCCTGAATATATGCAATTGCAAGCAGAAATAAATCAGGTAGAGGTTTTTTCTTTGTTTGTTTTGTTTCATTTTGGGGCTTTTTTGAGTGCAACACAAATATCCTTCATACAGAATATCCTTCAGAATTTTAGGAAGTGCATCCTTGAAGAACACGTGTATGTCAGTGGTTGTGTGCAGGATTTAAGATGATACTTTCCCTTGTGATTTTAAGCCCATCACTTATTTACTCTAAGTTGGTTTTGCTGGTAGAAAATGTAACAAAAGACATGCTAGTGATAATAATTTCCTGTTAAAATTTTTGTTTCTCCCCTCTTGTGGCAGGTACTATGATGATAGAACTCCAGGAGAGGGTAACTGAACTGGAAAACTGGAAAGATGGCAAAGGTCTTATAGTCCATGGTGCAGGAAACACTTTTTGCTCAGGATCTGATTTAAATGTTGTCAAAGAAATATCCAACTCCCAGGCAAGTATTAATACACATTAAGGTTTTGGAGAAAAATTAGGTTTTTGAGATTCTTTTGAGACAGAGGTGTTGCACTATGCTTCTGCTACAATTTTACGTGCAAGTCACATAATGGAGCTTTAATGGTCAAAAAAATGCTGTCAGCCCCTTCAAGCCATGATTTAAGTATTATTGTAAGTGATTCATAACTCCAAATTCCTACACTATATGTCCTTTTAAACATTTTCTTTTAAAAATGTCATTTTGGTTTCTCACAGCACTATATGGTGAATTTACACGTCAGATAAACTGCTTCTGTAGTTTGACCTTTAGAAACAGATAAAAGTAATAATTTCTCATATTCTAAAGTAAAAAAAAAAGAAATTTAAGTAGCATGGCTGCTATTACAGAAAGGTTTCTATTTTACCAAAACTCTGTTTGGACCTGCATGAAATGGAAGAACAGATGCAGTTCTTGTGCTGTGAGTCTTATGTGTAACTATGAAGTTGAAGAGGCTTGAGTTTGAGGGCAACTTTTTGCTCATGCCACCCATTTGGACAACTTTCACAAGTGCTACAGTTCTTTCTGTGGATTAATATGTGGACTTGGTAACGTGTGAAATAGGGCTTTGCCAGCTGCCAGGGAAAAGGGTCTCCCTGTGCTGCTCTTACAGTTTTGCAGGTTTGCAGTTGTGTTAAGTGCCAATCCTGGTGCTTTTTTGTGGCCGTTTCAAGTTTCAGGATTTAATCACATAAATTAAACATTTAATTTTCATTACATTAATTGACCCTTCTATTATGAACATGAAGACAAAAACTGGTTAATCTGATATCTATCTTTAGTGATGATTTTTTTTTCTAAAAAAAAAAACTAAATGAAACTAAATACCATAAACCCCACAATGTCTAAGATTTTTTTTTTGGCCTGATAAAATAAATAGGACAGTCCAGTTTTCAAAGGGTATAGGACATTTTGTTTCCTTTCTGGAATGCCATGATGCTTTTCTTATTATGGAAATGTCATGTTTTATAGATATAAATGGATTTGGGGGAAGTTTTCATCTGGATATTTTATAAGCATTGGTAATTTTGAAAATATAGATGTATATGTGATTTTTTTCTAAATTGATTATTTTAAAATTTTAATCTGCAATTCTCAACTTCTTTGAGCATTATACCAATAGAAAAGGAGCTGAAGCCAAGTAAGGTCAGTTATTTCCTTATTTGCAGTCTAGGCTTTCCTTCAGAGTTCTGCATTTGTATTCTCTCTATATGCTTATACAAATTACTTGGTGCCACTGCAGTGGCAGGGAGGGCTCTTGCAAGGATTAGGCTTGATAACAGATATACTGGGCAGAATGAAATGTATATGTGTTAGTTATAACTTTGTGGAGAATTCTCAGAGTCTAGATCTCATGCTAATATTGAAATTAAAGCCTAAGAGTCACCAGGAATGCTCCAAGTTAAACATAGTTGCTTTTCTATTTCCTTTGGAGAGTTCAAGGTCTTTATCTTTTACTGAGAGTTTCTTTATAATAGCTCCTAAATCATCTGTTAGGTGGGTTTTAATAGTGTTTATTAAGTAAATCTTTACTAGAATATGGAATAATAGCATTTGCTGTTCTTCAGTCATACAGAGCTCTTGTCTGTAACTTGATTCAGATAAGAGTGTTTTGCCTGGTTTCCAGTTAAGTTTTCTGTACACAGGCATCTCCAAGGCAAAAAACCCCCGAAAGTGAACAGCTTCATGCCTGAACTGGTATAACTGGTATGTCTTTCACAGTATCACAGAATATTCTGAGTTGGAAGGGACCTGCAGGGGTGATGGAGATCAACTTTTAAGTGAATGTATTGAACCCACAACCTTGTTATTAGCACCATGCTCCAACAACTGAGCTGTCCTATATATATATATATGTATATATATTTAAGGCTGCTTTAGCCCATAGCTTTTAGTAATTGCAGAACACACATTTATTTTATCCAACCAGTTGGTTGAGGAAGGACCGTATTTTTCATAATTTTTGGATTTTCGGTAGTTTGCTTTTCCCGTGGTGCAGAATAGGCAGAATAATGGCCAAGAATGCTGAAGAATTTTCGTGCCCCCTAGTGGCTCTTTGTCCTCCTCCTCCACTTCATTCTTTTCCTTTGTCCACTTTCTCCCATGTTCAATTGTTCCTAACTCTGAAGCAGACCTAGGTCCCCTGCCTCTTTTTCTTTTCTGAGTGCTAGCATTACATAACCAAATCACAGAAGCTAAATGAATAGTGGAATTTAAATTTTAAAAAAATTCTTTATGTCTTAGTAAGGCTTTGTAAACTGTTCCCAGAGCGAGAACCTCATTCTGGAGTGAGATTTGAAAAGTTGCCTACCTGTAAAGCAAGAATAGCTCTTGAAATAACAAGTGAGAGGAAGAAGCACAAAGGAGAATTTTGCTTTCCTTGGTCCCTGTCTAGAAGGCCTAGGACAGAGGTTCACAAGCATAAGCTGTGGAGGGAGGACTTTGGAGCAGTTGGAGATAATCTGGAAATACTGTTCTGTCTGTAGTGAAAATGGATTTGAAGCTCTGGCAGCAGTAAGAGCCAGCATTACAATTTTCTACTTTATGAAGGTGACTTTCTTCCCTGCCTCTCCTAGGCCCACTCTAAGCTATTAATCCTTTTCTTCCATATGTCGTGCATTTTACTGCACTTTACCTCCCTTTCTGCTAGTTAGACATCTTATTTCAAGGGCAATATTAGAGCTGCAAATATAATTATTCTACTAGACTCTAGCAAACACCTCTTAGTCAGAGTATTTTATCTGAATAGTAGCCTTATTTTTCTTGTCAGGAAGGTTTGAAGGGTTTATTGCCAGGAATCGAGCAATTGCTTCTTTTTNTCTGTGCAGGCGTTTTTTCCCTGGGCTACACAGTAATCTCTCTACCACCTGAGAGAATGAAAACTTTTCTTTTTGTCTGCTCAGACATAAATGTGTTTTTCCAGTTTTGTCTGTTTTGGAATGAATCTTTAATTACCATTTTGGATTTTGTCATTAATTGAGAAGGCCAGTTTGAATGCAAGGATTCTGCTGTGATGAAGTGAAAAATCATGTTCTCTGAAGAGCTTTTGTGCAGCTTCATCCTGACAGTTGTAATATGGGAATTGTGCAAGTCTGTGTCTGAGAACTGGTACCAAAATTGTGTGGGCTTTGAACTTAGCTACTAAGGCAGCTATCATGAAGGGTTTGAATGTTCTTTAATTTGGAATGGAAATATTGCTACTGTTCTTAGGGGGTGTAGGAGATGGCTACAGTGATAACTAAAAGCCTCTTTATAAATCAGCATGCTAAAATTTTCAAGCAGCCCTTTAGTGTAGTAAAACTAAACACACTGGTTCTTGTGTAGCAGTTGTCATAGCACTTACATCTGCCAGAGATCTGTGCCTAAACATCATAAAGCTGGTTGTCTTTGGGCAGAGCAGCTCTTGGGAATACATGATGAAATGGACAATAAATCACCTGAAATTGGCCTACTGTTATTTCAAGGTCCTACTCCAAAGATGTACTAGAGACTTAATGCATATCTTCTCTTTCCCTGAGGTATGAGTCAGAGGCTTTTAATTCAGGCAGATTCTCTAACTTGCCAACTTCTGTAAAGCTGTATTTTAGAAGTAAATTCTGGTAAAGAGATGTTGGGTTTGGTTTGTTTGATTTTTTTTATTTATTATTTGAAAGATGTGCTGAAATTTTTACCTTCTGTTTTTTTATTTCTATGCTGTCCAAACATAATTCTTTTCTTTAATCTGGGGTAGATAATATGTGTGGTTCAATTCAGTATGTATATGAACATGGTGATTCTGGATCATTTAGCCCAGTTATTTGTCAAGTTCCTGATTAATTCTTGATGTCTGAGAAAGAGGATAATAACAAGATAGGTAGATAGTGATTTTGTCTCAAAATATTTTCTTATCCCCCAGCAACTTGTGACTAAGACTTCTAGAGCTAGAGGTGTTGCCTTCCATGTAATAACCTTTTGTTGCTGTTCCTGTTGTGAGTTTATGTAGTTGTTCTTGAATTTGTGTAGAGGGTGTAATGCCCTGCTGAGAAATGTTCCACATTTTAACAACATATTGTAGGAAGATGTATTTGTTCTGAATGTATTTTATTTGGAACCCTTTGGTTCTTGTATTGGATTAGAAGGAAACAATTGCACATTTTTCACTGTTGATTGCAAGTAGATGTAAAACATAAAGGATGAGAGATGAGAAGAATCTTCTTTCTGGTTTGGTTTTTTATTTGTTTTGCTGTTTTTGGGGTCTTTTTTAGCTGAAATACTTTTGGCCCAAACAATAAAACATTAAATTGATAAATTGTATCTTGGCTAAAACTTTATGGATTTGGAACAGTAAAAAGTATGTAGCACACTATGGCTTTGTACAGAATTTAAGCACTCAGACTTATGGGTGTTCAACTTGAAGTGAGAGGAGGAAATTAAGAGGAAACACCAAAATTCCACAACATTGCAACTCAGTACTGCAGTCATTTAACAGTGGCTTAACTATAACTGAAATCTATATAAGTCAATTGAGTTCTGATTTTTTTTCAACCTAATTTGTACTAGGTTATCTATTTCTGCATCGTGGGGTTGGGCTAGAACCAGAGACAAAACCCAGATGAAGAAGAATGCTTACTCCTGTCTACTCCATCTATGTGTTTAATTGCTTTACATTAAGATCACCTAATATTTTTAATTTCCTATTCATTGTAGGATGGGATGAATATGTGCATGTTTATGCAAAACACCTTAACCAGACTTATGAGGTAATATATTTTATTTACCCATTTATGAAGTAATTATAAATATCAGAATGTATTTTGGCTAATCCTTTAACAAGATGTTTGAAGTTAAATACATAGTTTTATGTATGTAATTTTGAATCCCAGACCTTGTATTCACACATGTTAATCAGGTAGGTATTTATGGATTTAAATTAGACCTTAACATTTTGCAAGTATTAGACTTCCAAGAGATTGGAACAGGAAAAAAAAACAAACCCTAGGCTTATTTATCTCCTAGAGCTATGAGCTCCCCAGAGTTAAGGAAATGTAGGCCTTCAAATTTTCTGAAATTCGACCTCTCTAACTCAGTGGAAATCAGTAGCTCTTAAATAACAAGCAGCAACAGGTTATGCAGCCTACATAGTTAACATTGGTTTGATATATTTATTTAATCTTCCCACTTCACAAGAGGAGTGTAGTCAGCTCTACCATCTGGTGCTTCTTTCTTCATACCTTTCCTTTAGACTTGGCTTCCCTTAAGAAGTCACGTTTCTATTAAATCCATTTGTGGTAGAGTCTGTGTTTTCTGCTCAGAGCTCTTTGAAGATGAATACTCTGTTTCTGAATATTCTTTCTTTTCAAATAATCTATATGAGAAAATGTTATGAATTAACATTTTTTCTGTAAAATTACCCAGGAAATTGGAGACTTATATTAGTAATACTGTAAGGAATCCTCGGGATTGGAAGCCTTTTGCATAAGCTGGTCTCCATATAATCAAAATTGATGGGGCAAAGCTAAGAGGAGGAAGATGTGTGAAGATTAAGCCCCCACCTCAGGTGTGTAGACTTAGTATATCTTTAAGCCATGGTTCAGGGGGAGCCCTGAACTGCTGTCTGGGGACATCTGTTGTAGATGGGATTAGTCTCCCTCAGAGCTGAAGCTGACTGTGATCCTGAAAGAGGTGCCTCAAATGGATTAGAGTGTAGATGTAGCATCTTGAACCCACACCTTCTGGTTTCTCATAAACCACAGAAAAAATGAGATTGCCCTTTCCAGTGGGTTCTGTTGTACTATGTGTCATATGAACTGTGCTGCAGCTTGTAAGTGAGCTTGGGCTGTAAGAAAGGGTTGGTGCTTCTGTCAAAGGAGAACTAAAACCAGACGTGTGGTTGTGATTAGGATGCTGACTTCTGAATGTGGTTTGTAAACTGCTCAAAGAGCTAAATGTCTCTTCAAAGTAAAAGATGAAACAGCTGTATGAGTGTGCAAATTCTGTGACTAACCAGCTGTGTTCATTTCTTCAGGAACTTGCCTTATCCTAAGTCACTGTTCATTAGTATTCATTTTGCATCAGCAGTGGGGAAACATACTCTTCCTTCCCTCTGTCCTTTGAATTACCTTGAACATGATTAAATACCTTGAACATGATTAAATACAACACCAACAAAGGTAACAGATTGCTGCTTTCCTCAAAAGGTTTTATCTGCAAAAAAAAGTTTTGTTGATGACTGAGATAGTAGCACTCTGTTTGAAGAAGGTGCTGGAGCTGTCATGGTAAATCTCATTAATTTTAGATAACCCAGCCCTTCAGTTCTTTGTGTCTCTTTCTGCTGCTTTATGTGGTGTACTGGCTAAGAGTAGAATCTTGTGTTGCTATCCTGTCACTCCTTGCAGGTATTCTTTTTAGGTATATTCTATAGCAGGTATTTTTTGTAATGTGTTCTTCAGTAGATAATACTTACTTTGATTCCATTTAAAATGTCTGTCTTGCTGTTTCATATTGGGATTCTGTATCAATTATGCAATTGTAATTTTGACATAAATGGAATTGGTATTGTGCTGATTGCTCACAAAGATGTAGTTATTTGAATAAATTGGAACAGTATATTTTTCTCAATTTTTGCTGTAGAAATTGTTTGGTTGAATTGTTTTGTAATTTCTGAAAGACTAAAAAAAGCATGAATTTTGCTTACTAAAGTCTCTTGTGCAGGTTGCCTTTGATCAGTGTCGCACTAGTTCAAGGAAAAGCTTTTGGAGGAGGAGCTGAACTTACCACAGCGTGTGATTTCAGGTAAGGCTGGCAAGTGGTGTAGCTGCTATGTTGGGTCAGTGATTTCATGATTGTCCAACTGGAATGTGAGAAGGTTGAGGTACCAGTTCTACCAGGAGTCATGTTCCTGGGTTCCAAGGCATTTGCAGCAAGATTTTGTCATCAGACTTCACAGGAGAAGAAAAGTTGTGGTTTCTGCCAGGTTATGTGGTTTGAACCACTGTGTAAAACAAGACCAGTAAGGAACTTTAGCAACTGACTGTGTTACACACCCCTGAGTGAGAGGTAGGAGGGCTGCAAAATTGTGTCTCTCCCTGTGTCTCTTTATGTGAATGTCGTAAGTAAAAATAAATAAATAAATCTCTTCATTACTCTTGTATTTCTTGTTCTGGGTTTATTATTTGTAACATAATTTTGTGCTGCACAACTGTTGAGACAGGAGTTTGAGGTGCAGAGGAAAACAAATGAGGTTTTATTCCCCTTTTTTTTTTGTTTTTGCATGCAGGTGCAGGGATTGGCTAGCATGAAACAACTGGCAAAAAAAAAGAGGGCTTTAATTAAACAGGCAGAACAGGAATGGGAAGACACTAAAGTAATAAAATGTCACTTTATATAAATCATTGCTGATGTGCAAACAGCCTACAGATGTAACAGGATAAGCACAGTGGGCAGCATCTCTGAAAGTGAGGACCTTTTAGTGAAGTTTTCATCTAAGAAAAAGAAATGCGCTCTTGAAGAGGGCCTTAGTGCCTAAAGTGGAAAAGGAATTGCCCCAAAATGCTGAAAGAAGGCATACTCAAAAGTAAACTAGAATATTACAGTGCTGTTCCAGGTATCAGGAAGAGGCTTTGGATAGAGGAGATGGTATCTGCATTGTCTGAGCCACTTGGAAGCAATCTTCCTTTGCTCTGAAAGTAGATGTGGCTGGATCTTTCTTTATATCTGCTCAGCGCACAGTGAGCTGATGCCCCAGCTGTGATGTGAGTCCAGGCTGTGTTACAAATGCCTGGGAAACAGCAGATAGGCTCTGTGTTTGACAGCTGCAGTGCTGGCAGGAGAATGCACCTGGGAGACTCAGCAGACCTTCCTCTATCTGTGAGCCTGTCGACAGAAAGTGTTTCTTGTTATCTCTAAATAGGCGTTTAGGGAATGGGAATATAATGAAATGGAAATCTTTTGGCTTTCTAAAATATGTAGTCTCTACTTACACTCCAGCTATGCTGTTTTGACATGCTGTGTAATTATAGGCATTGTCAAGTAGCTCTTATTTGCATGAATTGAGCAGCTGCAATTCCTCTCATGCACTGCCATAATTTTCATAATAACTACAGCTGTTGATCCATCTTCCATTACTTTCTACACACCCATCCAGTACAACTAAATAACAGCAATTCAGGAGCAGCAAATGGGACTTAATTAATAACAGCAACAAGACAGAGAAACATACTCTTTGCTGTTATTGCTCTTGAATTTGAGAATTCTAGTACTGGTGGACAAAATTCTGGAGGTTTTTTTAGGACTATAAGTAGATATTAGTGGAATAGGTATTCTGTCCTCAGTCACTAGATGACAAAAGATGAACTTGAGACAGAAATCAGAGATTTGTTTTCTTCCTTGAATAAACTGTTTGGACATTTTATTTTTAAAAAACAAAATGAGTTTGTTGTGGCTGCTTTTATGTCTAGATTTGAAAATACAGTTCTGTTTTTCACAGTCTGTGTTTAAACTACCAAACTGTTTTCACCTGAAATGTTTTCTTATTTTTATCTCTGCCAAATTGTACTACATTAAGTATACTGATACAGTTTGAGCAACTCACTTGAACCAAAATGACCTAGGTACCTCCTCTGAAATGTGGTCTGGCAGCATGATACACCTCTCTACTAAAGTAGAGGTGTGGACAAATCCAATTTTAAAGTAGCTGAGGCGGTTTAAGATATTACTGATACATTCTGCCTGCAGCGGTTCTTGTGGTTAATTGTCTCACTCTGTTTTAAGATGGCTCATTTTAAATTGGATTAGGGGGGTTTGTGTGAACTTCAACACATTTATTGCTAACATAAGGAGAGTGATGAAAAGTGAAAGCATCTTAGGTCAGTCCACCTTTAATCTGGAGGAAGAGATCTTCTCAAAACATCTTTTTCAGTCTTAGCTGTTTTATGTGTTGTTGCAGTATGACTCTCCGGAAAGCAGCATCCTTAAAAAGATCATAAACATGTTGGTAGCAGAAAAAAAAATCAGACCAGTCCAGACAAGGGCAAGGTAATTAATTTCCTTTCACACTTTTTCTGATATGAAAATTAGAAAGATAAAGCTCCTGACACTATAGTTATTTATTTCAATTATTACTGCAAAACTGATAAATGTAGAAGGGTAAAAATATGAAACTTGCTCAGACAGCTGAGCATTTTAGTAATATTTTCAAGAAATTCTGGCTTTTTTCAGTGTGCCACAGTTGAGCCCATGAAGGTGGCTTGTGGTTTCTGCTGCCAAATGTTAATGTATTTTACAGCTCTGCATGACACTGCAGCCATTTTGGGGAGGTGCAGAAGTGAATGTGATGTTGGATTTAGAGATGGAATTTTACAAATAATCGAAGTACCTGCTTTGGGTCCCTTTATGGAGAAACTTGAAGTGTGTCTTGTGCTTACACAGTGTGTGAATGTAAGGAGAGCAGATTTGGCAGGATTGTTTGAGGACTTTGGATAGGAAAGCAGGAGTGGTAGTGGATTGTTGGGCAATAAGCTAACAGATATAGGGAGCAGACAGTTGGTAATGAATCCATTTGTGCAATTAGCAGATGACAGTAATCTCTGAGTGCAGTCACTGCAGTGCACTACCAACCAATAGCCAGAATAGCTAACTTTGAATTCTGAGCTGCCTTGTCTTCAACTTAATGTTGGTGCTTTTGAGAAATCTCACTGGCAATGTCTGTGTAGGTCTTTTATACACATCTACAACTCTGAAAATTTGGTCCTACATCACCTGAGAAATGGACTTCCATTGTATCTGAGTGCTTCTGAGACAGAGTCTCTTTCCCCCGCCTCCTCCTTTTTCCTCTCAAATGCTGCTGCAGTCCAAGTAGAGATGTGTCCCTGCCGTGTCAATCAAATGTAAATTATGGTGTCTTGAGGCAGAGGATGAGAGTGCAGGGATGGAAGACTCCCCAATTCTCATACCATTGATCTCAGAATGGGCTTGTGGGTAGAGACAGAAATAATTCCCTTTACTTCTTTAGAAAGTAAATTAATGCACTATAATTCCTTCACCTGTAATTGATGTTGCACAGTTAAATTGCAAAGGGCCAGTTTCATTACTGTTGTAAGTGCTGAGCTAACTATTAGCTTATGCTAGTAATACTGCATTTATCAAATTGGCCTTCTTTCATTTTAGCAGTGTGTTATCAATATTTCTGTGAAATATGTAGGCATGCTTAGGGTTACATTTTAAGGTGTTAAACATGTTCCATGAAACACTTAGTAAGTGCTATAATTAAATGAAATGCTATTGAATAGCTTTTGGTGTGTGTGTTCCTCTGATAATTTATATTTATTTACTTTTACAAGTTGTATTTAGTGCATTAAATGCAACTTATAGGAAATCAGAGGAGCAGAAGATAATCTAATCTCTGCATGGATGTAGCTCCACTATGACCAGCTTTCCAGTTGTTTCACCTTTCAAAACGCGGAAGTGGAGGAAGCTGTCAAGGCTTTAGTATTCTACAGTAAAATTTTTCAAAAATAGATTTTAGAACATCAGAACACAGTACATCAGCTTCTTTGGAAATCTTTCACTCTGTACAAGGATTTGGGCTTTTAATTTTACCAGGAGGAGCATTTAGGTGCAGAAGATGCAGCTGTTTGAAATATGGGTGCCTCAGTACATGGTAGCATTTTTCATTGGGCAGAGCCTGTTACGAATGTAGCAGGATGGGGTTCACATATTCATGAGTTCTTGCAGAGTCCAGGCTCACAAAGCACTTTTCGTTCATGTGACTGTAAGATTCCTCCACATCATCAGAGAAGAATCAGTAGCTAAATCTGAGAGTGAGTTCTCTTTAGAAGCCTAAAAAATAAGGGACTAAAATGGGTATGTTTCAACTATTGATAGCTGGATAGCCATGGAGCTAAATGATGGTTGTTGATAATAACACACTGTGAGAAAGAACAGGATGTGGGTGGAGAAGGGGGCCATATGGAGGTAGATCAGCACTTTTCTGGGACAGATGTCCTTGTTCTGGTGCCTGGACGTAAGGACAGCACAGTACAGGGCAAGTGCAGGAGTGAGGTTGAGAAGCAGTCATGTACTGTAGTGGGGGATTAAGACCATCAAAGACCCTTGAAGCCTCCAACCCATTTCCAGAAAGGTCTAGAAGAAAGGACTGTGCATGATAACTTAATTTGCATAGAAAGTGAGAAGCGTACCTCCAGGACAGGGTAAACATATCTATAACAAGGTATTATTTTGACATGGTACGTTTGACATCTGGTTAAGTAAGCACTGCTAGAAATGGACTCAAGAGCTTGTGTTATTTGCCTTGTATTAATAAGCTGCTTTTGGAGGTCTTTTGCCAGTTTTCATTTGGGATTGTAGTATGTGTTTTTACAGTCTTTCAAACAGAGGATTTTTAGATGTAGTATACAATTCAAATTTACCACTGTTTGATTTTAGTAGAAATTTAAATAATATCAAAAAAGCATGAATTTGAGTTGATGCTTTTTTTCTAAAGTTGTCTTTTTGCAGGGATTTACTTCATTCTAGGTTTTTGAGGGTTTTTTTTGGGGGGAGGGGGGGTGTGTCTTTGGGAGGCCAAACCATCTTATCCTGGGTAAGTGAATTTTTTCTTATCAGCACTTGTCTATGTTTTAGACCACTTGTAGCATGCAATCTTACATCTTTTCTGTTGAACAATCCTGTCTGCACCTGATAAAATGTGCCGCATGATAATAATAAACAGAGATAGTCCAGATAATGGAAAACTTAGATAAGGCAGATTTTAGAGAATACAGGTCTAGACCCATTCTGATAAATTGCTGATACACTGAGCTGTTAATCCGTCATGGAGAAGTATTTAGGTTTCAAAGAGAATCTGAGAAAAAGAGTACAAATGCACTGGAATTGTCCATTCTGCTTGCATCTGTGAAGTGGACAATTCCCAGTTTAAACTGGTATTTGAGGTGTTTGAGTTTGATGCATCATTTCTGTTCTTCACTATAATTTTTTTTATATATATATATTTATATATATTTATATATTTATTATCAGATAGCTTAGAAGATTGGATAATATGAAGTGTGAGAAGCACTTATATATTCCAGTCTGCTGGTTTTGAAGTAAGATTATACTTAGCTGTGGCTTCATGAGGATAGAGTGCCTGAATTGCTTCCTTAGATATGGGGGGAGGGTGTCCCTGTTGCATATTCCCAGCTCACTTCTTACCACTGGTTTGCCAAGCACCAGTGAAGATACCTGTATGAGTCAATTTTTTCATTGAAAAGCAACAGAAAGCCTGGGGTTTTCTTGTTTTTACAGTTAACTAGAGTGACTTGTGAGGGAATATAATAATTGGCTGGAGCCAGTGTAAAGGAGGAGCTAAGTCTCTAGGAGATGACAAAGAACTGTAGGGAGTGAGAATAAATCTAATCCTTTTGGCTCTAGGGAGATGTTAAATACCCTCAGTTTCCCTTGAAGCCACAGCTTTCAGCTGCCTAATTTTGCACTGGATCAGCTTCCAGAGAATGTCTTCCTGAGTCCTTGTTAGCAATTTCATTTTTGAGCTCTATCATGTGCTATTGAAGGACTAGGAAAAGAACTCCTCTTTATCACTCCAAGTAGCAATGTAGTTAACACTGTATTTCTCTGAAGGATAATCATCCACATCAGGGTTACATCAGGTCCCCATCATTGGAATGACCAGATGTTCCTGAAATGAGTCAATTTCACTGAGTGTAGGCAGGCGTTGTGTGGATCTCAACCTACTTTCACGGTAAACATTGCCTTCAAATTGCAACTTCCAGTCTTCCTCTTCAGTCCCCGGTTTTAATTTTGTCTCTGAGCCAAAGCAACCCAAGGTTTTAGCAAAGATTTGGAGCCCTGCAGGCTGGACCTCTCTGTTCCTCTTTCTTCCAGATTAATGCAAAATTGTGTGAAACAAGTCTGTTTGAACTGTTTGAACTTGTAACCTTGGTGGCTTCAGCTTCCTACTTCCTGGATTCTGTTGTCAGTAAGAAATTAATTACTCTGCTGTGACTCATCAGTCTCAGTAAGAATAAATCAAATAGTAAATTCTAATGGTAAATAGATTACTATTGTGCTTAAACAGTTGTGTGTATAAGAACTTCTGCTGTATCCATGATTTGTTACTAGGTGTTATCTTCCAGTCCTATTTTGTGTGCCGATGATTCATATTCATAAACAAAAAGCAAATATAAAGACTGAGGAAACCCCATTAATTTAAACTAACATGGATATGCATATGTGTGAAAGAGACAATGATTGTAAATAAAAAGATAGCAGGGGAAATGATACTTTTGGCAATAATTGGTCACACTCTTAGGCATATTTATTGGGGATCTGTTACAGTTTGTTGAAAATGTGTCTGCTTCTTGTCCAGGTAATCTGAACATGGCATCAGTAATCTGAAGTTGGTTTGAAATCCCCATCAGTATAACTAATACTTATATATTGAAAAGTAAAGAGCAAGTTACTGCTTCAATGTAGAATTTGAATGTTAAATTATCTATCTCATTTAGGCCTTTTTTGCGTTATATCATTGTGCTCTTCCCCTCCCTCCCAAAAAAATCTCTGAAGACATGTATCATATCTGGAAAACTTAGATCACAGTCACTGTGAGAATTTAAAAAAAAAAAACAAACCTCAACAGTCAGTATTTTTTTTGTTTGAAATTAACATGGTATCCTGACAAAGTGGCAACATTCCATTATAGTTGAGTCATCAGTGATTTCAACTAAGTATATGATCTCTCTTTGCTTTAGTCAGAAATTGCGTAGGAAGTGCAAATGCAGCATTGGTAGCACTGCATGCAGAGACAGCTGAATTTCAAAGCGTGTCTTGTTACCCTGTGTCTTGTGAAGGGTTGTTAGTGTGATGTTACGTTGTATTTTAAGTTCTTTAGTGCTGTGAGTTGCAGAAACCTGATACATCAAATCCATCATAAAGTATTACTACAGTTTGAATCTTGCATCGCTCAGGGCTGATGTCAAGAAATGCTGTTCCTTTCCAGTCAGCTGAATTCAGGCAACTGAGGTGGTCTTTGTGTTTTTGACATTTTAGATGCCAAGCTCGGCCACTTTTGGGAAGCCCCTCCTCCCCTTTATGTTTCAGCAGTAGAGATGAGCAGAAAATGTGATTGAAATGTTCCTACCTTAAGAGACTCTTGAATTTTGACTGGGAGAACTTTGTTATGTTTTCTATGGTTTTGATAAAAATGCATGATGAAAATAAAGATGTGGGAAGCCAAAGTTATAAACATGGTTTTTATTTCTGCATGAAAGTGTGCACATAATAAAAAAAAATACATTTCCTTTTTGAAAACAAGCTCCACTGCATTTTTTAAAAATTATTATTTTTATTTCTAGAGGAATACTGTCATTTAAATTTGCCTAAAAATTTATAATGAAATGCCTTTACCTCCAAGTGGTCTTGTTCATCAAAGAATCTGGTAAAAATATTCACTGGATCTTTTCTGACAGAATTTTTTGCTGTAGTCTAAAAGACATATCTGTTGTTGAAAATGTTTACTTGAGCAGAATTCAAATAGCTGTAATTTCTTTTTTGGGAATGAAGGACTCATGTAACATTTCAGATTTCCAACATGAATAATTCTTCTATGAGCATTATTTTGGCGTTCACTCACTTGTGCAGAGGCTTTGGCAGCCTGTAAAGAATAGCTAAAACCTGCTTCATGGTAAGACCCAAGTGCTATGACAAGATGAAAACTGCTCTGAAAATAATTGTGTGGTAACTGAGGTGCCTAGGACCCACTGATACCAGTGTAATTCAAATATGGTCGTAATTGGGAATTAGAAGAAGAGAGTGTTACTAAGATATTGGTCATTAGCAGGGGAGGAGAAATAGGGCAGTAGCCCATGGATTGGATTGCTGTTGTAAATCTGTAGGTAGTAAGGAGGATCCAGGCACTGCATCTTGAATGATGGGACACCAGTCCAACTTTTTAGCTCTGGGTGATTCATGCTGCTTTTAGAGTTTATACTGCACACTTCAGGGGAATTAGAGCTCCCCAGTGTAACTATCTGCTTTATTCTCGTGGTTCTATGTGTTCTTAAATTGTGATCTGAGCCCTGTATGTGTTCAATAAGCCTTTGTAAAACTGTATTGCTCCTTGCCCATGTACACACAGAGGATGTTAAACAGGTCCAAGGCAGCACTTGTGGGGAGGGCACAAAGGTCTTTATTGCTAACTATGTAATTGTAAAAAGTTTGTCTCTCCTACCTAGGAAAGACCTTTTAATTTACTTTTACTGCTGTTTTCTGAAACTACTCAGCTCACTTGGATGCTTAGGCACAAGATGGGATGAGGGAGTGATGTGTGGCTCACACAGCTTATATGTCACATAGCAGAATGAGAAGGGGGCCACCTGCTATGTGTGTGTGCAGCACACACGGCCTGGCTGCATGAGCCCTCTGGCCAGCTCTGTCCTCCTCTCCACCGAGCCCTCCTGCATGGTGCTGCCCACCCCCAGCACTGGGGTGGGGATGGAACCTGTGGGCATTGCATAGGAGCCTAACAAAGTATCATCCTAGAAAATGGGGCAGATTCACTTTGTGGTTTGGCCAAACAATTTTCTTTCCTGTCAGTTTATTGAAAAATTACTGGGAAGGGAAAAACAAAATAAAAAGGCTCATCTTACTTCTTCTAATACTGCTCGTGGAGTTTTAATCAGTCATGCCTTTTTTGGGCCCTTATTTCTTGCCTTGTGATCTGCTGTCTAATTCAATTTTTCATTCCTGCTGCAGAAAATGTCTTTCTGCAATTTCCAATACCCAGCTTCATTTATCCCTTTTAGAAGAAATGTAGCTTTTTATAGCAAGCTTTTTTCTCTCTGACTTCTGTGAAGCCATGGGTGAGAAAGTGTCAAGCCTGAGGTAAAAAATTAGATTTAAAGCCCCTAATCAAGGTCTGCTGTGTGAGCCTCCATCTGTACCTGACTTCTGGGAGATTGTGGTCCAGAATGAGCTTGAAAGTCTGTGTGTGGAAGGCAGCCAGTGTGACAGCAGACATCACCTGCAGGAGACTTTGGGGGGGCCTTACCTACCCTGACTTGATTGAGACTGTGCTACACCCCTTGCAGGGTATTAGCAGCAGTCTTTCTCCATGTTTCTTTCCTTTTATTATCCCTTTCTCAAACTAACGATCTTTCTGGCCCTTTTTTAGCCCCTCTCCTTAGATCGGGGAAGTGTTTAAGAAATAGACCCTATTCCACATCTCTGGCTGTTCTTACACAATCATGTCTAGAGCAGTTTTAATCTGGGTCTTGCCAGGGCACTCTCCCAGAGGGTCTTCTCTTCTGTCTTACTGAGCTCCTTCATGCTGCTGATAGGCCTTTTCTTGATTTTTCTCAGTGCAGACTTTGCTACTGATGAGATGCTCTTTTTGGGGGGGGCATGCAGTTCTCTTTGCCTGCCCATTATAATTTAATTCTGGTTATCCAAGGGATCTTTTTCTAGTAACAGTGTTATTTTTTGTGCTTCTTCCCTGGAATGGCTTCCTTTTGAATTATTAATCTTTTAGCCTCTTTGAGTTGACTTTGTTGATTTTGGAAGCTCCTCTTACATTGACTATCCCAATATTTGGGCAATAGGTGGTGGTTATCCACAATTTAAGTTCCTGTTTATTCCTAGAGACCACGTTCCTCCTAAAATGGTTCATGTCCATTTAGCAATTTCTGCACTGGTCCCAGTGTTCCAACTCTTCCTCTAACCCTTGTTGCTTGCTACATATTCCATTTTTTAGATTCAGGACTCCACTTTTCAGAATTTTAGCATCAACCAAATGTTTTGGGCTTCTAGATGAAAGTATGACTTTGTTATTCATTCTTCTGTATTTCATTTGATTCTGGGTGATGTGAGAAAGCGTGATAGAGTCATGTTATAAATTGCTGTTTTAAAGGTTCCTTTGAAGAATGCAGGTCTCATTGTTTAGGTCCCTTTGCTCCGCTCGGGGAAGTGCACTGTTTCCCAAACAACTTAGAAGAATGTTAACTCTTACTTAAGAAAATACCTCTTTAATTAGGAGTCTATTTACTTGATCTGATTTTTACCCTGATCCTTAGAGTTCCATAAAATGCATTGGAAAATCTGACTGGAGAACAGCAAAGGTAGGGGGTAAAGGCAATATGTGCTAGGGAGACATGAGAGATTTTTCTGGGCTACTTTGTGTAAAGTTTCATTCTTAGCTTTTGTGGTGAGTGGGGGGAAAATGGATGCACTAAGAGTGTTACAAAATAATTCAGTAACTATAAATAAAAGTCCATATAGTCTCTAAAGCAATTTGAGAAGAGCTGTGAGAAAAACTAGTTTTTGTGTTAGTGAAATTTCTTAGGATGGCATCAAGCCTACTCCTTTGACACTGTGATTTAGAGTGTGCCTAGAACACTCTGTGCTTGGGAGGCTTGGGAAGATTTTTTTGTTTTGCTTCTCAGGTATCATTTTAATTTATTTAAACCTCAAATAAAGGTGTACTGTTTTGTGATTTTAATTGGTGGAGTGTTTTTAAATCACTGAAAGGATTTGAGAGAGGTGACTTTCTGATAGGCTTGTTAAAATAGTAGCTGGACCTACTTCTTTCTATTGCTTTCTTGTAGAAAAGGTTATGGATTGAAGCTGGTAAACAGAAAGATTATTAATGTGCACAGTCTTCTTTTAGCTTTTTGAAACTTGGAATTGCAGAGCATCTTTTAGCAACTGTATCTAAGATAAGCACAAGGCATGCAGTTCCCCCAGACTATCTTTAAACTATTTTGTCTTCATTTTTATGTTCTTTAATAGTTACCATTTGTCAAGTGACTATCTCTGACTAAAGGATTTTCAAAAAGAGCACACATTTGGGGGGATTTGCTTTTATGATGCCATAGTGGTCTTCATAGACCATTACCACAAGCATGTGGCACAAATCCTTACTTTCATTGGTTTTACAGTATTTTCATTTTGGAAGTCTCACTTCGTGCTGTCGCAGGTCTGAAGTAGCAACTGATGCAGTATCTAATTGCCTTATTATTTCTCTGCATAGGGCAGAAACATGAGAAGCTTTCAGTGAGAAAGAAGATATGGGAGAGATGGAGAAGGAATTAATACTAGCCAACTGTGTTGGGAAAGCATGTAACAGTTATGGCTTGCCAATATTCACTGCCTTCCTCCAGTTCAAAAATCTGCTAAATAGAATTAGCAAGGAGTTATTGATTAAATGTTTAACCCGTGTCTTTTTGGTTCTTTAGAGCCTATCCAATTAATCAAGTGAGATTGAAAGACAAGTGAAATTATGACTAACTCTTAGGATGAATCCACTTGTTAACATTTTTAGAGAATTAGGGTGGGGGTTTTTGATGATAGAGGGTGTAGTAAAATGACTTTCAGAAAAATCTGTAGCCATTTTGTGTAGATAATCCACTTAGAGAGTATCTAGGTAGTTATTTGATGGTGTAGTGAGAAAGAGACTGCTGAGACACTGCATTGGATAGGCAGACAGGGATTAATTAGTCTCAGCTTGCTTTTTGGAGGAGACTGTCTTATTCTTAAGGGTCTAATTCTAGAAACATCTGTCATGAAAATTGAAGTAAGGACTGGAAGCTGCTAATCAGCAACTTCGCTGACTAGCTAAATTATTTTAGTATAGTACTGCATATTTCTTCTGCAGAATATTCTTCCCACAGTACCTTGCTGCTTCGAAATTCATTTTTACTGCAAAAATGACTGGTTCATACATTTGTTGTTTTAAGATGAGTTTCTGTAATAACTGTGGAAGGCTTGTGTATTGGAATATTGAATAAGGCTTACACAAGACAAGTTGTCACTACCAGAACACAATGTTGTCATGTAATTAACTTATTGGTGTTTAGGTTTCCGGGTCAGGTCTCTGCAGGCACAGACTCCAGCCTTACCTTTAGTCATTTCAGGCTTTCTGTGGCTTTGTGAGAATATCAAGGCAGTAGTTCATATTCAGGTTGTGTTTTCAAAGTTGTAGTCAGGAATTACTTTTGTTGTTAAACATTCTGGAGAAGGTAGGGATTAGTTTTGCAGCAATTACCAAGGAGCATTCATATATAATACCTGAAGAGTTTATATCTTATTGCGAAGGAAGTTCTGTAGTTTCTGACACATGCTTTAGTATCTGTCTTTTCATGGTAGGGAGAACAGGTATAAGACATTAAATGGGAAAGTGCATGATATCTGGTATATCTTTCTGACTCTGAGATTTGGAATACAAATACTGGAGGTGGATTGAGTGCAAGTACAAGTTAGACCTTGCAAATCCGCATGCCATGCTAAAGAAAATTGGGAGAAGGCAGTGAGCTTGGAGGATTCCAGACCCCTTGGTATGTGCTACATGAACTGTTCAAAGTAGTGTGAAGTTCCACAGTGCTTGACTGCTTAAGAGATTATCTTTGCCTTAACTTCAGGTTAACAGCGTTTGCAGTCCCAATTAATTGCTCCTTATGGTCCAGCTTTCAGAGCTGCCACTTGCCTCTGGCATGATCCCTTAGTATCCCTGCCTGAGCCAAGGACCTGAAGCTACAGAATTACCTGAGTGCATTTGCAGCAAAGGTGATGTTTCTCTCCTATGGAATTGCTTTCACATCCAACTATCCACTTCTGCCTTATCTGAACATTTATTACATTTCAGCCATTCACTTTAAAGCTGCTTTTTTTTTCCTATTTAAGAAGCTTAGAATGCAGCCTAGAAAAGATTACTTGATTTATGTGGTGCACTAAAGCAACCTGAAATAAAGGACTTCTATTTAATCCAAAATCAAGGCTTTTGCTGTACAGATAAAAGAACAGGTAGTTTATTTCTTGCTCTGATGCTACAAATTCAACAATCACAACTCTCTCTTGCTTTGTTTTAATGTATTGTATCAGATATTTGACTAAAAACATACCATCACTGAATATGTTCAGCAGCACTTTGTGTGTAAGAGCAGCACTTTTTGTTGGCTTCTGTGTGCCTCAGCAAGAGAAGTAAGATCAGATTACAGATAGTGCCTGTGTAACTCTGCTGCCTGAGTCCCATTCACTTACTTCAGGAGCCCACCATCAGTACTGGGATCTGCTGTGTTTGTCCCCTGGGATGCTGAAGAGAATGGAGTGAGATTATGAGGTGCAGTTTGCTTCTGAAGTGGTGGGACAGGGATTTTATTTTTAGTGTTGAGATGCTGCCACTGGAAAACAGGGAAGAAGTAGACAATGGACTGGCTTTCTTGCCCACTTAAGGTCCAGCATGCATATAAGAGCTGCTGCTGTTGCGAAATGTCCTGGTAGCACTCACCAAGAAAAGTTACAAAATCCTAAATCAGTCCCACGTGAGTTTTTGTCCACTTGCCAGCAAGGTCATTAAATTTTCATGTCCACCTGGCAAAGGAAGTTCAATTTGCATGATAAACACCATCTGCTGATAATGTCATACCTGACCTCTCAACAAACTCTTGAACTTGCACTCCCCAGCAGTCTGTATTTTAAAAAGCTCTTCTGGCCATGTGTCAGCATAACATTGCTGTTACTTACTTTAAAAAGAGTTAATTAAGCTGATGCCGTATTGATGAGAGTATTAAAAAGGCATACATGTTGGGCAAAGTGTATGGCAGCATTGTACGTCAACTTTGTTCTTCTGTTCTTTGCTGGTTAAAACAAGTGTTTGACTCTTGATAACCTTCCTTCTGTTACCATTTTCCTGGTAGCTTCCTTTTTTTTTGCTTTAATAGCTCTCTTTTCTTGTGCCTGCCATAGTTGTACGTGTGGTTTGGGTGGTGTTTTGGGTTTGTATGGCCGGGTTTTGGTAGCATGGGGGGCTACAGGGGTAGCAGTAGGTACGACTTCTGTGGGAAGCTGCCAGAAGCTGCCCCCATGTTGGGTAGAGCCGATGCCATCTGGCTCCAAGATGGACATGCTGCTGGCCAAGGCTGAGCCAGTCAGGAATGATAGTAATGCCTCTGTGATAGCATATCTGAGGAGAGAAAAGTTACTGCACAGTTGTAATTGTGGCCAGAGAAGAACAGGATAAGAACATGTCAAGAGCAACAGTCCTGCAGACACCAAGGTCAGTGGAGAAGGAGGAGGAAGAGGGGGGCAGGAGGAGGTTCTGGTGCCAGAGCTGAGATTCCCCTGCAGCCCATGGAGAACCATGGGAATGCAAAGATCCACCTGCAGCTCCTGGAGATGACCCACCCCAGAGCATGTGAATGCCCAAGAGAGAGCTGCGAACCTGTGGGAGGCCTGTGCTGGAGCAGGGTCCTGCAGGGACCTGTACACCTGTGGAGAGAGGAGCCCATGCTGGAGCAGGTTTCCTGGTAGGACTTGTGGACCCACACTGAAACAGGCTGTTCTTGAAGGACGGCACCCTGTGGAAGAGTGAATCACACTGGAGAAGTTTGCAGAGAACTGTCTCTGTGTGAGAGGCCCCACACTGGAGCAGAGGAAGGACTCTTCTCCCTGAGCAGTGGGAGAAACAACATGTGATGAACTGACCATAACCCCCACTCCCCATCTCCCTGTGCCAAAGTGGGTGCGTGGCTGACCATAGACATTGCTTTTTATCTGTATATGGGTGTCCTACATCTATGTTTTGCAAAATATGTAGTTCTACTTGAAGATTTATTATTTTTTCTATACCTCTTGCTCTGCAGCATGCTAAAATCATGGATGTCTTTTAATTGTACCCTAAGGCCTTTGACTCTTGTCTTTGGAGAAGTTTCCACTTTGTGCTGGTTCAATCACCTCGCAGATAGGCTTTACTGAAATTTGTAGAAGGTATTGGACTCGGTGAGGGAACTTACTGTGACCCAAAGACATAAGCTCTGTTTATTATTTATATTAATATTGGTGGTTTGAGAGCAGGATGCCAGAGTTTTTGTGAGGGAGATAAAAATCATGTCCTGCTGCCGTGTCTGGGTACAGCCATAGCTGGGAACCAGGTGCTGCAGCACTGTGTGATGCTGGCTGCCTCCCTCCATGGTGTGCCAATCTCATGCCAACTGAAAGGGGAGGATTGGAAATCAGGAGCTGTGTCCTTATGTGACACTGGGAGTCAAACAGGGAACAGGAACAAAATTCAGGTTGCTGACAACACGTATAATGTTTTAGGTGTCTTTTTTCCCTGTAATGGCTTTCAAAAGCGTAGTTGTAGGAGCTTTTAAAAAGCATAAATAGAGGGTGGTATCTATCCCTCCCTAGTAAACTTGATTAGTACCTTTGCCTTGTCAAAATGCTGAATATAACTCAAACCTTGAAGTCCAGGAAATTATGAGGTAAGGGCCAGCACAAATCTAAATATAATCTTAGTTCTGCCAAGGAATTGATTACACCCATTGGAACAGCTCAGTAACATTTGTATTTATAATAAGATGGTATGAAAAAATGAGAAAGCGAATTTTTGTTTGCATTTTCAGTTTTTATTGTATATGCTCTGGCTTCAGGTAGCTGGGAAATACTTTAGCAAAGGAAAGTATAGTTGTTAGCTCACAGCAAGTGCTGCCTTTGGGGAGCAAGTGTACCTTTATAAGGATGGGATTTGTTAGGCTGCAAGGTTAATAACAAATAAGGTTTCTTCTCACGTGCATTGCCAGAGATGTGATGAGATGCAGTGTGACAGTCAGTTGTTTGTGGGTGCAATGAGGTGTCACAGAATGGAAGAATCCTTAGATCAAAGGGGGAGGATTTGTAACATTTAGTGCAGCTGAGAACATTTTAAAATGTACAGCAGGAACATTTGCTGTAGCTCGTTTGCTTTAGATGACTAACACAAAATTGGATGTGGCCCATGGTGACTGTGCTTTCTTCCTAGGGGGGTTGTAGTGTTCGTAACATGGAAATAAAAGATTCTCAAAGAAGGTTTCAGCTGCACTTTGGGGTTTATACTACCTTAACCTCTTATTTCCAATTTAAATTGTGAGGATTTTGCTACCCTTCACATTTCTGAAGGATGTTCCCCTTCCTGAAGGATGTTCCCCTGCTTACTATAAGGTCTTCTGTCACTTTGTACATTAATTACATTCAATAAATATTTTTTCAGTACTGTCATGCAACAGATTTTCTTTATTAGGGCAGGGAAGGCATATGTGTAGGAGTCTAGCAATATGACCTTGCCCTGTGATACAGGGGACCCAGATTTAAATTCCTTACCCGTGAAAGACAAGAACAGGCATACTGTTGAAATCAGGGTTAATTTTGTATTCATCTACTACTCTGTCTCAGGCAGGGCCAGTACTAGACGAATAAGGTATAAACAGCTCAGCAATAGTACTTTGGTATTTCCAGCTTTTTCCTGTCTGCCTCTTTGTTAAGTAATGCTTGCTGTACTTTTCTTACATAAATTCTTTTAATGGGAGATCAGATCTGTCATGTTTCAGAAGGTAGACTCAATTCCTTTATACAATAAAAAGGGAAATATATGTGCAAGGCTGCAGCTGGTGGCATTCAGAGGCTGATCCCAGGCTGGCTTGGCAGCTGCTTCCACCTCTTCAGACATGAGCTCAGGTCTCCATTGCTTCCTGGGGCATGGGGACTGCAAGTGAGTGATAAATCTAACAGAGAGTATGATGGGTGGTTTCTGTAAGAAATTGTGTGACTTCAGGAGAGGATTCATAGTTGAAAAGTCTGAAAAAACAAAGATACCTTTCTTAAGCCTGAAGGCAGTCCAATACTACAGTTAAACCTTCCCCTGACTACCACTTCTCTCAGTGTTTTCTGTGGAGCTTGTTCAAAGCGCCATTTTGGGTAGAGATGAATCCCAGTGAAGTTCTGAAAGCTGCAGCCTCGCAGTCTCTCTGAGTTAAGCTGTCAGTGGTTTGCTTTCCTTTCATTGTGTTTGGTTCCATTTTCTCTGAGGCGAGTGAAGACTCTGCAGGGAAACAGAGCCCTTGCCACATACTAAACATTGTCTGAAACAATCTCAGATCCAATATACAAGTGCAACATGGCCTCCCTGACCTGTGGTGACTGTCCTGTGAGACTGCCTACAGGTTGTCTAGCATCAGATGTCCAGCTGCCTATGACCCTTTCTTTTCTAGTGCCTCACTCAGCACAGCTAGAATTAAACCCTTAATAATGTTTTCATTCTTGCTTTTCCAGTGAGACACTGGGTGTGAGCAAATTGCAGAGTAAGCTGTGCCAATAAAGGAGTTCTAGAATATTGCAGAATCATTCTTTTGAGAGAAGAGACCTGAGTTCCCTGGGATTTGCTGGGTCTGGGAAGCACTTGATAATGTTAGCTTGAAGCCTTTCCTCCCCTGCAATACTCTGCTTTCTTCCTTTTGTCACACAACCTTCCCCTGCTATCTCTACAAAAAGGCTTTCATGCAATCTGGCCCATCAGCTGTTGCTTTTGTGCATTGTGCTGGATCTGGGATAAAGTGTAAGCTCTTCAATTCTGATGCTGTACAGCGTGGAATGAATGCTGATGCTGCTCTGGTTAAGAATAAGGCAACCTAGCAAACTTACAATTAACAATAACTAATCAGATGTGAGAACAGTGAGTTCCTAGTAGTAGTTGCATTTTTAAAGATTTTCCTTTTATTTCCCCTTTCAAAGCTGGTCACCTCAGTATTTTCACTATGGAAAACTGCATGGCTAGGAAACAGACTTGTGTATAGACCTCAGTATTACAAGATTTGTCTTCAAAAAGCCAATTAGTGCTTGAAGTAGAAGCTAATCTACTTCACAAGTGTAATTCCCATTCTTTGCCTTACAATCAGCAGCAAGCAACCACACTGCTGAACATCACTTTGAGAAAGAGCAAGTTCTGGTCTGTTTCTGTACATCTTTTCTGTGTTTCTATTTCTAGAGGTTTTTTCCACTAACCTAACATGTGTCAGTGTGACCACTGTGTGAAGACAGGACAATCTGCTGCAGCAGAGCTCTTCCAGGGACATAGCTTAATGAGCCCTTGGACGAGTTCTTAGGTAAAGTAGGTGAGAAGCTGTAGAAAAGAAGCATAGAAAAGAAAGATGTGACATCTTTGGAAAGAGGAATGTTATTTATCTTGTAGAGGGCAGCAATTCTATCACACATTGCAAGCATAAATAGAAAGCAATTCTATTGTGCATTGTGACCCATAAGTTGAGCATCCATCCTGATTTCCTTCTCTGTAATGAGGAATTAGAAATCAAACTCACAGGGATCTCTAAAGTATGGAACAAAAAAGAACAAAAAAGCCCCACCCATGCTGTAATCACCACGGTGCTGACAGAGCTTCTCCAGTTCAGATCAGTACTAAGACCACATCTGTCCTCTTGAGAAATGTTTTGTACGTTAGTTTGCTTGCATTTTACCCAATACCCTCTTGGTTTAGGCATGAATTAGCAGGGCAGTGCTGCACTGTGAATAAATGTAACATCCTCTGTGCAGTTCTTTTTTCAACACTTTTTAGAACTGACTAGAGTATGGGCACTAAGAATCTTTGGTTGTAGCAGCATATGTATCTAATTTTGAGAAAGGCCAAAAGCTGCGGTTATGACACCATGTGATGTTAAAATTAAGATGCTCCAGATCTGGCTGTAATGAGTGCGCTGTCAAGTTGTATCAGCCTTTGGAAGCAGAAGGGAGGAGAAAATAGAAAATTAAGGGCCATCGAGCTGAAAATAAAACTCAGTGCATGGATTGACCTCTGTGTGTTTTTCATTGACAGGTTGATGACGCCTGGAAGTGAAATTCGGTTTGTCCACAAGCACATGGGGCTGGTGCCCGGCTGGGGAGGAGCTGCGCGGCTGGTGCGGATCGTGGGCGGCGGGGCCGCTCTGCAGCTGCTGGGCGGGGCGGCCGGGGTGGGCCCCGAGCGGGCGCTGGGCCTGCGTTTGGCCGACCACGCGCTGCCCAACGCGGACGACAGCGCAGCCCTGGGAGAGGCCCGGGCCTGGCTCACTCAGTACACGGACGGCCCGGCCGCTGTCATCCGGGCTCTGAAAAAGGTGGTGACAGCCGGAAGAGAGCTCCCACTGGAAGCTGCCCTAAGGACAGAGAAGGACATTTTTGGAACTGTATGGGGTGGGCCTGACAATTTGCAGGCATTGGTTAGAAGACCAAAACATAGATAATGGTTTGTGCATAAGAAATGGGCTTGACCTGTTTTGCAAACAAAGGTTTCAGTAAAGCAGCCATTAAACTGAATCGTTTAAGGACTTGTCCATTTAAAGTGGCATTAACATTCCTGCCATTTAGGTCAGGCAGGCATATTTGGTGTGCAAGCACAGAGAAATCCCGGGCAGACTCTCCGCTGTCCTAATCACCCACTGAATCGAGATTAGTGAAATTAGTATGTAAAGGTAAATACTGTGCTGAAAATAGAACTATAATTCATTTGGAATGAAGCTGAAGATTATGTTATTTGGTGTTTTGTTTGGGTTTTTTTTTCAACTGCTATGGAAATTAATTACTTGAAAGTTACGCGGTTTATTCATTTGTGGAACAGGTGCATCTAAAGCTGCAAAAGATGAGTTCCCCAACATGAGACCAGCATCTTAAACAGCTTGGAAAAGATGATTACTGGTGGAAGGATAGCTTTTTTTTTTTTTTTCATTCTAGTTAGTTCTTTATGTAATTGCGGAGAAAGTATCCTTCAGTTTTAATGGTGCTTTTACAGGAGAGGCTTGGAGTTAGTGAGAAGTTTCTAGCACTCATTCACTATCACTGATTCAGGTTTTTAAATGTATTTTAGTGTCTTCTCACTGCTCAAGGAATCAACTACCCACACATGCATCTGCACATTCCCATAATCCTGTACCTGTGCAAAGCTGCTGGCCTGGTTCCTTACACAGAATCTAGTTGAAATCTTGGAAGGCTGTGATATATCGTGCCCTGAAATGACTTGTCCGTAGGTGATTGGGTGATGTGAGTACTTCAGCATTCTGGTAAGAATTGAGTGGATATGTCTGCATCTTTCTTCAGTGCATTTTTACTGGTAGGGTGTATTTGGGCTGACCAGAAGGTTTGGAACTCAGTCTTCACTTCATGCCAGTGACTATGCAAGTGATTGGATAACTCAGTGGGGAAAGTCTTCCCTTTAGAAATTAGAAACTGACACAGAGTGCCTGCTTTAAAAATAAACATCTGTGAGAGCAAAACCATACAGGCATATCTGTGACTGAGAGTTTCCTGTACTGTTGGTTAGGATGCACTTGTCTCTAATTCCAGCAGGGACTGAGATCTGAGCCAAGGATCTAAGTACTCTGTGGGGGCATGTAAAGAAGGAGGCTCTGGGCTGTGTGCCACTGACGTGCATTCTTGCTCTGACCAGGCATAACTACTTCGAGATCATGGAACAAGCTCCCTTAAGAAAAGAAGGCAATATCTTGGATGGAAATCCATGTTACAATTTCTACAATGTGGCAGAAGCCCTGAGTTTTAGACAGTGAGGTAGCTACATATGTTTGAGGACTTGGGGACAAATCAGTGTTGGGAATTAGGCTTGGATTGCCTGTTGAGATTCTGCAGGTGTTGAGCAGATTCTGTGATCTGCTGGGGATGTTTTACTCTATGTTTTCACAGCAGTGAATATAGCCTGAAGCAACCAAGGGAAATGCTGAGGAAATGGATGCGTTTTGAGTTGGCATCTGAGAGAAGGAACTTACCTCCACCCTGCTGATCCTGCACCTTTGCCTTAATATAAGCACTAACGGAAGAAGATTTCAAATCTCTCTTCCCCAAAAATGAAGTTCAATTTCTTCTTTCAGGTTACAGAAGAGACAGGAATGAGAACATGGGGAAGAGAGTAGTGTTTTGGTTTGTGCCTTTCTGCCCCCAGCTTTTTATCCAGTAGCCCAGTTGTTATTCCTGTATAGCCTCATTTTTTCCCATGCCCAAAAGAATTTCAAACCCGTTACTTCACAAGTGTGAATGCTTTAGTATAATCAGGTAGCACTTGACTGTTTAGTAGTGAAGCTGTTCTGCTTTTCATGAAGTTTCTCAAGACTCATGAGGGATTCCAGACTGCAGCATCACTGAACCTTCAAGGCACATTCCAGTCCATATTCATCCAGGTTTTTGAAGCAATAGCACATGATGTTGTTGTGAGTCAAAAAAAATTATGCTTTAAAGGGCAACTGGTTATGTCTTTGCTTTTAGCAAGAATGAATGTGCCATTACTAATACTGTTATTGTTTTTAAAATTGCTGTGAAAATTACTTAGAACCTGAGTAAGACCCTTGAATCTTTTTTAATTTTGTGTATTAGGCTCCTAAGTGTATTCTGTGTACTGGATTATAGAAATTTGAGAGGGGAGAAATTGTAGGACAAAGGCAGAATCTGGTTTCTTTCACATTTTGAACCAGATCTGTGCTGGCAGTTAGTGAATGGTAAATACACCTGTGGGGAATCTCTTTCCATTTTGATTTATAGACAATGAGCTCAATTCTCATTTCATGAAATGTATTTCCCCAGCCACCCTCTCTGATTTGTATCAAAGGCCAATGTTTGCTTTTAAGAAAACAGGACAAATAATTAACTAGCACACAGCAAGACACATTCAGAACAGTTTCAGAGAGGGTTATGGAAACTCATTTTGTTGGTATCATAAATATACCAAGTATAGGTATAGAACATTCTGAAGATCATTACAGGTTTTGATCAAGGTTTTTGTGAGTAGTCTAATACCATATTCTCTGATTTTCTTCTAAAAGTAAGTAGAGTCCCTTATACAAAAAACAGCCCAGCTAAATTACCATGAGTGCTAGGATGAGAGCTCCAGACAGATGAAATGGAATCCCATTTTACCCACTTGAAAGCTAAATGCTTTATTGCACAGAATACTTTCTCATAATCTTAAAGTGACAAATACCTTTAACCAGCATCTGTTAAATGTTTGTATTTTCTTTACAATTACTAAAGATGTCAAGCTTCATCTCAGGGTTTTTTTTTCCCTTCTGAAATGGCTTAAAAACAAACAAGCACTAAATGCGCAAAATAAATTGGGAACATCAAAATTGATAGTCCCAGTCTCCTAATTAAATAGCATGCCAGCTTTTGTACTTCCTAGGGACTAGTTTGCCAGCTTCCTCCTCAGCAAACTAAGTTTCCTATTGCATTTTGAGATGTCTGTCTTGTCTTTCTTCTCTGTACTGAGAAAACCCAAGGGTTTAATGGGAGTGGGAATTCTGTACCAAGCTTGTAAAGGTTGGATACTGGAGATCACTTCTAGCAATACAGATACTTCTCTCTTATTTGCTGCTGATAGGAATATATTTACCAGATGGTCAATCTAGATAAGCAAAGTGTTCTTGCAGAATGCTTAGTTCCCTATCTGATTTGTATTTTTTTTAGCCATGACATAGGATTTCTGTATCTGTGGTTAACTGTTCTGGAAATGAGAAGATGCTGTAGATTTTATAGTATTTAAACTTCCTTTTTCATTTTCCTTCTGCTCCACTGTGCATTTCTCTGGCTATGCTATACAAGTTGAAAATTACTTAGTGCATGGAATCACAGTCAACCACATAATGCAGTGTGGCTAAAATGGACAGAGAACACATTTCCTACTGAAAGTAACAGTTTAAATATAGAGGGGAATTATCAGTTACTACTTTTCCTTAACTTGATCTGGGGAGTGCATTTATTACTCTGATGGCTGGCTATTAAGCTCTCACCAGCCTTACTTTAAGTGATTTTAGTGTTTGACAGCTGCAGTCAGCCAGCAGGAGCCAAAAGCAGCATCATGGGTGAGGGGCTGAACTCTCTACTTGGGTCAAAAACCCCAAGGATGATCATTGATATTAAGTATATTGTGAGTCATGTTCCTCTATTTTGTTTCTTGCCTTTTTCAACCCATTCTCTCACGTGAAGTGAAGTGTGTGCACATGGCTGAGGTGTTCTTAGTGAAGACTTTTGCAGCACAAAGGCAGACTTTGGTTAGAGCCACTGTATACTAACTCAAATCAGAGAAATAAGACAGTTAGCAAGTAAGTAAGAAAAAAGCATTCCATCCAATTTCCTTCCTTCCTGAAGTCCATGTAATTAGCTTATTTCCCTATGGGACTGGAAGATAGTGAAAATCTGTGATCAAGAGCATCTATTCCTAGCTGAGAATGAGGAACTCTTCCTTATTCCAGCCTAGTCTTGTCTGCAGTGATCTCACCTGTAGGCAGAGGCGGGGGGGCAGCTTTGTCCAAGATTAGACATATCATCCATCATTGCACTAAGAAGAACATTATAGTTTAAATCTACCATTTTTAAGAGTCAGCCTTTTTAATTCCCTTCAAATGGTTTGTTTGCTTAAAGCAACCTTTGTCCTAAGAGCAGCCGTACCTATGTCTCAGCTACTGTCCCTTTCTGTTCTGAGATGTACTAAGAATTGGAGTTTAATTATTTTAAAGACTGAGTCCAGAAACAACTGATGCTGTTTCTCAATCTGAAAAAATGAAAAAAAAATACCTGCCAGAGAGATAAAGACAAGCTATGTTTCTCAAGATCTGGCTTCTAACATTCAGAAGTCTGTAGAAATGCAGCTCCTATACTGCTAACACAAGCACAAAACTACCCTTTCTGTGCTGCCACCAGTTTTGCTATGAGCAGCACTATAATCTTTAATATCCATGTCCTTTGTAAGTGATTGACTTTGATAACTTACACTTTCTTATTTCAACATTTCTGCTGTTAAAAGAAGGATGTGTGTGACACTTCTGCCTGCCATCAACAGAGAAGTGAGTTAATCAGCTCTTCAGATGTCTGAGAATTAAGCTTGCAACTCATGATTTTTCAGTAAAAAACGACAGTCCCACAGCATTGTGTTTGAGAGACAGCCAGTCAGGGATGCAAGAACGTCATGATGCCACTCAGAACTAGTCCTCCTTTTTGGTAAACACAGGAAGCAGTTTTATGACCATTTTCTTTGAAAATCCTTCAGTGAAGTTCAATTAAACTGGAAACATATCCGAGATTGTTACTGATAAAATGTAGTTTTATTAAATTATAAATTCTGTAACAAAAACAAGACAGATCAAGAAAGATCTCAAAAAACAAAACTACAAGGACTAGATGGCAAAGCCAGTTGAAAAAGCCATGGAGAGTGTAAAGGTAAGGATTTGCAACACAAGTTAAAAGCATTTTTACATTTCCATTGAAAGAAGGTAAATGATTGCTCTTGTCTAGTAAAAACACATTTTAACTCCAAACTCACATCTATTTTCTCACATTAAATTAAGCATCCTGCTCACACCCAACACCTTGCCTGATTCCACATAGCTTTAGTGTTCTTTTCGTACATCAATCCATGCAGAAAGTAGTAAGACACTTAATGCAACAGTCAGATAATGAAGACAATTCAAGTTGTACAGTAGATATACATTGGCCAAAAAGGGATAGAGTATCTTCAAGGGGAAAATGCTACAAAATAAACACAAGACATTTTCAAGAAAACTGGGCATTGCTAAATAGCTTTCAAACCATTAACAGGACAACCCAGTTTCCTAGAGTTAAAGAGTCTTCCAGCTGAGACATGTTAAGAGACTTAAGTTAAAACAGGCCAAATCTGTTTTCTCCCCTTCACCCCACCCTCCCACCAAACACGCTGCTAGGTTTGAGTGCAATGCCAATATGGACAGAAAATTTACAGAAAATTACAGCTGAGTATTTTTTTTCGCATGGCTCTAGATTTAAACTTCAGTGACTGTGCACTGTCCATCTGGCCTTCTAGATCTTACATTTGCGTTTGCCAACCCACCCCCTGCCCCTGGTCTATCTGCTCCTGCCTGGCTTGCACCGGCATTCAAGTGTCTCTGCTGGCCAGAGGACGGGTGTTGCTGGAGGTGGGCAGACACATCCTCGCTGTCGCTGCTGGCATCCGATTCGGTCTCCTCAACAGAGGTGTCGGGGGCTGGCACCCGACCAGAAGACGACGATTCGTGGTCTTCTTCTCCCTCTCCCCTGTGACTCCTTTCTGCCATACTGTCTCCGTTTATTTGCAAGTGGGAAAAAGAGTTCTCTAGAGAATTGCTTGCATCAGGTGAGGGCGTTGAAGGGCTCACGAGCTGACCATCGAGTGCTGGTAGGGGCCTCACAGAGATGGCTGCGAGAGGCTGCACAGCTGCAGCCCCTGGAGTCAGTGTACTGTCTGCACCGTCCGCGGAGCTTTCCCGTGCCAGGTTGACAGTGTTGGTGTCACAGTCCAGCCTCAGCCCAGCCACTCCCTTCTTTGGTATATCTATTATGTCCCGTTTTATTTTTCTGCGACGTCCATGCTCATTTCTCCTATACTGAACCATATTTTCAAGGTCTGCTACGTATAAAAAACCAGCAATTAGCATTTCAGTGCTCTTTTTACCCTTGGAAAAGGCATCTTCCAGCTCTCTGCTGGTACGTTCATCATACTGCCACCAGCCATTTCTACCTTCATAGTACCAAGCATATTCTCCATTGCCTCTGCTTGCCGCTTTGAGTTCTTCAGGTGACAATAAGGTTGGCTTGTCAAGAAAATCCTCAGGAATCTCCTGCCGGCAGAGCGCACATCGCTTCCCAAGCCAAGAAGCTCCCTTAACACACAGATAGCAGAACACATGTTTACAGGGCAGACTTACTGGATGGACACACGTTTGCAGACAGATAGCACATTCAGGGACTTGCAGGGAAGGTGCTGCATTGGTACATGGCTCATTCGTCTTCCTATTTGTGGGAAGCATGTTGATCGAATGATCTATTTCACCACAGCCAGCCATCCTGCAGAGAATCAAAGAAATTGAAATCAGTTTATTATGTCAACTTAAACTAGCACCTCACATCACATTTCACCTGAGCATCCACATAATGAGATGTTTACTTCAAATTAAGGCAAGTTACTGTTTCCTGAGGTGACAGACTATAATGAGTACTGGGAAGATTTCTTTTGCTGATCACCAACCTTTTATCTGTTTAATTTTCAGCATGTTAACATACCAAGGTAGAAAACAAATTTTGGAATTTCTTCTGTTCATTCCCTGAAGTAGAGTTGATTAGTGAACCTTCAGTCAACCAGTTTGGTGCCTCCTCAGGAAATTGAAAGAAATTATGGTTCTTTCCTCAAGAAGTGATGTGGCTGCAAACTGAACTTAATCTCTCTTCAGACTACAAATTATCAATCATCTGTTTAACTAAGGGACTGCTGAACAGCATCTTGGACGAGGTTTACACAATAGAAGATATGCCGACAGCAGCACCCAGCTGAAGAACTTCCCCACTCTGTTTCTTAGTTTTCATGCACCATGGTAGACCACCCTCAGACTGAGCTCAGAACAACCACAGGGCTACAGAAAGAACCAGATTTGAAAATGGATGTGGGTTTTAAAAAGATACCTTGGACTTCTTTTTCTTAAGCATCAAGTGAACTCCCTGATATATGCAAGTGCCTCTCGAAAGGAATCGCTGCAGACCAGCAGGAGCAGCAGTGTATTGCAGAAGACACACAACCCTGACCTGACAGGCTTGTGAAGTCATTGCCTTTACTTTCTCTGGCCATATCTTATTTCTGTTATTAAAGATGATTTCATAACTGTAAGAGAATGGGGAATGCAAAACTGCATCACTTTGGCATTGTGTAGGATTTAAGTAGTTGAAAAATTCTAGCCTAAATATGCAAATGCCTTTTCAATTACATATTTGCCATGACAATCTTTCACGGTAATTTTCCTTTTATTTATTAACAATCAAAACCAAATACCAGATACCAAATGAGGGAGGAGAATGGGCTTTGGGGAATGGGTCCTAAAAAGGTGCCTTTTTTAATTTAAAATCCCCAAGAAACTTCAAGACTGATATTCAACAAAACAAGCTTGCAGTGGAAGTAGTCTTTGTTGTATGGGCACTAGGAATAATTCATGCAAAACTATCACAAGCATGTGGGCCAAAAGGGACCTTCGGAGGTCATCTAGTCCAGTCTCCTGCTCCACAGGGCACCAACACCGACACTAGATTAGACCAGCTATGGCTTTGTCTGTCTGAGTCTTTTTGAAACCTGCAAGGATGGAAATACCACAGGCTCCCTGGACAGCCTGTTCTAATGTTATGCACATTTCTAACAAAATGTGTTACCTCAAGAGCAAATGCCTAATATTACTGTAAAAGCTTCCGCTGTTTCAAAAACCTCATAAATATATGCTGGGATTAAAAAAGAAATTATGCTCCATTATCTATATTTATCTTTACAATAATATATCATGTGTTGTTTATGTAGAATATTTTTCTCTATGCTGTCTGTTCCCTTCTATCACTAAAATTTCCTCTTGAAAGACCAATGCCTCTTTAATCCTTTTTTAATCAAGTAATTCTTTTAAAAGCTCTACAGCTCAAATACTTTTTCCTAAAGTAGCACAAAATTGTATCCACCTATGTTTCAGTTTCATATCTGAATTTCTTTTTCTGAGATTAATGACCAATCTGCATAACAGTTCTTAAATCAGCATGCCAGATATAGATGGACACGGCATTACCTACCAGCTGGCAACTGTGATTTTACTGCACAGCACACATCTGTGAGATCCATTCTAACAATGTTGTGAACAAGTTGCTTTTTCAAGCCTCACACTTCTGAGCCTGTATTTTGCGACAGATTTTTATAGCAAATGTAAGGGTTTATACCAAGAAACTTACTAGAAAAAGGGGAGAAGAAAATCTATTGAGATTTCAGAATACCCACAGACACAACCCAACCATCATTTCACAACAGAAAAGCTGAAAGAGAAATCCGTTTATTAATTAATTTGTGCTAACCATGGCTGAGGTAAAGCATCTTGATTTTCAAGTGTCCCCACAATGAGACAGTATAGTGCAAAAAAGCACAGCAGCAGAGATTTTTACTTCCATGCTACTGTTTTACAAAAGGATGATTCTCCTGGAATAGCCTTCATAAAATTATCCTTTTCAGAGTCAAAGAAAAGATGAAAACAACCTGTAGGTAAGTAACTTCTATACAAGTCACCTATCATAATTAAGATTTTGGAGGTGATCAAAATGCAATGCATGGATTAAAAAAGAATGCACTTTGACAAACCAAATTGTGACACCGTGAGCTAAACTAAAGAGAGTTTACCCTGTGGTAAACTAAAAGAAGATTAAAAGTTCTGAAAGCAAAAAAGGCTAACATTTGAACTGTGCTCAGTAGGTCATCCATTAATTTGAGAGGTCTTTGATTCCTCAATAGATCAAGATAATAATGCAGGACATGAAAAGGAGTAAATGCTTTTTCTTAAAATTCCTATTTGATTTTTAATGACTCTAAGGAAAATATTACGTATAAAATGCATAGAGCTGGAGGAGCAAACCCTTATCTCTGAAAGTGCTACCCAGAAACACAAAACTCTGATATGATAAGCACAACTGCAGTTGCATGTGCTCAGAATGCAGGACAATTATGCACTTCAAAATATACATCAACTACATGGATGCTGTCTCATTTCTCGCTTTTAAATCATGATGCTAATTAATCTTTTTTTTTTAATTTACCTTTTTAATACCAAATCTAGGAGTTTGTTTATGATCTGGTAGGAGGATGTACATGTGGGTTTTTACTGAAGAGGAAATCCTTCAGAACTTAGGACAAACATCTTGGACTGTAATTCTGCTACATTATGGCTGCGGAAGCGCTTTCACTGCAACTTCATGGTACTAAGAATTTAACAAAACTGATCACAGAGTATTTTTCCTGAAATTAAAAGTAATATTTTATATAAGGTTCAATCAAAACAGGCTTTATATCAGAACTGTTATCCAATAGGAAAGGTCTATTTTTTTGGGGATTGGGTTTCCTTTAAGACACTCCTGGCATCATGGAAAATCATACTTTTGACCACTGACTACTTGACTAAAAATTAACTAATCTCAAGGAATAATTCTAAAAATATTTTTATTTTAAGTATTTAGATCCTCAATTCTGGTATAAAAAAGGGAACAATAATAACCTGAGCTCTGTATTTTAACATAAATACAGCCTAAAATCAACTGAGACAGAATTACTCCAAAATCTTGCAGGATCCCATCTCCTGTGTTTTTTACTTTTAATATTAAATAATACAGTTAATTTCTAAGCTATGGGGCCTTCATCAATACATGAAGTATGGAAGAAGTGATGTGTAACAACTACATGAATGACCCCAGGCCTTCTTGGACTCTAATGGAAGAAAAGTAAATTCACACAAAACTACTTCAAATTTCAGGTCAAATTCTAACTGCAACTAAGCAGTCCATCAAGAAGCTGACATGTTTAAGTTCATTAACAAAACAAAGCTTACTTTTTCTGAATAATTTCTACTGAAGCATGCCACAAGACTGAAATGTCCTCTCTTCAGATGTCTCCAGCTAGGATGGCAGGTCCTCCTTCCCAAGGCTGGCTCATTCCTGATTTGTCCTGCTCAGTGGTACACTACAGCGTTTCAGCTTCTCTGCAAACTAACAGAAAGCAAATAATACCACTATTACAATGCTGTCCTGAGGTACAAGCAAGCAAAATACAATGCCATGGTTCTGTTACAGAAGGGAAATTACTATGCTTTTATTTACTTGATGCATGTTACTTTCAATAAAACTATCACTGGACTTTTGTTTCATTTTTTGTAACCATCAATTTTGACCCAGTTTTTATTTTTATGTCTGGCTTAAACAGATCATGTTTTTTAAGTGTTATAAAACGCAATTATTTTTGACTGTAGAAAGTTCATTGACCATTTCCATACAGTTACCTCACAAAGGGAGTAACACAAATGGAGAAACAAGACCAAAGTTGGGAGCATGTTATGTTTATGCAAATTTAACCTCTAATTAATGATCCCTTATATTTAGAAAGTCACAACGGCTTCCTAAAGCTTTTTATAAAACTATCTGTATCATACCATTCCAAAGGACCATCTAGCTGTGTGTCTTGTCCTGACAGACTAGTATCGGATGCTTGAGGAAAATGCAGTGCACATGAACAATTGACTTCCCCCCAGGTCTTCTCCATATTTCAAACAGAAATTTGCCTCTTCATATTCCAAGGCTCAGAGCCTTGAATCCTCATCCTCTTTTACAGAGATCATTGCATTGATTTAATGAACCTCAGAACAATTCAGCACTTTCTTCTTTATAAATCTACATTTGTATTTCCTCATACCAGCTTATAAAGAAACTCCATGACCTACATTTGATACTTACTGAGGTAAACAAACAAAGGCAAAAATTAATTAGGACCTTCCTCTATCTGTTTAAAATGTCCTGATGGGCTCCAAGGTCCAACAATGGAAAGACTGCATATGATCTCTAAAAAAGAGGACAAGGATGCAACTAAGCCTCCACCTCAGCGATAATATTCCCCTCTTCAGGCTAGCAGATAACAGCAGTTGCAATATATTTGGTGAATGCCACCAACCAGAATCTGAGTCAAGTCATTTCACAAATATGTAATAATCACTAAGTCCCTAACAAATACCTAAAAAGTTCATACAGCAGGGAAATAGGAATCTGCAAACTCAGAAAGGGAAGGGAAACCATCACTCTTGCATTCTCACAACCTAAACACGAAGGTCTTGACCTAAGAGAACCACTTTCAGTGTATCTTCTGTGAAAAGACTGAGGAACCCACAGAACTGCCTCTTCCTTCTGGTCTGTAGCTTTCTGGATGATTCTCAAACATCTTGAACTACAGTTTCCAGCTGCTGCAAAACATTATATATAGGAATGATTTGAAGCAGACCTGAGAATGTCACCTCTTTGTTTTCAATATGTTCAAGGAAAGAATCATTTCAGCATAAATACAGTGCAGAGCAGACATGTAAGAGTCAAGCAAAGTCAAGAGTGATAAGCCCCTGAAAGAACATGGAGCATTATAGTGTTCTGTGCTATAGTCCTTCATCAAATGATCCAATATTTATCATGAATAATATCAGTGTTCAGACGACTTCAGTGCATGAAGCATTACTCAAATACGTTGTTTTCTTTAGAGCTGAGCTCCATGTAACATGCTGTACAGCTATTTTTAGAATGAACTCCAAAGGAAAAATGCAAAAATTAACAAGCCTATCCACACCTTTTCTCCCCTCATAGTTCTAGCAGCTTTCCTTACTTCACACATCAATCTGAAGCAAGAGCAGCAATTGCGTTAAGAATTGTGGCTCTACTAATCCACTGAGACAAGATACTATGTTTTCCATGATCAAAGAGACAGCTGCAACAAGCTTGATGCTCTGGGTGTGGTATTCAGTCCTTCATCTTGGGAGCTGGCTTTCTCTTACTTCAATAGGTATCACTAGAAGCCTTTTATCTACTCCCTCTCATAATCCACTACTAGAGGTAGCACATCATAAAACCAAATGCTATGTGAAGATGGCAGAAAAAGGCTGGGTAAATTCTGGGAGATTTCTTAGGAAATAAAAATGCATACACATATTCAAGATATGTAATTATATCTAGAAGGATCCAAGGAAGGCATAATTACAGGATTGTGATAAGGTAACTTTACAACTGCTGCAAAGCTCTTGAAAAGAACTAGTTCACACACTGCCATCATGTAACCTCTACGTTTTATGACATTGCTGCTTATTTAATAAGCCAGTCTTGAAAATTCTACTGAATGGACTGACAAACACTTGTGGTTACACACACGCCCCTTCTTGGTTGATGACTCCTCCTTTGAAGTCATCAGGGTAAGGGCTGTGTTCTATACATAGCAATTAATCTTCTTTTTCCTGTAGTATGAGGACTTACACTCTCTGCAGCAACCTGTAGGTACCCCTTCCTAAACCCCTGCATCCACCACATACTGGTTTTGAAACTTTAAAGATGCAACAGACAGAAGAACAATGTCACTGACCAGGACCATCCCCATCCAAACTGAGGCTCAGCCAGCATGGAACTGCTCTCTCTGTCCCCTTGAAAGCACCCCTCTCAGGATGCTTACTGGGAGAAGTCATGTCCACTTCTTCCATGCTTTAAAAATTTGAAGTGGTGGAATTCCTGCCAGACCTATCTCCCAAAATGACTTCAGGTTCTCCTTAAGAAAAAGGTTAAGCTTTTAGTAGGCCAAGATGGAATGAAATAATTTCTTGTCAGTTCAGTCAAGTGTGTTCGTTAAATTATGAGACCCAGTAAATTATCAGGCCCAGTGCAATTTTTCCACCCCTATTCCTTTGGGGGAAAAAAACCAGCAACAATTACAACAAGCAAACAAAAAAAACAACCCACCCAAACCAGAAGCATACATATTTAGGAAGCCAGCTCCTATATATTGAGGAAGAGTTACCTACAGTCTTAAGCTTCCTCTGAGTAAAATCTTAGCTTTTTAAAGTGCAACACACACAAGTGCAACACTGGTGAATTCAAAAAACACCAGCCAAAGACTGTTATATGAGTCCTACTTCAAATGACAGAAATCTAGGAATACTGCAACTCCATACAGATTATTTTAAAATAGCTATCAGAAATTTATCATTTCCCCCCTTGAAAACTCGGCAGAGTTACAGTATTAATCCACAAGAGTAAATGCTCTTCTGTTATTAAATACTTAGATTTTTTTCCATCAAGCTCCCAAATTTGTAACTCAACTGGGGGATAGGAGGGGAAAAAGATCCCCTGAATTCTGCCCTTCCCCACAATTAACCATGAGCCAGACAATGTGAAGAAGGTGGCTGTTTTATTTAATAGGAAAAATCACCCTCCTGTCTGACAGTCTGCTACTGCCAATACACTACCAGCTCAGGGTACGGAGTCTTATCAGGTATGTTTAAAACTGTCCCTGGCACTGAACAGCACAACAGATAAATAACCTCACTGTTTCCTGTGCTTGCTTACTTTTTTGTATCCGTTTCTTAAACTTAGAATATTCTCAGGAATTGCTGACTGTGATGAGGCTTCAAGGTGCCTGTCATTCCTTATCACTGGCTATTGCATATTAGTAAAACCACAACATTTATATGTACACTTGGAACTGAATCACAGAAGAATAGTCAAGTGCAGAACAGTCAGCCATTTCAGCATTAAAATGCTACATGTATTGAAAATGAGGTTGTTCACTATGCTACGAGTGGAGCATTAATCTTGAATTTTGAGCATATATCCTATTTCAATCTATTTAACAAAGAAAAATGTTAATTTCTCACTCAAAAACAAAAGTGTGCAAAAAAATGAAGGAGAAACTGGTTCATCTTAAGTTACCAATGCTTCAGAAACTCAAATAAGTACAGGGACATCTCTTTGTGTGTGTATATATAGACTTCATTAACATGCACAGAAGAGAGGAAAAAAAAATCAATTTCAATATGAGGACTTTTCCAGAGGCTCACCATTCAATAGACTATAAAAATACTCCAGTTCCAGCTTTTTAAATAAATGACAATTCAATTACTTTTAAATTGATGCAATATATTTTGAAGGAAACAAGAACAAACTTTTTCTTTCACTCACTACAGATTTTGTCTTATAGCCATTTAAACAACTGGCACTTCAATAGACTTGGAAATAAACTACAGTATGAACCACACAACACTATAAAGCAGGTTCTTGAAAAAACATTCAATACTTAAGATTTATTCAAAATTACCAAATGAAGATGCAGATTTCACCATGTCTTCAATGCTATTACACACTGTAATTTTTGGTACTGTATATTTAGAGATGCTTCAGAGTCTATTTTTAAGTAGCCCACCGTCCAGAGGCAGCAGCTAACAAAGCAAAAAGAATTGGATTTTTAGTGTTACAAATCTGACAGAAGCAAACGTTATAAAGCTCTGCTCCATACGCCTCCTTGTAACTGTTTATATACAACTGCATATTACACACCAGTCACAAAACCTACAGCGTTTCTCAGGCATATCACTGAAAAGCTGAAGATGAAAACCCCCACAGTTTCAGTTTAACTATTTCATCATTCCCATCATCTTGTTCGTACAAACCCCTTGCATTTAGTTAATATTTTACAACAATTTTTTAGCGGCGGCAACATGTACCGCACCAAAAGCTGGACCCGTCTTCACATTTCACGTCCCTTTTCAACATTCCGAAGGGATGCAATGCAAACACTTGAGCCGAGGCCGTCAAGCACAAAGAAACAAAAGCAATTCCATTAAGAACACCTCGTTACTTCTGTCTGGGTGCTCGGCGCCCGTGCCCGCCCGTGCCGCCCCGCTCACGCCGGCGGTGCCCGAGGCCGGCCGGGCACAGCGGTGACATCCGCACGGGCGAAGCCGCACATCAAAGCGCTGCACATCGCCCTGGGATTTACAGCGCTGCGCCGGCTCGGCCAGAGGATTCCGCCACGCGTGACGCCGCCACGGCTAATGCTCCTGACCTATTTTACTGCCCAGCACAACGAAACCCCCGACTCACAGTACCACAGAATCAGTTCGGTTGGAAAAGACCTCTGGGACCATCGAGTCCAGCCTAAGCCCGGGCCCGGTCCGGCACTCTGCGCGCACCTCGATCCGCACCGGCGTCGGGGCGCCGCCTCCTGCAGGGACACGGCTCCGCCGAAGGGGGCCTGGTCCGGCAGGAGGGACCGGGCAGCTTTGCCGGCGGTCCCGGCTCTCCCTGGCCGCCTCTCCGTGCGGGGCCTGGGGAAGGGCTCCCGGCAGGGCTGCACCGCCGCGGCCCCGACACCCGGCACGTGACCCCGCGGGCGGGGCGGCGGGCGACACCCCCCGCCCTCCCCGCCGCCAAAACAATACCGGGCAGGGCTCTGCCCGCCGGGCGGCTGCCCCTCGCTTTCGGTTCAGCCCGGCCCGGCCGGCCTTTAGTTCAGGGCACTCACCCGGGGGGGGAGGCCACGGCGCCCGCTCCAGCTCGGTCCGCACCCCGCCGGCGGCGCAGGGGCGAGGGGAGACAGCGCAGCCAGCGCCGCTCCGGCTCCGGGCGGCGGCGCAGGGGGCGCTGTCGGAGCGGCCTTTGGTGGCCGAGGCCGTCGCCGCCACCGCCTCCCCCCCGACCGCTCCAGCCGGGGCCCGCCCGCAGCGGCGCGAGGACTCACCCGCCGGGCCGGCCCGCGCCGCTCGGCTCAGCTCCGCTCCGCTCGGCCCCGCTCCGCTCCGCCCGCCGCCACCTGCCCCTCCCTCCGGCCCCGCCGCCGGGACCGCGGGACGCGCCGACGTCACGCGCGGGCCGGGGCGGCCGAACGCGCTACTGTGACGCCGCCGCGGCGGGGGCGGGCCCGGGTCGCCGCGGGGGCGGGGCCGCGAGCGTCATGGCTTTGGGAGGCCCCGCCCCCCCCGCGGTGGTGTCATGGCGGTCTCGCGCGGCTCGGGCCGCGCCCGAGCTGAGGGGAAGGGGAAGCGCCTGGTGGCCGCGGCCCCCGCGGGTGCCCTGCAGGGGAATCTGCCAGGCACTCGGGAGGGCCCCGCTTCACATCTAGGGGTCCCCTTCCCGGACCACCTGCCCAGGTCGTGCCGCCTTGTGGCGGGCTGACCCTGGCTGGACGCCATGTGCCCTCTAAAGCCGCCCTGGCACTGTCCTCCCAGCTGGGCAGGGGAGGGGAAGTATAAGGAGGGCCTCGTTTATCGAGATCAGCACAGGACGAGATCGCTCACCAATTGCCTTCATGGGCATCTTGACGTGCAGAAATTAATGTAGTACCAGGCAAATTAGAGGAGGATCATAACAAACCCAAATCTAAAACTGCCATCCTTACCTTCCCTTCTTTCCAGGCTGATTTTTGTCTTCCCACTCCTGATTTTTGGGGCGCAGACCTTCAGGAACAGCCTGCTCCAGCGGGTGCCTCCTCAGGATCACAAGTCCTGCCTGCAAACCTGCTCTGCTGCGGGCTCCTCTCTCCATGGGTGCACAGATCCTGCCAGCACAGGATGCCCTGTGTTCCAGCACAGGCTTTCCACAGGGTCACAGCCTCCTTTGGGCACCCACCTGCCCTGACATGGGGTCCTGCATGGGCTGTGGGTGGATCTCTGCTCCCCCATGGACCTCCCTGGGCTGCAGGAGCACTGCAGCTGCCTCACCATGGTCTGCACCAGGGGCTGCAGGGGAATCTCTGCTCCACTCAGAGGTCTGCTCCAGTGCCTGGAGCACCTGCTCCTCCTCCTCCTCCTTCACTGGTCTTGGGGTCTGCAGGGTTGTTGCTCTCACTCTCATTCCCCTCTTCAGCTGAAGTTGTTGAGCAGGTTCTTTTTTCCCCTTCTTAAATCTGTTATCTCACAGGCACTAGCCCTGAGCCTTGGCCAGCAGTGGGTCCATTTTGGAGCTGTCTGGCATTGGCTCTACCAGACACATGGGAGCCTTCTGGGAGCTTCTCGCTGTAGCCCCCTCCCAAGCCCCTGCCACTATCAAAACCTTGCCAGACAAACCAAATACACTAGAGATGAAAGGTCTGGAAGTGATGGGAACCTCAGTGTGTGTATTCCCTGGAGCTTTCTGACCAGAAAAAGCCCCTTCCTTGGGATTCATTGTCCAAGTGCCTGGTGGCAGTGCTGGGGAAGATGAACTTGCACCGCTCTGTCATGCTTGGTTAATGTGAAGGCAGGTTGCAGTTGCCCTTGTTTCCCCTGATGAGGCCAGACAGTGGATACAGCAGGAGGCACGAATAGTTGCTGGCCTTTCCAGGAGTATATTCTGCAGCTCAGGGAAACTGCAGCTCATTTTTTGCCTAAAAATTTAGGTGGCTTGACAGTCAGGCGTGTTGCTGTGCACTGTCTGGCCATGCTTGGGTGGCTGCGGAGGTTTGGCTGCTTTGGTGGTCAGCCATAGGTGGAGATGGAGCTGGGCAAGACCCAGATGTAACTGCAGGGGGTCAGACTATCCCAAAGCTGACCTGTTCCTGTGGATGAGGTACAGGGAGGAGACCTGTGACACCTGCTGTTGTCAATTGAGAAGCCTACAGTATTAATATTTTGATAAACCAGGATGAGAAACAACAATCCACACATTTAGGCTGGAATGGTGTTTAGATGGGGGAGAGGGGCTGTCCAGGTACTCATTGCACCTGAATGAAAAACTAAATGCTTCAAGGTGCAAACTGTCAAACCAAGGACTTGTTAGAACTAAAGCTACTGTTCGGCTGCTCTTTTTGATTTTTAAACCCATGGCAACCAGAAGCATCAGAAAACATAAGAGATGAAAACTCTAAAAATACTAAATTCTAAGTGTAATCAGGAATACCAAAAGAAATGCATTTGGTTAAATCACTTATTATTTTCTAAAAGTCCAGAAAAGCCTACCCAAAATTAGCATTGCTTTTAATAAATGTGACATATTTGCATCCAAGGACAAGCATTTACGTGGTAACCAATGTTCTATTTAGATACTTCTGTGTGAGGCTGAGTCAAAGAATAGAGGTTAGGGAAAAAGAAAGGTCTCTTACTGGCAGTATGTGCTCAGCAACAATAGCATTAATCCTTTACTGAACCAGACCTTGATCCTGTGGAAGCTATTGAGGCCAAATTCCTGTCGATTTCTGTTAGAATCTGACCTAAAAAAAGAAAGCAGGCTTGTGCTCTTAAGGGATCTAAAGAGTTCAGGCAAAGCTACTCTGACTGCGTGCAGCTTTGTAAGAAAGGCAACACCTTGGGAAGACTGTACTTCGTGAAAAAGTAGTCTGTGGCTGTGTATGGATAGGCTTGACTTTCACTGCAGCTGCAAATGGACTGAGAAAATGTGCTTGTGAATGAAAGATTTCATTTTACGCTCTGTGAGTTATGGAGCAAGTATGGCAATCAAAGGCATGTCAGACAGTGCCAAAGATAGTAACCAAAGAATTAAATGCATTGCAGCTTACTAGACTAAAGGAATAAGGAGCATGAATGTGTATATAGTTGAATAGATTGTAGTAAGGGGATCAGTTCTTGTAATGTACCTTCTAAAATGTTCCCTACATGGTTATCAATCCTTATTACCAGCTCCTGTTTCAGTCAGAGCAGGTATTATTTGAATACTTTATTTTGTGTTTCTGTTTTTGGCATGGACACAACTTATCCATTCCACTGATGGCTTTCTTTCTGCCTGTTACTTTGTACCTATCTGTTAAAATTGAAGCCACCTCTATTGTACCTTTTCTACATCCACTTGCTTCACGCTTCTGTTGTGTTGTGCTATGTTTCTCCTTGTGTATTTTTATCATTGTCTACAGTGTCATGACTGTGAAATTTACGTCTTTTGCTGGCCACTAAATTATTAATTGATGCAGTGGTTTGAAAAGTAATGATTGACCAGACTAATTCTTTAAAATCACCACTTCCTCTGCTAAGTGTCTACAGTCCCACCATTAATATTTCGTTGACGTTGTGATAGTGGAGAACTATTAATCCATATGTGAGTGTTTCTATTTATAAAGCATTTTTTTCCTGCTTCTTCAAATCTATATGATACTACACAAATGTTTGCAGATGTGCCAATGTCTTATATTCCTCAAGAGCTCAATCCTTGCTGCTCAATCTTTGCTGAGATGAGAGGGGAGAAAAGCAGTTCCCTTCTGCTGTGGTTTTGAGTCAGTTTATATCAGAGCAGTTTGGGAAGCTGTGGAGAACCTCAAAACTGCTACAAGTTAACACTATTGGCAATAGAGTGGATGATGTGTGGTATCATGCCAGTTCCACACTCCTCCACCTTCAGCAAACCCTCTGTAAAGACAGAGAAGGTCTTATGAACCCCCTGCTGCTTATCACTCCCTGCATTCCTTTTCCTGTAAGCTGTCCTAAAGCAGGAGATCCCCATGTTGCAGTGTCATTTTCATTGAAGTAATAAATGTTATACAGTCATGAAAGACTAAGATACACAAATTTTCCAGGATTATTTCTTTTTACAAATGATATTTATAGTTTTTCACAGTCCAAGACACAAGCTTATCCCTTGTGCTACAAGTGTTTTAAGATGGTGTCAGTGAGACAAAATGACATTCACTTGAACTCTCTTGAAATGCAATTGCAGTTGTGTCAATGATGTATGAAATGTAAGCAGATTGATGGAAGTCCAAAGCCCCTTTGGGTTTGCAAGTGTTTTTTCATTTTGACTATCTAGAAACTGCTAAGGTTTATGCCAGTTTCAGCAATCTGCATTTACAGTCCTGCTGCACTGTAGCTGAACTGATTTCCAGTTGCTATTTGTAGATTCGGAACAAAGTGTCAGTTAAAGGCCGAATTGGTGTATGGAAATGCAACTACTGTACCTCATGGAATATCTGTATTTTGCTTACATAATCTAGATATTTAGTAACTTCTGCCAAAAATGCTGTTATTTAACAGCTTTGGAAGGATTGTGCTGGTTAGTCATGAGAACAATCCCATTTTGCTTTAAAAACAGGAAGCTGAATGATGCTGAGGAGGAGGAGTGGGAGAAGAGGAGCTCAGGGCAAGTTCTTTTTCTCAGTTCTCTCAATCTGTTACTTTTGCTGTATCTGTACCCGTTCTGTCTGTGAACTCCCAAGGAGAGATCCTGATTCTTTTGTTTTCATTTAGTGGCATTAAAAAATTCCACACAGCATTCAAAACAAATTTATTTTATTGCCCCAGTTGGCAGGCAAGGTAACATTTTCTTCTGCCAATAAGTAAACATTGACTTTTTCCATTATCCCAGCTGTCAAAATCATATCACAGTATATGTTGCTGTGGAATTGAAGTCATCCATATGGTGATGCAGACAAGCAGAAAAAAATCCCACCACAAAACAGTTACTGCATTACAATACAGTGTGTTTAAATCTTTTAGTTTTCCAGGCAGAGAGTTTGCAGGATTACAGCCTTCTTTTCCCAAAAGCAAATTTTGTGCCTTAGTCTCATCATCATTTGAATCACTTTCTCTTTGACATCTTCCCCATCAACCATGGGAGCAACTAAACTCAGGGAAAAAAAAGTATTTTGGGATCTTCAAAATCATGATATTTACAAAATTTACAAGGTTAGATTCTGAGTTTCTTTTAAATTTAGGCCCAAGTTTTACATCTGTAGGACTTAAGAGGAACTTACAACTGCACATAAAATGTCCATCTGTAGCTATAAGGCAGGCTTTATTTTAACTTTATTGAAACTGAAATTCTTGCATAATCATACATCTTCAGAAATGGAATGTTGAAAACTAGCTGGAGTCATAAGATTCTTGAGATATGGAAAAACAGTTAATCACAAGGAGGGATGTAGTGCACTCATACTATATTTTATTTTAGTGAAAGGAAAGCAAACTATAAAAAAATGTTGTCATCTTAATCTTTCATTTTAAAAAATAGTGAATGAGCAATTGCAATTTCCTTTTGTATCACTAGATGGTATATGGTAACTGTGGGGAAGTTGAGCTCTTAAGAAAAAAAATTGACAGAGTATAGGTACTGCTGTCTGTCCTGATCCAGATGTTGCACTGACCAGACTCCTTGCTTACAGAGAGAGGGAATGCCTGCAAAGCTGTTCCTGACACCTAAAACTGCTCCTTGTTGTACCAAACCCCTTGTTCTTTTGCAGGCCATGGCAAAACTTAGTGAGTGATTCTGTGCTCATGCTCTGGGAAACTGCACAGTACTTAGGCTTCAAACTCAGAATTACATTTTTGAAAAGGGGAACTCTGTATTAAAATGCTTAAAGACATCCACACTTTATTGGAAAGTTAGCAAAGTCGTCAAACGTGGATCAGATCCTCTGAGCTACCTGTTGGTGAGTGCTCAGTAGGTATAAAAGTCTATATGGAGAAAGAACCAATGGAAGTTTAGGTTTGCAATTTTGGTTATAACCAAATAGTTTCCATGCAAGGACCTACTTTTCCACTAGAGGGCATATTTTTATTTTCTCAGGCAACATTTTTGAATGCTACATTATCAGACTCAATACAGTATCTCCTATAGTAATTATATATATAGATTTAAAAATATGCCAGTGTAAAATGTTTACTAGAATTTCATAAAAGAACCAAGAACATTTTATGCTGTTCCATTTGGATTAACAGTTCAGCAGCTTGAATGGAGCTATTTCCATGTAACTGCTGTAGTAGTCCATGACACTGTAGTTTGAAAATTATCAGTTAAAAATTAAAACCTTCCTGGATGACACTGTCCTCTGGGCTTTACTTGTGTGAAAAGGGTGTCATAAGCAAAATTTATAGACACAATTCCACAGTTAAATGTTACTTCTCCAGTTCCATAGAACCCAAAAAGTTCTTAGTGCTTTCTAGAAAAAAAGGTGTCCAGTTTTCAGAAAAAGTTGTCCAGCTACTTTGCTATTTGGTGGCTCGTGCTCTTTGCATTCCCTTGGTCTCTTGTATTCTTAGGCTCTGTGGCTTTCTGGGTGAGAGACCCATTATGATGGGCAGTATCCTCTGAAGGTTTCATAACTGTTTCTCATGGTGTCACCAGATTTCTCAGCAGCAGGAAATGCTATGGAGAAGGACTCAGAGTGCAGGGCTCCATTCTTCACAGCACGACCCTGCTGGGCCTTTGCTCCCCTTGGTATTCTCCACAGTGTGTGGTTGGCTCCTCCGGACAGAAGGGAGTGAGGAACAGAGCCTTATTGTGTCGTGTGTAATCCCCCAGCACTGCACCAAGGCAGCAAATGGGGACAGAGTCCCTTTCTATGGCTTCACCAGACTTTTCTTCACAAAGAACAAAAAGAAGATGGAATTGTTATGGTAAAATCTTGGAAGGAAAGTAATTTCAATCAATGCTTAAATAATTATTCTGATGGCAATTTTGACAACTGTCACCTCTAGGAGCCATACAGAGTGAGACATATAATGCAAAGGTGATGTTGAAGATGGAAGAAGCACTATCGCTTGCTTTTAATCTGTCTAATAAAGTGTTCTGAGACAGTATGACAGCATTGCACAGAAATTCTAAGTGGCATGAAACTCTGAGTTGACAGAAGTTCAGTGAGGATTTGATGCATGCATTAATCAGTAATGCTGTACTGCCTGTTATATCTTAGAGTTTAACTAACAAATTCAGTAAGGGGAGATAGCATCCATAAGCTGATAAAGGGACATTCAACATAGCTTGCAAAACAAATAATAGTCAAAATTTAATAATTCTGATAACTCACATGGCCTCCAGGCCAGTAATTACACACCTTACATTTTGCAAGTAGTTTCATTAGATCCGTCAGGATAGACTGCCCAAGTGAGTATCAGTGTGTGCTTAACTGCCTGCTGCCAACCTGCTTGTGTTGGCCAGGGCACATGCAGAAAGTTTTATGCCTTCTCCTATAGAAGGAAATGGTTTGAAAACATGACAGTGCAATTAACTCCTCTGTAGATCTTCTCTGAGGGGCTGAGGGTGACAAATTTACATCCTGGTTTAATTTGCCGCCAGACTGGTTTAGAAATGGCATAAGCAGGCTGCCCTGATAGCACCATTTATCAGGAAGAGGTGCTCCAAGGGAAGATAAATGACTTGTAATCTCAAAAGAGAAGGGGTGCATTTTCTGCAGCCTAGAGTGCAAAGCCCTTTCTTTCTGTATGCTTAATCCCTTAACTTCAGCTATTTCCTGCTCATTCGGTTAGCTCTAATAGCCCTAGTTGTTCTGATTGAGTTCATATCAGTTCTGTGGATTTCATAGGATGACAAAAATTAGCTGCAGCAATGCTATATTCTCTCTCTGAACCCAAATGAACACAACAGGAAAAGGAAAATGGAAGATAGGAAAGTTCACAAAAGGATCACAGTACCTTTGGGATCCCAAATTTGCCAGATCAGTGGTCATTCTAACTAGCTATGAAATGAACTGTAATACTGACCTGTTTCACAGGGATCTTACCAGGATTCATTACACTCCTTTGAAGATGGGAACTACAAAGTTTCCTTCTGACCCCAAAATCCTGTCCAGGTTCCCAAGTGTCAGTAGGCGACTCTCTGGGTAAAGCAGTTGTTTTCAAACTGCAATTACATATCATTTGTTTTGCATACAATAAATTATTGTATCTATTATGTATGCTTGAGTAAATATCTGCTTGGCTTTTCTTTGATGCATTTTTTCTTCTCTTTGGTTGATAGGATCTCAGGATGAAATTAATTTCTTCAGTTCCTGGTGAGGCTACCCTGGGGATGACTCACCTGAACCTTTGTGTGCACCGGTGCATAATTGCTGGTCTCGCTGGAATCTAAAAATGCTATTCTAGGGCTTCTTGTTGTGTGAATTAGGTCTCTTGGTACAGCTGTAATGTTAGCTTGGAGTTTGTTTGTGGTTTAGGCCTGTTTTATTGGTCTGTGGTTTAGGCCAGAAAAGCTTCTGATGTATTAATGCATCATTAATTTTCAAGACTATGTATTCTGTCAAAGGGCTAAGATAAATAGATCAGGCATTTTCTTATTTCATTTGAAGTCTTCACATGAGCTGCATTTCTAGAAGTGTTCTAATTATGCAGAGCATTGAAAGCTGGGGGAAAAAGCAATGGAATAAGATGTTTTTTGCTTCTTGGCTGCCAACAGTGCTGATAAATGCCCATGAGGGGTTCATGTTAGAAACAGATGAGGAGTCTCAGTTCACCACTCTTCCTGGGTTTGGGTAGGATGCCACTTCAGGTTCAGTTCTGGCTGTTTGTCGTGCTGAGTAGCTCTAGTATTATTTTCACTGATTTCAGTTAAGTCATTCAGTTGTATGATGATCACTTCTTTCACTGTTGTTCTCTCTTCAGGGAATTTATGTTAGGCTTTTTAAAATCCAAGTAAAGGAAATGGCTACGCTATTTCCAGTAACTCTGAAATGAGCTCTGAAAAATCTCACTTTTGCATTTCTCCATTTTTTGGCACCAGTGAGCCCCATAGCCTTTAGGTACATATTGACTAATGTCACAGGGACTCAGTCACAGCCAGTAGAGCTCAGTGCCATTCTGTGGAGTTGGCAAACTTTCAGCTACTCACATCAGCAATGAGTAATGTGTACCTTTTAAAGTACAAAAGTATGTGATCAGCAAGATGAGTAGGTTGTATCTTCCAATTGTATAAATCTTTGGATTTATATGAGGGCTGAATTTATGGCATCTATTTACCTGGGGTCTCAAGGCTGCTCATATTACTCATTTTGACCACAATGCAGGAACTATGTTATTCCACTGATCCCGGATTAAATTGACTGCCGTTGTAAAAGGATATAACTAACTCCTTGAGTTCCAGTGAAGTGACACTGGCTTACACCCTCCACAGACTCATTTGGATGATTTCATCCAAGATTCTAACACAGTTGGATAGTGAAACAAAGTTGAAGCAGAAGGTAATGGCCTAAAGAGTGAGCAGTAAGGCTAGAAAAGGTGATGAGATATGTATGAATGAATGAATTAATGAACGAACTTAATTGTGATTCATATTAAAGACTCTGCAAAGCTAGAGATTTCAAAGATGAGGCTGTACATTTTACAGGAGGCATAATACTTGGTTTGAGTGGAGATAATGAATGAATCTGTACTTCCATTTGAGTTTCCATGGTGTGAAAGATATCCATGTGTTTTTAATGAATGTGTGCAGTTGTATACATCCTTACATATACAGCTGACGATACGTTGTGCTTTGTGTTGTTTGGCAAATTTCTGTGATGCTTAGGCCCAGCAAAGTAGATATTCTGTGTAAGTTCAGGTGAATTAGTGCTGGTGGTTTTGGTTCAGCTTGACGTGATATCAACTAATTATGTTGATGGAGCAATTATTTGCACCATCTAGCTTAGTAAACCTCATTACTCCCACCTCAGTTTCTAGTTTGCTGTAAAATAATGGCAGGAGGAATAAATTACAGAACTCTGCAGGAGAAGCAGAAGGCTTTGCAAGATTTGCAGAGGAATATTCAGGACTCGGTATCTGGAGAGGTGTGGTGGACAGTAAGGGATTGCTGGGTATTTCTGCTGGAAAGGTTAGTGGTATGATTACTGATTCTACAGTTCCAGTCTCTGATATTATCAGGCTTCATTGTTCAGTGAGGCACATAGTATCTATCGATGTTCTTCTTTGGTTAGCTGAAGACCTGCTGGGCTTCAGGAGCCCAGATTCTATGGCATTGTTTTTTCATTATCTCCAACAATGGAACAGAAAGCTCTTGTAACTAAAATAAGACTGGGAGAAAACCTATAGCTTTACACACAACAAGAACTTATAAAGGAACATTCTTTGACTGATCACCCAGCTAAAATGCTGTAGCAGTCAAGATCTCTCAGGAAAAAAATGAAAGCCCATATTGGAGAGGAAGCCTGGGGTGATGGTAGACTGAAAAGGGCAAAGAAGGGAGGACTCATATTTTAAACTCATTTAAAATTGTTAACTTTGTTTAGAGTAGACAGACGGTCCAGTTATGACAGCTTAAGAACTGATGCTCTTAGTTGAGTGCCCGTAACTGTCTTTGTATAAACTTTAAAACCAAAAGGAGCAGGTCAAATCTAGGTCACACTGGGAGATTCAATATGAGTATTAAATATACTTCAGCCTCTTTATCTAAGTGTCTATAGATGTGCTACCCATCTAAATTTGTGGAAATGTAGGTAGGCTTCAGGTGTCTATGTACATGTGTCTTGGGTCTCTTGAGATGCTGTAGAGTTTCTGAGACACCCACTGGGGGCTGGTACATCTAACACAGAGCCTTTGGGGTACCCATGTCTGCAGTGGTCTCTGAACTCTGGGCAGGCTGTCCCAGGGCGTCTCAGATGGCGATCCATGAGATGTTCAGAAAGCTGCACTGAGCTCCTGGGCAGTACAGTTGAAAGAGCCACTGGATCAACTCAGTTTGCCCCAAAGTGACTTAGAAGGCAGGGGACAGCCATGCATCTTTTCGGATATGACACAAGCTTTACAGGAGATGTACCCTTTCTGACGTTCTGGTTGGAAGTCAGTGCATGCTTGACAAGGAATGTAAAATGGCCCTGGGCACCTACCTTTGGACAACTGCATTACCCTCCAGCTTCCACTACTGTATTCACTAATTAATGTTGACAAAAACAGAATTTAAGACACCTAATCTTTGCAGACACCTCCACTGAAACAGTGAAAATTGAGCATGGTAATCTCATTTTGAACCTTGTCCTTTGCCTCAGCCCTAAAACAGAGAGATCATGCGGAGAGGCTGATTTGGCCAATGAGTTGTGCTCTGGCAGGTCACTGACTCCAGCACCAGAAGCTGTTCTTTCTTGCTGGGGATCACTCTTGCCTGTACCCGAGCATCCATGTGTGGGTAGAAGCCAAAGGTTTTAAGTGCAGCTGTGAGCACAAGAGAGGCTGTTGCACTGGTCAAAGCTGCAAAGGCTTTTGTGTCCTGATGGCAGATGATGAAGAATTGGATCCCAAGAGCTTGCACTTGTGCTCTTTTTAAAATACGAGATATACATAGAAATTCCCACTGTGTGATAGCAGCAAAGAGACAATGTATTCAAGGGGCATCAACGTTTTCATCTTTCCACTGTCCATCTGTGAGTAGTAAGGTGGAGTAATGCCATAACAGAATAATTACCATAATATTCTCTAACAATGAGAGTCTCACTGATAGTTGAGCACATTTAAATTAGGTATGTCATTTCTCATGAGGCAGTGAAAGACAGTACTGTTGTCTGCCAGTATCCATAACTTTACAGGTAATTGCAGCTATGTATGAGCCATGCTCTTGTTTGATTAAATTTGTTTACCCAATAATTGAAGGCTTCTTGTGGTATAATTGTAATTGTAGTATACTGTGTTATTTCTGAACAATGGAAAAGTAAAGGCGAAAGGGTATCCAGTGGAACAAACTACCTCCTGCATGCAAATAAATTGTCCAGTTGCTGTTATAAACAAGAAGCATTGTGTTCTGCCAGACTTGCAACAAAGAAATCATTATATGTCTGGCCTGTGTGTTGAAGAAAAACGATCTCTATTTCCAAAATTAAAACCATAATTAACCTATTATTATGAGTCCACAACACAAGAATGAAGAAAATGATAGTGTTAGGCCCCTCTTAGTCTCAGATCCCCAATTAGCAATCCCTGAATCAGTGGTTCAGATTTTTCCCATATGAAGATTGCTTCATGCCTGGCTCTCTGTTGGTTATGGAGGCATCACACCATGGTCTGAGTCACTGAAATGTTTCTCTCATTACCTACCTGCTATGCAGGACATTGCCAAGAAAGGCAAAGTTTCATAGGGATGTACCTCAAACACCTTGGGAAATAACTTAGGCTCTGTTAGTTACTGGAAACCAGAAAATTATATAGGAGGCCTCTCACTGGTAAACAGTGGTCACAGAATTTATTTTTTTTTTAGCTAATAGATATAGGCTGAAATAACTTCTTACACCCTTTTTCAGGGCTGCATTTCACTTTCCTTTGGGTATTGTTGGGAGTCTTGGTCTTGATCATTCTGTCTTAATATAATTGTGGAAAATAGAGTAAAAAAAGACAAAGGTGGCTTTTCAAGATTTCTACCACAAAAGAAGCTCTCTAAATTACAGCTGAGAATATCCTGACATGTGTGTATGTAAGTATTTGTTCACATCCTTATAACTGTCAGATGTTAAGGCCAAGACCTTCATAAGCCTTACGTTTCATATGTGTTGTTAATTGAATTTAAAATGAAGACATTGTTCAGGTCATCTGGACACAGTGACAAATAGTAAAAGTCAGTAAAAAGTCTCTGGGTAGATCTTCAGTATTGCCTAAGCTTCTGTAGAAAATGAGTGAGAACATTGCAGCTAAAGAATTTGCTACATTATTTAAACTGGCTGATAGTGCAAAAGTGACTTCAAATTTTGAAATACAAAACTCCAGTGAGTCAAAAAAGAAAGAGAACAATTTTAATGTGACTCACCCACTCACATCCTATCTCCAGGTTTAAGGCTGAAACCAACTGTGCAGTCTAGAATACCCTGCATGTGTAGGGTCAAAACAAAAGCCAGATGGTTAGGTTTTTTCTTTTTGTAATGAAAACTTTGACAAAAAAAAACCCCATGATCCAGAGCTAGAAATGAAGAAGTTCCAGTTAAATATGTTTTACTGACTTAATATTTTGGCCAAATTTTCTATCCCATCAATGTTTCATGTAGCTACATTCCTCCTCTACACTTCTATTTTTCTGCCCCCTGTAGTGCCTCTGGAGGGACTCCTTTAACCACTGCTTTCTTCAAACCTTCCTTGTGCTCAGATCAGTTCAGCAGCCACATCACTTCCTGCTCTGCACACCCAAGTTTTGCAGGTGAACAGATGTAACTCTGCTCAGTTACTGAGGCCAGTGTCAGAGATCTCAAAACTGGTTTTCTTTTAGTAGATGTTCCTTTGCTTCCTGGCCATGTGATCCTAGTGACTTTAGTGCACATGGTCTGAACTGGAACAGTTACACAGTAGGAACGCTGCTCTGCTCGGATGTCTGCTCCAAGTTGGGACACTCATCTGTGAGCCCAGCTGTGTACTAGTCCAGTGAAATGTCACTGTGCTGGATCCTGGTGTTTGGAGTACAGGACTTTCCTGTCCTGCATGTGTTTGTTTTACTTGCAGGTCACAGCAAATGCATGAAATAAATCACTTACTCGGGTAGACAAAGACATTGATGTACACACCTGGAGATTCAGTCCAAGAATTCACTTTTTAATTCTGATCACATCAGGTAGCTCTGTGCTCTGCTTTCTGAGGACACCTGATTGGGATCCTCATTTTCAGGATACACTTGGAATGGGAGGACTATTTCAATATCGAGAAGTCTGCTGACTGGCAGCTCAGGATCTGTCTGTTGAACGCCTGCTTTGTACACATTGAATTTTTTTTTCTCTCCAACTTAGGGTGAAACTGGCCCTCAAGGTGGAAATTCACCAGGGCAGCTCACTAACAATTTTCCAGCATGATAGCACAAGTTTTGTTCCTCTAAGCAAGATTATAACATTTATGTTTTGGATTTTTCTTCCAAATTAGGAGGCTCCAGTGTTTCTTTGAATCACTTGGAAACAAGAAGAGTAAATTTTACTTTTAGAAAAGAGTAGGAAAGGTGTTATTCTTTTCTAAAATAATGAATGAGGGAGCTAGGAATGCAAACATCCTGAGAAAGGGTAAAATTAGATACTGGCTACAGATGGGATGGAAGAGATATATTAGTTTTAGTGATGGGAGCCTTGTGTTTTGTTTTCTCTTTTGCTAAATGCCCTCAGTGAGTTATATTGTTTAGTTTATCCAGAAAGGGAGAAATTTGTACAGATAAATAATTGCTTATTTCTGTTTCCTTCAGCTGATTCCTATTTGTGGCCATACCCCTCTCATCTTCGGCAGTGCTGCTGTATGGCTATTACCTGGTTCATAGGTAGGTAGGGAAATGTGGGAACATTTTCCTGAAGCTTATTTTTTTTTAAGCTTTGATCATTCTCAGTGCTTTTGCCTGAACAATTTCTAGTTATACCACTTCTTTCTTCAACTGTGGTACCTTAAGGGGACACTGTACTTCAGCTGATACTTCCAGCAGTACAGAGCAGAAATTAAGTGTGGTTTCATAAATATTACAGGCTATATTCCTGCATGTATGTCCCAGTTTGATGTTTGCTTTCTTTGTGATATGACACTGTTTACATTCAGCTGTGAATTACGACTGGTGCCTAAGGGGCCTTTTCTTCTTACTCTCTGAATTTGTATGTTTTTGCCTTCATGTGGTGCTCTGCATTCTCCCCTTTGATTTTCACCTTTCTGCTTTACAGAAGCCCACAGGAACCTTCCCAGCCTTTGACCACAACCTTCTGAGAGATTTGTTCTTGTGCTTAGCTGAGGAAAGAGACTGTGGGAGCTGCAGACCAGCTTCAGCAGAGCTTGTGCAAGAGAACACATGTTTGTACAGACAACTTTGTACAGAATTGTAAGTCACTGTTACTGCTTGCACAAATCATATGCAAAGACACCTTGACTACAGATCTATGTCACTGTATTAAAAAAAATCAAGGTAAAAAAAATTAAAAGTATAAAAGCCGTTTAAAACAATACACAGTGTTCTCAATGCATCCTTTAAGTAATCCTCTGAGCACTTTGCATCATCTGTTGCCTTATAGCAAGCACAGAATGGCCACTTTTCAAATTAATATTGAAATTCCTTTTGATACTGTCAACTGTTCTTCAAAACATGGCAGTTATTGCTCTCCCACAGAGGGAGATGGCTGAATGATGAGGAGGATGTTTCTGCAGCTCCCCCTTGTAGCAGTAAATAATACAATGCATGGTGTGGCTACTGTGATTTTTTATGAAGTAATGTTTCAGTAAAACTGGTTGCAAAACACACTAAGTATGATTTATAGGCCTGAACTTATGACTATCCAGCATTCCTGAATGATGGATTATTTATTCTTGTAGTCAGAAGACAAAGCTGTCTATATTGAAAAATAGCTGATACCTCTTTAATTACAGCCTAGATACAATGTGGACATTGTGTTTCTTAACCACCCACTGACAGACACTAAAGTGCAGTGGACCTGCATTTCCTAATGTATGAAATTGCTCCTAGGATGCTGCAGGACTCATGAGAAAATTGCAAAGAATTCTTACTTATCCCTGAGCAAGTCTGTCTCAGCTGAATAAAACCTCTAAGTCTTTTAAAACCTTCATTCTTAAGATCTTACATTGAGATGGCCCCCTAATGGTGCACCAGAATTTCAGCTTAAGGTGCCCAGCTGACTTTCAAATACTTACTTTTAATTATCATTCTTTTCTTTCCCCTGGGATTAATTTTGAAAATGTAAGTCTCTTGGTGCATGTACTTGAGAAATTTTCTTGTGTTGTCATTTCTCTTTTGTATAAAAAAGGAAAACAAACCAAAACAAGAATTTGATATCCCAAGCAAGATTTCTACTGCCATGAGAATACTTGGTTTTCTTTTTCTTTCCCTCTAAGCAGCAAGTAAATAGATTTCAGCAATGCATTTGGCACAGCAAATGTAAGGTTGTAGGAAACAGGCTGTGAAAAGAAACCACAGATGAGGGATGCTAATTACTTCATTTGATGCACTACTGGAGCTCAGATAATGCCAGCAAGGTAAAAGGATTCATAAGGAGTAAAATATGTGCTCTTGCTCAAGATTATCTGGGAAGCTATCACCAAAAGCTACCCCAAAAGGGATTTGTCAGGATGGAGAGGAGCAGGTGGCTCAGCCCTCACTATTCATTAACTATAATGAATACTAACTATAACTAAACAACTTAATTAACATTCGAGAAGACTGTTCATTTGTTACAAATCCCATTAGGAAGGGAGCTGAGCATCCACACTGAGGAGAATAATACAGAAATAGCAAAACGTGTTCCAAAGGTGTCGAAATGGGCCAAGGCTGTAGCCCACAAGGTTGGGATCTACCCTTGGAATTCATCTCAAAGATGACGACAAGAGACTAAAATGTGTGAATGATCTCCCACAGGCTTTCAAGGTGTTTTAAAGTATAATTTTGGCTCATCTAATATTCTCCCTCTTTCAGAGGTGTTTGATCCAAAATGCAATTTCTACCAGTCCTTCCATCCCTGACTCCAGTCATGCACACAAGCACATGAGGCATCCAAACCATGAAGTCTTGTTCTCAGCAGAACGGGGTTAGTTATCCTACATGAGGCCATCTATGGAACAGAAGGCAGGGGCTGTTGGGTAGAAAAGTGGTTTAGAAAGAAGTAACTAGCATCTGGAAAAAATAGAAGCTCATCACACTGTGAATGGTAAAAGTCACTCTTCAGTGGAAGTGACATATTAGAAGAGCAGTAATATCTCAGGAATTATTAGTGAACAGAGTGACAGCAGGACATAAGCCTCTGACATGGGAGACATTATCACCAAACATGACAGAATTGTGCTCTTCAGCCATTGTTCAAGAAATTTCCTGGTTAAAAACAGACTGACACATTCTTGTGCATTATTTGGTCTCTGGCTTGCAAAACCAAATGCCTTTTTATCAGCTAGTTTAGGAGTAACAGTGGGGGGAAAGGGATGATAAAAGGATGACCATTAGTTTATTATTTTGGATATTACTTTTCCAATAACTAGCAGAAATACGCAGTTATCCATCAATGTCTTGTGGACATAGTTTACTCATTTTTAGTTCCCTCCTGTTGTCTGAAAGTGTAAACCCTGTTTCCAGAGAACAGCATTATTAGAGTAGCTATAGGACAGATTCTATTGTAATTTACTCACTGGAGGTTTCTTTTATGAACAAAGCATCACTGTGAAAAATAACCTCCTCTGCCATTTGGAATTGTGCTTTTGCCATGAGATGTTTTGGTTTCTACCATTGTTCAACCTTGGCAGCAGACTAAACCAATACATCATTTCTTATGAAAAAGGAACACAGCCCTAAGAAGATTATGTTGATTTCCATAAGAAATATTATCCACATTTTCCTTTTCCGTGGAAGCTTCCTTTATTAACTGCTAGGTATTTAAACAGTACATGGATGATGTAGTAAGAATTGAATCATTTGTAAACCCAGGTATTTTGTGCAATAGCCTAAAGTAGGAAGGGAACTGCCTTCCTGTTTTTCAGTCACAAAAATGACCTCAAAATCACAAAAGCGGTTCCTTAATATTGTGCTCTGGGAAAACACTGGAGTTTTACTAGAGCAAGGTATTAATTACTGTACTGGCTCCTCCTGGACAATGTCTGTATGAGCATCTGTAGAACTTTAATAACCTGTTTAGACACAGGTGTACTGGAGTAGACTATAAATGAGTGGAGATTACTTCATGCACAGATTAAATAATAGTGACAGCATGTTTTTCAGCTTCTTGCTTATCTGCAGCCAGCCAGCACTCTGTTCCCTTCTCTGCATTAATTTGTCTCATCTCTGGCTTCCTTCTATATGCACATCAAGAACTAAATTACTTGAATCCCATTGGTTTCATTCTGGGATCATTTGTTCTAGTGCTTTATTCCCTTTATACAAGAAAATGTGGTTGCTGTTACTATTTTAATTTTGTTCACATCATCCTTTTAAAGGATGACAACTTTATTCTCTCCTGTCCTTGCTATATTACCTCATATTTTTGTGGTACCTGCAGAATTTTGTCTGCTTCCACAGTAGTGACTACAGAAGAAGTTGTGCTACAAATTTTATCCAAGAGAGACTGGTTACCCTACCCTCCTTTCCCCAGGCTGATTTCTTGATTACAGGTGAGTCTGCTAGTAAGACTGTTTAGTTTCACTTTATTTTATATGGGCATTGTTAGTACTCTGAAATACTGTATAGAACACTATCAACAAGAATTTGCACATGAAAACACAGAAATTTATGTGTCAAACCAATCAATGGGTACTCTTGCTTTTTAAATGCAGTTAGATTCTAGATCTGAAAGGGCAGGACTAAACCTAAGATGCACTAAGAGCATCACAGCGAAGTTAGGAGGAAGATGTAGGAGGCAGATGTGTTATTAAAATGGTGAACAAACATGCTGACTTAACTTCTCTTTAAGTTATGCCAAATTATTGCAAAATACGAGGAAAAATCCAATCCACATGAGAAAATTATTTGTGGATGTGTAACTACAGAGTGTGCTTGCTTGTAAGAGTGCAAGGTCTTTAATGAGTAAGCTTTGTGCTAAAGAACAGCAGTGAAGTAGCAGATCTGAGCCTGAAAATGTGACCAAGCCCTTGCTGATGGACTTAGGAAAGACGGAAGCTGTAGCTGATGCTTGCAGAATGTCACTTTGAAGAGTAGCTCCCATGATCAGCTGTTATGTCATCCTATGCAGAGGTTTTTGTTTGAATTTGTGCAACTTCATGTGAACCATACAAACTAAACCCAGTGCTGTCTCTGCAAATAACAATGCATAGCATTAAGTACAAGTGGCATGGTAAATTCATGCTGCATCAGAAAGTTCAGCCTTCAATAAGTTTCAGAGCCTGAAACCACAGAAACAAAAAATAATTATAGTGACTCATGAGGAATTCTTCTAAATTAATAGCAATATTCATATGCTGCTTTCCCGTCAACACATCAACCACAAGTAACCAGAGACTGTTGGTAGAGACACAAGACCTTCATTGTGGGGATGATGGTGATGATGATGGTCCAATTCTGTTGATGGGCTCTTCCACTGCCACTTTGCTAAAGGGTACAGAAAATCTTGTCATTTATTTAGTGTATTGCTCAGTCTGATGCCTCTGCCGTGGTGACTCAGAATAAAGCTGCTGGGACAAATTCAGTGAAGGGTTCAGCAGTTCAGCACTTAAACTCTTTAACACTGGATTCCCTTATTCAGATCTTCAGGTGAGAGAACAAGCTACAGCTTGGTCAGACAGATCTGAAGCCTGGGACATAACAGTTGTTTGCTTTTTTCTGTCTGATGACAATTCCTTGAGCAGTTCAAGTGGCAGAAATAGCACTTGATTTGTATTAATCTACTGGCCTTAACTGATATTCTAGGGTTTTTTTTCAGATATACTCTTTAATAATTAGCACACTATGAATTTGTCTTATATGTCCATTCAATTTAGGTCTCATTTTAAGAAAAGCTGTACATAATTCTCTGGGAATCACTTAAAATCGACTCTTAAGATTTTGAGATATTTTTTAACTGGGAAGCAGTTGTCAGGGAAGAAGTTTCTTACAGATTGAGTCACAGCTACTCCTACTACTCAATCAGATCTTCTCCAGTAAGGTTCTGTGAGTTCTCACTAACTATCACTAGCATGTAAGATCATTGACTCCTGTTTTTACACATTTATTACTGAATGGGCAAAAGGTGTTGTTGCAACACACTTGGCCTACAAAGGTCCATATTCTCCTTCAGTTTCTTGGGGGTCCCAATTGGGTGGGTGATCTACATTCTGTACCAGGACTTGAGAAAATTTTAGTTGCCATAGTGACTTGGATATACTTCTTAGTGCTTCACCATGGCTATAGGCAAATTATTGAACATTTTTCTGTGTGGGAGGAAGCAACATGACAGCAACTTCCTTGTTCATTTCCAGGAAAAAGGTAGCATGTTTTTTCAGGTAGTAATGCTATAAATTATTACTGCTATGGGCCATATTCTGTTTACATTTTTATTCCTTGCTGGAAGGTAACATCGTTCCAACTTCTGCTCTTGGTAAGACAGACTTGTCACTGCCTCTTGCATAAGCAGGGAATTTGTAATAAAGGTTTTTGTGACAGTGTATAACAGAGCTGACATTTGTATGCTAAATTACCTTCTTTTCCTTTTTCCCTCAGTCTGTAATTCTTGAACTACTTGATGCTGCTTTTCCAATCTTATGTTTATCTTTGCCAGATAAATGGCATTCCTTTGACTCCTCCAAGTGTTGTAGTAGAGAATAACTGAGATCAGGAACATTCTGAGTATAGCGTCTAGTTTTGCTTTTTCCTTTTTTTTTTAATTTCCTCTCTGAACACTCTTGTTCATTTTTATAGATTTTGTTTGTGCTTCTATCAAAAGCCATTCTTCCATACCAAACTCCCTTGCCATTTAGCTCCTATATTTAATCAAGGCAGGGAAAATACACAATCCTACTGGTTAGTTTTAAGAGTTGCAGACAAATCTTCCCTGAGTGCAACTATTCATGTGGTCCAGCTGCTGACCTAGTTTGCTGAATCCAAGTAGGGAAGCTTCATCTGGCCAAAAACCTATCCTTGGAGGAAGTAAATTGAACAGTAATTTTTTTCTGAGAAGCTGAACATCCCTGTTTGCCCACCAGCACTGCAGAGAGATGAGTGACTGCAGCTGTAGGAGAGGGTTTGAAGCACTGGGTTCCCCTTTCTGTTGTGATACCAACATCTCTCAGCCCAGAACTGCTACTTGCACCTCATCTTTCGGTGCCAACTTCTGAGACTGGCAGCATGAGGACTTCTCCTTTCTTCTCTCTACATCAACATCACCCAGAGCCTCAGTGCTACACACAGATTCTGCACCCTCCACTACTCTAAGACCAGCTCCTCCTCAGCTGCTGCCGCCAACAAGGTGGGAAGAGGTTGGTGGAGGGATTTGAGTGCTGCTGCTTGGATCAGTAGTGGGAGACTGAGACCAGACCACTCTAGAGAAGGGTGTAGACAAGTTATGCAATAGAGCTGGGAGCTCACAAATAGTCACCCCTGCTCCAGTCTCCCACTGCTAGGTGCTCCTCACAGGCATTCAGCACACCCTGCTTCACTTTCTCACCCATTCAGCCTCCATTGTATGTGAGGACTGTTACTTGTGTATGATGCTTACCTCTGTTCAGCCTTTCAGTCTTCTCATCAGCAAAAATATAATAAATGCACAAAATCAGGGACTGGTTACAAAAAGTTTTAATTAATTCTCATGAACGTAGGAGGGAAACTGTGGAAGCCATAAACACCATGTGGTTAGACTGTGGCGTCTACACGTATCATTAGAGACAAAGCTCTTACAAAGCAAACTGTAGGAGACCATCCTACATTGCTGTCTGGAAGATTAGGATATTCCTTGGAAAGTCACTGAGGCCTGTCACTCAGGTGTCCTCAGCCTGAGAGACAGGCTTCAGTGTTGGACAGGGTCTTTTTTAAGGTCAAACTCACTGTAAGAAACAGAAATAGTGAACAAGGAGGAGAACTGACTCCTGCCACCTGTTCTCGTCCACGCTTCACAGTGGGTGGGCTGCTACCCCCGTGACAGCTGTCATTGGGCAAAACATGGCAGCAGAACACATACCATGAGGTATGTTGGTTCCTCAACATGTTTCTGTAAAGGGTAAGTCCATTTCTGAGCAGCAACTCAGTGTGTAGAACAATCTGTGTTTCACTGATGGGCTGCTCTAACATACCCAGAATGGTACCACAAGATTTGGTTTGTTCTCTGAGCAGTGGAGATTTTCACTTCTGCTGTGTCAGAGAGAAGAATCAGAATAGGAATTTAAGTAAAATTGGACAGAAGTTTGTAATTTGTACATGTTTCTAAATTTATTTTTGTGGATTCTCTTTTGCTAGATGCACAGTGTGGGTGTAAGTTGTGTCTTCTGCCTGTGAAGCTGTGAAATGATTCCCTTCCCCAACTGAAAAAGTGACACCATCACTGTGAAAAACACATACTTACATGATCTATTTTTCTGGTTTTTATTAACTCAACTTTGTCTCCTACAAATACGATTTGTCATTCACCAGAAGATTTGAAATGTAGACTTAAGTTACACATAGGTATAAAAAGCATAAAACAGCACACGGTACCACTGTTCAGACCAGAAAACATTGTGCTGTCCACAGATAAGAGCATTATTCAAGCTCAGCTCAGTTTTCTTCTGCCTCAGGGATTCGGTCTTCAAAGCTGCAGATGCTTCTGCTTCTTATCCCTCAGCAGCTGAAGCCCTGCTGGCTTTCTCCTGATGTTTCTCACCCATATCTGGAGCATGGACCGGGAAAACACAGGGCAATCCCATCGTGCTCCACCAGAGGTTGTAAAACCTTGGGCTCTTACTGGCTCTTCAGAAATGTTTTCCTCCTTCTCTTAATTATGTACATTATACGAAGGGATACAATTTTCGTCTTTGATTTAGACATATCTCTTGCCTCATACTTAAACAATAACTTGAAAAATATTTTACAAAGAAGAAGAACATTGTTCATCTGAATGTCATTCATTATTATATTGCTATATTTTATACCCTATTATTAATATATACAAAATTTCTTAATTGCCTTTTACAGATGCATGGAAGCATATAATATAACAGTTTTAAAGTATCCCATCTTTAGATTTTTTTTTCCTTGGCTCATGTCAATCTCTTTAATAAACTATGGTTGCTTGGAGAATATAGGAAGTATTTGGAATGTTGTTTAAAGTTTAATAATAACTGGTAGCATTGTCCATTTGCGGCCTGAATGGTTGGAACACCTGTCAGGGCGATCTGGTAGAGATAGCAGCATCATAAGACTTAAACAATCATGGAGGGCCACTAATGTGCAGTGTCAGCGGGTGCCAGGTCCTGTTCTTTGTTTGGGGCTTTCCTTTTCTTCGGCTGCGTTTTGTTGTTGTTGTTTTCCCTCTGTTCTCGGTTTTGTCTTCGGGCTGCTCGCCCTTTGCTTTCCTGTCTTGTCTCCTTGCTGTCGTCTTTGTTGGATTTTTTTCTTTTCTCCTCCCTATTTTTTTTCCCTGAAAGAAATGATGGCATATTAGAAGATTTGCTCAGACTATTGCAATTTCTGAGTCCCTCACTTTGCCATAACCTGTGAAACCAGCCCTGGATTAGCACCTCCCATTAGGAGCTGGACACTAGTATTAGTATTTGGAAATGTCCAATCACCACACCCACATCCCAGGGGATTCTTGATATTGCAACATGAATCCCATGGCAAAGTGTCTGCTCCAGCACAGGTGTTTGTGATGGTCTTCAGACTAAAATGTGTCTCAAATCACACTCTAGACCATTGTTACAAAATCAGGTATTCAACCACTTGATTGCTTTAAATAAGGTAAGATGTTGAGAAATTTGTTGCTGCTACAGACCTCTCCAATAAAGCGTCCTGTCCCCTTAGGAACACTAAAATTGTATATTGGCTGCAGAGATGATATAATAGTGAGTGCATTTACCCTTGCCTGTGAGGAAGAAATTCTTTATGCTGAGTGTGGTGCAGCACTGGAACAGGCTGCCCACAGAAGCTGTGGATACCTCATCACTGGAATTGTTCAAGGTCAGGCTGGATGGGGCTCTGACCAACCTGATCTAGTGAAAGATATCGCTACCCATAGCAGAGATGATCTTCAAAGATCCCTTCCAACCAAAACTTTTCTATGATTCTATGGTTTCATTTCTTCTATTAGCTTTAAAAACCAGTGCAGGAATGACATTGGCTTGCATTTGTAGATTTTTTGTCTGTATGAAACTACTGAGCTATGCAGCTGAAATTCACCTGTAGTTAGATGAAGCCCAATGGTATCTTCAAAGACAACCTCTCTGGAGATTTTCCTGATAGAATGTTGTACTGACCCGTATGCCTTCCTACATGGAGACATTTCTGGACAAGCATTAAAAAATATCTGGCTAAACCCTCTTTTATGATATCCCAATAATGATACTAGTGAAAGTAATCTATCCTTCTTTGTTACAGAGAGAATACTTTTTGGTTTTAATTTTTAACAGTGATAATCCAGGCTTTCCTACACTGGTGTAGGGGGAGTTACACAAACCTGGCAGTAGCTCTTGCTGTTGAGGGTGCTAAATTTTTATAAATTTTTCCCATTCCTGCCTCAAAACCAAAGACAGTGCTCACTGAGCTCTATGGGAGTATGTCACAAGGAGGGAGTAGGTGCAGGGGAAGTGGCTTTGTTCTGAGAGCAGATAACCATCCAAGGAGGTGCAGGGTGTAGGTCAGATAAAGGAAGAGAGATTCAGAGAAGGTGAAGAGAATGGAGAGAGCAAGGAGCAAGATCAAGATGTGAGAATATGCTGTATCTTCTTGTTATGTATCTCTATGGGAATATTTTACAGCTTCTCCATTCTTTGCCACCACTGCCTGGGATTGGAGAGCAAGGGAAGATTTAGATACACACATTAAGTCAAGTAGGGACCGATATCTGCCTTTATCATATGTTGTTTCTGAAACAGTAAAATTTTAAATGTAAAATGACACCTTAAATTTTCGGGAACCAGTCAGAGATTACCTGAATATACACACACATCCCTGCAGAATCCCTCTCTGTATTTGTAAATGCCATCTAAGATGCGCAGAGTTGAGCAGGAGAGACCTGAAAAACTGATGTGGGAGGCTCAGAAAGAGCTACCACCACTGGGAGAACTGGGAGACCTCCATGCAGAAGTAAGGCTGCATCTTACCCAGCTGTAATGCTGTCTCTTACTAATGGATAAATGACAGTATGGGATTTCATTCCAGTGGTTTGTAAATACTGTTGGCCCAAGATGAAATGTTATTTGAATGGAAACTGTCCAGACATTCAGTGTTTGACATTACTCACTTGGTGATTAGCCAAAATCATTCAGCTGTGACTTCCCAGCCACAGTTCTTTAAGTATGTTGGAATGACATGTAATGGTTTCCCATTCAGTCATGGGCCAGGATATATGTATTTATATGTGTGTGGATATACTAAGAATAAGATATCTTTGTCTAGCTAGAGACTTATCTAGGCATGGCTTTACTGTTTCTGTTTTAATCAGACTGGTATCTTTACAAATGACAAGGAAAACAGATCTCTGGAGAATACTTAAAACTGAGTCCTAATTCTCTCTGAGTGAGGATAGCTAGTTTGGAGTCCTCTGTGCAGTTTTGTACACGATTTAATGTTACCACCTCCATTCTGCTGCCATTTGTGAAAAGATCTGGCCTCTAGACCTGTACTGTTATGGTAAAACAATATAGCATAGAAGGGTCATCTTTGCTGGTTCTTTAGTTCCTTTCACTACTATTTTTAAAAATGGGAATTTTTATATGACATTGTAATATAGTCAGTCCGTGTTTCAGTTTAGACCCAAGGGACGATTCTACCAGCAGTTCTCTGCTAGCACTGGGATATAGCTGAAGCCCCATTCTTGTGTACATCAGCCTCCTTTTTCATACCCCTTCTCACTTCTTCCCAGAGATTTATTCCTGAATATTTTTTCTTCTTTCTTCTACTTGATGAAATTCACTTTATAGCAGCACATTGAACAACTGGGTACCAGCTATTGTGGAAATTCATTGGAAATTTGGCATTTGGCTATCTATGAAATGAAAAGTGCAAAAACTACATTATGTTCACAAGTTCGTCTCTGAATAAGAGATAAGGCCTTTCAGTACTTAAAGAGAGCTTATAAAAAATATGAAAAACGATTCTTTATATGGACAGATAGTGATGGGACAAGGTGGAGAGGTTTTAAACTAAAAATTAAAATATTTAGATTAGATGTTAAGAGGAAATTCTTTATTATGAGGGCAGCAAGACACTGAACAAAGTTGTCCAGAGAAGCTGTGGATGGCCCATCCCTGGAAGTGTTTGTTTGGATGGGGCTTGGAGCAACCTGGTCTTGTGGAAGGTGTTCCTGCCCACAGCAGGGATGCTGGATGACGTTTAAGGCCCCTTCCAACCCAAACCATGGCATATTTCTATGACCTAGTTTGCCTTTGAAGAAGATGACAAGGCAAGGCCATCATTAAAACTGGAATTCAGCAAAGAAGTAAACGATGCAATAACATGCCCTAGAGGAATATATTCTCCTGGAATTTCAATTTCATTTACGAAGAATGTTCTTGTTAGAAAGTTCTCCCGGGCTGAAGCCTGTAACATTTTATGCGCGTGTGATGGCGACGTGTCTGTCCCTCGGTGCCCGTTTCCCAGGCTGTGCTGCAGTGCCGGTGCCGCCCGCGCGGGGGCGTCGCGGTTCCGCGCCAGGCGGGGAGCGGGGCGGGGGCGGCTCCCGCAGCCGCAGGTTCCCTTCCCGTCCCCTCCGGTCGTGTCCTAAAGCTCCCGCCCGTTCCCTTCCTGCCGCTCTACCCTCCGTCTTTGCTGTATTTTGCCTGCGGGTGAACTTTCCCGTTGGGTCACGGAATTCTTACTGGCATGCACTAACGTTACTAACGTTTATTTCTTCTTATAGATTCAATAGAACCGTTTAAAAAAAATAGGATAAGTATTTTAGACAGGAGATGAAACATTTTCTCATAGAGTGTTTTGCTTATGAAGAGAATATATGTATCAGAGAAGTATTCATGAGAATCTAATCTCTGATATTATATATTACAATTATTGGATTACAAATGTGTAATACTTGCAATATATATTACAATAAAGTAATTAATTGGTGTTAAAGTAGCTTTTATGTTGGAACTAAACCTTTGTACAGACAACTGTACTGGAAGAATTGATTTTTAGGCACTGTGAGTTTTCTAGTACGCAGGAGATACCTTGTTGCTTCTAATAATAGCAAATTCCTATATTGATGAAAATCTGGAGACTTGCTATAATTTTAAGAAGTGCAGTGGTTCAAATTAAATGCAGGCATGAAATTAGTTTGGATAATAATATAATTACATGTCTAATCAGATTCAAGGTGCTGAGTTCTTTTTAATATATTTTATAGCCCCAGATCAAAGAAATTCCTATGTCTGTATTTATGCAATTCATGTCCAAATATATCTATTTAAACAAGCCAGGGTATTTCAGAGAAGCCTTTGCATTATCTCATCAGATGAGGTACTTCCACTAGATCTATAGCTGTATTTTATGAATTAGCAGGAGGAAGCATTGGCCGTGGCTTGGGAGACCTTGGTATTCAAAAGCACTATATGACAGACAGTTACTTAGAAAATCATGGCTGACATAGATTAACTACCACAGGTGACTGATTTCTTGTGCTTTAAGCACTGTCACTTAGTCCCACCTATTATATTCAGCTGTAATTATTACAGCGGACTTGGGTGCTGAAATCCCAAAACACCATAGGAAAACATAAAATCTGATTGGGCAAACTGGGCAAACTTTGATGGGGGGGAAGTAGCACAGGGTAAGCCTCATGGAAATCCCACAGGGATGAGAATCTGGCATCAGATGTTTGTGATGATTGTATTTCTTTCATCACTCCCAAGAAGACATTTACCATGGGAGAGCAAAAGGAGTCATGGAACTTGTCCTGTCAGGATTGCAGGCACTGATGTAACAGGCCCCTCTCTGGAAGGGTCCCACTGCTTCTACTGTGACTGTCACCACGGACCACAAATCCTCCCCACTACACTGTAATAAGCTGAAGAGCTGCAATAAAAGACCACAAGCCACTGCTGTAATATGCCACAGTGTTCTTTCACACCCCTCGCAGCCTTGTCTGACCTCTTGGCACTTTCCTGACTACTGGATCTCTGTCAACATTGATGCCTCAGTACCAGTGCCCCAGTTCCTCTGTACCCCATGAGGTACAGGGACAAAACCTAAAGGTTAAGTTCCACGACACTGTGTTGCTCTCCTTCCCACCTGTCCACACCCTTCTCAGAGGCATTTTTAGTCCTCTTAGACTAAAAGTCTGTCACACATTCCTCATGACGTGGCCTGAACAACAGCATGATGCAAAGAAACCATGCTGAGCAAAGAAACCAGGAAGAGGAGCATGCCCCAGGCTCTGAACTCCCTTACTCTAGCTCTGTCAACAATACAGTCATGCCATATTATGCAAATAAGCAGAACATTCTCATTTTCAAGAAAAGTGACACATTTTTTCTGCAACATAGCCTGTAGCATGTACTTGCAGTACTTGCCAAGATAACAATCCTCCAAACCCCCAGCTGCCCAGTGATGCAATGGACTTTCTCCTTTTATTCCCAAGCCACAAGTGGCTGATTCATCTGGTATGAGTTTTTGAAGTTTAAACAGCATAAGTGCATGTCCTTTTTTCACAGCAGTCTTCTTTTTTTTCCCCTTAGCTTTCATCTTGTGGCCCTATTTTATAATCACTAGATTTCCGGGTAGAGCAGAGTGTGAGGGTCAACAACTTCAGAACAATCTAGATGCTACACGACTTAGTGCATTTCCTGACATGCCTTACTGCTGAAGATGTTCCAAATGCTGAAGAGAATGTAGGTAAAAATTTGAACAGAGCTAAGGTCCAAAGCCATTCAAGGAGCAAGTAACTTGGCCAAACCTGTTCTCCTGCTGTTGAGATGCATGATGACAGCCTACCTGATTTCCATACCAGTCCAGATGGTTACAGATCTTAAGGCACATGTCATATCCATAGTTCTATGTGGTGATTTTAGATAAATCCAAGATACCTGGACAAACCCAAAAAGTGGTCCCATGGGAATCTAATGAGCTTAAACAAGACCAAGTACAAGATGCTGCACCTGGGTCAGGACAACTCACAGAGTCAGTACAGGTTGGAGTGTGAAGAGATGGAGAGCAGCCCTGCCGAGAATGACTTCAGGGTTGTCTTGGGTTTTGTAAACAAAAAAAAAAGTTTATTCTATTCCATCTGTTGAACCCTCTGTTGGGGAGAATTTTCTTTATCTGTTGTAACTCCAGAAGGGAGGGGGTAACTGCCTTCTCTGATAACAAGCCAGCTGTTGAACACCCCAGCTGGGGTGTTGTTTCTTATCTCTGTTCACTCTTCCACTACCCCCATGGAAATATCTTCTGTTAATGGACCATTAAAGCTCACCAATGACATGACACATTACATCATCCTATTGTGAGATGCTCCACCCAGGGAGGAGGAGGCAAACCATTTTCACCCAGACAAAAAGGAACCACAAGTGTCAACAGACATCCTGTGTTCCCATGGGACTCCCAAAGGAAGACCCATCTCTCTACCCCTTGGCTCCACAGGATCATCCCTGCTTCCAACAGGACCACATCTGCCACTCCAGGAGGGCTTACTTTTGGACTGTTTCCAACACCCTGACCAACAGGGCATCAGGTTGTATTTCTGACTCTGTCAGGGTTTTCTAGGATTTCTTGTTTGTCTGTTTGCTTATGCTTTTGTACTACAAATACAATACTGTATTTTTAATATCCCTAGTAAAGAACTGCCATACCTATTCCCAAAATCTTTGCCTGACAGCCTTTTAATTGCAAATTTATAATAATTTGGAAAGGGGGACAGGGGGCTCTTACATTCCAAGGGATACTCCAATCTTCCCTGGCAGATACCTGTCTATCTAAACCAAGACAGGGGTGCTGATGGATGAGGCTGGACATGACCCAGAAATGTGCTTCTACAGCTCAGAAAGCCAATGATGTCATGGATTGAATCCAAAGCAATGTGGCCAGCAGTGATTCTGCCCCTCCTCTCTTGTAAGACCCTATCTGGAACACTGCCTCCACGTCTGGGCTCTCAGGCACAGGAAGGACACTGGCTTTTTGGAGCAAGCCCAGGGGAGGGACACTAGGCTGATTAGAGGGATGGAGCCCCTCTCCTATGAGGAAAGACGGTGAATTGGGATTGTTCAGCCTGGAACAGAGATGGCTTTGGTGTGACCTAATTGTGGCCTTACAGTACTTAGAGGGAGCCTACAAGAAAAATGGAAAGGGGATTTTGACAAAGTCAGGTAGTGACACGACAAGGAAGAATGTCTTTAAAATGAAAGAGAGTAGGTTTAGATGAGTTCTTAGAAAGAAATTCTAGAACAGGTTGCCCATAGAAGCTGTAACTGCCACATTCCTGGAAATGTTCAAGAACATGTTGGATAGAGCTTCAAAAAACTTGGTCTAGCAAAAGGTGTCCCCACCTATGGCAGTGGGTTGGAATTAGATGATCTTTAAGGCCCATTCTAATCAAACCCATCCTGTGATTCTATGATGATGCTATACCTCAAAAGCTATTGATACTTATGGTTGAGCAACTGTATTATGGGACTCGGTGACTAACTTGTACTTACGTGTCCTATCTCCTCTTAAGAGTGGAAATACTTCTCCAGATGTAGACTTTAGATGTCTTTGTATGAGGATCCTTAAGGTTCATTTGCCTCTGAAAATAGCATCTGGACTACTAGATTGCATTCACTTGAAAAATGTTCTTATTTACATTGTATGTGCTAGCTTGTGCTTGCAAGAACAGTGCTGAAAGAGGCATATTAGCAGGAATGAGAATGTTGTTTCCAAATACAGAAATAGCTCTGGCCTGCACCAGAGTGGCTTGCATAAAGCAAGCAGAGATGAATGGGAGGAGGCTGACCAGATTAGTTATGCCAAGACAGGAGATGTCGGGTTTTTCAGTGCTGTAGGAGATAAGAAGAAAGTTCTATCCTGTTAGGTGTATGGGAAGTCAGGAGATACAATTTCCTCTGTGGATGGTTGGGAAATGACACTTAAACACTCATGAGCTCGTAAGCAAGGCTTGTGGAAAGTCCCTGGCTTGTGATGACCTCTTGCAATAGAAACTGGTTGGACGTGCCTTTCTTGTGCCATAGAAAAGATATTGCCAGTACCTGAAAATAGAATATCCTTCAGTCAAAGAAGCAGCCAGAGAAGGAGGGTTCCTATAATGAGTTGTGTTTGCTGTTTGTGGAGACATTTACTGCTGCCTCTTCAAACAAGCACTTGTGTGGATTTATTCCCTTCATGCTTGTCTGTTGGGACTAAGGGAATTTGTTAGCAGCCTTGTTTTAATCAGAACTAATGTGCTAACAACACCAATTTTGTAATTACATTACGGTTTTCATCTTGTAAAGTCTGAACACAGTTTCCAAAGACAGGAAAGTGATGGCAGTTTAGGAGACCAGAAAATCGCTCCCCTTTCCTTAGGACAGGAAGTGACATAGACCATGCTGGTATTTAGGAAACTGGCATTTTCTTCCTTCGAGACTTTTAATGGTGACTTCTGAATGAGACTGGGTTTTTGCGATTCTTCTAAAAGAGGCTAAAAGGTCTATGAGTGTCCAAATCCACTTGATAGGCCTCTCTTAAGAACTGGGAGAATCAGGAACCAATACAAAGATTTGGAATAATAGTGATTGGTACCAAAAGCCCTTACCCTGTTGTTAGAGCATCAGAATACTGGGAGAAACTCTCTAATAGCTTGTTTTCTTTCAGTCACCAATAATCTAAGCCCTCCCATTACCTCGGATTGAGGTCATAAATATAGTCCTTTGTAGAGACTTACTTCAGCTGGTGCAGGCTTTTGAAGAAATCAGAAATAAAAGTGTAATGCTGCATTATGTCAGAGCTGCATGTTTAGTCTGCCTCTCTAGAAATAATCAAGAAAAGTTATACATGATAAGAGACAGATGCTAGTGCCTCGAGCAGACATTTCAACTCTTTCTAGTAGAATAGTAAAATGGAGAAAACCCCCAAATGAACTTGTTTCTTTAGTGCTCAAATTTGTGTTCAGTGTGCTTGAAGGGAGGGACAAGTAAGGGATAAGTAAAGCCAGTTGGCTTTACTTAAACTGGTTGCCTCAATGGAACTTGGTAATTCAGATGATACTTATATGACCCCAATGTCTGGGTGCATCCCGAGGAATGCCTTTTTCCATTATCAGTCATGGCTCAGAGCTAAGCTATATTGGTAACTGAGTACAGATCCTGGAGGCATTTTGCAAGTGCTGACTCCAACACTTGGATCAGGCCAGCAGTTCCTGCCCTGGTACTACACACCAGGACCAGGGAGCCTGGGCATCTTCCACCATTTCATTTGCTGGTATAGGTGCACCTATATCCTCCTCCTGGAGTCCCCTCCTTACATTTTCTTAAGTTTTCTGATATGCCAGGAAGATAAAAGAACACGAGGAGTCAACAGGATGCACCTCTGGCCCCTCTCGGCACGGTTCACTTGTCCCCTCCACTCTGAGCATCGTTTGTTTGCGTTTCTGCTTGGGGTGACACCTGTGCTGACAGGTAGACAGGAGTCCCTGTGCACCCCAGGCCAGCTGGACAGCTGGATCAGCCTGTCAGCAGCAGGTAACATACAGGGGGACAGCAGCTCCTGATGGATCCTCTCAGCAAAACCATCAGCACAGCAGCAGGATGTTATTGCCTAAATTCATCAGAGGCCTGATTCTGACCTCTGTGCTGTACTTGCTCAAACACATGGAGATCACCAAGATTGGTGTTTGGTGTAATTGAAGGGAGAATTGCTTTCAAGGATACTTTTCAAATCAAGGTGTTGAAAATTGACTGTCTCTTTCTGTTTTGTGTTTCCAATGTGTGTGTACTATTTCAGCTGGCCAAAACATTGATCCTCCCCTCTCTAAGCAGTGTCAATATTTCCAAATACATTTTCACATTGATTAAAATGACAGGTCAGGGTTTTAAATTTCATATGGATCAGAGACTCCAAAAGTTCCCTCTCTAAAGGGTGACATGAGATTTAACTTTGGCAATTTCCATATGTTTCTGAAGGATTTTTCTCACCTACTGAGAAAATACCTGGCATTTTACTGGGTGGAGAGAAGCTTATGGAAAAGGACATTGGGATCAGAGAGACTTGTGGGCTGCCTCTGAAAAAGGCTCAGGGAATTCATATGCCAAAAGGATTCAGAATTTAGCCCAAGGAAGCTTGGGAATCTTGGACCAAGTTGCCAAAGGGATCTCAGGTTTTCAAGCTGTTGAGTCTGTCAGCTTGCCAGGACAGTTGCCAGAGGCCAACCCAATGGACAAGCTGGAAGGATACTAGGCAGATACCTAACACAAAGGCAAGGTTGTTTCAAAAACCTGCCTACTTGTGACTGGGACTTCATTGAAATCAGCAAGTTTCTCAGAAATATGATGACTTTGGTAATCTGGTATTTTCCATTTTTTTTTTTGAAAATCAGCGCCTATAAAATATTAAAAAAATATTTCTAAGTAGGAGTCATGGTGGATATGCAGAAAAGGAATGCAAATATTTTAACATTGCCCGTAAGTCTTCAATTTAACATGAATCACAGATAGGAATTGTCCATGTGATTTTTATCCAGGCTGTCTTGCCTTCTTTTATTTTTTTTTTCTTCCCCAAGAATGTGATAAGTTTATTCTTTTTAAATCCCTCTGAGGATGAATTGTGCATTTAGAGCTTTTTGTAGTAACACAGCTTTGCACACTGAAGTGAGCAGCCAACATTATGAGTAGCTGGAAGTGGAATGTGAAGAATGATTTTGCCATGTGACAGTGCATCACCGGAGCCCACTTCACTTAGGATACTGCACAAACTGACTTCCATGCTCTTGAGATGGATGGCCCAAAGGCTGGAGGAGATGCAGCCCCCACTGAGATGAGAACAAAGCCTCTCATGACAGGGCACCCACCCCCAAATGCTAAGGAAGATCTGCAACCCCTGATCCATCTCCACCAGGAGGTCGGTCCTATGTCCTGTCTCACACAGATCCTGCCAGCACTGCACAATGGGGATTTGGCACGACTTGCATGTTTTATTTTTCTGCTTGGCTGGTGCCTTAAGAGTGTTACAGCAGTGCTGGTAAAATGGTAACACCCCTAGGTGTTCCTGTGGTGTGTGCAGCCCATACAGCAGGGCTGGTTACAGGAGCTGAATGGTTGAAATCCAAGAAAGGTTCTAAAGAACGTGATGCAATACTTCAGCAAGTGGTATTTTCAGTACAATGATGTAGTGCAACAAGCCAGGATCCTCTCTAGCCTCTCTGGGAAAAATTGGGACTATGGGGATCAGCAGCCTCTCTCTCCAGTTGTCTCCTACCTCCAGCTGAAGAAACCCACTGTACACTAGTTACCAAATATATTCATGAATCTCTTTCAAACTGAGTAACAAATCATTTCCTTGCCTTCTCCAAGAACATCTGCTTTAGCCAAAAGCAGAAACTGCTCACTATTTCTACTGATTTGAGCACCACCTGCTTTTGTTAGCAACTCCTTTACACTCTTTTAGAAGACCTGAGACCAACCATGTAGCCACTAAACCAAATAATATTTGCAAAGGCCTGGAATGACCTACTCAGAAACAGTTTACAGACAGTGCAATACAGAAGTGTAGAAATCTCAGGGGCAAGAAAACAGTAAATAGTTGGTGCATACATACTGTAGCAAGATACTATAAGGAGCAGGATGCTTTGTCCAAGGGATTCAGAACAAATAGACTCTTACTCCAACCTCAATCAGAAGTTACTTAAAATTGTTCTTGTACTTTTGAAAATGTTACCCAAGATGCCTCTATGTCCAGGAAGTTAATTTATGTGCTGTGAGAGTTTCTTTCAGATAGAAACCAGAGATTCCATCAGCCTTTAGCATTCACAGGTATTCACAGAGACAGGATTCTTCCATCTCCATGTTACATCTTCCATTGTGTCACATTTAAACTTGAAAGATTTATGCATCATAGATTTAGTTTAATTTAAGACCAGTGTGGGAAAAAAATCCAGCAACAAAAAATGTACTGTGTCTGGGAATGCAATCCTTTGTCTCAGTGACAAAGATTTTTTTCTTTATAATACCATCTTTATATGACTTCCTCAGGTTACACAATTGTAAAATAAGAGTTCCTTAATTTTGATTGGGTAGATATGGACTCTTATGGATGAAACCTGCTACTGCTGCTAATCAGAGCTGCTGAAGTGCACAGAGAGTCCTCCTTACTTCAATTAATGTTTTGAAGAACCAAACGTCATACTTCAAATAGAGAGCTCGGGATTCTTTTTTATAGAATTATTGTTTCCATGCTCATGCCTAAAGGTAGTAGAGACTGGATCACCCACTGGCATTCCCCACCACCACCCCACATCTGTACAAGAAATAAAGTCAGTTCCTCTGGATTTAAACTAAATCCTTCTGGTTTAGCAATGCACATTTCTGCTTAGGCAATAAACATCTGTCATCTGTCATTCATTAATATTAATTATAAATGGTCACTAGCTCATGGGATCCAAGTCCACCAGCTGAGATTTTTCCAACTTTGACCTTGTTAGGGTTTGTATAAAAAGTGTTCAGAAGAGTTCTTCGAAGCTCGAAGACAGCAATAAGTGCAATTTGCAGAGTACAGCGTTTAGATTATGCACTTAGAAAAAGGGCAGTCACAAGGGGTGACGGGGAGTGGGGGAGGGAGGGGAGGAGGGAATACAGAGCCTGAAATGGAGCTCCTGTAAATGCTTAAGTTTTAGACCTTTCTGCAGGCTAATGACAGGGAGAGGCATTGTCCATAATGAAACCAGCCCATCCATTAAACATTACTGTAAATGAAAGGTTGCATGAATTAAAGGTTGTTCATCTCATGTTTCAGGAATGTAGCTGTGTTTCATGTCTGAAGCCTGTTTTCCTTTTAAATGGAGCTCTTCAGATGACAAATGAGAGAGAATTTCAGAAAGCAAATGGGCAGAAGTAAATACATGCTCAAGAACAAAGCAGAGACATAACTGTAGCTGTAAATCTTTACACTAGGGCTACTGTTTGCTAGAGATATTGGGGAGGATTAGATTAGAATTGAGAAATTTCATTACTGGGTCATTTTGCTTGTAAAACCAAACAACAATAGAAAATCCCCACAGTTAATTGTCAAATTCTGACCTTACTGTCAGCTGTATATGTTTCACTCATGGAACACCAGTTAATTCTGCTACCATTTTGAATTTCAAGGAACTAAAATTAGAAAATTTAGAAAATGCTTTCCCTGACTTTTGCATGACCACCACATTTTTAAATGAAGAATGTTGGGTTTTTTTCTTCCTTTTTTTTTTTTTTTCACTGCAAAATTGTTTCAACAATTTCTGTTTCAACAGAAATGATTGAAAAAGAATTGAAAATATATAAATTGAAAAATAATATTTGTTTGCATCTGTCCTTATTTTATTTTTTTTTCCAGGCCTAATCATACAGCAGCATGCCGCCCATGGACTACATCTGCATCTGTTCTTAAAATAGACACATTTTCATTGGCAGAGAGATGCTACCTTCTATCTCTGGTAAATTAGCAAGAAAATCCAGCCCTCTACTCTTCCTGTAACAATTATTCAAAGCTGGTAAATGCAAAGAGAAACATGAACAGATACCTCTGCAATGCAAATGACTGAACTGGATAAAAAGAGTGAAAAGTTGATTTCAGTTTTTTCGCTCAGGCCCAAATAAAAATCTGAGCTTGGTAGATGACAGCAGGAGGCCTTATACTGATGTCAGTGGACAAAGATACTTGGATTTATGCTCTGTAAATGGGCAGTATGCTGTCTTTTTGTGGGAGTTTTGCAGAAGGCAGCAGGCAAGAAAAAGTTTTGTGGAATTTTTGTAGCTATTTTATAAATGCTTATCAAAGAATTATCTAGTCTGTTACTTTTCTCTGAATCTGTGCTACTATACTCAGGCTGGCTCTGATGATTGTTTGTCTAACTTCCTTAAAAATCTTCCATAGAGGTTCCCACAACCTCTCTCTCGATCTTTAGGATCTCTGAGAATAACACTGCATGTTATCATCTCGTTGGGAATGTTCTGAAGCTTCCTTGGACCTTTATAACACGAGGTTATGGCAGCAAGTGCTTAACTTCATAACTTCTTAACTTCATAACTTAACTTCATACCCTTTTCAAAGTTACGAAGGTGAAAGAGAGCTGGGAGGTGGCAGCTGAAGCTGACCAAGGGCTACATCAGGTGTCAGAGCTGGCAGGGAGAGTGAGCTGAGAAGCGACAATGAGACTGGAGATGCAGAGACCTGGGTGGGGAAAAACAAACAGAGCTGCCTGGGTGGGGAAGAACAGGCAAATATCCAGAGAGATGAGGAGAAACAGCGGCCAAAAATTGCTCCTTTGTTTTCACTTTGTTACAAAGGAATGCTGAAAATCCCTGCTTTATGGTTAGATCCACAGCACTCTAAAATCAATGGGATTTCAGTGGGTCTTGGATCAGGCCCTTTAAAATAAGGGCAGCTGTAGAACAATAATGAATGAGTGCCATGCTGCCCATGACTGCAGCGTTATAACAGCATTGCTATACATGGAAGTGTTCCATAGCCCAGGATTTAGCTGATTAAACAATGCTGGATGTGTCGCCATTAGACTTGAAACATCCACAGCCTGATTTACTCTCTAGCTCACATACCCCAAATGTTTTGCATTCTTGGACTAAATTTGATAGATGCGCTATCAAACTTCCCTCTTGCGTTTGTTCCTCTTTCCAGGACACTCAGGTCAAAATAGTGAGGGGTTTAGGTCTCCAGGTGGTGAGAGCCAGGTGGGCCCTGCTCCCAGCAACCACGTCCCTTCACATTTACTTTGTAGCAATATTGTCCAAAAGTGTGAAAACAGCTTGATGTACTGTCTGCTGAAGTATCAATTAAAATAAGTTGTCACAGTATCCCACTGTGGCACAATCCTTGAAGAGCCTCATTTCCTCTTCCAGCAGTGACAAACGTGTCCCTTCCTCAGAATGAGCTCCTTACATCACTGGGAGTTAGGGGAAGGACTTTAAAAGCATTGACTGTGAGTTGTGATAGAATACCAATGTGGGGAGAAAGCTGGGTGTGTGAGGATGATCTGGCAGAGGAAGGAAGGGGTGAGGCATAGGGGAGAACCACACACTGCTCTTTTGCACATGGTCTCTGCCCTGTGGCACTGAGGGGGGAGAGCAGTCACAGTTTCCTTTGCGCCTCTCCCTGAAACAATGGAAAGTCCCTGAAGGTGAAGGTGCCATGGATAAGTTGTGCCACAGCTGTTCCCAGCTGTGCCAGGAGGAAGGTCAGAGACGAGGCAGACTCCTGCATGCCTGCATAACCTAGCTGGGAGTTTGTTTAAGGACTCTGTTTGCTCTTCCCTCTTCCCCAGTCTTATCTGCTATGGAGGGAATAGCCTCAGCTGGTTTGGGGGCAAACCAGAAGGTGGACCTGCACTTTGTGGGCAAGGAACAGACCTCTGCCTTCTTTTCTTTTGCAGAATAGACACATGTGGATTTCACTTTCTGGAGCTGGAGCTTTCAATTCTAAACATTTTTATTCAAGAGAGAAGAGTTTAAGCAGGTGGTGGAAATTTAGTGCTGAATGGATACCTGATGGATACTTTGGAAGGGGGAGGAAGAAGGGTTCTTGAGGGGCTTGTATTCCCTTTATCTTTTCCTACAAAGCTCAGGCATCTAAAATATAGTCAGCTAGCCAATTCTGGAGCACAAGGAGGCACCAAAAGGGAAGATCAGAAGAGAAAAAGAGCTGATTTCTATCCCTTATTTGGTTTAGTGATCTGCGGAGGACAGCTCTCACATTGTTCACATTTTAATAAAAGAATGCAATCAGCTTTTTTTCTCATTCACTTCCCTTACAAGAACAATTGACCACATACTTCTGTCTCAGCTTTGACACTATTCCTGTTAATATGAGGTTGATGCTTTTTATCATCAGCATGCATGGCCAGCACATTTTTGTAGCATGCTCCAGAGGACCTCAGGGCATCTGAGTCACCTCCCCACTGCTCCCAGGCTCCCCAGGACAGGGAGGAGACAGAAGGTGGCAAGAGAGGAGCTGGCAGCAAAGGAAAGGAGAATATTTTCCTAGGAGCACAGACAGTGTCAGCCCAGCACCCTGCAGGGCTTAAACTGATTTTGATATCTGAGGGCACAGCCATTTTCACCTGACTATTCATCAAGATGCATATTATTCAGAGATCACAACCTTGGCATGGTGCATGTATACAGAGGGTGTGCATTCATGTGTAGTACCCTATGCACAGAGGCACACATCATGGATGTACTACCTGATGTGTGTCTGTCAGAACTGGGAGGTTTGATGAGAATTTAATGTTTTCAGTAGCACAAACAAAATAACTTCTAGTGAAATGAAACATCATTAGTAATTAGTTCAGATACTAATGTCTCTGTTTGCAGGTAGTAATTTAGTAAAACTTTCAACACTGCCTATGAACAAATCTTGAAAATGCTACAAGGTTAAAAATAGCTTTTTCCAGCCTTTTCAGCCCTTGATTTCTAGTCAGTACATCCTCTACTGTTAGCTATTTTGGATTCACAAATCATTTTGACTCATTTTGGCCTTATTTTTGCCTCTTAAGCCTGTTCACCCAGCTCTCTTCCCTAGGTTGTGCCCCTTTTTGCCGACCCGTGGCAGTGGCAGCCGGGTGCTGACAGTGCTCTGCCTCGCTTGGGGTATCCCCAGGATGCCATTTCCCTTCGTGTTGCAGCTAGTGGATTCCCGGTCTCAGCCGCCCTACTATTGGAGGCTGGAAATGTGTTAAAGTTAAAGAGTCAAAACCCTTGCAAGGAAAGGAAATGAGAAGCCCTCTTGGCAGCAACAAACGGAAAATAAACAACCAAACTCTTCACAAGACAGATTCCTCAATTATAGTAACGCAGGCTTGCAAAGGCCAGAGCTAGGACCCACTGGCATATGCAATATGTAAACACAGGGATGCAGTAATTAGCTTCGCGTTCATTTTGAGGTTTCAAAAGTCCTGTGACCTGCCATGGAGTAAGGTCATTAACCATAACCACACTAGTGACCTTCACACAGGACACCCCATCTCTCACAGTTACACGAGAGAACTGTGTACTGGGATTTCTCCCTGGCTCACATGCTCCACCCCTCTTGTTTTAAATGACGCTGAGCTATATATGAGTGAGAGGCTGTGACTTGTGGAATGGGCTGTGGAAGGAATATCTTATTTTCCCACACAGCCATGCTTAGGACTTAAATATGATTAAGTAAAAGTCGTCAATTCCAGAAATATCTAAAATTGTCATCCAATTTTTTTTAATTTTTTTTTTTTTTAATCAAAGGCCTTCACTGCCTTGGGAAGAGATTTTTATCTTTGGAGTATGGAGTGTATAGGGACAGACTATTCATTTGAATAAGAAGAGGTACAGCCATTACTACACATTTATCAACACAACAAAACGCTGCTCTAACCTGATTTTGCCAAGACTAGGTAAAATTAGTATTGGACATGAGTATTTTTCAAATCCAATTTTTGTTTTCCTGTGGTTCCCCTGAAATACACTTGTCCCACTTGGAGTCCCTCCTCACACCACAGCCAATTGAAGTCTTCTTGAGACATGATCTGGTTAATATGTTTGGAAGTATTATGTGGACATATAAGAGGTGGAAGAACAAATAAACAACAGAAATGAGCTGAGTCTCAGTTCTCTAGGCTATTTAATGGAATCTGCAGTTTTATATTCACACATATCCCATACAGTACAAAAGTTATTAATTTAATTTATTTACCCAAAATTTATACACTTCCTCATTAAAATTCCTTAGCAACAAATCCTGTTCCCTTAGTTCCCTTCTGTTCACCAGTCTGCATCTAGAATGCAGCTCCTCGTCTCAAAGACATTTCTCTCTCTCTTATTCCTGCTGTAAACTTAAAAAAATTCATAGCATAGTGTCTCTATTCTCCTTAGAGCTTAAACCATTAACTGGCAAGATACCTCACCTCCACAGGGTGGTAATCTTTTGAATTTTGACTAAAATTATCCTCTTCCTCTCATAACAGTATCCTGCTTTCAGACTGTACAAGGTGACAATTGCTACATTCCACAGTGAAAAAGAAACATGTATTTATTCTACGTTCACCCACCCATGTCTTCATGTCTAATGCTTGAAATTTTGCCTGTCAGGAACAGGAGCTTTCTTTGGTCAGTATTTGCACAGAATGAGACACAGTTAAATTGATAGTGCTTCTGTCCTCTGAACATCTAAACACCACCAGCATGCAAAACTTCAATATAAGAATGAGAAACAATTGAAATGTACTTATTTGCTTACAATAATGCAGCTGTGTAACAATAGTCATTGATCTATTGGCTTGCGTAATACCCAGATTTCTAAGGTGTCTTCCTTGTTCATAACTAATACTAATTTTGGTGAGTGCTTTTATTCTCTTCAAACTGATCAAAACAGATTCTTTGAAAGGGCTTGAAATTGTCTGATCTCTGGGGGGGGTTAGTTGGGACTCAACAGAAAGTCATATGGTGAATATTCTCTTCTTGGCAGAATTAGTCATGAAAACATGCAATTCTTTCCCCACAAATCCTTTTGTATGCAGCATATTGGAATTTCAGAGTATTTGTCTTTCGTCCAGTAAAAGTCAATCTCATACATTTGCAGACAGCAGTCTGCAGGGACTTGTATTAAGCCAGAGCACATTTATTGAGGCAAAGAAATAATACTGATGGATAATTTGCAGTGTCTGAGGAGCTCTGAAAGTTTTGCTTTTCCAGTATCTCTATTTGCCATTTGCCATTAACAGACATGGCTACAGGAAACGTGTCTCAATTTTTATATGTCAGTGAAGGATAGGAGCCAAGAACGTGTTAAGTGTGAGAAGGTACAAGTTACAGCACACTGCACCGAGTGAACAAAACAAAAAGTGTGAGGGAAAGAAAGGAAGAAGAAAAACCTAGAACTTAATATCATATTGTCATGCAGACTAAAAAGAACACAACCATCATGGGATTAAAAAAGGAGAATGATGAAATAAATTACAGTGAGGTTTGGATGGGACTGAACTACAAAAGGAGCATGTGAAACACGTGGGAATTGCCATGTCAGATCACACTGGAATCAACTAATTTAGGGCTAGAATAAGTGAAACGAACCTTTTAGGGCTAATTGAGCTATTTGTATCCTCATTATTCCCATTTGTTTGTGTCCATTCTGAAAATATTAGCATCTTCTCACAGTAGAACATCATTGCATAGCCAGTGAGGGGAAAAAAAGGGTTGCAAGACATCTCATCAGCTTCAATGACACACCAGCAGATGGAAACAAGAAAAGAATCCCTCTTCATCTGCTTTATCTCGTTTTGCGTAGTTGTTCCAGAGACATGTCCTTGCTGCTGTGCGATAGCAGCGCCTTCCCTGAGTAACATCCTGTCGCTGACCTCAACATCTCCAGCAAAGTCATTGAGGCATCTGTGACGAGCACACCCCGTCATCATGTAGCCTTTGCTCTACATCCCTCAGCCACAGACATCTGTCCAACATGGAAACAGCTGAGAGTGACCGAGCTGACCCGCTCTCCATGGTCATGGAGAAAAGATTAGCACTGCTGGTCACTGCTGGGTTGCAGCAACATTTCAAAAGCCAATGCCATGGAAGTTCAACTCTAAAGCAATGCCTGAGTGGCCACAGGGAGTTGTACAATACAAAAGACCTATTTCAATATTTCTCAACAGTAAATACAAACTTACTGACTTTTCCTTTCCTTTCAAGTGTTTCTGTTGTCACCTCCTTCTGCACTCACTGACAGGGCACAGCTAGCCTTAAGAACAGAGCCTGGCTTGCTTTCTTGGGCAATTATTCTATTGTTCAAAGGGGAATAGAAGTTTCTTTTTGTGTAATAAGGGACAGTAGCAGTAGGGAAGAGATGTTGCCTTGAGATTAAGCTGGAAAGCTTTGTTTCCCCATTTCAGCAGGAATAGAAGGAAAACTTATAGCTTAATTCTTACCTTCCTAGCTTGTCACCATAATTTATCCCTTGAAGCTCTTTTAACCTGATGTTTCATATGTGATATTCCTCAGTTTTATTAGGAATTATATTTCTTTAAAAAAAAAGGTCATCTCCCTGAAGCGATGAATGTGAATGGGAAAGAATTCTGTGAATACTGAGAAGGTGAATGTCAGAGCACAAAAAGAAAAAGGACTCTCAGACACAGGCATACAAATCCCAAGGGTACAGACAGAGTGGGAATACAGGTTCCTCTTTTGAAGGACTTATCTACTGAGCATAAAACAGTCTAGAATATAGATAGAGACTTGCTCAAAAGAAGGAAAAAAGCCCACCTTTATCCATATTGCAGAAAAGAAGGAAAGAAAAAGATTCATGATTGTGAATGAATTCTTGTGGTGCACAGTATTTTTCAAGTATGGTTTGGCTCAAATCCCATAAAATAAAAATGGATAGCAAAATACGTGAGTAGTTTCTTCTAAAGTTCTTATTACACAGGAACAGCAGGCATTTCTCAAAGAGAAATGTCTTGTCCAATCTGAAGTGTTTGCCAAATTGCTATAAGCAAACACACAAAGTCATCGCCTCAAAAAAACCCAGTTTCATAGACCAAAATTACAGTTCAGTCCTATATTTTCATCTCTGTCAAGATTAGGTTTTGGTAGGGAAAAAAATGGTCTCTTTCCCTGGTTACAGTGGGCTAATGAGAGGCCGTTTCAAGCTGTGCCACTGTGTAGGAACAGAAGCAAGGATGGACATTTTGAACATAGAAATCTGTAGGATTTCTAAAGGGAATCTGTAAATAGGTTGTCTTGACTGTGATCTTGATGCAGGTACACCTCACTACCTCTTCAGGACATTGCCTGACACAAGGAGGAGAAGGTAACATCTACACCCTCTGGATCAGTAGATCTACCCAGTTCTTGGGTGAGGAGGAGTCATCCGTAGCTCTCTGGTCCATAAGATTCTCCTTCTAACCATAGAATCACAGAATCAGAGAATATGCTGAGCTGGAAGGGACCTTCAAGGATCATCAAGTCCAACTCCTGGCCCTGCACAGGACACCCCAAGAGTCACACCATGTGCCTGAGTGTGATGTCCAAATGCTTCTTGAACTCTCTCTGGCTTGGTGCTGTGACCACTTCTCTGGGGAGCCTGATCCAGTGTCCAATCACCCTCTGGGTGAAGAACCTTTTCCTGATATCCAACCTAAACGTCCCCTGACACAACTTCAGGCCATTCCCTTTGGTCCTGTCACTGGTCAGCACAGAGAAGAGATCAGGGTCTGCCCCTTCCCCTCATGAGGAAGTTGTAGACGGAAAGGAGATCTCCCCTCAATCTCCCCTTTTCCAGGCTGAACAGATCAAGTGACCTCAGGTGCTCCTCATACAGCTTCCCCTCAAGGCCCTTCACCATCTTTGTGGTCCTCATTTGGACTCTCTCTAATAACATTATTTTCCTTCTCCTTCCCCAGGGAATGAGCTAACATTCAAAAAGGCTACAAGATCCAAGCCCCTTGAGCATTTCCATAAGTCATCTGTAACAACCCTGGCCATCATTTGATACTGGGACTGGGGGTTATTAGTTCATACCAGCAGCTACTGCTGCCTCACAGATATTCACATGGAGGGGCAGCTGCTCCACCTCTTCCACTCACCCTCAGATGGGGTGGGAGGAAAGAGAAATAGGTAAGATGGGGAAATAGGAAGAACAGAGAAAATGGGAGGAATGGAAGAAAGGAAACATTCCATAGTTCCTCCTGTGTCAACCAGAGTAACTTGACTGAGGACAGATCAAGTAGCTTCCCCTCTGCAAGAAGGGAAGAATAATCAAACAACAACATCTACTGGGTGGAATTTGTGTCAATCATTATTTCATAGACTTCTTAAGCATCTCCCGGTTTTAAGACGTGTGATGCCATTCCCTCACTGCCGTGCTGGGGAGTAAGTCCAACAAGCTGCTTTGCATGGAGGGACAGCTCTGCTGGCAGTCTTGCTTCTTTGTTGCAATCAAGTGGAGTTTCCCTTGTCTGCCATGCAACGCTGTGATCTTTCTCCCATGCTGGGACTCCACGACCCAGATGCAGATGGCAGGATCAGGCTGTGTTGTTCAGCCAGAGAAAGAGTTCAGGCTGGGAGAGAGGCCACAGCTCTGCAGTTATAAGAGTTAAAAATCTTACTTGTAGGGAAGCATGAAATAGGAGTTGGTTTGGAGGAATCCCTCTGTTGAAGCATGAAACTTAGCTGCCTGGTACCCAACAGACAACACCCACGACAACAGGTTTTATGATGGATCTTTTTGTTCTGAGCACTACAATGCAGCTTTTAATCTTGGCAACTCTTTCAGCAGAGAGAATTGGGACACAAAGTGCCTTCCCTTCCACCCCACCCTGTCTTCTCTAGATCACACAAAGCACATTTTTTGAGCAGTGTTAGGATTTTATTTACTGCAGGCAAAGGCACAATTCTCTCCAGCCCAAAAAACACCACATCAATGGCAGCTTTGGTGAAACCTGAAATTGAGGCCTAAGAATTCAGGTGTGAATTATTAAACAAACAAAATATCAATCTCATATTATGATGATGATAACTTGGTACCTTTTCCTTCCTTCTGACATCTCTTTCTTTGTACAATACATTTTCTGCTCTCAGTTGTAGCTGGGCAAGGATTTCCCCTTGCTGACGGATGCTGTACGATCTCTCTGACCCTTACTTCATTTCCTCTTTTGAAACCACAAGTTTTTCCTTTCTTCATGCAAGGGCTCCATGGACTCCACTCACTAGTTTCACAGTGCACTGCAATAAACGTAGAACAAACTGAGCCTGACCAATATACTTTTATATACAGAATACATATGGTACATTATTTTCATTCTGCATCAGCCAAAAGGTGGCAAAAATGAATGGAATTAATTAGTAGTGAGTCGTAGCAATGAATTGACAGAAATTGGACTGTTTAGGATATATGGCACAAAATAATGTCAAAAAATTATGTCAATTACTATTTTCTACTCATTCTTTTGTCATTCCATTCCTGAAACAAGGCAATAACAGCACTACTGGTCTCAATGAAATCAGTTACTGAGGTTTGTTCTAACTTTACTTTGGTTTGATGGTGGTGTAAATCCTTTTAGCTTCAGCGGAATAAACTTTGGTCATGCCTGTGTGAAAGGTGAATGAAGTCATTGGGTCAAGCTGCTGCAGCTTGTCTCAAAGGTGGAAATTTGGAAATTGATAGCTATAAAGGACCGACTGGTATCAAAAGATGTTACATTAGAAGTCAAATGTCCTTGGCCATCTAAAGAGCCATCATCTGTAGCATATACAAGCTGGTAACAGCCAAAGCAGAGGAGAATTTGGGTCAGTGTGAGGTTTCAAGCTTTTCAGAATGGTGTAGGTTACCCTTTCTAAACCAGAGTGATGTGAATGTGCATCCTGTACTGTTTGGAAGTCAGATGGTGTGTCATTTCACTCTTGTCCAAAGAGTGTAAACAAAACGTGGGAATAACCTTGGAAGGTTAACGATATGCTTTTAATACCTATTCTTCTCTTATGCCATCTCACTATCTTTCTCTTGAAAAAAGATAGTAAATGCTTAAGATTACAAGTCACCACTGAAGAAGGGAAGACTTCTGGTCCCTCTATAAGGAGGAATAAGTAAGTCAATATTTTTCCAGATGCAGAATTTACTTCTGAATTTTCTGAGACCTAGAAATATAACAGACTTCAGGCAATCTCTGAGCCTTTCTCCAGTGGAGTGTCATGTAGGTAATTTTTTTCATGTTACACTGGAGCTCTTCTGTTAAAATAATTGGCTTTCATGTGCACAAAAAGGTTCTGTTTTTACTCCATAGCTTTAAATGGCTTTTCCTATCTGAGACTGACTCATTGTTAAAGCAGCTGAGTCTACAGCAGTTGGAAAGAGCCATCAAGAAACAAAAATGATCCCTTGAATTTCTTTCAAAGATGAAAATCTTTGCTTGAAAATAAAATCATAAAAACCTACACTACCACCTGAACTAATATATATTTGAGAAGGAAAACACCAAACTACTGCACATTTCTTTTATTCCTGCATTCCTTCCCCTCCAAAACGCTCAGTACCAGAGAGAGCTATGTGCATGATACTGTGGGGAAGATTTCCCTCATGGCCAGACTGTGCCTGAGGGCTCCCTGGTTGCTGATGGGTGAAGAGGTCACTGCTTGCACTGCAGCTCACAGCCTTCAGCTACCACAATTCACAGCCAGTGCATGAAAATAAGCTGAGCCCTGCCACAGCTTCAGTGCCCATGGTGGGGGATTCTAACTGCAGCTGTTGAGGCGTAATAGGCAAACATATCACTTGTTCTTCTTTCATTTGGAGGGGTGGCTAAGGGATGGAGCAGACAGTTAGGAGTGGTGACCTCCAAAATTGCCCTTGTGTGAATAATTGGAGCTTTTGAGTCAGAGGCTGAAGATACAAAAGAAGGTCTCTTCTCCACAGCCAGTGAGTCACAATGACGTCAATCTCACTCCTTCAGTGTCAGTGACACCCTACTTGGTGTTTTATTTTAATCCTAACTTTCTTAAGTCAAGTCATTATGCACATATACCATTTTGGAAATGGGAGGTTTTTTGGAGGGGATGTTTCCTTACTATATTAGTTTCTAACCTTCACCTTTGAAAAGGTAAGTTTCAAAATGTTGTTGCATGCATGTTTTGAAGGCTCAGGTAGTATAAGGGAACTAAAGTAAAGCCATTAGCATTTTAATCTTTTTTAAACTACACGTGGGATCTGACTCAGGGTTTTTGAAACTTTGATGTTAGTGGTGCTGCATAACACTGTAACCAAGCAAGAGATGTATGTCTTGCTACCTCAGGGCAGACCAAACAGACTGTTTTGCTCTGTCAGAATTGCCCTTAGCATCAAGGCTGTTTTTGTGGGACACAACTAAGTTTGTGCCTCTTGTGAAGTGGCAGACTTGGAAAATACCTTAAGTTTTTGTGCTGGGGAATACATCTTGTTATGAAGAGCATTTTCATTTTAAGTTGCCCTCCCCTGGTGTTGTAACTGATCATGCCTTCCTTAGATCCTATATCCCCTCTGAGAAAACGAGACAGGACATGGGGACCAGACTCACCGATGCTGGTGCACTCCATCGTGTGGTTGTTGGCTTCCAGCCCATCAGGGCACTTTTCAAGGCACTTTCCACTGTACAAGTAAAATCCACTTTTACACTTTGTGCAGAAGTTTCTGGTGAAGCAGGTATCACAGTCAGCTTTACATTCTGAAATGAAAGCAGTAAACAACAGCATTGTTGCTCTTTGCCATGAACTGCCACATATACCAGAATCACGCAATTCTAGCAAGGTCAGACAATCCTCAAAGGAAACAAATTATGTTAGGTCTTCTTCCTGGCCCATGAGGCCACATGGTGAGGCCAGCCACAAGTGACCCTGGCAAGGGTGAGAATTTAGAAAGGATGGCCTGATGCTGAACAGCCTCACACTGCTAATCTTCTTGGAATCCTATGCAAATGGCAGGGAGAGCACAGCATGTGAGAATAACACTGTTTGCTTCTGCCCTACACTGGCACCACATAAGTACTAATTAACCCCATGGGGTACACGTCCTGGGTTGGCTCCACACTACTTATCTCCAGGAGATAAAAAACATTCATCCAGGAGAAAAAAAAAACAAACCCAAAAAACCCAGAATTTAGAATCTTCTTAGGAGTGGTTTTGATCAACATATCTTTCTTTTTCTTTAAATTATTCCCTGATGTTCAGTCAGATGTTCTGTAGTATTTAATGTATTCTCTATATGACTATCCAAATTGGCATTGCTGATAGATTTCCCAGGTCTCAGAAATTTTTAAGAGAAATGAATTAAACCTTATGTATGGCACGGTTCATGTTTGATATGCAAGGCCACACACTGCTAAAAAGTGAGCAAACACTTTGCAGTGTCAAGTTACTCTGTAAGACTTTACTCTGGGGTCCATTCATTAAATAACTTTTATTACCAGGTAGAAACTGGGAGACTTTCTTGGCCATCACTCTTATGTTTTTATATCACCTGTGGGATTAAAAACAGTGAATTCAACAACAAAAAGAGGAGTGGGGAGGACATTGAAATCTTTTCCAGTTCATTTGTGGTTCAAAAATCCACAGTGGGGTCAAAATGTTGCCTGAGCAGTAAAGAATAGAGTTGGCTTCTCTGTCCCCCGGCCCAGAGAGAACACAAATCGGTAAATTCCCCCAAATCAGGCTGAAACCTGGCCAGCTGAAGCCTGGCCAGCTTCTACAGGCATTCAGAGGAGTACAGTGAGTGTGAGACAAGCTATAAAGAGATCAGGGCAAACCACATCTCCAAAGAATGCCACCTGCCATCTTCTCTCCTTGTTGCAGGGGTCAGGCGGGTAAGGGCAGTGTTATAAACAGCTCCAGCCACCAAGATTCAGTATTCTTCAGTCCCTTCTCTCTCTTCAGAGCTGCCGGCATTCTCTTGCTTCTGGTGGGCAGTGCCTGGTGCCCATGAGTGCTTCCTCTTCACATGGGCATGCAGAGGAGGAGAAGGCCATCACCTGGGTTCCAGGCAGGTCATTGATGCACAGCCAGGATCCCTGAGCTTTAGGCCACTTTGTGGTCTTTAACTTCTTGCTTGGGTTAATGTTTACTGCCATACTACAAAGAACTGAACAAATAAGGACACAGCCTGTCCATCTCCTTCTCGGACTTGACTCCTAAGGAGACACAGCATTCAAGAGAGAACAAACAAATCCATGCTCTTCCCCTTTCCCCAGCACTTACTTGCACACTTATTAATGTCGGGATACCGTGTCCCATAGTATCCACTTGGACACGAGGAAAGACATACTCCAATCTGTTTCATGCCAATCCTCTCCAGAACAAAAAAGAGCCTGGGCTTACATGACAGGCATCCGTTGTAGTCAGAGCATGTAGCACACCCTCCTTGGCAACCCTGGCTCACGTTAGGATGCACTGAGAAGAGAAGGATTAGAAAAAAAAACCAGTGAGAGAACAATACATTAAACAAGACCATGAAATAATGGTTCCTCTGCATTTGGAAGGGTGGACCATCCATCTCTCTGACAGCTCTAAAGATTGCTTCATTTTTTCTTGTGTCTCTTCTGACCTGACTTGTCATTTCAGAAATTATTTAATCTGCATAAAAATGAGAAGCTCAGCTGACATCTTCACATCTTGCAGAAATAGCCAGCAGTAAATGATCTTTGAAATAGGTTGTATGGAACAGCAGCATTCTAGAGAATATTCGTTTTTCTTTTCCCTATTTTCAGAAGCTTTTTTGCCTTGTGTGCACTTGGCTCAGCAGATAAATTCATGTTCGCTTACTCTTACTTTTCCTAGTTGGATAATTAAAAATCCATCTAGTGTATAATTTCCTTCATTGACTGAATGCCATTTTATTTGAGTTCTGCTGTGCAGGAATAAGATCTTGTAAGATCCTTGTAAGACCTGATGATACTTTAAAAAAAAGACACAGGAGAGCCATCCTTCTCACCCTCCTTCATTCCCTGGAATGTTCTCTCTGGCATGTTTTTAATCTCTAACAATTACAACCTGATGTTTAGACTTAACTGTGGCATTTACCCTGCTCCAGTCTCAGCATGTAGCACAGGTAGGATTATATTTGCCTTTCAATTGAATTGTTCTAATTCTTCAGACAAGGAAAGAAAATTTATTACACTCAGTGTCTTTTGGGGCTTGGAGATAGAAGGAAAGAGGATCCTTTTGCAGACTATCTTTTCAGTAGCAGACATTAATCTGCTGTGTGATACACTGAAGTGTATTACTTCTCAGTGGTAGGGAATAAAGTTTTTCATCTTTCTGTACTTTAGAAGTTGTTACCTACTTTTAATTTCTTTTTGCTTGCTCTATTAAATAAATTGAAACTCAGAAAATAGTGAAGCATCAAGTAACTCCAGACCCTGTGTCCCCACTTTTTTTGGCCTTGTCTTGCATGAAAAAAAATGGTCATTTTTTTAAGTGCAAGCTTCAATATCTCAGCCTAACACATCTGGTTATATTTCATATATAGAAGAAATATAGTCCTCATTTACATTTGTAACATGTAGTTATAAATACTATTGGCTTCCTGTTTTGCCTTCTCCTCGGAGTAGTGATAATTCTGTAAATATGCACATGCCATGGTGCGATTGCCTATTTTAGTGCTTTCATTTTATTTTGACCTGCAGACACTGCTAAATAGCTTGCACACACAATTAACTTGTTTTTTTCAACTTCTTTCTGTGGAGCCCCTGGAGGCAGACCAGGAGTCCACACGAATCCATGGTTTACATGTTGAGAGCCACCACTGCCTGCTGCTCAAGGGAGGGTTGCCTGGCAGGGAAGTTCAGGAACACCTCTGTACTTTCTTCACTTACACTCTCAGCAGAAAAGACATGTCCCATGAATGGGAAAAGCACTTTTCTGTCCTCTGAGGTTTCAGTGACAAGTCCTGTGATCTGAAGAACCTCAAAGGGAAGTCAAGTTCACTCTTCCACTTTCATTGATAAAATGAGGAATGAGGGTTATTTCCCCCAGTAGGGCTGGACACAGATGAGATGTACAAACTTTGGCCTTGCTATGCACAAACAATTTCAGTAAGAATACAAGAACTCAATTCTCTGTGCATACCGAGATACTCATTTTGTACCACAACCAAGAGGAAATGTGCTTACAATGAGGACCCAACACCATTATGAGTATAAATGACATTCAGCATAGTGAGAAGTTGCAACCCCAATTCAGTTATCATATTTGCTTTCACTAGACTTTCAAAATACTGAGTACTTAATCAATATAATAATTTTTTATGAAAATATTCCAACGATACAGAGCTTATTGATTTTGAAATTAAGAGCCTGGAAAATATTTTTTTTTAAAGTTAAGTAAATGAAAATGTCCTTGTCTCTCTCTCCTCTGTCTTGTGGCCCTTGTATGAAACTACTTTAAAAGGCAGACACAGTAATGTGATCTAAGAAGCTGACATTATTTAAAAACTATCTGTGACTTTCCTTCATTAAGTCTGACAGTTGGATGAAAAAGCAGCTGAAGTACAAAATATTTGTCATCAAAGCTGCCATATAAAATATGGATGATCACTTTTGATGGGAAACATATTATGTGTGAGCACCTGTGACACATCATTATGAACAGATTCTCTTGACAGAGAAAACATTATGTGCAACTGCTCTGAGGTCAAGATGTGTGTGTGAGCTGAGACAGGCAATACTTTACTATTGAAATATGATAATTCTCTATAGCTAAGATCCATTACATGGCAAATTTCCATCTCCCTTTTAACTCCAAAAGTACTAAGTTTAAAATAAAATGCACTCCTATCCATTTTCACAATTTCTGTCTCTTTTCATGCATTCCAGATACATCTCATACAAATAATACATTAAAAAAGGAAAGCCTGTAGTTCCAAACGGAGGATGTTATTACTAGTGTTATGGACCAAGGAATAGGATAAAATATGCAAGTCAAGCTTCACTGATTTGATGTCATGTTATAACTAAATCTGTGAAGCAAAATAAGCTCAAGTTCTTGGAAATTCCTAAAGAAAAATAAAACTGAAAAGTCAGAATTAACATTTTAAATGAAGCACGTGTTTTTTCTCTTAAAAACTATTAAAGAGATGTGCTTTTTTGATTGTCTCTTACTGCATCTGGCATTTCTTTGAGTCATGTATCTGTGTAGTAAAATAGTTTCTCATTTGTCTTGCAGTAAGGGTAGACCCTTATTCTGGCCCAGGCAAGTATCAAAGCAGGGAGGGACAAGCTGCATGCTGCAGAAACTGGCATTCTTTGAAAGCACTGGGCTTTGTCATTGAACCTGGGAGAAAAAACATTGTGGAGCAAAAATATTTGTGCCTAGAGAATGAAATAATATGTTTGAAACTAGGCCTCTCCACGTTCCAGCTCAAGATCTTGTTCTTGATACCCCTCAGCCTCCTCCTTCTCTGGTTCAGATCCACATGCTTGCTATATCCTTGCAATGTAAGGGCCAGTCCTTCCCCTGCTGCAAAGACTGGATGGGATTGAAGGAATTCCAGAATCCATTCAATCTTCTGAGTACAGAACTGGCCCTTACTCTTCCTCTCTCATTGCAGCAAGTTGTTAATACCTGCAGACCTCAAGTGCTTCAGCAACTGCAACCATAGCCCCAAGGAAACAAACAAAAGTTTTGTCTCTTTTTTTTCCCCCATATCAGACACTGAGCTCAGAGTTTAAGTGATGTGCCACAAGAAGCTGGAAACGTAAACCCCATCTGGTGAAATCCAGTCATGGTACACCAGGAGTAAGCATTGCTTCAAATTTCTAGACTTATGTCAATGGTAGAAATGGGTAAGTAATGTATATCCACATTAAGAAATGCTTTGAAGTGAAAAAGCAGGTGATAAAGCACTAGGAGAGCACAGACCACTCCTGTTAGCCACAAATTATAGATGCAGTAAGAGGGATGAAGAGAGATTCAGTGCCTTGGCAGAGGGTCGGGCACTGTGGCCTTGTGGGTTAGGCACTGGCTGCAGGAGGTATGGACTGTAGCTTTGCAAATATGTCCAAGAAATGCTCTTGCTAAATATGCTTGCTTGAAACCACTTGGTCTTTGGTACAGCCTGCTCCGTTACAAAGACAAAAAAAATGAAATGTAAAAAATTCTCAACAACATTCAGAACTGACTCAATGAGGATGAAATAATCTATGCATGACCCTACTAACCACTGAGTGCTCCACCCTCTTGTATCCAAATACTTTTTGAACACAGTGAAGTCACAGACACTCAGGGATGGAAAATGTAGCATAGCAGTGGGCAAAGCAAATGGTGGGAGCACAGAGACACAAAGACAAGTTCTTTCTCAGCTCTTACACAAATATCAGTCAGAAGTGATACAAACTACTTGTTTGCAGACTCATGACTGGCTATAGGTCCAAAATCTATCCTTTCTTTTTCTTTTTGTAAAACCTAAATACTGGAGATTAGAGAAGACCCTAAATGAATGTTGAACTATTCCCTTCTCCTGTCTGGCTTTAAGCCCCTTTTTTCCCAGAGGCCTCTTTTTCTGCAAGCCGTTTGTCCATATATTAGTTTTAAGTCTCATTAGCAAATGAAATCTCAGAATATTTTCCAAAGCCCTACTCTGGAAACAATGAGTTGTGGTCTCTGTTAAAAATAGAAAGTTAAGGATAAGGAGCTGAGTTTGAATCTGAACTTCTGTGGACGAGAACCTAGATTTTGACCATGTGCAGGAAATAAATTCTAAATCTCTACCGTTACATTTTCCAGTCAGTTTTACTTCATGTATAGATTAAAATTTATGGAATTAAAAAAAAAAAAAAGGAAATAAGAAAATGCAGGAGAAATCCAGCTAGGCATATGTTCTGACAGCTGGAGGAAAGCACAGGGTGGAAGAATATTCTTTGCCCATTTGCCACAGGTGAGGTGCACTGTCTCATCACCTCTCTGCAATAACAAGATATCCATTTAGAGGTTTGCTCTTGAAATGGACGTGCTAGGCGAATGAAATCCATCCCTGCTGCTGCTCCTGGTTTCTCAGGCTTGCGAGTTCTCACAGGAAATATTTTCACAGCAGAGCTGCTCTGGAATTCAGCCTTCCCAGCTGGGCTGCCCCTTGCTGGGAGAGCCAGACCCCACCTCAGCTTTTACCACCACACAGCACCCACACGGACATGAGCCCTTGTGGTGGTGGGGATTTGGGATGGGAAATCCCATGGGTTATCATGTCATTTGATTGCTTTGTGCACTCGCTTACGTTCCTTTCTCTTCCCCTTGCCCAGTGAGAAGCAGCTGCCTGTGGTAGTGGCCTGAAAACAACAATGCTTCATGTAAAACAGAGCCACTCTCAGTCATGCAGACCGTCCTTTAGGCAAGCGCAAAGAGCGTTTGGCAGTCAGCTCCTCTAATGAGAAAGTCATTAAGGAATTCAGTTTGCAAACCACAGTGTATTTCCTCAGACTCTTTCTTGGACAGTGTTTCTTTGTGTGGAAACACATTGGAGGTGGGACGAACATTGATGGGGAAAAACACTGAACTGTTGTATAGGCAGTAGTGCAGAGCAAAGACAATGCCCAGGAGTGGTAGGACAACCCTGGGTGAGCCAGTATGAACGGGCTTGATAAATGTGTGTTATCAGTGCTAAATAGATTGCCAGCCTGGGCCAAGGTCAAACCTGAGTTCAGCCTTGCAGGTTAAGTTCTGCTTGATCACTAGGCCTTCAATTACCTGCAGGGAGGCAAGGGACTGGATGTGCTGTGATGGGGGAGCAGCTGGGGAAGATAAACCTGTACATGGCAATTACTAGTTTGGATTGGCAATAAGTTTTCTGGGATCTGACTGAATCTGTGGTGATAGCTGAGGAATGTGGACTCTCCGCTCAGCATCCTCTGGATCTACAGGAATTTGAGGCACCCGCAAAAGAGGCAAAGAGGAAAAATCAGTCTAAAAGTCAACTGTTAAAACTTAATGTCTTCTGCTTCTCTTTGTGATTTGATCTTCACAAATATTTTAGGACTTCTTTCTGAGAGGGTGGTAGCTCCTCCAGAGATTTAAATGACTTCTATTTTGCTTCAGAGTATTGCTGCCTTCTGATACAACACATGTAGCAAAGAGGATTCCCAAGTGTCTTCCTATATTTTGAAGGAAAAAGATCTTATACAAAACAAAACAAAAAGAAATCCCCAAACATCTGCCTGGCTTGACAATATTTTTCTCTTCAAGAGGCACTTCACATCTGAGGGAAAAGAAACCAACCTATTTTATTCACCAAATGTCAAGACTTCTAAAAAGCAACAGAAACGTGAGTATTCCAGTCTTGGGGAGTATCCATAACTGTTTTGTAGTGGTGTCTATGAGCAAGGAGGCCCTTGGCTCAAATGGCCAAGACCTCACTGGGGATTGCCTCATCATTATTAAACACATGTCTGGCAGAGTGATCTTGAAAATTAAGAATACTGGCAGCCAGAACACATTTCCCCAGAATTCTGTTAGAAGGAGCATCAACAGGCTGAAAAAATCTCACCAGGGGTGCAGAGTTTTATGCAGTCTCCTAGCATCTTCAGCACAACAGAAATCAGCCACAACAACCACAAATGGCTCCTTGTCATTCCAGAGAGTTTTGTAAATAAACTGAAAAATTCTTTTAGTGGAGAGAGAAGGGAAATTGACTTTTTTTTCCACATACTATGGAGCACCACCAACATTCAAGGATCCAGGAAGTTTAACCAGTATAGGAACCAAAGAGGATCCCTGAAAAAATTGCCTTAAACACCCTGGTAGTGATGGTGAAGGTAGGACCAGGTCATGCAAAACCTTCTCACATTAAGTTCTAAATCCTATAAGCAAATACAGATATTACCTTTAGAGTCAGCTGTAGTTGTTTCCAAATACCCAGCCTTCAACACTATACATTATGAATATTTTCTAAAATGTAAAATCAATTACATAATCTCTGTCTTATTGTCTAGATAAAAAAAGCCATTATAGAAGGGTAAGTAATTGATCTATTAAAAGTAGAAACTTACTAAAGATTCAGCTACTTGCAAAGAAAGCATCTGTGCTCAGATAAAAAAGGAGGTGTGACTTTTCAAAGAGATTGTATTTGATGCACATTTAGACAGTACTTTGATATTCTAGTCCTGCAAGCTGCTGTCATGAAGATCCCCAACTGATTTTATACTCTTCATATAGACACAAACGCTGTCACTGTGATTCCCTTGACTCTCCAATCTCTTCCCTACAAGACTGTTTCTACTGAGTAAAGAAGCAAAAATGTATAGTGTACAGGCTCATTCTTTGAAACGTGTGGTCTTTCTGCTTGAGGGTAACTTTCCATGTTTCATTTTTGTGTTTCTAATAAAGGTTGTGAATACTTATGCTATCCTGGTGGCAGCAGAGCCTGTACCCCCCACACCTCATTTGCTTCTCCTGTTTTGTTCTCCTAACATACTGGAGACTTTTATTGTTGCGTATTACACAGATGCTAGTGTATTTCCAATCTGTATAAGGATCACTCAGCTCATACTGTCAACATTACACAACTACAGTAGCATTTGCAAGTTTCTCATTTCCCACAGGGTCTTTTGAGACTAGAGTTTTTCTCTCAAAGTTTTGTTTCAGAAACCACAGAAAGAACAGCAGGATGTAACAGATTTTACTTTCCATGCCGGGGACTAGGGAAAAGGGTTTAGACAGCAAAAGCCTGTAATCCCATGTCGAAACTATGATTTTCTACTACCATGTTTACAGCATTAAAAAATTAATAAGCTAGACAGCAAGCCAGCCCACTGCCTTGGCGGTGCTCAGATGTGACTTTGGTCAATTACTTAATATCCTCTCAATTTAATGTATTTTCCTAAGTGGAACTGATCAAAAGTTTGTACTGAATGAAATTATTTCTTTCTGTGGAATGATTAAATTCATACCATACCAAAGCTAACTGGAAGCCCCAAGTACATTGTTTGCAGTGGGACTGTTCTGGACTGACACCTGCAAACGTTGAAATGGAACATATCTCTTTAAATTCAAGACTCACATCAAGATTTCAAGTCATAGTATAGGTATTAAGAAGTATCACAATGCTGGAAAATCTCTAAAAATTGTGTTCTACAATGTGTAGCGAGGAAAAACTCTGATCTTACATTTTGATGAAGGAAAATGGCTAACTTCTCCAGGCTGACTGGACCATCCTTCTGCTAGTGACACAAAATACTGTCCAAAATTCCAAGTTGAAATTAATGATTGAAATACTAGGTCTAGTGACCTCTTCCCTGCTGCAGTGCAATGTAGTGACACTCAGCAAATGATGATCCAACTGTTTTCACCTGTCCCTCCTGTGACCAGGACCCATGCTAGTCTAAAAGAGAAAGAAGTCAAAAGTTTCTGACTGCAAAACATGAACAGTATGATGTGAAATCAAATTCACCTCTGGTGGAAAAACACACAAAAGTCATCATCACCAGTCAGCTTGGACTCACTGACAGAAGTCCTGGGCCCCTAAAGTCAATGGTAAAACTCCTGTGAAGAAAATGGGGTGAGGAAAATTTGTTAATCAACATTAGTGTAGTCCATGGTTTGGAGCATAGTTATCTGATTTTCAGAGGGCAGTGTGATTGGATGGCCTGTTTAGATTGGGATTAAGTAATAGAATGGGTGAGATTTGAGTAGGCATCCAATTCCTGAGAAACTGACTCAGTTCAACAGCTCTGTGTGTCTGGGTTTTCTAGTGAAGTAACTATGAACGGCACGTAGTTAGGGCTTGCTTTATCACCCCTTCTGCGTGCTGCCCTCCCTTTGAAGTCTGAGTCTTTCCCTCCCAACCAGCTTCACTGCCGCGCACACTGACCCACATGAAAGAAATTTAGTGCTCACACCGAGCATCATTCACTTCCCCAAAACCATAATGCATCTGACATCACTGCAGTGAAACACAGCAGGCAGTTCACTGTTCAGCTACAGCTGTGCTACAAAGTATTTGAGCTGAATTATTGGGGTGCTGGTGACGAAATCAAGGCTATCATCCATTTTGTGCTAAAGCAGAGAAACAGGTAATTTTCTTTGTGGTGATACGCCACCACTTCCCTGAGGATTTGCACACCAGTCATGTCAGTTGATTGGAAGAGAAAATAAATTGAAATTAATTAAAACTTCTGTTTGGTTTTTGGGTTTTTTTGTTGTTTGTTTTTTTAATTGATATAACATCTGTAATAGTATGTTTGTTATCCCAAATCCAATTAACAGTAAAAAGCTGACACACTAAACTTTGTCAAAATATTTGACAAAATATTTCTATTTTTGAAGAGTATCATAGTCTAATGGAATTTTATTCCATTAATAATTGTCTGATTGTTTTTAATTTAAAATAGTGATAGCAACATTGTAAAGGTGATAAGGGATTATAAGATTTAGAATTTTGATTTAAAAGCAAAAAGAAATTCTACAGTAAAAAAATAAACTGAGGCCACCTATTGACAATATTAGGTAAAGAAAAACAAAACCTCATAGCCCCATAATTATATATAAAATCAGGAATTAAATATCTAGAAAACTTTGGGTTAGTGTTATGAGTCTTATTACACATTTTATAGTAAGAGCTGCAAAGTCAATGGTTTTGACAACATTTTAATGTTTCTGTACCATTGCAAAAAAAAAAACCAAACAAAAAAAGGTCCAATTTGTCTTTAAAATTTGCCTCTAGCCTAAACACAAAAAAAACCCTCACATTTGGAAAAATTAATCGGCAAACTATGAACTACATATTTTAAGGATGACTTTTTTATTTGTCTAATACATTATTTAATATCACTGATGCACATCAAAAGTGATATCTGACACTTTTTATGCACAATTGAAGAACTGGTTGTAAAAATATACTTTTGTTGAAGTATTTCACTGGTAACAATGGTAGGAGTCACATCATTTAGGCTGGATCAGAGCAGCATCCTGAGGGTGCGTATTTAACCTTGCTCTTCACATTCAGGTACAAATTTGTAAGACACATCTTGCTAACCAAGCTCTCACACAAGAAAATTATCCATTTGCTATTTTGTGGCCTAAGAGAGCTTGCAAAATATCCTTAGCACTTTGCAACATGCTCTGTTGAAGAACATTTTTCTAGTAACTCCAGTAATGAGGAAAAGAGGACTGTTTGGTTCTGTTTTGTCATGCTGTAACTTAATTAAGCTGATGCAGAATGAATGATAGAAATAGAACCCATTACTGCAAATAGAACTGCCTAATATAAGTTATGCCAATAATTAGTTAGGCTTCAGTGAAAACCCAACATCCCCTAGATATTAGAAAAACATGACATCACAGCAGTTATTCTTAAAGTATCCAATATGATGAATATTTGGCAGCTCAGCTGGTGGCTAGTGGCTTGCCACCACGTTGGGCTGCCATGAGACAGGGCTCGGATGTGAGATGACCGCAACAACACCACTCAAAATGCTGGGCTGCTGCAAGAAAATTGTGCTAAAAAATGTCACAAACAGATGCCAGAATGGACTAAGTGAAAGGAAAGATTGAACTGTGCCCTAGAATGAAAACATCCTCCTTAACTGGCTCCTTGACCTCCTGGACTTGCACTAAGCAAATCAAGCCATTTGTCTCACAGAGGTAGCTACCTCAAGTACCCAACAAGCATATGCTCCTGGTGACAGCAATTAAAATTCTATGTGAAGGGATCCAGTTCTGGGGTGGAATGATGGACCCAGTTATCAACTTATAATCTGTAGGCCACCAGAACTCTGCATGATGCTAGAAATCAGGAAAAATTATTGTGATGGTGTCAGTTTCGCATCTCCAAAGCAAAAATATACACAGTCCAGCACAGATGAAAAAGAATCCATGTGGAAAAAGGTAAAAGGTATAGGTTAACTCTCAGCATCTAGTTACTTTGTCTTTCCCTAGCAGTACCACTGAATTATATGCCTTGTAGAATGTTAGGGGTTCTTGCGTTTGAAGGTTGATAAACTGGCTGGTTAATACTTTCTAGCATTGTAAAGTACTAGAATCTACATTTTCAAATCTAGGGGGTCCAGTGAGACAACTAATCTCCTGCTTCATTCCTGTGTATAAACCCTCATTTTCAGAATGGTTGCAGAAGATGGAGGTGGTCAGAGGTCTGAAAATGAAGCTATCTATTCAGGAGCCCAATCAAAGAATTGCTGCTTCACTTCTAAAGCCAAACTTAGAAATTTTGGCTTTATCATCTTTGAGCTTCAAATTTTTCATCTGCAAAGGAGAAACTGTACCTATCTCTTAGGATTGTGAGGTGTTTAATTCATGGATATTTACACTATGTCCTCAGCTTTGGCTGAAATTTCTGGCTTCTTTGCACACACAAGCCTTCATGAGAGAGTCTGTTCCTGGCATCATTTTAAACATTGCTTTATAGAGAGTTCTCTCATATACATCAGATTGTTATGGGCACAACTATCGAGCCATGGGTGCAAGTGTGGTAACAATTTATTGTAGTTATTCACACAACATTCCCATGCACAGATTTCAAAGGCAAACTGAGACAAGTTGAGAAGCCAGTTCTTTTAACTTTCTGATTTCTGCTCTGTGACTGAAGAGATTAGATTATTGGAAAACATGCTATTAGCACTGGCTTGCAGCCAAAGGGTCTGCTATGGATTCTGCAAGGGGTGCTGTACTCACTGTAAATTAAGGAAAAGAGCTGGGTAAGTTACTCCAGTGAGGAATGTTCCCTTTGGGAATTGTCCACAGCAAACGAGAGCTGTGGTTGGTGAGCAAAGAGCAACAGGGAGAAGAAAAATAACAAAAAAGGTCAGAAATTTCAGGGAAATAAAAGGCTCTTTTTCTCCTCTACACTGAGCACTAAGTTAACAAGCTTTAAAGTTTCTTGATCCCTTTTATTCTACTTTCTGCCTACCCAGACCAAATTGGGAAAAAAACCCCCATGCAATTACCATGTAAGCTCATGATTAAATACCTCCCCATTCGAAAAAGCACATCAGCATATAGCTACCTACACGCATATGTTACAGACCCCTTGACTTCAATTAGACTTAAATACCTGATTAAAATTAAGGACTCATTCTTGAATGGAGGCTCTTGTGCTTGGAGCAGACACTTATCTTCTCGAATTAAGCAAAAGCCTAACTCCTAACATACTATGAAAATAATGCTTTGAACTTCTCAGTCATTAACTAATTCAAAGTTTAAACATTTCTGGTTTTTGCTTCTCAATAGTTTTTGGTAATTTTGTATTGGTGAAAAAAAAAATCAAGTATTTTCAGCATAATGACCATGTTTTCATGGTGTTCCAGACAGCAAAACCATTATTCTTTTCACCTGATTTTTAGAAGATTGGAAAAAAAATCTCTTCCCTCGTACTGCAGAGAAAAGAATTGCTCTGTGAATTCAAAGGACTTATGAAAGGCTTCAAGGACTACTTTATTAACTTTTTAAAATTAATGTTCATGCATTTTAAATCATTGCCATTATATCTGGGAGTAAGATTCCTACAGTGCTTGGAGTCAGCAGCCCTCTTCCTTTGTGTCTCAGCAAGAGACTCAACAAAGATAATAATTTAAGTGCTTTTTTATATAAAGGTGTTTGACTTTTAGTTTACTGAATAGTTTTATAAGGGGCTACTAAGCTATATCCTCACAGGAAGGCAAACAGATTGCTTTGATTTCAGTAAGGCTCTAACCAGTGTTCTATAAAAGGAGAGATTCAAAGCCTGTTCATTAATCTCTAAAGTGTCTTTTTCAGCTTAAATCTGCTGTTTGCCTTATAATACTTTCCATACCAACATAGTATGTAACACTCCATATGGAAAAAAGCCAGTACCACAAAGGTGTTCTCACAGAAAATTAGAAAGAGGTGTTCAAAGGCAAGCAAAAAGGAGGCCAAATGATATGGGGAAACATTTACAAAGTTTATCATGTACATGGGAAAAAGAGAATAATTAATGCAAACTATTGTGATTTCAGTAAAATCCCTGAGAAAATGATATAATCACATAGCAACAGCAGCAGTAAGACTCCAAATATATGTGCAGTTCTGTAGGACTTTTCACCTTGTGGTCCTCAAAGCACTTTTTGGCAATCAAATGAAATGCAGCTCCATGATGTAAGTAAATGCTTTAGGGGCCATACTACCTTTAACAACACATGTTTGGAGAAGAATGGGAAATGCACTGCCTGTCTGATGGCTGCTATAACCAGTCTGAACTGAGACATTTGGGGAACTTCTCGGGTTAAAGCTGTGACTCTTGCCAGCAAATCCAGATTGGTTGCTATTGGTCTTATTCTGCTTTGTATTCCAAGGAGGAGGCACAGCCATCCCAAAACCCATCCCAAAGCAATGGTTCAGTAGCAGGGATTAAGAAAGGACAGTGCATCACCTCACTGCTACTTTTCCACCTATGAAGATCTCTAAGCTTTGAAGTGTCTTGTTGCTTCATAATGCTTGAGAGCTGCTGGTGGCAGGTGGGGCACAGAAGAGAGGGAAATTGGGATGTCCTCATGTCTTCCCTTGCAGCAGGAACACAGTTTCTTGGTCACAACACAGGAACAACGCTGTGTTAGACCCTGCCCCAATTCTCCTGTAACAACTTTGTAAGCAAAGAACAGATAATGAATATTTATCATCAAAAGGCTTTCACTGGCATTGAACAGGTCTGAGCTCAGACATGATGAGACCTCGGTCAAGCCTGCTCCTAGACAAAAAAGAGCATAGTAAAATCTGGAATTAGCTTAGGAGACTGTTTTCTCCAAAACCAGCCTTGTCTGAGCACACTTCACAACAGCAGTTCTTTGTCTAGGCAGTTGGGAAAAAAAAATCTGTAACAAAGCACTACTCCTAAATACCTATGCTATAAAGATATCTACCACTGGAAGCAAAGATATAACCAATCAATAGTTGGAAATAGGCATCAGTGAGATTCAACTGCACTAATTAAGATAAAATTCAGAAAGCCTTGGTAGATAAAATCATTGCAGCAGTCTCAGGGAGGCAGTATAATCTCAGTCACGTGTAAGTTTCAAATCAGAGGTGAGATATCTTTTTAAAAGCATTCTGTAGCTTAGCCATAAATTATTGTGCCTGGGAAAGGAATCATTGAGTGGATCAAACAGTTTATGCTGGGCACCTTCTGACATTCCTTTGCCACTGTGGCCCTGTCTGGGGACACATGCTGGCAAGGTAGCCTTTCGTTAGTATTTTGCCTTAAGATAGTATCAGCAATATCACAGTTTTCTTACTCACAGTGGGTTGTGTTATGCTTATCAATCTGACAATTTAAAAAAAATGAAATTATAGTGGATAAAAGCAAATAAAAGCGCTATATTTTAATATAAGGTGATGATCCAGTATTTTCTTTGTGATTTGAGAACTACTTGTTTCGCAGAGGACTTCAGAAATAAAATAAACTTTAATTTCCTTATAACAAACTCCACATTGTTGCCTTATGAAGAAAATTGGAATTTTATGTCTAGTAAGGTTTCTATGTAGCATCTCTGCTGAATGAGGCATCAGTATAAGCAAACAGATGGTAGGACACTTGTTGATTTTATCATTATATATTTGTGCAAGATGGAGAATGGGAGAATATCAAGATAGTATCCTTTTGATTTCACATCATTTTCTCTTGTTGTGTTTTAGCCACTTGTCTAATCCACTTACAAATGTTCCATTTGCTTGAAGAGACCACAGAGTCTGCCCCTCTACAGCTTTTCAGGAGCATGAGTATCTCTTCTGCTTGGCCTTCTGAAACTCCTACTTATGCACACACAGAGCTACAGAAGAAGATAAATTGCCTTCCCTGCTGTGACACAGAAGCCTCCAACTCTGTAAGTCGCCATCGTCAGAGATGGGAGTACCCACCAAGTCAGCACATTCCTGCTCAGTGGCTCATACCCAACCCTTCCAGTTGTCCAGGTTGCTTTTATTGATTTCTCTAGCTACGATCTAAAGTCACTTACAGAAAATGGTGACTAACTTTGAAAGGTTGGATATGACTATGAAACTGAGTTAAAAGGATGGGCACAGATTGATGTCTAGGATAACCCAGAAACACTGTCCAGACATTTTATTTAAGGTAAGGGGACAAGAAATGAGAAGGAGACTGGTAGCTTCAAAAATTAGATGTGATACAAAGAGGTGTACCTTACATGCATTATTTATGAGTACCAGACATCTCCACCCTGGGAAAGCATCATAAGTGGTCTGGATAAGCTCCAGGCCTTTTTCTTTCAGGACTCAAACTGTTCAAGGTGGACACTGGATTCAAATGTTGTATCCAATTTTTATCCCTTCTGTATTAGAACTAGCACATTCTACTCACTGATCACTGACAGAAATAGAGTAATTAAAATTTTAAAAATCTGTATCACCAACCTCTGTTATGATAGAAGAGTCTGATATGGTATGCACCACATAGACATATACCTGGTCTTCACTGTCTTCCTAGAACATAATTTATTTTTTAAGCAAGGAAATTGGCTAACATGTAGATGTGTTTATTGATCTTCATTCATCTCAGCTGGTTGCAAAAGCAGCATTTTTTATTCTCGAAATTATATCCACTGGAAAGAGACTTCTGCTAGAATTACTTCTTAAGTATTTCATAGTAAGACCCAGAATCAGTGTTAGTGTTTATCCTTTCTCTGCTACTAATATCGTACTGCACAGAGAACGTTTAAGATACTGGATAAACAGGATAATCTTGGAATACAATACGAATTTAAAAAATTCACCAAACCAGTGCTTCTCTTTTCCCCTGAAACACATGACAATTCTTGGTACATTTTGAGGTGGAAGGGGACTTGGTGCTTTGGGGTTGGTTTTGGTTTTCGGGTGTTGTTGTTTGGTTGGGGGTTTTTTGGGGGGGTTTTGTGGGGATTTTTTTTTGTGGTTTTTTTGTGGGGTTTCTTTTGTTTTTGTTTTTTTTGGGGGGGGGGCAGAGATTGTATTTTTGGGGCAGACTAGAGAAAAGAAAAGATGTCTTAACAGGGACTCTGAGTACTCTTGTGGATCATTTAAAAGGCATTGGTCAGGGTAACACACTCTGCCCATTGCTGTCTGGAAGATTTGCGAGCATGGCACACACTCTACCGAATGTTATCTCTGAGCTGATATTTGTAATGATAACACACTGAGGCTCAAATTACACTGTGTTCTGGTGGCTGCCTTCTGTCTTGCCCTTTCTTACAAGCAGTCTAGAGGTAGGACTTTCATATGCATTTGCAAAGAGTCTATAGCTGGAAACATTAATAAGAGCTATCACTTAGGAGCAGTTACTTACACTTTGTTTAATCTCTAATGGATTCTTCTAAATATTTACAGTAGAACAGTTGTCAGACCAAATGCTGGACATTACTGGCAACTTCCCAGCAGTCAAAAAGGAAGGAGAGGAGAGGAGAGGAGAGGAGAGGAGAGGAGAGGAGAGGAGAGGAGAGGAGAGGAGAGGAGAGGAGAGGAGAGGAGAGGAGAGGAGAGGCTACTTGTTGCATTCTTCTGTGGGGTTTTAGTGAGTGAGACAGGTTCTGCATTGAGTAGCTTGGTGGCACTGAGCAAGAATGGTCCAGAGGACTGTGTGCACCCCAGCATCAACTTGTGCTTCAGTCATGTAAAACTGCCTCTATTCTTGTTTATCTTGGGGGAAATGACTGTTTGACTGTTTGCTTTGCAGACACTGAAGTAAATAAACTGTATGAAAGGCCAGTGGCTACTACAAGAGGTGGAGGAGCCCTAAATTGTTTGGAGGTGTCTGCATAGCACCTGCTGTTCACTTGGACAATCTCTTGGCTGGTAGATTTGAACCTCCTGTATTTGAACCTGTGTCAGGGAGCCCTGTTGTTGGGGTCCCTGACACAGGTTGGTATGGACTTTAAAATAAATACAGCTAATACTGTGAGGCTGAAAGAAAGCCCTAGGTGGGCCTTATCTCCTCAGCCTCTGAAGTTACCTTGGCTCTGGTGAGAACAGGGTGTGTGATGTGAAGCAGGTGTGGAGGAGGAACAAGAGAATGGGCAGCAGTAGGAGCCTGTGGCTACTGGGAAGGACCTATGTGCCAGCAGCTGCTGGCTAGCAAATCACCCACCAGGCTGTCCAGCTGTGTCTAACAAGTGGGGTCTTGGGCAGGCAGGAGGAGAGGATGGCGGCTGCATCACTGCTTTACAGCTGGCAGAAGTGCTGGTACGTGGGAGGGGAGCCTGAGACACAAGGCACTTGTGTGTCTCGCTATTCCCTACTGTGACACAGCAGGTCTGTACTTACACAGAAAGGCACCAAAGATTGTTGTCTTTCTTTGGAAAAATTTCCCTTGACTTTAAAATGAGAGCCTTGCGTGAATAAGAATCTATGAATTTACCCAGACATATAAGTTTTCTGTAGCCTTTGCTATTGTAAAGGCCTGTCCTAATTTTGAGACGTGTGTGTATCTCTTCTGTGTGTGTGTGTATGAATGCATGTGTGAGAGGGAGAGAACTCTCACTGCCTACAACTGTTCTGCCAAGATAAACTTTGGAGCATTTTATAAATTAACTCTGCTCTATGTGTTTATTTTTCTTCTGGAGATTCTAAAAAGAGACTGTTCAACCCATCTTATTAGGGGCAGCACATTTTTTTAAAGAGAAAAATAAGTTCCGACTCTGCACTGGAAAGTATTTGCTATTTTCAGCGAAAAGTATTCTTTCCTTCTGACCTGGCATATTAGATAAGATTTATATTTCTGACCTGACATTAGGTAGTTAAGATTTATTCTTCTATATTAACTTTACTGAGCTTGCAAGCTATTCATTTACAGCATAGGGAATATATTTATGGCAGAAGCAAAGAAAGTTCACTACAAAGTAGTAAAATATGTTATTAGGAGTGTCCCGTAGACTGATGAAAATTTTGAGTACCCTTGCAGCTGGCTCCCTTCTGACTTTTTTCCTTCTTTGTTATTTCAACTTTAAAACTTGAATTTGAAGTCAGTTTCAATGGCAAATAACTTAAAAGAGTCCAGATGATTCTAATATATCCACATACATGTACATACATTTATGCTGTGATTGAGAGGTGTGGGGAAGGGGATAACAAGTGACTTGAATTCTCTCCGTGTTCTGCTGGCAATGACCCAGGCATAAGTAACATTGGACCTCACTCTCCTGCCAATATAAATCAGGAGGAACTCCACTGGGGTATAAAGCTGGTGTGTGAGTGAGCATTGAATCAGATCTGGAGCTTTTCTCTATCCAAAGGTGTGGACCCAGGCAATCCGTTAATGTCCAATTGACTTTAAGAGGGGAACCGCAGACTATGATGGAAACCTGGAAGCACTTCAAGACTCTATAGGCAGAAGGTTGGAAAGTTCGAGGCCTCCTATTGAAATCAGTGGCAAAGCCTCCCATTAACTTCAATAGGAAAAGAATCAGGCCCTAGAAATGTCTGGAAGCCAGAGAATTGCATGGCTCAAGAAAAAGGTAATAGAAGCTGATGATTTGCACCAATAAATCACCAATGCGAACCTGGCCATGCTTGGTTTAGACTCAAAATTGCTTTCATCTGATGTTTGTTTGAAACTTTTTCATTGTAAAACCTTAAAGAAGAACTGGCAGCTGAGAGAGCCGTCTGTACACGAGGCCGACGGCTGGACAGGGTGTGGTACCTCCTCTGGCCCTGCGTCATCGGAGGGAGTCCATCTTAAAGAGAAGCAAGAAGCACTGGTCTGCCTGTAGAGACAGCAGTGCTTGCACTCTGCTGTGAACCAGAGAATTTTTATTTCAGAAACTGTCAGACTAACTCTGTAAATCCACTTAGACTGAATATATTGGGGAAGGGGGATTATGGCTCCACAGCAAGCCAAGAGGAGGAGTAGATATTTCCATTTGTGGACATTATTCAACTCCTGTCACAAGAGACAATAGAGATGTGCAGAGCTTTGATGAATTAAATGTGTTGGAGAAAGGGCTTGGCATAGGGAAAGTTGGGACCATCAGGCATTACAAGAGCTGGGAATTGCTTATAGAGTGCAGTGAGCAGAGCTGCACGTTGCACTTCAGCTGAGGAACTCTGCTGCCCATCCTGTGTGACACATTGCAGCTGAGGAGGAGGATTCTACTTCTGAACAAACTCCCGTTTGTAAGTTGTACTGAGTCGAGGCCAACTGCCCTGCCACACAACTGGACTACCCCTGACAAAGCAGTGGGGAAAAGCACAGCATTGTGGATGGGGCTTTCCTCCCCCCCACCTCAATATTTTTGCAAATAGTGCATTTTTTTCTGCTGTCCCTGAAGGGGAGAGCAGTAGACAGACTGGATGCATAATTTGGTATCTGTGCTTGGTCAAACAGCCATAGACATGTTTGATGTCAGCTGACACATTCAGAGTAGTTGAGCACTTTACAAACTCCACACCTCATATTCTTGTATTTGATAGACCTCAGGGCTACATTCTCTGTTAGTCTATGCAAACCTTCCCATCCTTTCTTATGTCTGACTTAGGCTCCAAGGATTCACATCTTTCTGTATATGCAGAGACTCATGGCTTGTTTTTACAATCTGTCTGTAAATCAAAAAAATTGTTCACTGCTTCTTTTCTTTCACCAAGAAACCCACTGCTATCATCAAGTCATCACACCGCAGCTCAAGGGTATCCTTTCTCTTTCCACCATTTCTTCCCAAAACCCTGGTGTCAGCAACATAAATTGCAATAATTTGTAATTGAAAGGGAAAACTACGTTGAGGCATCGAAAGGGAAAATTATATTGAGGAAGAAACTTGCTTGTAGGTGCAAACAAGGGAGTGAGGGCAAGAGAACACCAAAAACATGTTTCTTTGGGATGACGCTAAGGAAAAACAGAAATTGCTAAGACTATGAGAAATATTAAAAATTTTGATTTGGCAAAAGGCACATTATTGTACATCCTATATATTGGATGTATGATCACATGTGAATTGTGGTGTGTCTGTTCTGGTTCAATGCATTCACCTGCTAATTCTCATTTCCAGTAGGCTTGGGCAGGATTCATGTGTTGAATGGATTATGAGAAGGACATGGATCACACGTGTATTAAATCTGGCAGGCTAATGGAGCTGATCTAGACTTATTACTTCCTCTATGACTTGCGACTTCAGAAAATGCAACATTTTGTGTCTATTCCTGTGGTTACTTATTTAGTTAGTCTGGTCTGGTGCATGTTCTCATTCTGTGAATTACTTCAGGCACTACTTTGAGAGACAGTGCTGAGGTTCAATATCTGTAGGAAGGGAGGGAAGGCAAAGAAGGAAAATGCTCAGGAATACACAGTGCTGGGCAGGGTGAATAAGTACAGCATGAGGAAAGCCATATAAATATCTCTCCTACACTTTTAAGTGGCAAATTGCAGCTGTTCTCTGACAAAAGACAGTGGAATACCCTCATGTCCTGTACCAGCAACTCACAAAGAGAATTGCATTTCAGCTCCTTTTCTTGGAGATTGGCAACAAAAAGCTCCCACTTATCATGTTTTTTTAGTAGTCTGTATAAACATTTAGGCTGGATTCTGTGCACATGCAAATTTTATGCTGGCAGGGCTCTGTGAGATATTTGCCTCCTGACATGTAGTTGTAACTAGAAGCAGAATCAGTCCCTTAACCTTTGTGACATGTTTATTCTGCCTAAACCATCTCCCATTAAAAACAATGCAGAGGTTCTGATTGAAAACCTCGGGTTAGTATGGCCTGTGCCTTATGATCATGACATTCTTTGTGCTGATATAAGAGAGGAATATTGTCTTTCCTTGCACGTGCACAGATGCAGTTACAGAAGTGTACCCATACACACAGCCAACCCCAGGAACATTAGCAGCAGTTCTGCTGCATTGTCACAGCAGCAACGAAAGACTCTTTTTCACTGGCATCACCAATTTTCCCTGCCCAGAGCATAACCTCTGGAGCATCACCCTCCTTCCAAGTGGCTAAGTAAAATTCCCAGCCTAGCAATACAGGTCATTTGAAAAGCAAGAAGCACCGAAAAGGGAAGGGTCCATATAACTTTCTGGTACAGTTTAAAACATGCCAAGCTCAACAGAAAGAAAAGAAGGTCCCCTAACAAGCTTCCCAGTCAATTTTTTTTTGTTGTTCTTTAATTTAGAATTTTGTTTAACCCACATAAAACTAATTATTTTGTTTTCCATGACCAAACAGAAGATAAGAACAGTGGGAGAAGAGATGGAGTTTTCAGACAAACCAGAGAACTTCACCTGAAGTCAAAAACCTCTATCTGAGGTTATAAGCATGCATTTCACCTATATTTTAAGACAATATCAAAGTGAAAATACTTTAATTCTTGCTTGTGTTGATGTGAACTTATGTCTATGTATGGGAATGCATATACACAAACATAGATATTAATGTGTGGGGGAGAAGGGAGACATGACAATGCATGAGTTTTTCCAATTCTAGGACAACAGCTGTAGGGTCAGGGTTTTCCAGGGAATTAACTATATAAGCCAGAGAATGTTTCTGTAGGAGGCAAGGGAGATGGAAGATTCTACTTCTGAATAAACTCTCTTATATGCAGTACTGCAACTTCTGTGACTGATCTCTTTTGAACAAGATGTGTCCAAGGTTTCTGCATACTTCTAGATGAAAAACACAGGCCCTTTTTCCTGTTCCCAGAAGTAACCACAGCCAATCATGGAACCAGACTAGAAGGCTCAACCAGCAAGTTTCATAGATGAATAACTTACTTTTCAAGAAATTATGCAAGGCTTCAAAAAGGATTACGGATTGACTTTCATAATGCTTGGTGGTCTTTTAGTGGTAGCTATGGTTAGAATCCTCCTCTCTCACATGATCAAGAAAGTATGGAAATGCAAGAGAAGGCTACTCTTTTGATTAATCTATTTTATCCAGACTCAGGTGTGATTTCTCCTGAGGGAGAAATGAACTTCTCTGCTCACTGGGTAGCGGGAAATGATGTGATTTCAGAAAGAGGTGAATAGCAGCCTGTCCTCATCTTGAAAGGGTACCGTTCACAGTTTCCTTTGTAGCCAGCCAGATCCTGGCAACGAGTAGCAAGATTCCCCCACTCTGATCACTCCCCACTCAGTGCTTCTAACCTCCATAACGCTTGGGAAGGCTTGTGTTTAGCAGAGTATCCAGGTACAATATGTAAATACCTCATAAATGAAAGCCTGTTTGGAACTTCCTCAATAATTTTCACATTCATAGAGTGACTGAGACCACACAACCATAGTATGTGTCACTGCTTGTTAGATATATTGAACTTGGAGTTAGTAATGTGGCAGCTTACTTGTTCTAAGACATATGTTTGAAGGAAGCTGGGGCTTTAAAGCAGGATTAGTATCTTAGTTAATTACTCAGATGAAAGAACATGATACCCAGTCATAGAAGAGAATAAGCACTTTCAAATTGTATTGATTTTGTAGGTTTTAGCAGAAATAAATTATGCCAATGGAGGGAAAATTCAATATTTTCGTCCACAAGCTATCTAGAGGAACTTGTTTTTTATGTTTATCTGTTCCTCAAAATGACTTTGGTCTATTCTTCAGAAATAGTATATGACCTAAGCAGTGATGCGGATGTCCTTTTCCTGACAGTTGCTTGAAATTAAATCTTACTGGCAGATTTTTACACATCTGAAACTTCTCCTCAATTGCTAGCTTAAAAAAAACCAAACATTTAAATAGTTTCATTCCTAAATTCAGGGCCTTGATCTTAAAAATACTTGTCTAGGACATAGCACAACTCATAAATCCCACACTCTCATACAGAATTCTACTTTCCCTTTTAATAAGCCCTCAACTCTGAAACTTGTCAATTGCCCAACTTTTCATAAAACATAAACACAAGAGACAAATGTGTGATTTCATTTTGGACTGCAAAACAGAAAGTGTTTTGGTTTCCTTTCTGTGGGTTTTTTTGGTTTTGTTTTTTTTTTAAACACAAAATCATGTCATTTATTTGCCTTCCAGGCCTTCAGGATCTTGTCTATTAGACATCGTCAGCCAGCATGCCCAGCACAAGGCAGTCTCATTTCAACTGCTTATTTTTAGTTCTGTGTTGTACTAAAGCTTTCTGGAATCTTCATCCATCCCCATGTGTTTGCAAAATACTTGCACTTAACATCTTCTGACTCCCATGTTGAATAAATAGCCTTTGCTCCCACTTTTCTATTTTGGAGGGCTAGTTCTTCACTCGGCAGTAACATCAAATAAAATAACACCAGCAACTCATTATTCAGTGGCATAGAAAAAAGTGAAATTAATTATGAACATTCTAGGAAAAGGAAACAAGGTTATGAAACGCTTGCCGACACTGGTTTGTGTAATCTTCATGAATAAGCAACTCAATAATGCTGGGCAAGTGTGCGTGGGAGGCTCACTCTGGAGAAACTGGCTGTTTTCCTCTCTCTGACCAGTTGAGCTGTTATGATAAAAAATGTTGTTGCTAAAGAAACCTGTAATAAATCCTAATGGGAGTATTGCATGTGCTGATAACATACATAAACTTTGTAAACGTATTAAAGTGTCAGGTTTTAGTAGCTCTGGTTCATGCGGATATTCGTAAAAGTTTTTCTAGGAACGCAACGGAAATCTTGTTCCACCAGCTGGTTGCTCCTACGATTCTGGTTCATGTGAGATCCTTGTCTTCCTTTCCCTTAAAACAGAGCCTCACCCTGTAGGGAAGCTGAGTTAAAATATCTCAAGCCCTACCTCTGCTGTGACTTCCCATGAAAACACTATCACCAGTGAAGCTATGTACCCAGGGAGTTATTTGGGGAGAAGTGGGGTGGTTGAGCTGGTGCTTGTCAGAGGATTTATGCTGTTCTGAACATCCTGCTTTGTGTCGTGATGTACTCCATTGACATCTCCATCAAAGTACGGCTGGCAGCTCTGAGCAAGATATTTCAGTTGCCTTTTAGTAGGTGACAAGAGTTGGGTGCCTACAAAAGGGGCAAAATCCAGCACGCTGAACAAAGGAGTCTTAACCTGTCCTGAAAAGATGAAGTCAGAAACTGAGTCAAATCCTGGATGTCCAGGGAATTCAGGTGCCCTGCCACTGCTACACAGCACTGCAAACCAGTACATTCTTTAATAAAAGAAAAGAGAATTCACTCTTTTCTTCTGAAACACACCAAGAGGGGAGCAGCAGCCTTACTGCCCCTTAACGTATCCAAAAGCTTAGCTGCTAAAACATTTGGCCAGGAACTGAAAATCTAAGCTAAATTAATTCTTCCATATAGCATGACTCTAGCCTATCTGTATTGAAATACTCTAATAAACTGATGTTTTTTCATCTGGATTTGCATGTAATCTCAGATCGCTGCTCGCACCGATTTTAGTTTGCACAGGAAAGGCAAGGGCTTGAGGGATGTGTATGGAGCAGGAATGCATGTGACTTTATTCCAATGCCAGTAAGCAATCATCTGCAATAGTGTGTGCTCTGTGTGGAGGAACTTGGCATTGATATATTTATTGTTTGTAACTATTTATTCACTGCATTTTTTTTAACATGGGTTTCTTTAAGAGAAAATCTCAAAGTCTGTGCATGAAGGGACCTGAGCTCAGATAGGTGCTCAATGCCAGTAAGATGAAACATCATGTTAGAAATGACAGAGCATCTGAGAAACCTCCATGTGTCAAGGGTGAGGTGGAAATTAAGAACTATTGAAGGTGAGGGACTCATATTTAAATCCTGTCCCAGACACACCTTAGGGCACCTTGTGTCCTGTACTTGGACAAGAGCCTTTCTGTGTTTGCACTTACACTTTACTGGAAGCCACAGGAACCACACATCGTTACTATACCAACATCTATCAATGACCTCCTGTTTCATTTTACAGTGCCCCAAAATCTTCTTTACCCTTCAGAAAATATTAAATGTCTGAAATCCCATCTAGGACTTTGCAATTTTAAACGCAAAACCTGTCAGGATGTAACACTGACACATATTAAGAAGTTTGAAAGGATAAAGTTTATAGCAGCACTGCAAGAACTTGGTGTAAACCTGTGGTTTGAGGTTTTACTTTCCTTTAAAAGTACTAATATAGGCATTCCTTTATGTTCTTCCTCCCAGTTATCCTGTTGTGTGGAGCCAAAATATCAGTGCAAGGCTGGGGTGCTGCTTCAAGCTGGCAGGAGCTCAGTGCCACTGCCACAGCCAAAGGTTTTCTGGGTTCAGATCTGGTCCCCATAGGTGAGTTCTTGCCTAGGAGCACTGGAGCAAGATGTGTTTTGTGGCTCCTTTACTTCAGTGGCTGCTATGTTTGATCACAGGCATAAGTAACACTAACATTTTAAAATGCAAGGTCGATAGCTCATAATCTAGAAACTGAAACACACGAAAATGTTTATTACTCAGCTGTCATGCAACTGTAGTACAATCATTCCTTAAGTAGCATTGCTCATCGCACTGCTCTGTACTAGCAACAAAAATAAGGTTAAAGTACTCATTAATAAAATCTGTTAGATTTTATTATGACAAAACATCTAATTGTAATCACTCTACTGTCGCCAAAAACTCAGTTATTCAATTATTTATAAAAAAGTTGGAGCGCTCTTTTTTTTTTTTTTGAGAGCCATAGCATATTTTGCATGAATAAATGTTCTCTGAGTACTTTTATCTGAAGCATTGTTTGTGGCAATAGCAGACAGACAGGCATTTGTACAAAAACGTGCATGGTTTTCAGCTGCCTTTTGTCATCTGATAAGATTGCTTTGTTCAGAACTATTTTGGCAAAAAAATCGGCAAAGTGATTTTGAGTAGTTCAGACTCCAAAATTAGAAGTGAGAAAAAATATTTTTTTTATCAGCTTTTATACCTCTTCCACCAAACTTTTGCAACTTCTAATTTAATTTTGAGCAAAAGGGACAATTCACTGCAAGGGAAAAATCATTCTTAAGAACATTCATAATTTTAATGGAGGAGTGTTGCTGATAGTCAGTGTCTATAAATGATTGAGCATGAAATGACAGACAGCTTGTTAATGTTAGCAATAAAGCGCAGTGGTCAAGCCAGCACACTTGCTTGGCAAACCAGAAAGCAAAATGAGCATGTTAAGCAAGAGAAAATGAGAGAGTCTGATTTTTGAGTTCTAGCTCAGATTTTATCAGGTATAACTTCCATTGTCTCCAGTAAAAATTTTATAGCAAGAAGAAACAGCAGAATGGGGATTGGCAAAGGTTTGGTACACTAAGGGCAAAACTCAAAAGAGGGAATTAGTCTCAGTTAACTTGCTTGGCTTCAGTTGACTCAATAGGTGGAAGTAGTCAAATAGTTGTACTTTTCATATGATTAAGAAAGAGACCGCCTCCCAAGCAGCTCAAGTATCATAGTTTTGAAAGGTAAGAGGCATTGTTTTATCCTTTTTAGGGGCTGTACATATTTGAATCATGCAATTTTCCAAGTATTTTAGTATGGGATTTCTTCCAAACTCAAAATGTATCCTGAGGTCCTGCAGAAAAAGCTCATTCCAGCTCCAACATAGTCCATAGGACTTTCTCCACTGAAAGCAAAGGAGGCAGGTTCAAGCTCTAAAACCATCTCACTAATAATAGCAATATTTTATTCTGTCGGCAGAGAGAAATAGGACTTTTCACGTATTTTCAGGTGTACCATCCTACATCAATGTCTGAGAAGTTGTCGTAATATGTGTATTTAAAGTCTAACATCAATTTTATATAGTATAAGAAATGTTTTCAGCATGTCATAGGAAAAAAATTGAAATTATCACCCTTTCATATGTCAGGTATGAAATGGGAACTGGTTAGTAACGTCCTTTAGTCTCCTGGGATAACACTTATTGTTCCACATATATTGGTATGATCAGGCACAGATTTACATACATATAGAGTTATTTAAAAAAAATAACAACACAAGCAGTCTATCTCTATCATGCTTCTAAAGCTTTCAGCAATTGGTAGGGATTTTCTGATATTTAATTTTTTAAGATATCACTACAGTGAGATATGTTCACAGTTTATGACAACACGATAGAACAGCTTCTGCTTCCAATGACTGCAATAGGAATTTTACCATCTATTTTTACACGGGCAGATTCTCATCCAAAAAATGAGAAATATAGTTTCATTGAAAAAAAAAACCCAAAAAAAAAGGATGCACTTGTCACCAGCAAAGTATTTACCCTTACAGTGCTAATATGAAGACATCACAGAAAAAAAATATCAGCAGCATACAAACACTTTTTGAAAGAGAGCTAACAGTAATTCAATCCTGCCCAAGGGGGGCTTGCTTGATGGCTTGGCTAACTTCTGCTTTAAACTGTTGCACTGAGATGCAAAAGTATTTCTATTTTTAAAAATTGGTAACAACATCTATATTACATACCAACTCTGTAGAACTGATATCTGTGACGTGCCAACCCATCAACATGTAGGTGGTGAACTATTAAAAGAATTGCTTCTACAATGACGTGTTATTTTAACCAATAATGTAATTCCTTTTTTCTAGCTGATATTCTACCTCCATGTGAATTACACTCTGCACAAGAGTATTAAAAGGCTGAAGATATGATTTTACCAGTTGGTGTTTTGTCAGTATTCTCCTGTTTTTTGGGGTTTTTTTTTTAATATATATTAATTAATATAGCTATGTTTGCAAATGGGCTGTTACACACTTCCCTAATTTTGAGTTTGTAAGTAATTGAATGCAAACCAAGCTAGAGATGCAGAGTGTTTGCAGACTGGAGCCCTCCACTAGTAATTGTGACCAGAAGCAGATGCTGGAAGACCTACAGTCCCACATCAGCAGAGGAATAGACAGAGGAGCAATGGAAGGCAGGCAGGCCGGCAGGAAGGAATGAAGGAAGGAAGGAAGGAAGGAAGACCAAGTATCCTGGACATGCCGTTATAGTGAAAAGCAGGAGGCAATTTGATGGGCTACCAATAATTTGGGAGCTCTACATCCAAATTGCATTTCCATAAAGTCATACAGATTATTTTACTTACAAATGTAGGAGTGTGGTAGAAATACAGAATTTTCTATCACTTTCCTTATTCTAGATTTCCAAATTTCCATGGCTCACTGCTAGTTCACAGGGTCGTGGCAAACGATCTGCCGGTCATTCACAGACCCGCAGCAAATAATACTTTATTTCTGTCTATCGGAAGGTCAGTGAGAGACGTACATAACTGTCAGTACTAAGTTTTGGAGGTTGGTAGTGGCCTGCAAAATATTTTGGAACTGTTGACTTGATCCTCTTTACTTTTTAAGCAAACTGCAATCACTGGCCAATACACAGAAATTCTTATTTATTGGTACTCTAGTCTATACTCAGCTGCATATTACTCTGTCATGTAAGACTCAAACAAGCAACTTAGTTAATTGCTTAATTGCTCTTATCAGAATAAACCCACAAATTTCTCTGCTAGTGGTATGTTTGCTTTTAGACTTTTATTGATTGTGTTCTATGTCTAATTCTGGACCCAATCACCTATCTGCACTTTGTTGACTTCAGAGGAGTTTTATCTCTCCATAGCCAGCTATGTCTTTACTGCTGATCATAGGACAGAAATTTAGGATTCCCCAACTGGAAAATTCCATAGGAGTTTGGAGAGCAAAAGGATTACAAACTAGACATTTCTCATGGTAAGGATTACTTTGGCAATAGGTACAAAATAAGTAATGCATCAGGACCAGATCCTTCTGATGGGGTATATCTAACAAAGGAACTTCAATTTATACCAGCTGGCAGTCTGGCATGGCCTATTCTGAATTAGTTCAGATTTTATAATTTCTTTATGTTAAAATATGTAAGTCTACAATATAATACATGGAATGGAGGACTCTGATAATAAACAAAAGAAAGTAACATGGGCTCACTGACTGCTTGATGGGAAGTTATTTGTACTATACTTAAAAATAAGTAGGTTAAAGAGAAATTTAAAAACATTTCCCTAGAAATGTGCTTATGATTTATGGTTAAAGGAGACTATCTGAGCAAAAGAAACAGAAATCCAGGGGAAGTCTTCCACACAGTAGATGAATTTGACAGGTGTCTTCTTCATCTGCACACTATAATTTATTTCAAGTTGCATTTTTCACTAGCAGCGATTTGTAGGTTTTTAAAGCCAAACTGATTAGTGCAAGTGATCGTAACCACTTTTATAATAACTTTCATAAACACTCACTCTCTAAATTTTTGCTTCAAGCCAAGTAACCACTATTTATATCAAATCATGTTTTACAACCAGCTGGGCTCGAAGACCTCGGCCAGTAGACGATGTATACCACATCCAGGTGAGGTGTTCTGAAAGGCTTTTGCCTTCACTGCCAAAATAGCGAGCCAGATTTTCATTCTGACCCTCTAGCTGTGGTTTCCCAGCCACTTGTTCTGCTCTGAATGTATCTTAGCTCTTGCATTTTAACCATCAAACTTGGAGCCAGTGCTCGATACCTTCTCCACGGTGTGCCAACCAGGATACTCGCGGCCAACACTTCCGCCTCTATTTCCCGAAAGTTACCCTGCTATGCAGGTTGTCTGAGGACGAACGAGCTGGGACGGCGCTCCCCGGGAGAGCACGCCGCATCTGCCCCGACGCTTGGAAGCGCCAGCTGCCCCGCGCGCAGCACTGCCAGCGGCCGCGGGCAGGAGGCAGACCTGCCTTCTCCCGCCGAGAGTGGGGCAGCTCCCGGGCCGTGCCGCGCCGTGCCGTGCCGGGCCGGGCGGCGGGAGCCGAGCACCTGCGGCCCGGGGCTGCCCGCCGCGGCGCGGGACAGCAGAGGTCGCCGCCGGCCCGGCGCTGGCCCGGCGCGCCGCGCACCAGGTGCCGGAGCGAGTCCGGGAGGAGGGGGCCCCGCTCCGCGACCCTCGCCCCGCGCGGCCGTCCTGCCCCCCGAGCCCTGCCGTGCCCCCGGCCCGCGGCTGCGCCTCCGCAGCGCCCGTCGGGGGACCCCTACGGCTGGGGGTGGGGGGCAGCCGCAGCTTGCCAGGGGTTAAAGGAGTGGGTGGGAAGTGATGGAGGCTGCGGAGCCCTCCCTTGCCAAGGATAATAAATCGGATGCCCTGACATGTTTTACTTAGCCCTTAGTGCTCCCTCGCTGCGAGGCCGTGGGGATCGGAGGGCTGGAGCCCCGGTCTCTCTCGTCCTCAGCTTCGCTTTAGGGGCACTTTAGGTGAATCAAACCTTGTTTGCAGGAGGCAAACCATACAAAGGAGGCTTTCAAGGGCCAGCCGTGCCAAGCAGGGCAAGGGAGCGAAGGCTGAGCGGGAGAAAATTAAAATAATAGTACCTCCTCTCCCTGAGGAAGTAACTCAGTTACTTCTTGCTGATGAAATGCAGGCTGCTGTGTTTTATGACATTTCCTCGGTGTCTGCAGCTATCAGGGAGAGCGGATGGGCATGAGCAGCCCCTCCGCGGTAGGTGTGCAGGAAATGCCTCCTCCCCAGAAACAGCGGCGGGTCCGATTCAGGCGGGGTGGCGAGGCCGGGTCGGGGGCACGTCCCGGCGGCCTCTGCTGCCGCATCCCGCCTCATCCACGGCTCCTTGCGGCAGGGTCACGGCAGAGCTCCCACCGGCGGCACGGCCGGAGGTGTCACCGCGGATTTGAGCCCACGCCGCACTCCGACGCCGGAGCCGGAGACCGCCCGACCGTGGCAGCGCCCCGCGACCTGGACAGCGACTTCCCAAGGGGGCGACTCGCTGCTGCCTCCCTGTTCTTTCTTCCCCGATGACGGGGGACTCTTCTCTCTAACCCTCACAGGAGGCAGAGAGCTTCTGCCAGCACCCTGGGTACTGCCCCTCGTCCCCCGGGCCCCCGCGCCTGCCTCTGCCCTGGACCCGGGCGGAAATGGACCGGGGCCGGTTAAATCGGTTAAATTAAAAAATGCAAGGGCCACAGTCCCAGGACGGCGGCGATGGGTGACTAGTGGCCAGCGGAGACTGCAAGCCAGCGGGCCGGACAGAGCCGCGATACCCCAGCCCCCCTACGCATCGCCGGGCGCCAGGCTTAACCTATAGCGATAATCTGTACTGCCCGTTCTTGGGAAGGGGGCTTCTTGACCGGGATGGAGAAAGGCGCTTAAGGCATACCGGCAAAAAGTTACCTGTCCTGTCATCGCCCTTCCCCTTCAGAAAGAGAAAAGACCTAAGAAAGGACGTTCCCTTTTACTAGACATTAAAATGTAAAGCACCAGACGCAGGTCTTCCCAGAGCCCGCACTGCTCATGCCGGTGAGGTGAGAAAGGGGAGCAGAGAGTGGTCAAAAATCGCCTTCATCCCTCCAATTGAATGAAACTACCTGCAAATCCGCTCGGCCGCGCCGCTGACGCGGGATTTAGTTCCCAGCGCACTCGCCCGGGCACTGGGGGCACGGAACCCCCCGTACAGGTGAACAGGACAACGAGAGGAAGCAGAAGTTATCAAAGTATAAATCTCTTCGCACTTACTTCTTCCCTGTCGCCGTACCCTGGAGGCGTGCTGGCTGCCAATGTATTCCATAAAGTTCAAAGTGATAAAAAACCAAGAAATCAGTCGCAATTGCATAGTAACCCTTTGAGAGTTCGACTTCTCCTTTTCGTCCTTTTTTTCTTTCCTTAAAAAAAGAAATAATAAACCGGGGTGGTAGGCGGCAAGGGATGAACACAGCAGCAGAAATACCTGCACTGAGATCCAAAGCTGAGCTTGATGGCTTTTGCCTTTTTTTTTTCTCCCCTTTTTTTTTT
>VZDJ01007749.1:48497958-48536176 GCA_008694505.1 Cyanoderma ruficeps
CTGTATTGCCTCTTCATTATTACATATGAAACTTATGGAATGTGTTTGATGTTCTTCATTGTTTTTCATTAGAAACATAGACATAAATGCTTTGAGAGACTCTGTGCCTTGTTACCACTGGGTTTTTTCTCAAAAATTCAGTTTTTTATTCTGTGCTACCTTTTCTTCTGTTCAGTACCTCACTACCACCTGTAAACAAACCTGTGCAGCTCCCCAGAGTGGCAGTGGGAGCAGATACAGAGAGAGGATACATTGGTGTCTTGTGTCCTGCACAACAGGACTGAGGGATTTTCACCAAAAGGCTTGTGATGACCTAAGTGACTACACTGGCCCTGCTCATTTTGAAATGGGTAACCGATCCTCATTTTAGAGAAAAAAAAAAAAGACATTTGGGATCTTTAGATGCTGCAACACTGTTCAGTTTGTTTGAATCCCCAGGGTCCAAAAAGAACAAGGTCCTGCTCTATAGCAGGTCCCCAGAGACCTGGGTCTACTCTGACTCATCACTGCAGACCAAATGAAAGCCCTCTTGCTGCATTTAGTTTGTGAAGACAGGAAGGCTTTGGTCTCCTTTTCAGAAAATGTAGGCATGCACAGTTACAGCCCTCTCACCTCTTACTGAAAAAGAAGATGTACCTTTGTTTTCTGGTGTCAGTGAGGCACTGAGGTGCTCTGGTCTGAGCTCTGCAGGGGCTTAGCTGTAACTGGCAGGGAGCCCTATTGAAGAGAGGCTGCTGGGCACAGAGGGATTCTTGCACTTGGAGAGAACTTCGATGGGACTGCAGTGAGTTTCTGCAACAAAAAAGGGATCTCCTGATTCAAGCTTTTCCTTGAATATACTCTAGAGGGAGTCAAATCTAAAAGTTTATTTATCTTTAAAGTATTTCAATTGCAGTTGCTTCTTTTAAAAGGTTCTGTTTGTTTCCAGTTTATTTATTTTAGGCTTGTCTATTAATACTGCAATTTTGGTTGAATGCTTGTACTTTTTCAGATCAGGTAGGTGCTAATAGTACTTAAGAGCCACTACTCAGAGTGATATGTCACTGTCATGGCAATAAATAGCCCTTGAAACCAGCAATCAATTTTATCTTTGAAGGAAGCAGGCCCCTAGGAGACAAAAGTAGAAAAGAAAGTGAAAGAGTTTCATATTCCAAAGAAATGGAGGTATTGCTTGTATTAATTTTCTACTGTAATTTGTATTACTTCAGTGTCTGTTGACACCAGGTCTATAACACAGGAACTTTATAATAGAAACACAATTCTGAAACAGATATTCCATCAACTGCACACTAGTATCTTGGAGAAAGGCTGTGGCCACATTCTATTTAAAAAACAAGTCCACTTTTAGCATTAATATGTAGTTTGAATATGCAACTATCCTTAGCTTACAGTGATCACTGGACTGTGTTTTATGGAATTAAACCTGTATCAAAGGGTGAGGGGAGGGAAGACTGTGCCACTTCAAAAATTGTTTTGGGTGACTGTGTCTCCTGGAGCAGACCTACCTCTCTTTAACCTCGCTTTGCATAGTTATCCAGAGTAGCAGCAGACAGGAAATTTTCTGCTTTTATTTAGCTTTCACTGTTACAGCTGCTAAATGTCTCCTGGCTTTCTGACAACAGCAGAAAACAAGCATTTGTCAGAAAACCATGAGTTCAATTTCTTCCCTTAGAGGAGAGAGCAAACAATGCTCATGAGGTTCCCCTCTAGAGATTCCTCCACAATCATTGAAGGAATTATGCCCACTGCTTCACAGAAAAGACTATCTGGTATCTGGAAACCCAGAAACTCCACAAATTCCCTGAGATCTAAACACTCAGCAGAGATAACGAGTGGGAGGTTAGAGCTAGCAGTTGAATTTCAACCTGGTTTCACTCATCAGTGGACACAACCTGTAACTCAGCAAGCAGAGCCCTGCTTGTGCTGAGCTCTGTGCTCTGAGGGGATCTGTATTTTTTCATGGGGGAAATGAGAAGGATGTGGGGGGTTAAAATTGATCTGACCACATATCTGCTTGTGAACTTGTCTTCTCAACTGCTTTTGTTGTCAGTGGAAAGACATAGGAATTTTATAACTGATTTATTTGTCCTGTGATTGATGTCTAAAAGAGCTGACCTGAATAGTGTCCTAAAATATCTAAATGCCCAAAGTTAGATGGAATAACTTCCCTTCTGCACTATTGTGTATAGACAAAGGAACGCGTAGAGGGAAGGTCAGGTAACTGATAGAGTATGAGAAAATAAACCCACGTTCATTGACATTTCTGATTTCCAAAATCATTACTGTTATCTTTGTTTCACCCAGGCTTGAGGCATTTTGCATAAACCCCTGGAAAGCACAGCTCCCTCCCTCCTTCTCTCTCCTAGGGTGATGAGGGAGCTTGTCTGCCCTGTGGGAAATCCAAGCTCATGTCCCTCTTTGCCATTACATTTTCTATGGACTCCACAGCAAGAAACTGAAAGGCACATCTTACCTAATGGTTTGCATCACATGGGCACAGCCTTTTCCAGCCCATCATCTGCAGATTACTGTCCTTGTTCTTCCCAGCTTTCCAGGTCCAGGGTAGCACATTGCCCAGGTTGCTCTCACTGTCCAGTTCTCTGCTGTGCTGCTGAGCATCTCTGTCACTGCAGGTTGGAAGACACCCCTTCCTTGGTTTCAGTCTCCCTGCTGGAAAAGTCCTAACTGATTTTGGAAAAAGGAAATAATTGATCAGAAGTCACTGGTTACATCAGGGGAGAGCCACCTTGATATCTGTGTTAGGAGAGAGGAGGAACAAGGGTTGGATTTCCAGTTCTTCATATTCTAGAAGGTGCTTTACCCTACCTAACCCAATCCAACCAACTGCAATAGAATGCCATCCAATGGTTTATGTTTGCCCCTGGCTGGAAATACTTCAAACTTTCCTGGTAGCATCGATGAACACACCACTATTTTCATAAGAAACTTCAGCTTCAGTGCATTGTCTTTTCTTATGAAGCTGCTAGCTCGAAAAATTTGGTTAAATTCCTCAGCAATATATTTCCTTTAGTTCTTTCTAACCATAGCATTGAGCCTCCCTTAGGAACAATGTGGGCCAAAGGACTGGTGGATGAACTGTGGCTGTGTTTTTCAAAGAAATCAGATGTATGAAGAGGAAACCAGGGTTAATATGAAACATTGCCCTACACCTCACATGGGCTCAAAGAACATATTTTTCTTTTCTTTTTTCTCTCTTTCTCTCTCTTCCCTATTTTTTCTTTTCATTACTAAATGAGATGGATCAGTTTTTCCAAAGTTCACAAAGAGGAAGTGCAGATTCTGGTGTCACTGTTTATGTACAGAGAATGACTGCTGCCCATCATATTCAAAAAACAGCATCACTAAAACATTATAAAATGATATTTTATTCAAATTAAATGACTGGTTGCTGCTTTGACTTATGCTTTTATAACTAAGTGGAATATTTCACACTTTTCATCTTCAAAGCCCTTTATGTGTTTACTTGTTAGTCTTCACAGTGACCTCAAGAGATATAATTTTTTTTTATTGTGTCCATGAAGAAAGTGGAGACAGAGAGAACCTGATGAAAATCTCATTTTCCTTATGAGTTGCTTCCCAGCAGAGCTTCCATTGTGACACGAATGGTGGGAGATCTGGTGTGGACAAGGCAGCAGCAGCCACCAACATGCAAACACTGCAATCTGCCTTGGGCCATGAATAGAAGATACATATGGTGGTTGAATTAACAGTGATAAGCCACAGCAGTTACAATTATTCCTACCTGTTGGTGGAACTGCAGCAGTGGGAATGTTCTTTGGACTGAATTCAGTACAGACACAGCAAAGATATGTCCACAACCAAGCTTATTAAGTATTGCAACACAATTCTTGTGTAAATACTCCCATTAAGTTCAGCTGGAATTATGAACTCTTAACTCAGGATACACTGGAAGTCAAAGCTAGGTTGTGGAGAGGTGAAAATAGTAGTGCCAGTAATTCAATTTTTTTTTTTTTCCCCTCAAAGCAATTGTTGATCTTGAAAGCAGATGCACCCAAACCTGTCTTCTTCCTCTTGTGGAAGAGTGTGTTACAAAAAGTCTCTATATGGCAATGGCCTGCTTCCCACAGTGCCTTGGAGGGCTGAAAAGGCAGAGGCAAAATTCAGGGCTGTTGAGCAGTTTTTGAAGGACAGTGTGTAGCATTAGCTCCATGAGATGCTAATTAATGACAGAAATGCAATGCTGTCATCAGAAGTACTGTGGCCCAGATTTTTACTCTCAGGTGATCCAGACTGCAGAGTTGTCTGCCTCAAGACAAGAATTTTCACATATATATAAAACCATATATAAAACCCTTTAGGGAATAGATAATTAACTTTAAATTAATAAGCATTCCTCATCTAGATTATTTTTCAGTAATCATCAGACCCCAACATTTTGCCTTCACCCAGTTTAGTTAAAGAGGTAAAGTCAAACCCATCCAAGCCCTATATAAATATTATTTCATTTCTTAATACTAGCTCATTTTAATTCACTTAACAGCTCTTCTTGACAACTAAAAACGCATTTTAAAAGAGGTGGAACTACCTCACTAGTTGGGATTTATGCCAGCTATTAAAACCACAGAGAATGTTGTACTGGGGCAGATTATGTTGCATCTGCCCTCCTGGGGATTCTTGATCCTGCCTCTGCAGTGCCTTTTCCAAATTACTGCCAAAGACAAACACTGTAATATTCACAGATTCAGGGTTGTTATGTCTCTGCTGCACCAAAAGTTCCCTGGTTCAACAAAACCTTTTACACAGAGAACCTTAAGAAGGTCCTGTCTCCTACCCAGGATTAAAGTTCAGGTTTTTTGTCCTTGCTTTCCTGGCTCATTACCAAAACCACTGAGGAGCTCTCCTTCTGTCCTTTGCAAAATCTCACACAAGCAATATGTTCCCTGGCAGTCAGTGCCTGTGTGAAAGGGAGCAGCACAAAGACACAGAACTAAACTAAACTCAACTTTCTTCAGTTTGAAGCTGAAGGATCAACCCTAAAGAAACAGAAGGGGGAGAAAATCTTAACAGACTGAGCTCTTGCAAATACCATTCTTCCTTGTGGCATTAACTTTTTGTGGTGGTTTTTGGTAGAACTGGGTCCAGAATGAGTACACGATGGGTATAGGACAGGATTCTACAATCTCTCCCTGTGCTGGTCAGCATTAACATCTGCACAGATTTGGTAAGTGGTGTGCAGTTTATGTGGCTGGCAGGGTAGCTGTGCTATAGAGACACGGTGACAAAGGCTTGTCACTCAGGGATAATCTCACGAGAACAGGGCTGTACTTCTTCCAGTGCCTGCTGGGATCCAGAAGCCAGGTCGCTGCATTGCTTGAGGACAACTCCTAAGCTGGGAAGCTCTGCTGGACATGGGCTGGCCCTGCAGGGAGACTGCTTGGAGAGCCTTGTGCTGAGCCAAGACACCAGATGATGCAGTGCTTCAGGCACAAGGTCACATGAAGGCAGTTGCTTAGCTGAGCCTGGCCCTGTGCTAAAGCTCTCATCTCTTCCCAGATGCCCAGGTACTTACAGGATAAGTGTGTGCAGTGGTGGCTCTGTTTGGGGATGACTGCCACTGCCTCACAGAGCCTGAGTTGCCTCTGTGTTCCACATACTCTCACATATCTCTGCCTCCCTGTGTTATCTGAGTTTCATTGAGGATCTCTGCTCTCTTCATCCTCCGCTCCAGACAACACGGGGTTAACCAATTTTGTTGGGCTGACTGAGCCTAAATCTTAGATTTCTCCTGCAAAAACAGACTGCAGGAAAGGCTTTGGTAGAAATTGGTCTGACTATGAAAAGAGGTGTCTATCTGAAGACTAAGAATGAAAGTGCCACTCTAAAATGAAAACCTCAGAAAAGACCAAGAAAACAGGAGAAATACATCCACTTAATGATGCCCCAGACTGTCTAGGTGGCAGCCTGCTGGGGCAAGTGCCCTGGATTAATGGAATAACCTCTCACCCCTGGAAACTAGTTTAAATCTTGCCTTAGGGTAATAAAGGAAAATTGCATCTGATGGTGTCAAATTAGTCCCTAGTGGACTTTTCTGCACATCACAAATTCACCACAAATTTCACATAGTTTGTCATGATTGGCAGAATCTGCTGGGGAGAAGTTCAGGATGAGAATAGCTCAGGATTTTTAGGCTGCAAGTCAAGAGTCTTTTTGCAAATGGCTTTAACACTATCGGCCCTTCACTGTCAGAACAAAGCTGATTCAGATTCACCCCCACTCCTCAAAGCAAAGGAACCAAATAGAGGAACTGCCATCTCATGACAGAATTAAACCATTATTCTCTCTCCTGGCTCTGGAGCCAAGGTGGTTTGTCAGAGACAGATCTAGCCTATCCCAGATTGACATCAATGTCTCATTTGTGAAGATATTTGGGGTTTCCACCATCCTACAAGAAAAAAAAAATATAATCGCATGCTAGGGTTTAAATAATCAAACCTTCTGAAAAATGGTGGACTTGGCATAAATAAACTGCAGATTCTCTTGAAATGTGACCATTTCACACACACTGCACTCTGTGAAATACCAGTTGGGAGACTCCCTAAGTCTGCAGGTGAACATCTGTGTCAGGGACAGGCACATATCTGCATCTCACACTTGCTCTGTACACACAGAATTTGAGGATAAAAAACTCTAAAAGCCTACCCTATGCATTAGAATTTTGAACAAATTACCTCTAAAGAAATAAAAAGACCCTTTTTAAAGGCTTCATAGATTTACAAGGGCAGGGGAACAAATAAGGAAAAAAAAAAAGAATGCAGAATAGCAGCAAGAAGATGGGGTCTGGATTCATTCTCATAGCTAATGGGATGTCAGGTCTCTCTTCTCTTGGTTCTGGTACCTGAGCAAAGCCACCTTTGATGGAGCTGTTGAACAGTGAACTGGAGAATTTACTGAAAACGAAAGTCTCTTCATTCAGCAGTGTAATTTGAGGAAAAAAAAGACCTTTTCTCTGGCTGCTGTGAGAAAGAGACAGTGTGCTGGCCCACAGGGTGCTGGAGTAATAATACTACCTACTGATGCAGTCTGGTGTTACCATACAGTGCTTTGAAAATATCACAGCCCCTGTTTGTGTTATTGCTGGATGTCCTTACTGCTAGTCACAGCACTTTCCAGATTTATTGCCTTTTCTCAAATCCTGTTGAAAATCCTTAATAATGGTGTTGCATTGGATATAAACTTGTGCTTAACATCTTTGAACATGAAACTTAAGCACTTTGCAAAGATTAGCTGAAATAAGCCACAGTAAGGTGTGAGTTTTCTTTTAAACAGCAGGAGGAAACACTACACCTGTTTTTATGAACAATCTCACTTGACAAAACAGAATTTAGAAACACTGAGCTACCCTGTCCTGCTGGTCATTTTGGCTGAACTCCCTCAGGGTGGATGTGGCAGTGCCCTGCTGCAAGTCTGGTGCCTCCCTGAGCCCATGATGGGGATGGGCATAGGCAGGAGAATGGCTGCCAGTGAGCCTGTGAGTGAGAATGGGCTAGAAGCCATTGCTCTGGAAGTTAGGGTGATATCTGGGGATGTCGGACCATGAGGACAGCACCAAATCCAGCCCTTGACTGCCTCACAGGAGAGCAGGTTCATGGACACCTCTGACAGTGTGGCCAACTCAGGGAGCTCTGTTTTGCTCGGTTTTCTGCCCATCCTTCTTCCCTAGCCTGCCGGGATGCCCTGCCATGGCATTTTGTGGAGACCTCTCAGCATAATGCCTGCACCTGCTACAGGCGGTGGCCACCAAATAATGCAAATTAATAACATAGTGGAAAACACAAATTAGATTTTTTTTTCAATATATGTATGTGTAATGTAATTTTCTACATAACTAAGAAACATGCAAATAAGATAAACCTTAGAAGTTCTGAACAAAAGAATTCCAGTGTCCATTCCTACCTGTTTTCACATATAGCATGTCCCTTTGAATGACTAATATCACAATTGTGCATAAAGCTTTCCTCTACATAGTCTGCTCTATTGCAGATCCCTACCTAGCTCTCTAATATGAACAAGTGCTAACACTGAAATCTATTTTCTCGGTGGAAGCAAGTAGCTGGATCAAGCTTTCAATGAAGTGAGCTTTTGTAGTTCTAAAGGCCATCTACAAAGCTGAGTTAAGAAGTACATTAAAATGAAATCCTCAGGATCAAGTCACAGAATCACAGAATTATGGAATAACTTGGGTTGGAAAGGACCTTTAAAGGTTATCTAGACTAACCCCTCTGCAATTAGCATGGACATCTACAACTAGATCAGTTTGCTCAGGGCCCCATCCACATCCCTGGAGGTTTCCAGGGATGAGGCATCTACCACCTCTATGAATCATGGAACCATTTAGGTTGGAAAAGACATCTAGAGCATCAAGTCCAGCCTTTGACTGATCCCCACTTTGTCAACTAGGCCACGGCACTAAGTGCTATGCCCACTTGTTTCTTGAACAATTCCAGGGATCATGACTTCACTGCCTCCCTGGGCAATACATTCCAATGTTTAACAACCATTCCTGTGAATAAATTCTTCTTGATGTCCAGACTGAACTTCCTCTGGTGACTTCTGAGCAACCTGAACCTCCCCTTCTCCTCTGGGCAACCTGTGTCAATGCTTCATCTCTCTCATCATAAAAAAATGCTGTCTTTATATCTTCTCTAAATACACCCATTTTTTAGTTTAAAACCATTGTCCCATGTCCTATTGCAACAGGCTCTGCTATGAAGTCTGTCTCCATCTTTTTTATAAGCTGTTTTTAAATAATGAAAGGCTGGCATCTCCTTTTCTCCAGGCTGAATAATCCCAACTCTATCAGCTTGTTTTTGTAGGAGAAGCGTTCCAGCCCTCTGATCATCTTCATGGCTCTCCTTTGGATCTTTTCCAAGAGGTCTGTGTCTCTCCTGTGCTGAGGGCTCCAAAGCTGGACAAAGTACTCCAGGTGGGTTCTTACCAGAGCAGAGTAGAGAGGCTGAATCACCTCACTTGACCTGCTGGCCATGGTGCTTTGGTTGCAGCCCAGGATACAGCTGGCCTTTTTGTGCTGCAAGCTCACATTGCCAGGCCATGCCCAGTTTTTTGTTCGCCAGTAGTCCCAAATCCTTCTTAACAAAGTTGCTCTCAATTCATTCTATGCCCAGCCTGTGTTTTTGTTTGGGGTTTTTTCAACTCAGGTGCAGCACCTGGAATTTGGCTCCGTTGAGCCTCAAGGGGTTCCCAGAGGCCCACTCCTCAGGCTTCTCCAGGTCCCTCTGGATGGTATTCTGTCCTTCAGACATGTCAATCACATCACTCAGCTTGATGTAGTCTCAAATTTGGTGAGGGTGCACTCAATCCCATTGTCTATGTCATTGATGAAGATATTAAACAGTACTGGTCCCAGTATGAGTCCCTGAGAGACACCATCTGTAACTGGATATTGGAGAAAAAAGGTGGTTTGTACCTCAGCCTTTTCCTTGACCACTGTTACCAGTTTATCAGTCTTGTCCATCTTGGGGGTACGCTTTCTTTGATCTTCCTTTTCTGGTTAACATATCTGTAGCAGCCCTTCTTGTTATTCCATGCATCCCTTTCCAAGTTCAGCCCCAGCTGCACCTAGACCTCCCTGACCCCATCTCTGCACAACTGAGCAGCACCCCTCTACTGCACATTTGCTTCTTTCCCTTTATTTTGGCCAGCAGGTCTCTACTCAGGCATGCCAGTCCCTTGCCATTCTTGCCCAATTTCTGCATGGTGATTGAGAGCTCTTGCAGTCTTCCCCTATAGCAGACTGACACAAGGTTTTCTTTGTTGCTTTGGTCTCTGTCTCTCACCCCATAAGCTTTCAGTCTGCTGCTCTTCAGAGGCAGCTCTTCACTCTATCCATTTCTGGATGTAGAGGGCAAACCTACAACCCCATACAACCATTCACCTCTCCTGTCCTTCCTGAACAGCCTGTAGCTATTGAAAGCTACATTCAGGTGATGGAATTCATGCCACCAGATTTCAGGTATGGCAATCAGGTCATCACTTTCTAGTTGCACAGTGGCTTTCATCTTCTCCTCTTTGTCCTAACTTGGTACTGGGAAGGTGAGGAAAGGAAAGAGAGGGCTAAGAGCTGAAATATATTCAAATTGTTTTAAAAATAAGCCTCTTGTCTAAAGTACTCTCTCAGTTCCTGTTTTTCATAAAAACTAAAATAATCCCCAGAGTGCTCTGAATCAAAGCCTCCTATACCATTACTTACGAGTAAAGTTAACCTGGAATTTGACTTCAGCTCAGTTTCATCTTCCATATAAGCAAAAGAGCAAATGATTCTCAGCACATGCAGAGATAAATAGAGACATGTTTGTTCCTTGTCACATATAACTGCTTCAAACAATGCTTTCATCAAAAAATACTGATAGAGGGAAAGGTCATGGGATGTGATGTACCATGGGTAGCTGAGGACAGCCCGAGATGATGTAATGGGCAAGATCTGACAGCAGGGGAAGGATACAGATCTACCCTTTCATTAGTCATGGTTTCTGTACAAATCCATGCAGAATCTTTTTCCTTAAAAAAAAAATGCATTCTTTAATTATTTTAATCTAAACCAGCACTGTTAGCTAGTAAAAACAGTGAGGTCTCATCTTTTTGCTGTCTACTCGCTAACAGCTTAAATTAGACTTAGAAAATTCTTCTGTGGATGTCTGGGGCATAAATAACACCATATGTTCAGCAGCAGTTTAAATAAAATATCATTCTTACCTTGACAATGACACTGCAATTTAGGAGCCATTGCTGCAATCACAATTCAAACACTGAAATATTCTGCCTAATCCTTATAAAATATTATATTACTTTCTTGCTGCCTTTAAAGTGCATTATAAATATAGCATTATATTTGTGAGGGCAAAACCCCATCATCATCTAGCTTTGTGCTGCCGATATATACAAATCAGAAAATTTCAATGTCACGAGGAGCAACCCACAGACTGGAAAACTTGTTCCTAAGACCATATGGACCTCACTGGCCTCAGGAAATATTTGAAGAGTGAACACATATTTCATCAAGATTTTTGAAATCCCAGGGGTGAGGAAGGAATGAAAACATGACAGACTAATTTAAAATGGCAGGTATTGCACTTTTCCTGTTCAGCACTGGAAATCAGATACCTAATATTAACAGAAGTAATTATTTTTATTACTCCTATTAAAGAGGCTAACACCTGCCATCTCCCAGATTTCTGAGAGGGGTTGAATTTTTCCCCTCTGCAGAGGTGGTTATATTGCCCTGGCTGGGGGCAAATGCCATTACTTTATAGAGTGATGTCTATTTTATCTTCCCAGGAGACTGTACCTGGAAGAGTCTGTTCTGTGCAGAGGGAGAAATAAACTCTCACTGCTGGACCAGAAGCAAAGGCAGCAGCCTCTGAACCCAGCAGGGCCAGACCTTTTGTTTGGGGAGGATGGGAGGCAGCTGCCCTGCTGCCCGCTCATCCCGAGGATGACCTTCCCTGCTGCAGCCTGGCTGCTGGAGGTGGTGGAGGTCAGGATGCTCAACACTGCACCATGGGGATCTGCTTCCCCCTCAACTCTTCTGCTATCCCACAGCTTGACTTTGAGAAAGTAATTCACCTCCCATGTTTCCCTCTGCCCTTTGTGGGGGTTATTTAGATGGCAAGGGATGAACTCCTTTTGCTGTTCAGGGCTGAACAGTTTTTAAACCCATTTCCTTAAATAAGTGTGGACACAATTTAAAATTGGTGACAGGCAGTTGAATTCCTCCTTTTCCTGTGTACCTTTCACTGCTTTCTTCAGCCATTTGCCTGCTCATCAGGCACATTCTACTTCCAAAGTTCTGGAATGACACTTTAAATATTTCATTCCTGCAACTGAAGTGCCATTTTCAATGCTAGATATAACTACCTCTCTTTTTTCTCCTCTACTCTGATATATATAGAAAAAAAAAAAGCTTATATACAGAGACAAGCTTTTTAACCTTCTGACTATATGCAAAAGTGATTTGGGTAGTCCAACGTAAAGTCTGATTCCAGGAAATTTTTGCAGCTGTTGCTGTTGTCATAGTCTCTCAGCACAGGCAGGTTATATAGTATACAGGAATTTTGTACCAACTCTAAACCACAGGATTTTCAAAGACATTGCACATGTTTCTCAGGCTACTGCATCAGACATTCCCTTCAGAGCACAGAGGGCTTGGATTTACTGCTGCTGGCACAGGGTATATGTTGCACTCTAACTAGATGAGTTTTGCCTATAAATCACATGCAAGTTACCTACTTTTGCCTTTGCAGCAGAGCAATGGGAAGCCTGCCTCTGGTGATGCATGGCTGATGCTTTCTAGTAGCATGTAGCTGAAATATTGCAAAGTTGGAACATTTTACAGAGATGAGTTTGCTGCGCTGGCATTCAATGCAGCAAAAGACTCACCACTTCCAAATTTCTCAGAGGTTTTCACAAAGTTGGTTTTTCTCAGGTTCAAGGGCACATGAGTCATGGTGCTGTCATCAGGGGGAAGAAAGCTTTGGGGACAGAGTCCTCCTCGTGACTGCTCCTTCATCTGGGCTTGTTGTGTGGTCGCTGATTTCCTCAGAGAGGCAGTAAACCAGTGAGACTCTCACACAAGCAATGTTCTAAGTATATTCCTTCAGCTCTGAGGCCTTTACTGCTGCCAAACCCCACTAAGAGGCGTGTTAAGTGGTATAATGGCACTGAGCATCACTGGGAACAGACACATTTTCAGTGGTTGTGGACAAAACAATCTGCCTTAGTAAAAATGAATGTGTGCAGTGAAAACCCTGGAGATAAGAAATATGAGCTGCTGAGATACACCAGTTTTCAGTGATCATATTGGTGGCTGGTGCTGTGTCTAGAAGCAGATCAAAGAGCCAGCCTCCCAAACTCCATGAGCAAACAACATTGATGTCTCTTGCAGGTGGCTTTCTGCCTACATAAGAAGACCTGCACATGCTGGAAGAAGAAAGAAGAGGTGAAGAAGAAGTACAAGAGAAATTAACAGACAAGAAACTTCACTGTGTGCACCAAACTCCAGGTTTGGGGGGGGGGAGCCCAACTTCAGCCCTTCAACCAGTACCTGTGGTTAACCCTCCCTAGTTTTCTGCCAGTACATAAATAGTAAAGGGAATTAGGAATATGGACTGATAACTACCATTCATAAATAACACAGTTCATACAGATCTGAGATTCAGTGCCAGATGTCTGGGTTGGCATTGGATGAGGTTTCTCCAGGAACAGAAGGAGCGTCACCACATTGGTATGGCACAGGACCCAAGCAAATGAATCTGGGAGAAGTGGCTTAGTGCAGTGCTGCACACTGCTACCTATCTTGTTTCTGGTGTTGTCACTTTGTGGTGCTGCGTGGTGCCATGTGGCACTGAGAGTGTGCTCTGAGGTAATGTGAGGACATAAGGTCTGGCTGGAGGATAGCTGCCATTTGCAGGGCAGAACTGTAGGGGAAACAGCCCTCATTGCTGTCAGTGCAAAATCAGTGCAGGAGTTAAAACAATCTTTACTGTGGGATGGAGAGGGATTTGTTTCAACACCCAAATCTTAGTAAGTTTTTGTCTTTCCACAGTGCTCTATCTTATGGAATGAGGATGCTAGAAGTTTGTAGGCAGCATCTGGCCTGTAGGTTCTTTCTCTCCTTCCAGAAGTATGTAGACAAATCAAACACAGCATGTACAAAAATAATCCTCTCCTTTTTCTGAAGGAAAGATATCTGGACAGGAAGCATGACTGTCTTTTCCCTTTCTTTCTCCAGTATGCCAAAGTTTGTGCTCCACAATCCTGGACCAGAAATTTCTCCAGAAACTGGAGAAGGGAGATGAATTATGAAGAAATTGATGAATAGGAAGGATGAGACTGCAGATAAATGAAGTGGGTATTTCTGACCTCACCAGCCTTTATCTGTACATCGTTGAACTAGACTTTCAATTAGCCAGCCATGGGTGCAGAAACCCCAGAGCAGACCCATTCACCACTACTTTTAATCTAGCAGTATTTATGACGGCAGGCTTTGTGATGTGTAATTCACTATGCTTCTTCCAAGACCACTCACCCACTTTTCAATGTCATCCAGGATAATAATCCTTGACAAGCTAATTCTGATTCCCTGAAGGGACAAGATGAAGGTCCCTGTTTCGCACTTCTGGCATGTTGGGGTCCAGAGGGTTATTAATGACTTGAGCACTGCAGTAATTTGCTTGAGGTCGGCGTTCACCAATACATCAACTCCACCTTGAAGGCTCTTCTCTTCTGGTACCTCTTCCAGATCAAGAGGTACCAGAAAAACCTAATGCAAAATAGCGCAATGCAAAATAGTGACTAACCTTACTAGTGAATAAACTCATTTTTCTAGAATCAATTTGTTGAGTTGATTGTGTTGGCTTATCTCCCCATCAGTTAGGTTTATACAGCTCTGGCATTGTCTAGCCCATGGTTGCCACCTCGAAAGGATAACATTAACAAACTCCAAAACGTGTTCATGTGTAGGAAGAAGGGTTGCACACATTTTATCCAGACAAAATGTTCATATCTAGATGACCTGGGAGGACTGAGATCTGGTGTTGTCATTGTGGACCCATTGCCAGGCACAGGAGGAGCTTGGAAGGCAGCGGAGGAGCAGGAACTGGCTGCAATTCCAGGCAGACGCTGTGGTCAGGGTCTCAGTGCTTCTCATTGTGCTGATCCTCTGCCTCATTTTGTCAGGGCTTTTACATTATCTGGGAAAATTCCAGTCTTGCAATCATCCTGTGACACCACTTGGGAAAAGAAAAATGACACCAAGGCATAATAAAAATAGCTGCTACTGTATTACATGGTAGTTCTCCCACAATTAAAACCCACCACCCAGATTTTGGATTCCTCATGGAACAGTAACAGTCCTCAACAGCAGAGAAATAGTTATGTAGGTGGGAAGAAAACTCAAGAGATATAAAGCTATTTATATCAAAGAACACTTCCCTCATGAATGAAGGCTTTTTGCTGCCTCCGAAATCCAGTCCAAAAAACTTCCAAAGCCTTTGATTGTTTTCTCTGCACATTCTGCTGCAGCATGATTAAATTCTGCTTTATGACAGCACTGGTCAGCACATGATTTTATGAGGTGGGTGGCAAGAAGACCCTGTGCAAGATGCACTGTTTCTGTACAGGTGATAGAGCACTGGGGTGATGACAGCACTGGATTTTCTTTCTGCTGGCTTAAAATTTATTTCACATATGTTTTGCTTTCTGCTTTAACCAGATGATGATTTCATTGATTTGATTGCTATCTTATGAACCTCATAACGTCTTATATTATCATGAATCATCTCGTATCATCTGGCTGCAATGACACAGCCCTCCCATCGAGAAACAAACCACCAGGTCAACCTGAATCCATACTGGTGATAGTGATAAGTGCCTTATTGACAAAGAGCAGAAGAGGATAAAACAGTGTGAGTAGAAAACAAGTTTTAAAGTAAAAAGAAAATATTTCCAAGGGTCAGGCAATCATGTTTCAAAAGTGCCAGAGCTTATTTTGATAGGTAGAATTTACTGTCGTGACTCAAATCCCAATTTTTGTCAAAGTTTCACAGTCATAGATGCATGGTCTATGTCTTGCTTGAAAAAAGGTAAAATCAGCTGAGATTAAACCTTCATATTATACACATGATTGGAAACTAACAATGCCTTTTTCTGTGTTTCAGAATGTTGTATTTAACACATTGTGCAGCTTTAGATTTTTGTGTGATTTTAAACCAGATCTTTTTAGTCTCCAAAAAAAGCAAGCATATGTCTTCCAGCCAAGCCTTTGCAACACAGAGCTCTTGGTCTAGTAAAATACCACTAACAGTGATATCATTACATCCTTTCACCCGCAAGGTGAGATTTGCTTTTATTCTGTAGATCTGCAGCAGTGGGTTTGAAGCAGCCCGTGGTGGTTTGCTCATCTCACTGTGCTATATTTCAGAATAGTTACATCTTCCATTTTCATGACCAATTAGTGTTAATGTCTGCAGGAAAGCTTGGATGACTGGAGCTAGCCCCCAGGGCACCACATCCCCACCTCAGCTGGTTAAGGTCATGCAGTGGACTCTAATTAACCTACTCCTCCTGAAACAAGGGCACAGCAGGCAGCAATAACAAGGTGAAAGAGCTTGATATTTTGGTAGGTACCCCTGACCTATTTACTTTGGAAGAGCCTTGGAAATAGTACCTGACCAAACTAGGATAGGTAGGAATAAATTCTGCCTTTTACTTAACACAGGCTGTGTTACTGAAATCGGTGGGAAAAATGCACTCCCAGAAAAAGGGATTTTTCGGAAGCCTCATTGTTTTCTTTGTCTGGCCAAAGTGAGAAAAGCTGACATGAACACAGGGTTCCATGAAACACACAGCTTTTGCTGGAAAGCCCCAGTTCACAGCTGTGAAGTATGCAGCTGGCTTTCAGATAGCTCAAGTCAGGCCATTGCCAAGGTGTTTGTGTGTGCCATGAGGCAGTGCCACCCTGGCAGAAGCAGGGATTCAAGGTTGTTTGAAGATGTACAGTGCTGTGGATCCACAAATATTGCCACTGGGAGGGATGAGCAATCAAGATAGCGAGTGCAAGAACACACTGTCAAGGAGGAATCCTTGTCAGCACTTGTCCATCAACGAAAGTGCTCTGTTCCCACCAACCCTTATATCCTGCCTCCTCTCCCTGTGATACACAGGGGAGACCAAAGAGCTTCAGTTCCTTCATCCTCTCACAGGCTGAAGTTTCTGATCCACATTTACTCGTTTTCATTGCTGGCAGGCAGCACAGCTTTGTGTTTCTGAAGCTCTCTTAGAGGAGTTGATTCAGCAATAAGCATAGGCTGTGCTGATTTGGCTTTTCTAGTGGCTGTCAGCCATGAGTATTACTCATGCCATACCTCCAGGATCATTTGAATCTGGTAAGAATCCAATCTGCTGCTGAAAGTGGAGCTCTCATGCTGTCCCGTGGGCTCAGTCTTTCACTGCCACAGCCGTCCCCAGTGCTGTTACTAGCACTTATGTGGGCTTGTGGTGAGCTGGATCAAAGGGGGCACCCCATGGTTAACTAAACTCCCTCACCCACTCCTTTGCCCATGGAAAACTCCATACTGATATAAGCAAGTGCTCGATCTGTCTCTGTGAAGAGTTTGCTTCCCATAAATATTGCAGGATACCAAAGGAGGACATTAAAAGGGCAGAAAAGAACTTCTTTCTCTCCAGCAGTTGAGGCATTTGTTTGTTTTCAGATTATTTCCAAATGTCAAAAATGAGGTAAGACAGATCCATTTCAAAATACTTGTGACTTCACAATACCTCTGTGTACAGGCCAGGAAAGTTGCACCTGCTTAGTCCAGACTGCATAATGATATTTCATGTAGTGTTTCAATGGTTCCTGCTATTTGAGAAAACTATGCTCAAATGTCAGGAAACCTGATTGAAAGTATGTACAATAAAATTCCCAGGGAAGTCTGTGAAAAAGACAGTGTAGTTCAAGTAACATCACATGTTTAAAACTGCAAAAGACACTTTGAAACCATGTGTTGTGTAATGATCAGGGTGCTAAATCATGTGTCAAAGCTGAGGGATCTAGTTTCTCTGAAAAGTGCTAATATTTTTTGATGCTGAATAGAAGCTGTGTTTAAAAGAAATGATCAGAAAGCAGAAGTCAGTTTATGAGAGCATTAGTGCTTCAGATGTGGTTTGCCTACTTAGCAGCAAACCCAGCCTGTAGCAAACATATTTTGAACATAAGAAACAAATCATCTTATCTGTGCCCAAACCTCACATAACCATTTGCCTTGATAGTAAAAGTAACGAATGATTACATTCCTGCAACAGTGAAGTTGGTAAAAAGTGATGTGTCAAAGAGAACTCACTGTTTAATGGTTGGTGCCCTTCTGTTGGGAATGACAGCATACTGCTGCTTCCTGGCCAAGTCTGAAATGCATTAGTCATTTCAGTGATTTGAACTTCATCCAAGACTTCCTCAGAACTGTTCCTAATAATTTGTCTGCACTGTCTTGCTCTTGGAATTGCCCCAGAATTCCCCTGCAAATCTGTTGCACCTAATGTACCTGGTGTCCATAAGACCAACCAGTATTTTGATCTGGTAGTTTACTAAGAACCTGACTATACTATGATGAGCTGGAGCAATTACTTACCATTTCCCTAAGAAGAAAGTTAATTTCATTCTGAAAAATGGAAGCCACTGAAACTCAGCTAGAGACAGAAAGACAAGCTGAGCTGGAATGGCAATTAGCAGCATTTGGAAAGAGGGACTTAAGCAGGTTTTGGTCAAGACAACCCCAAACTGGGATTCTTTGACCCCCTGTACAGACAAGAAGGAAGACCAGACTCGAGAGGCCAATGAAGAAACATTCACACAGCAATCTAGAGACCACTGTCCTTATTCTTACTATGGAGCCATTAACAGCTTCGGATCTTTCCTAGTACTGACAAATCACTTATTGAGGTATAAAATATTCCCTGAGCTAAACTGAGATTTTCTACATAAACCTTTAGTTGAGCATAGGACTCCCATTTTCTTTGTTTCACTTTTGGCCCCTAGCAAGTGGGACTCAGGGCAGCTTCTAACTAGAGACACCACATCACTAAACACATAAGAAATACAGAAATACATAAGTTACACAGTGTCCAACGGAGCACAATGCAGGCATTAGTGATAGAAATCCCGCAATTCTTGCAAGAGAAATTGCAGGATGCACTACTATAGGTATATTGATCCATATGTTTTTGGGGTTTTCAACTTGCTGGAGGTTTCTGAGGAAATATGGGTTGAAAGCTCAGCGTGTAACTTCAGTCTACTGGCTGACCTGAGATCACTTTAATCCCCAAGCACTTGCAAAGTGCACAGATCTCACAGCAGCTTGTAATGAACTGGGTTCCCTCAACCTCACTTAGCATCCTGTTCCTATTAGCCCAAATTTCAATGCCTGCTGACACAGTGGTGCTGGGCAATTTTTTTCTAGCAGAAATTTCAAGGTGCTGAGTTGGAGAATGAACTCCTGGAACTTTTTTGGTAACACACATATTTCCTCAGTATTCATTGTATTCTGCCACCAAAGCTTAGAAGAGGCCCACAAACAGGTAAATATGCTCCTTTCTAAAGCCTACTCTGAGCTAAGTTCAGCTCTTCTAGCGCCAATTCAGACTCAAAGTATGTTAGCACTATAGGCTAGTAATGGATTATTAATCTATTGTCTCTTTTCTCTTCCAACATCCAGCTCAATGAACCACATGGAAGTCCTGAAATTTGAATTTTATGAGGATTTCAGGAATTTTAGAAGTCTTAGACTGCACCAATATGACAGCAATGTCTTACCTGTCAGTACAGTCCTTCGCAATTGGCAGAATTAAACTGTTATAAACCACAAAGCTTTGGCTATCTGAAGGTCAGTTTATAGGGAGATGTTTAAAAACAACCACCCATTTCTGGCTTGATGGGTTTTTTTCTGATTTGTACATCCTTATCTGGGTCAGAGCATGCCCCTCATGCAACTGCTCAAAGCCTACCCGAGAAAGCATGGCAATGCAGTCCTGGCACTCTGTTCCAATACTGACATTTAACATGAGGAAATGCTGTAGTTATTAAAACCTGCTGTATCCACTTGTAATCCCTGTGATCTCCTTAACAAACCCAAGCTGCCTTCTTCAGATGCCAGTTGCCCTACTGTACACCTTGAGTCTCAAAATATGTTCTGAGGCTCTGGTATGAAAGTTGGATTAATGTCAACAGTTAGAACAGGTCTGTAGAATCTGTGTCTTACCATCTGTTAGAAAAAAAATCCTAGAAATATGGAACATAACAAATAGGAAGGAAATGTTGCTAAGTTGGTGGGCTGTGAGCACTTCAGCATAGGCATCTGGAAAGGAACAGGGTCTTTCCCAACACATAATGAAAACAATTCAGGGTAGTGCCACTTTATTCTGCACTGTGAGCCACAGGATGTGTCCTTATGAGTCCTAGCACCTCATGCGAGGTGTGCACATCTGGTTGCAGTAATGAGAGAATGATTTTCTGCAGTAGCTGTTCAAATCGACACTCAGCTAACCCAGATACCAGGGAACACCTGCACTAAATTCACTAGGGGTGGCCTGTCCTGATACACTCTGTGAAGACATGAGGCTCTTAAGATTTACTCTCCACACTTGAAAAGCCTATCACATGACCTTTGTTTAAGCAATAGGACACACACAGTCCAAACCAGTGTTTAGTATGAGGATCTGGGTTCAGGGACCAAAACAAAGTCAGTAGCCAAAAGTCAAGCTGAAGGTCAGGGGAAAGGCTAGCAACAACAGGCTTCGGTTGTCAGCCAGCCCAGGAGCAACTGCAAGTTCTGGCTGCTCTTTCCAGCCAGCAAACAGGGGTTACTTTAGCATGACCCAAAACGGTTGCTTATTCAGTCATTCCTGCCAGGCCTCACTGGCAGGGAGGTCTGGTCCAAACCTAGGACCCAGAAACATGCTCTCAGTTTTCATTTGAGAAAATAAACAGAGATAGGGTTTCAAACTGTGGGTGTTAAACGCCCATGAAGAACTTGCACAGTACAGGTCATCCTCCCTTCTTGGCTTGAAATATTCCACATGAAAATCTGGCAGACCATATCTAAGCAACAAACACATTTGTCCCACTGTGGGATCTATTTTGAGGCAATACTTAACCAAAGGAGGGCTCAGCCTGAGGAAAACATTTTTTTCCCAATCACTAGTAACTTGCAGAAGCAATTTCCAAACACGTCTAATGTTGAACAAAATCTGCTATTAAAGTGAATGTCTAAATCCATGGGCATCAATGGAAGCCAATTAAGAGCAGACAGAAAACACATTTGACAGTCTCTCCCACGTAATTCCCTGTGTTGGAAACAGCATAGAAAGATTAATTTCCAATAAAGTTAATATGAAGAAATACAGAAAGAGATCATTCTTTCAGCTTCTTGCATTTTGTAACTCTCTTCTTGTGAACAGTAATCCTGTCAAATGTCACATCAGTTTTGTAATTTTTTTTTAATGACAGGATAATTTAACAGTCATTACTAGTACCTCTTGGTATGCAAAGCATGACCATGATACAATGCAGGAAAACTTCACAATTCAGAGAGCAAAATGATTACATGCAAGTCTCAAAAACCTTTTCCACTTGTCTATAAATTTGCATGAATTAATTGCTTTAGAAGAGACTTGCAGATTGTGGCCAGTATTAATATGTTCCCCTTGAGTCGAAATTGAGTGATGATATCAGTAACATCACAGTGCAATGTCTTTAGGAAGATAAACTAATTTGATTGACTTAAACTGGAATCACTCTAGATTTGTTGAAATATATCTGAGAACAGAATTTAGTACCTATTTTTCCTTTAATTAGGGAAGTGGCTCAGGAAGTCTTACTGAAGCTGATGAAATATCTATTGTGTGTGGCACAACTGATATGTTAGGTATGTACAAATTAAAGATGCCACTGAGGTTTGTCATATACTAAACCCCAAGTTTTAGCAAATATTTCAAAAATTTTTGCACTTCTAATGTGACATTTTGATATGCTAAAAGAATAAGCATCATGGCCTTTTATAGTATTGCTATTTGTAGGAAATTAAAAATAAATTTGTTGCAGTTCTAAACTTAATGTAGTAGCATGAATTCTACATTTATTATAAAGGATAAGTACTCTTTTTTTTTCCCCCCAGCTTTATTGAATGGAGCAAGAATAGATTAATTTAGAATAGGTGATCTCAAGTTTTATAGAAGGTTGTGTATGAATTTTCTTGTAGCTCTGGAAATGCCCAATAGAATGGAATTCCAAACAACAATACAAAATTCATCTTTTTCAGAAAATGTGTAGTTAGATATGCCATATTTTCTCAGGACAATTACGTGAGCAAAAATTTTGATGGCAAAGACACGCATTCTTTGCTTCCTTTCCCTGCACTCATTTCCTCACTGCACCTTGTCATCCTGCTCTGAAGCTCATGACTCTCTCAGGTAGGCCAGGGAAAGCTGCTTCTGAGTCTGTACTGTAAATCAAGGTATTCTGATGTTATCCCAATTAAAAAAAAATAGATAAAATTACTTAACAAGGAAAGAAAAACCCAAAATTTCAACAGACATGGTTGCTTTCACAAAATCACGGAATATTCTGATCTGAAAGGAATCCATAAAGGATATCAACTCTTTATTGTGGGGACTGAACCCACAAACATTGTCATTATTAGCACCACGTTTTAACCAGCTGAGCTAATCTCAGGGTCTTTCTTCCATACATTTCTTTTTAAAGAAGACACTGGAAAGTCTATCTAATGTTCCAATTTACCCTTTCTGTTTAATTTAATTTCATTAAACTGTTTCATTTTTAGCTCTTTCCTTTCCTTCTCCTCTTTTTGCTAGACCAGATCAAGCGGTTAAACAGGCCCTCATAGGTATGTTGAGATTGAAACACAATAATGTGATAAGAACACAGTTTTTGTTCACTGGGATTCCTGGTTACTTTGCTGCAGAATATGACAAGTTTGTAGTGAAAAGGGAGATCTCAAGGAAGGGACAATCTCACAGTAAATGAAGCCAAGTGCTCTCCCAGACAATCTTGATTCCACCACAGCAAACTTTCCTGCACAGAGACTGGCAAAAGTTTTCCATATCATAATTTATTGCCACAAAGATGGCACATTAGCTTGTAAGGTATACATTCTTTGAGCCTCATACATGTGGAGTCCAAACACTAATACACAGAAGAGCGAAATCTAAGCCTTTCATAAATATCTCTCCATATTTTGTCTGGGTTTTTGGGAAGCATAGTGAGATTTTACTTCCTGGAAGCTTTTTTCCAAGTCTGTAGTTTGGAAGTATTCAGAAAACCACAGTCTAACTGACAAGTACATTACACATTTCCAATGTATTCTCTACTAAACCGACCAGAGAATATGTAATTCTGTTGAGTAGTGTTACCCCAGTTCTCTTCAACAAATATGAATCCATTCAGCACAGGCAGGGTTCACTTTCTTATTTCAAAGGGTTTCTAGGCAATTTTCTAAGGTACTGAGTTATTCAGAGCAGTGGAAAAAGAATCTTACTTTTTCATATAAGTGTCAATACTTTTTTTAGCATCCAAATATAAACATGGTATTTATTTAAATGTTGTGTTAATGCAATTTAATTTGTTAGTTTCTACTTTCTTGACTTATATGCATAAACTCCAACTCTGCTAGCTCTTCTGTATTCTCTAGCTCTCCCTTCTTGCTAGAAGTCTGTTATATGACAAAAACTTCCCTAGCAGTTCTGCTTTCTGTTACTTCCAGACATCGTTTTGGTTCTTTTCTTCCTGATTTTTCTGGTAAAAAAAAGTATTTCTTCTGTCACATGCAATTTTACTGTTAGTATGTCAAAAACTCTCTCTCAGGATATTCAGTCTGTAAGCATTTGTGGGGTAGAGCTATTTGCTTCCATGAATTTTTTTCTTTGCTTTTTTAAACACACAGAGCTAATTTCTTATTCTTAGAATATGGGAAGAACTGATGCCAAGGAATTTCCCTAGAAAAGGGAACTTATTCTTGTTTGGCCAGACTGGCAGCACACCCAAACTGGTATAAATCCATTCAAGATGATAAATGACTTATTGACAATTTATATGGTGATAATCTAATGTATTTTAGTTTAATCATTTTATAACACAGGGAAGGTTGGTGAGTATGTATCATCTTGATCAGTTCATATATCTCATGCTAAAGACCTAAGGAAAAAGGATCCAGGAAAAAAAATTAGAGGCATCAAACCCCCATAGTTTTACAATTGTTTATTTTGGGAAATACAGGTGAAGGCTGGTTACCATAGAAGATTCTTTTCTGTACAACATTGTTTCTTCTGCCTCAAATGAAAAGATTTATGCTTTGCTTTATGGTTGGTAGAGGCAATCATTGTCGAAAGGTTTTTTAGGAGGCTTCAATGTCTGAAAAAACCCAGACAATAATGATAATTTATACAAAGTGGAAAACTAAAGGGAAACAACTTCCAACACTTTGATAGAAAGATTGTTAATGATATTCATATAATCTGTTGTTCATATTTCTGTGTGCATGTTTTTAATCAACAGGTTTTAATCAAACCTGGTTTTTTTCCTCACTATTTCACATATAAGATGACAAAAATGGCAGACTAAATTGACATTTGCAGGCCAGAACTAGGATTTTCTGAAGTTAGTTTTGCTCTTTTCAGGTCTTGTTCTCCAGTGCTGTTAATAAAGAAAGAAACCTCAACAGACTCAAACACAACTTAACAATCTGTCTGCTGTGGGCTGTGCCAGCATGCTGACTTTTATGCTTCTCTTAAGGAGCATAGATTCACTAAGAGCAATTATAACCACATGAGACCATTCAAGGCAAGCAAAGAAGAGAATGAATTAAAAATGAAAGAACATGGAAAAGTGTCTTGCACAAAAATCAATGGCAAAAGCAACCAGTGTTTTGTAGGAATGAAATTATGCAGATATCAACCACATCAGATAGTGATGACAGCAAGTGACATTACCATACAGATGATGTGGAAAGGAGTCCAGCCAAATGATGTTTTCTGGAAGAAGCCAGCAGCAAACACAATCATGCTGGGCTGTGCTGTGGTGTGACAACCTGTCACCCCTGTTGCACATTTATTTTTTGTTCTCTTTAATTGCAAACTAGGATGACTGAATACACCCAGCCTTTTTGATCTGTTTCACATGGTCTAAAGTAAACTCTGTTAAAGCATACCCCAACCTAAACAATCAGGATGCATAAGGGAAAGGAAAATCAAAATCTTCTCCAGTTGGGAGGAGAATATTTTATGAGGAAAACTCATAAAATATAATTCGAAAGCTTAGCAGATTTGGTCTATATAATTTAAATGGACATCTACAGTCAGTCAGGTGTCCTAAAAGGGTCAGATAAGTTAGAGAGGGAGTGGCCATGAAAGTCAGGATATTTTTATTCATATCTTGGCAACTTTGTGGAGCAATACAGGAGATCTTGTGAAGACAGTTGAGCAGGTGCTCTAGTAAGGTTAAAGAAGGTGGAACAAAGTGCAGATATAAAGTTATTAAAATAGCAGACCACCTGCAGAGATATTTTCAGAAGTGCCATTGGCCTTTGCACCTTTAGATCATGAGCAGGTCTGTCAATCTGTGAGTGCATTGTGACTGTCTGCTATGTAGTCCCTCTGAAGGTCAGGCTAGAAGACACTGAAGAAAATGCCTGTAAATTATGAACCTTTTATGCTTGCTGAGAGTTCACTGGTAGGAAGCTTTAGGAAACTTTTTTTCTGTATACTTCATTCTGTTTGATCTAATTTCTACTTCATTATTTCTAGTCATACATTTGGTATAGTCTTCTCAATCCCATGTGATATGCCACAAAATCTTCCTAAGGTGGTGAAGCATAAGACAGATGGAAGACGGATGGTGAAAAGGGTGCCCTCAGAGGCGGGTGCAAGCACAGGATGTGGCAGCAGCTCCTACAGGGCCCCATGGCTGCATGGCAATGCAGGTGGGATGCTGGTACCCTCTGGTGCCATTCCTCCCACATTCACAGGTTGGCTCATCCCAGCAGTCTGCAAGCAAGCTCAGTCTTACTTCCAGTCAGCTGATGTAGAAAAAGCTGGGCAACTGCAGCACATCAGAAAAATGAGTTTTTCTTTCCTTTCTTGCTATTTGTGATGCTGAAGAACATGAAGAAGGGCTTGTGTGACAGCAGAACCAGTCTGCATTAATGCCTTACCAGTTTTACTCTGTCCTCATATCACTTCCCTCTTGCTTCCAGTTTTTAAACCTGGTTGTTTTTCATTAGTTCTGTGGGTTAGCATGCAAGGTGTGTGTGGTATCCACAAGATGGATGTCTACATGAGGAATAAATCCCTGTCTTCTCTTTCCTGCCAACTCATTAAATAAAAAAAACCCCAAACAACAAACAAAAAAGACACTTTTTTGGGGTGTGGTTAACAGATCTACTTTGAAATTCTACTTCAGGAAGGCATGATAAGCACCTTGCAGGAGCCTCTTTCTCTAACTGTCTGAGAGAAGAGTTGGCTGACCAGCTCAGATGTACATCTACACTGCTGACACACACATGAAGTAAGAGGAATCCCAACTCGGTCCCTATTAAGACATCTATATACCCAGATGACATTTTTATTTGGAGGTGCTGAAATCAAGTCTTACAAACCTGAAGTGGAAAAAAAAAAAAAGCAAAAGCTAGAAATTGATTTATTTGTTCTAGACATTCAAACGTGAAAACTCTACCTTTCGAGATTGCAGTGAAGAAATGCATTAATCTTTTTACTGTATTTTAGTTTTTCTAAGACAAAATCCTATAGTTTTATCTCTATTGGGCTACATCCTATATCTACAGATCAAGACCTAAGGATCTTGTGATGTGGAAATCTGTAAAATCTTAGATAAGGTGTAGAGGATGCAAACCATATGTTTGTCTTGCCCATCAAATCCAGGAGTTAAACTCATCTGTAAATCTGTGTTTTATCCACTGCCATATGGGAGGGATTTATTGTACAAAATATAGAAGAAAATATGTCTAGGTAGAGATTAAAAGTGCCTGGTAAGAGTACCTTGCCCTGGAGAAAGAATGCCATCATGAACATATCACTTGCTCTCTATGGTAAATATGTGCATTTTGCACACACTTATCTAAGGGCCTGAACTACAGCCTAGTGTCAATAATTTCCCAGTTTTCTCCTCCTCTTAGGAACAGTTGTGTTCTATGAAGCTTTATAGTTCAACGTGTACTTGTTGGAGATCACATTCTCCAAAGCTCCCTGCATGTGCAAAAATGGCATAGCACTTAATGTAAAATACTACTTGTCAAGAACTGCATAGCAAATCACACATGATCTCTCCCTTTCCCAATTAAAAACCTACCTTTAAGAAATGTGGCAGAGGCACATGGGCTGTTTGGCAGTCTGCCTGAAAATCCCTGCAGCTAATGAATAATGATCACACTACAGAGCATCTGCTATCCAGAAGTAGACTGTACTGCCTCCCAAACCTGCTATTGTGTCTTTGGACAAAACATGGTGGAGGTGAACGTATTTTTTCTTCTGGTCACAGTGAGGAGCCAGATTTTCATTTAAATTAAAGATGTGATTAAACAAAGTCCAATAATAGATAATGTTAGCAAAATATTAACATATATAAACTATTTTGTTTCAGATTTTTCTATATGAAGGGTAAATATTTTGCTATAAAACTAGAACAGTTCTAAGACAAAACTATTTTCCAGAGGTCTTCTATAAAAAATTCAACATTGATTGAGATAATGGCTGACATCCCAAAACAAAACTTTCAGACAAGTTAATAAACACATAGAGCTGTCAGGACAGGTCAAGCCATTGCAAGCACTCTTTCTCCACCACAACAGAAAAAGTATTTTCATTTTCATCCGGAACTCAGCTGGTAAATCAAAAGCTCTCTTTACAGGCAGAGACATCCAGAGAAAGTGCTGAAGAGTCAGGAGGAACAAAAATGCCTCCAGAAGGTTGGGTGGAAAGACCAAGCCATAAAGAGATGGAGCAATTATGAACTGGAGAGAATTAAGAACAAAACTGCTTTCCAGGATTTTTGTTTGTTTGGAAGTCATGGTGCCCATGACTTGAGTCTCAGGCACAGAGATTTTCTTTGTCTACTGAGCAAGGGAAATAAAAAGGATTCGCAATTCTTAGAACTTCAAAAATCATATGATATTGTCAACTGAACTGATTTGTCAACTTAAATTCTGAAATTTAAGAATCTTACCTATGGACAGCTAATTCCAATCTTTCCCTTGGCCACCAAGTAGAATTTAAGAAGCAAAAGATTGCACATTAGGAACTTGTCAGTAGGGGAGCAGCATTAATAGAAAACCCAGATCAAGTCTCCCACATGCTAAGAGGCTCAATTTAAAAACTTGTAGATATAGGATATAAACCTGAACGGAACACATGTAAAAATAAATGGCTAAACTTGGAAAAAGTTTCAGAAGTTTTGGAGCTGGTGGATTCAGCTTTACTCAGAAATCCCAAGGAGAAAAAAAAAATGAGTATGTATTCTGAGCAAAGCTTCATTTTTGTTTGCTTCCCATGCCTTAGGAAGTGTGTTAATTTTAGTCACATTATCACAACTTGAAAAGATGTACAAAGGTGAAAAGGATCTCTGTTGTGTTGTGATAATGATTAAGATGTGAATCTGCAATCGGTTATGCATTAGTCTTTTTCACTGGCAACATGAAGGTCAGAATATGTAAAACTATGCATAGCTGTAGGCATTGGCTGGATCAAAGCCACAGAGTAAGCGGACAGCTCTGGAATCATGGATCCAGACTTCACTTGGATAGTTTATACCATACTAACTTCTCTGTGATTTTTATAAACAAAAAAATTCACCTGATCTTTCAGGGTTGGACATGTAGCCCTCAAGAAATTATTGAGATTTTGTAAGTCAGTAAAGAGAGTTACATATTTCTTCATTTGTTAGAAATATTGAAGAAGCTGAAATGAGATCCTAGCTTTAATATGTGAAATGAAATTTATCCTTAGACATGCAGGCTAAGGCTAAAGTAAAAAAGCATGTAAAATGGTAGAACAATTTATAGCTTTCCAATTCTTTTCCTTATGAGGAAAGTTACTTTTGCAATTGTTTTCTCATAGCATCATTCTCTTATTATATGTCAACCTTGGTTCAGGTATTTTGATACTATTGTCCCACATCAAACTAAGCATTACTTGGCAACAGGCAAGGACAAACAGATAGGCTTACAATTTTTTTTTTTATAATTAGCTACTGTGTCAGTGTGAAAGCTAGGATACATGTCCAAGGTATATCATCATGAAGTGCCATGCAAGGCTACCTGCTAGGCTCATCCTCAGCATTAACCATCATGAACAAATGGGCGCATAACAGTGTGTAATCTTGGACTCGGCAAGGGCAATTTCAGCGAATAAAATGTCTCGTTACTGAAGCTGCTTCTAGACATTTAAGGGGAGATGGACTGTGGCAGGACCTCACAGAAAGTTAGAATCATCCCATGTATTTCAGATCGTTGGCAATGCTGCTAAAGTTACAGGCAGAGAATTTCTAAATTTCTTTTTCTGTCAGTGGAGAAAGAAAAGTTCACTGCCATCGGCAGATGTCTAAAGTTAGGGGGGATGAGTGAAAGCACAGCTGTTTCCAGGCATATACAAGGTGGCATGTATTGCCTTCACATCTTTCCACATATATTTCCATATAAGGCTAACTCACATAAGGTGTAACTGAGCATGTGCTCTTCCTGTCCCCTTTCCCACCCACAATGAATAGATGCTACGTAGCCATGATACAAAAAATTCAAAATTTTTGGGTTACATGAGGACCGTCTCCTTAAAGCACTTCCTTTCGTAGACTGAAAATTATACTAGAGTTGGCTTCATGCGTGGTAACAGGAATCGTCTGGGCAAAGAGGAAACATGACAATGCTGGGAACAGATATAATGGGAGCAAATAAGCTGGTCATTGGTATAGCAGCTACTCTGGGAAACACCACTCGGGGTTCTGGTAAAAGAGGAACTTCAGGACCTTCTTAGGTCCCCACCAGCCCACCCAGGAAATTCACCACTAAATAATACATCTGCTTAATCTGTGTGAAACTATACTGCTGTTTTTAAATATGTTTCTGTTTGATAAACACATTCTGTTTGATAGGTAAATGTGCTGTGGTGGGCTATTTAACTCTGTTGATTTCTTATGCCTTGCAAAAGCTCAGGAAGTAATGAAAATGCATTTAGACATATACCTATAGATGACTTTGTACGTATATATTATGCAAGAACTGTACTCTGCATTTGATAATTTCTGTGGGTGGACTTTCTGCTCTCATCTGACAGAGTTTTTGTACTGAATTAGGCTGTGTGATTGATACAACTGGACACATCAGAAAACCAGAACCACATTGTTCAACTTCACCTCCAGAAAAATTAGAGATTAGTTTTGTATTTTGTATTTTGAATCACTTCTGATCAAGTGGTTATGTAGATGTTTTGCTCTGAACACAGTCTTCCAAATGTTTAAATACCTTACTTTCTCAGGGTTTCGTTTATATTTATGCTTTTGTTCTTTACCATGAATGCATCCTGTCAATATTTTCCTGATGGCAGAACCTCTCTGTGTAATGTTTGCATTTGTTTTCTTGAAAATGCAATGAATTTGAGACACTTTCAGAAAAACAAAGAAGTGGTCTGTAAATTCTCTTAATTCTTGACAGCTCTGCCCCAAGGAGAGGACCATTGGGCTCCCAACCTTGGGCAATTGTTTTTGTCTGAGAACAGTGAACCATCAGAAACTCCTGTTAGTGCTCAGGAAATGTGTTGATTTCTATAAAAAAGCCGCAGGATAGAGAAAGACATGATTTGGGCTTAACCATTATTTGGCCCAGTATTGATCACATACTACAGGAAATCTTGTGCCATTCCTCTCATCCTTTTTTCCTACAAAACAGTAAAACTGTTTCTTTATTGACTCTATACGGAAATACTTTTTTTATAACTCTAGACTAATGTGTTAAAGTTTCAGATCATTCACTCTGTCATTTTGATCCACAGCATGATGGAGATAAGAGCTAAGGTGTTTAAATACTTCAGTGATAACAGGAGCATTGCAGAGAATCCAGATCTATTTCACTGGGCTCAACAGAAAGCAGATATTTTCCTGGAGCTTAGAAAAGGACTGTACATACTGTGCTATTGTGTGTCAAAACAGACATGTATGTCTGTTGCATGCAGATTCAGGTTACTCAGCTACTTCTCTAACCAGCTACTTGTAGCTCTCTATCTTTTATTTCTCTGCTGTAAAGCAGCCATAACTTCCAAGCATGGATTTATCACATGGGTGAGAGGAGACAGTTTTAGTTCTCTGAGCCATCAATCTGGGCAATATGTGCCCCTGTATTACATCAAGCCGCTGTGGCCACGCAGTTTTGCAGCCTCTCCATTCAGATCACAGCTTCAGCTACCTCTGTCTTAAAAGCATTTCCCCTCCAGGACCCTCACCCCAGATGTCTCTGTGGGTAAAATTTGAACAATAAAATGAAGACAATTTCCATCTAGTTCCTCTTATACTCTTATTCCTCCTTGCAGAAGGGATTTGGGTAATTTTAAAAAGTGTCATTAAAAAAAAAAAACAGTCATGGTAAACATTTTTCTTTTCTTCCTAAAAGGCTGTAAAGGGAAGCAAAATGGGCAGCTCAGGGACTGATACACACTATGTCAAGTGACTAGAGTTTTATAACCTTAAGAAACTTGGAAAATTTATGACTGAGCATACTGGCCTGAAAATCATTACTGTTAGCATGATGTGAATTGGTTGAATTCTTAATATTGAAAATTTAGCCTCAAAAATGTGGGGGCCAGTTGCTGTAAAGAAATACACCTCTTCTGAAAAATGCATTGTCCCTATTCTTACAGTACAGATTCACCAGAGGCAGGCATCATCATGTCTATGTTTAATGTGTGCTAGAGGGGAAAATGACAAAATTCCTACTTATGCTTGAAGAACCAAGGATATGGGCAGACATATTTTTATTCAACTATCTAGAACAGTTGATCAGTTCGCTGCCCTGCCAGTTTATTAAAACAAGCCCATCAGAGATTGTTGCCACATCCCTCACTGGAATGACGTGAGTGTTAAACAGAAATACAGTTCAGAATATATTTTGAAAGCAGACTTTGCAACCCCTGGTATAAATTTATCCTCTGGTGTTCTTTTTTACTTCATTAACTTCACCATATTCATGACAAATAGGATAAGGCAACAGAAAAGTGGCAAAATGAATGGGGTTTTCACAAAATAAGATGCTGCCTTGTACCTCTATTTGAACTAAACTGGCCCATCATGCCAGCTTGGCAGCCTTGGGCTATTCCAAAATGTCTAGACTTTCTTATTAAAGATATTCCATTTTCTGGATTTTGCCAAGATTAATAAAAGCATCAAAACTTGCATTAAATGACAAATGGATGCAGTAGAGGGGGGAAACTAAAAACAAACTCCTTACCCAAACAATTTACATCAGTGCTGAGCAAAATAATTGAACTTCTTAAGAACAGATGTTACTTGAAATTCACCAGCACAGATCAATGTTCCAGAAAGTAAAGAAGTTTATAATTTAAAGATTTGTTGGAATTCAGGGGCCGAGCAACTACAAGCAGAAGAGATGCCATATTAGGATTTGGTGAGGCTATATGCCTGGATTCATAGATGGCAACTCCTATGTACCCATTAAATGTTCTTTAAAAAGAAACAGGCTGTGTAGGACATTCAGAATCATTTTCTGTGGTCATAGGCAAACAGCACAACTAGTCTGCTGGCATTTCAGATTTTCTGCATCTTGTTTTAAATTCTTTAGATTCATTTCACTATATAAAAATGTGATAGTTTGCATATAGGGAGTTGCGGTTTTGTTCAGATCTGTGGTTTTTGCATCCTGGAAGTCTTGTTTTGAGACCAAGTCTGGTCATTCCAAATTGATTACACAAAAGCTATAGAGTAGGTTATAATTTCCATGGTGTGTGTAATATGTGGTGTAGCTGATTGGGCACTCAGAAATTGTGGTAGACCCTCCAGCTTGCTAACTTCCTAACTCAGCAGATCACAGGCTTTTATATACATATATGTCCCGTAACAAGGATGGTGATGTTATTACTGTAGGTCTAATTAGATATCCTTTAATGTTGCTTTCACTCAAAAATCTTGGAGATGCATTTAATCAGGATCTGGTTATTTTCCAGATTTGTTAAAAAGGAAATAATTATTCCGTATCTCCACCACAACTTAAAAAATAACACTAAATACTTGCAGGACATTGCAGACTGAAGGGAATTAAAATAAAACCTCATCAGGAAAAGGAAACTTACACCAAGTTACAAAAAAACAAAACCAAAACCCTGCATGAGTAATTGGATCCCAAAATGTAATGAAGTGTTGGCTGAACGTTGCGCTACATACCAATACTCCCTTTAATAAGATGAAATCTGAAAACAGTGCAAACATAGATCAAAGTTTCAGCTCAGAAATGATAGTGTAAGAACAAGGAACTGTGTTTGAAATAGACTTCCCAGTCATATGTATTTTAAAATTATTTTTGAAGAGACCTGTTTTTTGTGAGCAACTAGAATCAGCCTCAAATTCAACTAGAAGAAAAGCCTCAAATAAAATCTACCAAGGGCTTAAGGGAACTGGCACATCATATTAGCAGAACAAATATTTTCCTCCTAAGACAGTATTGGCACTTGGTAGAAATTAAGAGGAGAAAGAGGAGAGAGAAAATGCTATTTATACTCTGGTAATAAATTTGAGTTGGACAATTTTTGATTAAAATATAGTCTCTCACAAAAATAAAATAAAATAGTAGATGAGTTTGTTTGTAGTCACTGGATCTATTGATAATAGATACTCAGTTTGTCATAGCTCTGAAAAGAGTCAAAGATGGGATGCTGCATGAATACACTTGAAAGAGATTTCTCTCTGCTTTTCCTCCCTCCAGCTCTGGAGTTTCCCATGCTGTGTAGGACAAGGATGGATTAAGCAGAGAGTGAAGCTGGACAGGATTGCTGCAGCCCAGGCCTCCCAAGGTGTCAGCAGAAAACCCACCAAGAGCTTAACACAGCACAAATGATACTTGACTAACCCTGCCACAAGAGTGGGATGCTGAAAGAAAAGCAAGGTTTTAAGTCTCAGCTCTGTAAGTGAGGAGCAGATGCAGGAGTGAAGGAGAAGGAGGACTGTCCTGTGCATTCCTCTCAGGAATCACTTCCACACCTATATTCCATGCAAACTAACACACTAGCACCATGGGACTCCACTGTCCTCTCTGTACACTGGAACTTCAATATCTTATGTCAGTGCCTGGAGATAGAAACAGACACAGACTTAGGGTGAAATACCTGCTTTAGGCCCAGGTTTACTTTACAAGGTCCTAAAATTCACGGAGATCTGAAACTTCACTGTATTAACAGTATTTAAAGCTTGAACTGCATTTTTCAAAATTGAAACAAACACCAAATCAGAAGAATGTGAGTTTCTCCTCATTGTCTATTCTCGTCACAAGTTAGTGATATTTGATTCTTTGGTTCTGTGTAGTTGCAACCATCCCAGGAAGAGGAATTTTGCCATGCCCTTTGCTTAAGTGTGGCACATTAAAATATTCCCACTGAAGTGATTGGATCTCCTCTGAATTTTATTAGCTGGCTATGTGGCAGCAATGCTTCTTTTCAACAAAGAATAAAAACAGGTGATCTTCTGCCTGCACACTGCAGGCTTTATTTCGTTATCAGAAATTGCCCTTGATTTGATAATTCTGAATTTAAACTTGCTATGATCAGGAGAGCTCAGAGGTATAGGCATTGTCAGACATCCAGGGCTCAATTCTCCTAAACATATGGGAGCATTCTCCCATTCCCCTGCCCTTATCATAAAGATATTCATGCTGTGGTGCAGAAATGTCTGATTCCCTTGAAGATCCTATTCTTATCTGCTAGTCCTCTGTAGCAGATATCCTCTCTCAGACACTGTAAGGTCTCTAGAGTGACACTAAGTACCTGCGCATGAGCAACTGAATCAAACACATTAAGACATTTATAACAGGATTTTCAAAAGTGTTTTGTCACTCATCTCCTACTAAAAGGCACTAGAGATTGATTTGGATCATTATCATCATTAGCAACCTAAATAACTGGTCTTAATACTCTAACCTGTCACCATACAGCAATTGAATATCTTGCATAATGGCTGGCACACATCCACTAGATAGTTTGCCAGACACCAGGAAAGGTGTAGAAGGGTGTCTATGGACAGGATAAACCACAGGACCTGAAAATCAGCACACAGCTGACTGTGTTTAGAAGAAGGTTTTATTGCCATATAAAAGCATTACATCCATTAGTAATATCAGCCTGTTGTCGCAGAAATAATTACGTATAAACTTGTTTGTATTTCAATCAACAAACTTGGAGGTTTTAAACGTATTTTTAATATATTCTCACTGGCTCCCAAGGCTGTAGCTCTGCAGAGTTTCTTCCTCACCGTTTCTCACTGATGCAAGTTTCCCTTGTGTAGGATGCAGTGATGTCTTGAAGGTATAGGCATCTTTTGAAGAGGCTGAATGAAGAAACAGCATTCCTGTACTGTCCCTGATTTCTGCCACCCTAACCTGCCTGCCTTGGCCTCAGGGATGTTGAAAAAGCTGGGAGCACAAGCCAGGCTTCAAACCCCTTAGAAATGTGTAAGAACAGTTGTAGAAAGAAGGGAACAAATAATGGTCCACAAAACCACAATAGAATCCCTTCTTTTTTGTTCTTGCAAGATATTTTTACCCTGAGAAAGTGGAGCCAACTGCACCACAGCAGTAACAAAAAGCAAGCAAAGACTACCACTTGAACAGATCACTCCTTGCATGAGTGAGAGATGTGCTTTGTTTCTTCACCTTGTCCCTTTAACTCCGATTTTACCCCACATTGTGGCTGACAGGTTGTGCAGTGAATTGCAAAGCAAGGGCCAGCCTGTGTAGCAATATTTCCTACCATCACTGCTGCGAAATCAGTTTCCCTGAGATGAGGGAAGATGGACAGAAGAAGGAAGCTCTGTGAGTTTTGTCTCTGCAATAGGCAGAGAATGTTCCCTCTCCAATGAGACCGCTTTTCCATCTGGCATAAAGTCACTGACTTCACTGGCGCTCACCCAATGTAACACAAATGAAGAGTTGGGCCAAAATAGAGTCACAAACATCCAGATGAATAAATACTTTAAAACATTTATACCTAAGGGAGAGAAACTGAGGAGGGAGAGGATTAGCTGTGCTGGAGGTGTTGAATGTGTGGATAAGCGAGAGTCACTATTAGGCATACATCCATGCCTTTTAGGCTGTGAATAGAGTGTCCCTCACCTCTGGGTTTTCTTCTCTCTTTTCTCCTCCCCTCACCAGAACATGTTTGGCATTTGGAAGTTTTGAAGTAATTTCCTCCTTTGGCCTCACCTGGGATCTTTGCTGTCCCAGAACCTCCTCCTGACCTCAGTGTTGTGTTTTCATTTAAAGTCGGGGATGTCTATAAATGTCAGCAGTACAGGGCAATTAGAACTTTGAAAAGGGCTGTAACATAAACCAGCATTATAGTGAAATGGATACCGCCTTAAGCTGCCTGAAATTCACTTGCTGTTGGAAAGACAATATCCTGCCATTCTCCCATGGTGGCCTTCAATTGAACACATTTGGCTGAGGGTTGACCCATTATTAGGATAAGTCTGCATGGCTTGAAACAATGAAGAAACACAGGGAGAGAGAAGACAGAAATTGGGCTGGTAGTTAGCCAGCACTAAGCAGAAATGTGACACTGGATTAGGCCTTAATAGCTGTCTGTGGTGCTATCTGTGAAATCCAATGCTCTCCTTGTTTCCCTGCATTGCAGGCAGAAGCATGTGGTTAGATGTTGAACGAAATTCCCCCCTTTTTTTTTGACTAATAGCCTCTAAAACATACCTTTTGTAACTCGAAAAATAAACATTCATCGCAATAGCAATTTCGCTCCTTAGTACGGTGCCTTTTTCTCATATGTCATCGCACTATGTTAATTTATGATGTTTCTAGGTACCTCTGTCCTTGTCCCTCCAGTGAACATGTGCTGCTTTCCCTAGCTGCTCCAAGTTGCTATATATAAACTCTAATTCTGCCTTAACTTCAGCTCCATTAAAGCCATTTGAACACCTCCAAAACTCAACATGCTCTCTCACCGTGAAGAGGAATGAGAAAAATTTTCTGCACAAAATATGTTCTATGTTTCCTTTCTTTCATGAGGCAAACTAATGTAAAAGCAATATGGTTACACTCCCTGAGCAACCGGGAGAACGTGTTCAAGTCAAGCAGGACAAAAAGAAAAAGACAAAAGCTCCGAAGAGACCCATTCAATGGATTTCTGTGCAAATACCTATATTTTTGCAGAGATTTCACTGAACCTGTCTCTCCGCTCCTAAGGCAACATTTTGTGTTATTGCACTTTGTTATATACCAAAAGTCCATACAGGCGGAATTTTGCCAATTTTCTGACAGGGAATTTTGAAAAGAGATTTCTCTGAATTATAAATGTTTGGATTCATACACTGCATTTTTTCCTTCTTAAACCTCGTATGGAAACACAGAGCCATGAAACATACCTGTGAATATAATCATGCTTCACTGCAACTCCTTGGAATTCAGTCAGTTCACTGATCTTGACTACTACCTAATAGATAGGAATGTTCATTTATGGTACCTTGACTTTCTCAAAGGTCCCACACTGCACATTCACCTACACACATTTTATCACAGTCAGATTGAGGTGTTCTGATGCAAAACCTTGAAGAGATTCCCAGCAGACTTTGGGTCAGGTTGTGGAGGTTTTTGAAAGGACTCTTTCGCCAAATGGTAGGATTTCAGCAGAGCCACCACACCCAACAGGGACTGTCTTGTGCTGGTTGCTAAGCATTGTGCTGTGCCTGTCCCATGAGCGTCCCTGGCCTCATGCTGCAAGGATATGCACAATGAAAAAGGCAGGAACATAGATAAGTTGCAAAGGCTGATTTCAGCGCACGTGTCTAAACTTCCTAGTCAGTATGATGCCATTTTAACATCTGTAATAAAACCAGTCCTCTACATGAGACACACAAACAGATCACGAGCTGTGAAACTGCCAGAGGTGTCAAGGGAAAATCAAAGTATGAGGCTGACTCTGAAAAGAATGTGTAATTTACTACACAATGATCAGTGCAAGTTTTTTTTCCAAGCAGAGCTAACTCCCTAGAAGCAAATCTTTGTGGCTCCATTGGGTATAATATGGCTGTTCCAGCACATTTCTAGTCACCCTGAGATGTTTTGCAAACAGCATGGTGTGAAAGCTTTATCTTTGACCTTAGCAGTCCTGTGATGAAACTTAAAGCATGCATGGTCTCAAGTAAATACATTGCTTACACAGGAATCATGCCGGCACAGCAAGCAGCATAGTGCTGTGTACCTCGTCTCCACAAGGGTCAAGTCCACCTTTGGGAAACAGGCAGGACTGCAAAAAGACTATTAAATTTGTCTAAAAATCTATGCTGTCAGCTGAAGAGAGAGAGGTATATGACTTGTGGAACAGGAAGAGCTTAAAACAGGGTACTTTATATATATACACATATATATATACA
>VZDJ01007749.1:48536192-48704270 GCA_008694505.1 Cyanoderma ruficeps
ATATACATACATATATATATATACATAATTTTTTCCTGATATAAAGTATAAGTAAGACTTTAGACATTTTTTATGTACTCTTGAAAGTTGTATAACCTACCCACTCCAATCTCTAGCCTGCACAATACCTGAGTTATATTCCACTATGGAAGATACAACTCCTGTGTTACATCTCCCACTAACACTTTTTAGTGATGAGGGAACAGAGGAACCATGCTATTGACTGCAAGCTCTTTTTCAGCTGTTGATGCACAGCCATCCAAAAATTCAATCTATGACTCTGTAAAGACCACATCTCCCAAACTATACAGACATTTATGGTTCACAGGTCTTTGCCAATGAGTTTCAGAGGCTGGACACTGAAAGCTGAATGATCCTCATGCTGTGAGTCACGCTTTGCAGGAAACATAACATTGCCAAAATCCTACTCTGATGCTAGTTTAAATGCAATTCTTTTCTGAACACACTTAGCCAGATACCTCAGACAGATAGTTTCTATGTGCAACAAAAGTAAAAGCATAGAGGAATAATTTCTTTTTATTTGGGCTTGGGAGAGCCTGGTCCCAGCTGTGCATCAAAACATGGGCCCATGGGGCCTGGATGTTCAGTTTAGTATAATTCCCAATTTCTACAGCCCAGTGTAAGAGCTTCCAAATATCCCATGTGTCATAGGGTTTTACTTTATTTTACTTTACTTTACTTATATGGTCAAATACTATGTCTGACTCAAAACCAAAAAATGTGGTTTCACCATGTTTTTGCAGCAAACACTTTCTCAGGTGCCCAGAAGATGGGATCTTGGGAAGACACTACAGAGCATATATGGGCTTTCTGAAATGGACAGGTAATGCCTTGCTGAACTTACCACGAACTTAATCAAATCATTCCAGTTGCAGATATGAACCAGAACTGGTCCATGCCACTTCCCTGCCCACAATCTCCAGGGTCTTCCTCTGATCCTGCCACACTTGCAGACTTGGCTGCCTGCCACAGGTGTGCAGTCTCTTTGACCCACAGTGCTCAGTCCAGGTTTCTGTTGCTCTGGAGCACAAGCAGAAACTCCTCAAAAGTCTTCACTACGAGCATTACAAGCTCAGGGGTATCAGCTTGAAAATCAGCATGTTTACCTGCTTTACTGCCTTAGGTCAGTGTAAGATAAGGACCAAAATTATGACTTAATACAAAGGACAACTTTAACCAATATAAAAAAGTGCACCTCTGAGGAATACTCATTTACTGCTTTGCTTTGACTATGTTTAGTTTCTTCATTGGGACAAAGACAGCCACTGAGGTAAATTCTGCACTCAGTTATCACAGTGTAAAACCTCATTACTCCTTCAGCAAAAAGCAGTCATTTGAGCCTTACAAGGGCACTGCTGAGAAGAGAATTTGACCACAATTTACAGTATTTCTCACAATACCAGCTGTATATTAGCCACAAAAACATCTCAGAGATGCCTGGATTAGTCTCAGTGGTAAATGAAAACAGGTAATCCCTTCTTTAGAGATGATTGTGTGGGACAGTTTATTCCCCTTCCATGAGAAACCTTCCATAGGGCTCTTAACCATCTTCTGACTTGAGACTCTGGTTCTAATCCTTCCTACATGACTTTAGACCACAGTGAGTACAAGCCAAGCCCAAATCTGTATCTAGCAACCCACAAGATTGTACAGCAGAACACCACCAGTTTGCAGGCCAAACACAGAACAAAATGTGGGATGCCCATAGACCACCTGATTGCCCTCTGGAATGCCCAACATAACAGGCGATAGAAGGGGCTGCAACTCAAGGGACTGTGTCAAGGAAGATACTGAGACTACTTCTGCCTTCTCATGGGAATATTTACAAGTCGTCCTAAGAAAAAGGGCTGAATTTCCTGGCAGATCAGCCTGGAGAGGAGAAGGTTCCAGGGAGACTTTAGAGTAGGCTGCTTGTTTCAGGGGTGTTGGACTAGGTGACCTTTAAAAGTCCTTGCTAACCCAAACAATTCTGTGATTCTATGATTCTATGATTCTATGATTCTATGATTCTATGATATATCAGCACGAAATGTTAGTCATCATACCAAAAAATGTATACAGACCTATTGTTAATTTGTGGTTAAAAATCACACAGATAGGGAAAATCACATCCATTTCAGTTATGATCTTGTTTCTGTACATGCTGCATGGCCCTTCCCCAAGTACCCTGTTCATAGCAACTGACTGAATACATGTGAAACAAAAGAATTACCACCAAGTTTACAATCATGTTTGTCACACAGATAAATTATCTGGTAGAGCTACATCTGTATTACTGAACCAGAGTACAAAAGACATGGCTCAATGTGTGAAAAAGCATGCAAACAGTGAAATAAACCACTGATACTCTTATTTGAAGAGGCTGAAATGTTATATTTGAATATGTTACACAGAAACCAAGTAAATACTTTAAATAAATTCTTCTTGGCTACTGCATTCTTAAACTGAAGAGTTTGCTTTAACCAAATAACATATATTTTCTCTGGTACGCTTTAAAAAGAAAAATAATGAAGGGAGGTAATATACATACTTTAATCTTTTCTCTCGTAAGTCTGGCTGCTAATGCTTAAGAATGCAAGATAAAATGAATGAAAGCCTACCTTGGGAACCTTGAGCAAATTCCTTGCGCACCACACTGACACTTTATTGCATAATTAAATTTATTGCAAAGGCACTTTATCTTCATTACACGTGACAACTTTACCTTTTCTTGCCTTGCAATCTTCTATTTAAGTCTTTAAATTCAGATATTCTTGCTTCTCTAGACTTACGTACACATGCAGTTTAACAAATTTCAGAAATAATTTATCTGGGAAGAGTCAGAGTATATTTTTTACTTACACCTCATTCATAGTTGTTAGATAGGCACAGTTAATGCAATGTGTAGCAGCCTGGCCCACAACTTACTTGTGTGACTGCTAAACTCCCTGTGCTGTACTGCTTCCCTCTTTGTGGTTACGTGACACCATGAAACAAAATAGAAGGCAGTTGCAGTGGACTTGTACCAAATAGTCTTGTACCAATAGCTATCACGTTCCAAGACAGACAGCACTGAATTGGAGAGCTGAACAGTGATTCCTCCTTGAAATCATCAATGTAGTAGTCTAGCAGTGTTCAAAGGCACCCAAGCTTGTGTTTTGGTTGATAAAGTGCAGCAGAAGTTGTAGGTCAGCTGCTCTTAGTGAGTAAGGAACTTAAACCAGGGCCAGAGGACTATAGGAAATCACAGAAGGAAATTACCCTCTAGAATCCTGTTTTTGTCTTTCATAGGATGGCTGGAGAGGATGAAAGAGAACCAGAAGCCAGAAGGTGGGAGATGTGTATGCCCAGAAAAAGGGCAGGTGGAAGGAAGCTGCAGAGGGAGAGTACCCCAAGGCAGTGCTGCATGGAGGATAAAGCACAGGGCCATATCCCACAGAGGAGAGAACACGCCCACTATGCCTGCCTTGAGGACAGGAGGGGAAAGGGATGCAGAGGGGCAGAGAGTGGGATACAGGTATCCAAGGAACATGATCAAGGAAGAGAGCAGCATAAAGCCACACTCATGCTCTGAAATTTTTTTGGAAAGGACCTAGGAATTACAGTTATCAGCTGAAGGGAGGAGTCCAAATTCAGAGCAGAGCAGGAGAGGCAGAGAAATTGAAGAGTAGGTGTGAGGGGTGGAAAGAACAGAAGGAAAAGGAACTGGCATCTGTGTTTGGAAGAGATGAAAAAGGAGCCTGTGGAATGAGGTCTGTAATTGTGCTGGGGAAAAGGAAGGAGATTTGATGGCGATCAGCCTAATGGTATCATGGTGATGAGCTGTGGGGAATGGTGATGGCAGAAGTGGACAAAGGGTTTATGAGTAGTAAATGGGAAGAGTTTATGGGAAAAGCTGAACCTGAAAACTCAGCGAGTTTTTGCAGAAAACCTCATCATGTTATGCTACTTGTGAAGAAGGCTGCTTATGTCCAACACAGGAAAAATATGAAAGAACAGTATCTCTCTTCTTTCTTGTGACAGCTGTTCTCTGCTAACCCCCTGAAGTTTTCTGATTTCAATCTTTTTCATCAGGTGGGATACGTAATATCACACACTAACCAAATTTTCTCGGACAAAGGTTCCAATTTGAGCTTCAATAAATAGGTATGGCAGACCTCACAACCAATTATTTTTCAATCAGTTTGCCTGGGGTCTTGTAGCCAAATAAAAGACATGTTCCATGGTCTGGATACCTTATCATCTAGGTGGGATTTGAACTGGAGTTTCTGGTTTCAGGACAGTTATTCCTCCAAATCATCACACCACATTTTTCACAGTCCACAGTTCTGGACCAGTCTGACTCTTGGTGGTGATTATATCAGTTTGAACCAGACCTGGGACATTTTGTGGATCTGTGTCAGATTGCTCTGTTCCTCTCTTTTGAGAGAAGCAGCAAAGTGGAACACAGGGATCAAGAGTACTTTTGCACTGAAACACAGCCCCCTGACTGCATAATTCCAGCCTGCTGAAATACTAAAGGCAGTTGAAGAGGTATCAAGGAGAAAGGGACCCCTCAAACACTTGTTCCTCATTTGCTGACCCTGTTGCCAGTGCTTGTGTTCTGGGAGGAGAGATGGGTCATACTCTGTGAAAATTTAAAAAAAAAAAAAAGAGAGAAAGTGAAAACTGCTTGACTGGATTCTACTGCCCCATTTATGTCCCCTTCTGTCATATGGTGTTCATGGGGATCGTGGGAGCAATGGGGATTGTGGCAGCGAGCAGGATCATTGCATTCCTTTTTCCACTGCCTCTGAAATGTGCTAAAATACATTAATGATTTATACCATGGTCTCTGTGGTAAGATTAAAAATCACTGTATATTTAGAACTGTTATACCTGAGATGCTAATGGTTTCTATTTCAAAGCACATTAAAACCTACAGCTCTGATGTTTGTGGCAGCCTGGACCTCAGTAAGCTCATATTACGTTTATAACTACAGCCTTTCTTTTGTTTCCTTTTTTGTATAGCATATGCATGACATTTTATTTTTATGTTACAGTTCAGGAAGTCTTTTAGTGAAGCCTCATGGCTAATTTTGGAGGACTGAAGACATCCAAACATTACGTTACCCAACCACGCCAGCCACCTGCTACATCTACATGACAGAAGCAGGGAGGTGGCATCAGCCTGGATTTGATACTTGCCTTTTGTAACAGCGTGTGAGAATCTGAAGGAACACCCACATGGCTCATATGTGCATGACATGTTAGCAGCCTCTCCTGGGCACAAATGTCAGCTCTGTTTACCATAGTAGGTTCAAATGTTGGTTATAATAGCGTGGTTGGTATTGCTACCTCAGAGATGAACTCTAATCAAACCTTCTGTGGTTTCCAGTTGCAGCTGGTTTGTATTTCCCTTCTCTTTCTCAAAGTCTTGGGAGAGGACAGGTGTGGGATTTTCTACAATACTCACCAGTTATAATAACGTTTATATGAGAGAGGAGACATTTATTAATGTGCTACCACTGCAGCAGCATGTATGTAAGCAGAAACCCCAGCATGCCAGGAACTGCATGAGTAGGTGTCTGGCAACAGTGCCTGTCCCCAGGGTGCTCTCAGCCCAGCCATGCAAGCAGAAACTGTTGGAGGGACACAGGAAAAGTCCCTGTGTAGGTCACTGGGAGAGACTAGATCTGGGGAAGGCAAATCCATTTTCTCAGATCTTGAGTCAGAGCGCAAGTTCACTGTCATTGGCCAAAGCCAACCAGCCCTTCAATAACTGAAAAAATTATTCTGTGGGAACACAAAAGTACTCCACTCTGCTTTAAGGCAATTAAACTCCTATCTCTTTTAATTAACATGTAGCCCAACTTCAAAATTAAATTGGTATCCTAAAATGGCAAATTAAACTCATTTCTCTTATAGCTACTGAAACAAAACATTTATACTTTAGATACGCCTGCACTTTCTCTTCATCTTTTTGAGTGGAGAAAGTGTATCAATTCGTAGTTGCATTACTAAGCAGATAAATTTTACATTTGTCAAAAATGCACTCACTCAGGTCTACACATAGCCTTTCAGCTTCTGGATTGAAATAAATGAAATGAACCATGATGTTTAACTTTTTAAAAAGTATGGTATAGAATAAGGATCATAAAATGATAGAATGGTTTGAGTTGGAAGGGACCTTAAAGATCATCTGGTTCCAACACCCCTGCTGTAGGAAAGGACACCTTGCACTAGACCTGGTTTCTTAGACCCCTGTCCAACCAGGCCTTGAACACTTCCACAGTTGGGGCAACCTTCTGTGGGCAGCCAGTTCCAGGGTCTCACCACCCCCATAGTGATGAATTTCTTCCTAATATCCAAAGTAAACCTACCTTCTTTCAGTTTAAAGCCATTCTCCATTGTCCTATCACTACATGCCCTCCCTCTCCAGCTCTCTTGTGGGCCCCTAAAGGTACTGGGAGCCTGCTACAAGGTCTCCTTGGAGCCTTCTCTCCTCTGGCTGAACAACCTCAACTCTCGCAGCTTGTCTTCAGAAGAGAGGTGCTCCAGCCCTCTCTGGATCATCTTCAGGGCCTTGCTCTGGACGTGCTCCAACAAGTCTGTGCTCTTATGTTTGTATTCCAGAGCTGGACGCAGCACGCCAGGTGGAGTCTCAAAGAGCAGAGTGAGAATAACCTTCCTCAAAGAGCTGGTCACAAGTCCTTTGATGTAGCCCAGGATAGCAACTTTTCAAATGCTGGCATTTTTCCTAGGGGTGAACAAATCCACTAGAAATCAGCAGCAACAAGGATGTCAAAGCCCAGGAAGACAAGAAACAGCCGGGTAAGTCCATTTTGTGAGAATTACCTTTTAGTAATTTAGCAATTTTAGGTCTTTAGGTAATTTTACTTGTGTAAGAGCAGAACAATGGAATAGGTAACATTTTCCTTGGGGAAGGGGCCCATGTGTAATTGCATGGAAATAAGAACCCTGGTTTGGAAAGATGCAGTGAGGCAGATAAACAGCTACAAACCCTTCCAACTGGATATTTATCATCCCGCTGTGTAAGCAGGGACCAACTTATTTCAGATAAAAAACAAATAGAGAAGTATATGAAGAATAGGAGCTGCCAGAGTTTCACTAAATCTGGCATTGACTGGGCTGTCAGCAACCTGTACATGGGTAAGGCAGGGTCTGAAGAGACCCAGGGATTTAGGAGAGGAGAGGCTACACTGTGAGGTCTGACTGATGGGCAGTTAGAGGGAAACTCTCAAAGGTCAAATGAGACTTTCATGACTGTGTTATCCTAAGTCTGCTGGGATTTCTGAATCCTTTAGCAAGGGTGAAAAATAAGTTGTCACAGGGGTAAAAACTGACATTGTTTGGTTTGGGAGCCAGCCCCCCACCTAGCCATATAGCAAAGCAATATTATCTCTTTCTGTGTTCATAATACCATATGCTATGTCTTGTCTGTCTGAAGTTCTCCAAGCTTTCCCTTCTCGTGTGTTCCAGAAACAGCTGGTAGTACTTATATACCTTGTTAGATGTAGATTTGGGAATGTAAGTGGTAAGGACCTGTTGTAGACATTTCACGTTGCAATATGCTCTGTGAGGGCCAATACACACATGCAGTGCTGCAGCTGTCCTGCTCCTGTGCAATAGTTAGTGGGGAGAAGTAGGCAATGGTTCTGGGGAAAAGCAGGGATGAGCACTGAGGTGCTGCTCCCAGTCTGTGTCAGGAGTGGGCTTCTGAGGGCCATGGTGCACAGAGAAAGCTTGACAGAGCTGTTGTGTGACCTAGCTGTGTACAGCAGCGTGGGTTTGGGTGTGAAGCAGAGCCCCAGTTTCCAACCCAAAGCTTCTTCTTATTCACTGAGTATCATCCTTCTTCATACCACACACTCTCAACAGCCAAAAGCCACCCCAAGTATCATTGCTCACCCTTTCCCCCTGGATGAAGTTGATAATCCAGTCAACCTCCTCCAGAAATGAGTGTATCATCAGCCAGACGAAACTTTCACCCAGGCTGTCTGGCCAAGCAGCAGCCTGCTCTGGGAGCATGTGGCTCCTGCAGTGCATGTGCTCGGGGTTTCACTGGGTGAGCTGTTCATCCGGATCCTGTTCATCTTCCCTTCAAGTAAGGGAATCTGAGGAGTTTGTCTCCGATTTCTCCAGTGACACCAAGTTATGTAAACACTCTTGCTGCCGTTAACAGCTCGCCATTTTTGCTGTTTGAAACATAATCAGTTTGTATAACAATATGGACTGATTTGGGTATCCAGTCCAACACGCTCTGATTGCCTGCTGTCTAAACATTTTATTGCTGTAAATTTATGGGGACTCTGCTGGCCTCTCCAAAAGACCTCTCAGAATCACAGCACTTTATAATGATACCACAGTGCAATTCAGCATTTCCAAGAATTACTTTTGTTTTCTTTAGAACAGAAAGGGGTTTTTTTAAGGGTGTTGTTTTTTTTTGTTTCTGACCAAACAGAAATACTTCTAGTTATTGTATTTTAAAATAAGCATTCCCTTTTTTTCATTTTGATTTGGGTTTTTTGTTTCCCCTAAGTGTTGGCCTGACCATCTGACTTCAGCAGGAGCCTGGGAAGGATGTCTTAGTACCTTGTTGAAAAGACTGCAAGCATCCTGCTCAGAGCTACATGAGTGCCCAGCCAGGTCCTGCCACTGTGCCTCAGAATCCAGCCTCAGACACTGGGAAATGTACGCCTTGGCAAACCTGAGCACAGAGGAAACTATCAAACATTCAGAGCAATTGTTGACAATTTCCAGTCACCACTAATTGCTTGGGGCTTTCTTGGACCCCTGCCACATCTATACGTTTGTGTCCTTAATCACTATGCATCCTTTGGATATTATGTCACACCTGGGACATAGGATAATTTATCACTTGCAGACGGATTAGCATCACAGTTCGCTTAGATAAATTTTACTTTAGCCTCAGTCCCACAGGCCCTTCTTTTATAGCACAGTTTTATCCATTAAAATTATGACTTCCAAAATTCTGTTGTATTTTATGGCTTTCATGAGATATTTATGACTGTTACTGTTTAAGTGGACATTTCTAGAGATTTACTGCAGAAATAATTCAGGCAAATAGCTCAGAAGAGGTACTGCCAATAGCTTACAGTTTAGGTTTGGTGTTGTTTAAAGACATGCTGCTTTCTGTGTGCATGTAAGTATGGAGTCTTAATGCATAATACTGAAACACCACTGAATATGTATTTTAAAAGGCTTCTCCATATGGACTACTTCTAGACAAAATCCAAACACTGAGTTTTAATCTTCCAAACTCCCTCCTTCCCCAAAGCTGTTCATATTCTTCGCTTTTCTACAAAGTGTGAGAGATGAAAGCAGAGGCCAATTAAAAATAACTTGTAGAGTCAGTCACTTCCACCGACTCTATGAGGGGGGACATATGAGAGGTGTTTCTCTTTTCCTAGTTGCTTAGTTTGGTCCTAATTGGGGCAATGCTATGGGTGGCCGAGGGCCCGAAGGCCAGAGCTCAGGTTGCAGTTTGACAGAGCCAGTGAAGGCTTAACTTGCTGCACGGGGAAAGGTGATCTCTGCCCCTTTGATCCTCTTAGGACTAGAACTGGTCCTCTGTTTTATTCTATAGAAAGTCTGAGGATTAGAAAAGTAGCCTCCATGGCTTACAGCTCATCTCTGTGAGAAGTGACTGATGCTGTCAGTGCAATACACTTCCTAGCCCTTTTCTCCTCGAGGTGAGTGTGAAGGCTTTTACAGCACTGCAGCACAGGAGCAGGAAGCACTCTTGTTATCATGCCAGCTTCCAGCATGCTCTTATTTTAAAACCTTCAACATCTTGATGCCTTGGTTAAACTGCTTGGTTGGGCAGCTGAGAGGGACCGGAAGGTCTCCAAGAGCCTCGCTGTTAATGACACACCAGGTGACACAAGTGCTGGGCTCAATGGGGCACAGAGCAGCAGGAGGTTTTTCACAAAGTGCCTCACTCCCATGGATTTTAGGTAAAAATAACACTTACCTAACTAGGCTTGAAATGAATACTTTGAATTAGAAATCAGATTACTAAAGAGTTCTGAAATTTGACACAAATTACTCTTCAAAACATGTATCAACAATAATTTTCAATAACTAAGTTAATGCAATTCAAGACAAAGGATCAAATCCCTCCCTGCAGCATCACAATACTTCCCCAATGAGTCAACTTGCCTGTGTGAAAGGTATGAATATGGCCCTCACAAATGCTTGAAGTAACTGATTCCAAGAGGGTTTATCTGTTTGCCGTAAGAGGTGACAGGAGGAAGACAGCCAAGCTTAACTGTCAGTTAAAGGCAGCGTGTCTCCATCTGTCTGGAAGAGAGATAAGTGTAGCTGTGGGAAGATATCCTGACTGCACATAGCATCAGCTGCAACTTACTAATGGGTCACTTTGGTCCTAGCATCCCTGTCTGTGTCAAGGAACTGCAGAATTGCTGCAGAAAGAGAAGGGGTTACAATTAAAATAATGTCATTTAAGACTGGTGTGGGTCTTGGACTGACCTTTACACATGGCAAACTTCATTCTTTGAGTTTCTTTCCTCCCCTTTCTTCCCCTCTCTGCCCCCAAATATGCTCTTTTTCCCTTCACTGCTCTCCCCTGCTGAACTTACTCCATAGAGTTTTGTAACAGAACTGGAAAAACAAGAAACAGACACACTATTGTATGCTCATGCAGGACTCTAAAACTAATCTTTGTTCTGGCAAATCTCATGCAGCATTGACTGCTTTGCTGGCTACTTCATTCATCATATGGAAAATGCATTTTAGTGACTACCAATTACATGAGCCAAACAGTGGCTTTGTCAGTATTACATGGTAACCATTACCTTTGTAATTGCACAGTGACTGATGTTCACTATGATGTAATGACAGGTTAAATAAATGCATACTAATTTGTCGTGGTAAAAGAAAGGAACACCAGCACATTAACACAATTGCAAGTTATTTTATATGATTATACATGAAGTAAAGGTATACATTTATCATAAAAGTTGTGTGTAGCTGCTATGTTTCAACTTCTAAAAATTCTTTTTCACCTTTAGAATGTTTAGAGATGTATAACCTCTCTGCACCCTTGTTAATAGTGTTTGCAGAAGAAACATTTCAAAATGTGTGAGATACGTTGGTGGTGGAGTTGTTATAAGACCTGAAATAGGTTCTTTCTTTCTTTGGGAAAATGTTATCTTAGAAATTTTCCTTTATTTATTGAAAACTCAGTTATTAAATATAGTTTTATAACTGCTTAAAGCAATCCAGGCCTAAATTTTGGATAGTATATGTTGCCATGTGTTAAAGAAAAAAAATTAGAAAATTAGTGTGAGGTCAGTTATTTACAAAAATATACCTCATGTAGCCAAAGATTTCTGACAGAAAACTTGCTGTGAAAAACGTCAGTGAAACATAATAGGGAGGCTGGGAATTAAGTGAAGTGTCATGGATAGAGAAATAGAAGTACAAATTAATGGCACAAAATGGCACAATTAATGGTACAAAACAAAAAAAAACCCCAATACCACAGTTGGGAGTAAAACTTGGGAGATTTTTAGTTCTGTTTAGAGAGCAGTAACTCAGGAAACCAAATGAAGAACACAGGAGTTACCCTGAGCCAGAAAGTCACAAAACAGATTCCCTCTGTATCCATATTTCAGTTTGGATATTGAGGTTAGTTTTCCTCTTAGGTCGTTGAAAGCCCAGATTTCCCAGCTCACAACCTGTAGATAGGACTGCCTCTACCACTGCATCAAAATGGCAGGAAAGGTCAGGGTCACTGTTGTCTTCCTTTGGAGTCAGCAGGTCCAAAGGAGATGGAAATTGGGCAATTTGAAAACTTTTGTGCCAGGAAAATCCACACCTGAAATCTTTTAGATCCTTTCCCCCACACGATTTCTTACCTTTCCCTCACATTTTAAATTCACCTTCCAAATCTTCCTCTTCTCTCCAAAATTGATGTGCCTTTCCTCCTGATCTCCATATTACAGCTTTCCAAAGTGTTTTAACATTTCATGCTCCTACCATAGGATGTCTTCTCTTTCTTTGATATAGGCTGGTCTTGCTTTGCAATTCACAGACCTTTCATGCAACCTACAAGTTGTGGGAAAAATTATAGTTTATAGAGGAAAAAGATTACTTTTCACTATGTCAAGAAATTCACAATCATCTAGAACTGTAATTTAGCTTTTAAGTGTTCAGTATTTAAACCTTCTGTGGAAATTTTCTTCCTGGCAAATGCAGTGATTTCTGGGACTGTTTCCACTGTTTGCGGTAATAATTCCAATAGCAATTTTCTAATACAGGTGAGGTTTTGATTAGATACAATTCCTACACACACAGACAAAGACTGGTTGTGGCCTTGACAATGGTTGGAAGTCTTTCCTCTCTGGTTGGAAGTCAACAATATCCCCATTTTGGCAGAAAGAGTGCCCAAACTGAGAAGTCATATTCCTGTGGTAGCTTTATCTTCTCATACCTCACAGAGGTAGGCTTTATCATTTTTCAGGGTGGATATGTAAAAGTGAGGAGACTAAATGTGATCTTATGCCAAGTTAAGAAATAGAAGTCATAGAAAAAGTGCAAAAGCCTTCTGGCTGTGTTTCTTGTCTGCATGGCAAGAGGCCAAACACAATGAAGCTAAATTCTTTGGAAAGTGCCAAAATGCTCCTGTTGCACAGAAGGGCTTGTGGCGTGGGGCATCCAAGTACATCTGCAGGACAAGCTGTGTGAAAGCAACATCCATCAGGCTGGTCTTTAAAGGGGTAGCTTCAGTGGGATCAGTCTTCTGGTACCACCTCTGCTGCTACTGTGATCCAGAACAACTGGCTTCACATGCAGGTGTAAGACACAGCACTGACCATGAGAGAAATGTAGTGAAGGAGGGGTGAGGGAACAGAGCCCAGGAGGCAGAGGACCAAGGAGGAGAAGCTGGTCACATAAAGAGGTGGATATCATGTCATCATCCTATGGTTTCTATTCCTAATTTCTCACACTGATATCTTAAAATTAGAAAATTACTCTCTCCTGTCATGCTGTGTACAGAAACATTGTTTTGCACATCTTTATGAAGACTCATGGACTTTGGGAACTTTGTCAATTGTATACATTCTCTCAGCTATCTTTAATTAAAACACAAAGGAAGCAGCAAAATGTAATAACATCTGGAGGACATGGCCTTTTTATGATTCCTAATGCACAGCAAGGTTATGTTCTTATGCAGAAGAATCAGTTGCTTCTTTTTTCCAAATGTGCAGTAGATGTTAGAAGCTGTGAGAAACTTGGAGAATCTTGGTTTCAGTTACAGAACAACAGCATTATATGACAATCTTAAATTGTCTTGTCTAAGGCTTCAGAACTGATTCCACAGTACCCTCCCTATGTGGATGTGGCAATTATTAAGGTATCATTTCAACATAAATACATGGTAAATCTGTCCTTCAAGCTGGTAGTAAAATTACACTGTTACCAGGAAGCAGCAATTGCTAGATTGACACACCATCTCAACGAAATCTACTGGCTCTGTAAGGTTGCAGAATTGCATCCAGTCGTTCAGCAATACTTTTTTCTCTAACTTCAGGTTACTGTCATGCAATTAAGATATAATTACATGGTTATTTCACCTTATAAAAGAAAGTAAACAACTAAGATTCTGAGCTTACTCCACAGACCCTGTTTGGCTTTAAGCAGAAGTATAACCTTAGACAAAGTCACTGTAGCCTTCCTTGGAGTTGATGCTAAACAGGGCTGGGGCAAAACAATGTGCAATGTGCCAAATTTCTAAACTGCCTTTGAGTTTAAATACAGAAAATCTGCCTCATTTTGGAGTTTTAGCTTACTTGAATGCATTGATCTCCATATACAGATGTGAGCACAATTTGGTCCAACTGGAAAAAACAGGGGGCAGGACATGAGAAAAAAACAACAGTAGAAAGTCCGTAGTTTTGACTATCCATGTATATGTATGTGTGCATTTCTAAATTTAACTAGACTTCTAACTAAATTTCTTCATCATTTAAATACAATGTGTTTAAATTACAGAGGGAAAGCATTCTCAAACTTGCTACTGGCTCTGTGAGTGCTGCAAGTGCCATTTTCCAGGAAAAGCACCTTGCCTGAAGATGTTCAGAGACCACACATGCCCCTAGTGCTGCAAGGTGCTTAGGACTTCAGCAACAGGTGTAATTGGGCTCTACTGTTCTTTTGAACCAGTTTTAGTTTGTCTGCAAGGAATTGAACCAAATGTTTTTTGTTATGTTTGGGCTAGGGTAGCAGTAGAGTTTGGGGTGCTCTCTCTGTCTCTGGAGTAGAGAAGGCACAGGCAGTTGCATGCCAAGCTATCTCCTACTGTCTACCAGTGATGGGAGGGCTTTCTGTCTGCAGAACGGGGAGGTAATTCTATCTGCATGCTAGATCAGGCATGGGCAGCACCCTGTGTTAAGTCAGACTTGCAGCTTTTTTGTTTTACAATATGAACTACCACTTGAGGAGACTGGCGTGAGAGAATCTGAAGTTTTCCCTCTGGCACATTGGTGTGAGTGGGAGCCAGAGATGTTCTTGGCCAAAAGGGCAGAATGTTCTCTCTCAGGTCTCACTCTCTCTTCCTGTCACCCCTTCCATATGCAACAGTCATAGAAACAGATAACTGGACACCCATACTCTTTTCTAACACAATAAAATCTCAACAGGCAATGGTTGCCCTTGCTATATCAACTTCACCCTCTTGTGTTGGAAGAGCTAGAGCTGTGAAAGATTATTTTTCAAGCACTGAAATGTCCAGAACATATCAAAACATTTTAGACCTGGCAGATGGGTGCTGCAGGACTCCAGACCACCAATTGCTTGTGACCGAAGTAAGTAAACACTGAATGGGGTACAAGAATGCAAAGTCAGCCTTTCCCAGCTGTATGTGTGGGGAAGTAGTTCAAATGCTTGAAAAGTCTGAAATAATAAGGACAATTAAAAGGGAATTTTTTTAACATTTATTGAAAATGAGTGTGGAGGCCTGTGGGCCTGCTAGGGGACTTCCCAGGGCTATGCCTTGAAAGGTCCTCTAGACTCTAACCTCTCCTATGGACCCCCTGTTTAACTGACAGATTGTCAGTCAACCCCAGTGCCACACCTCCCTCTTGGCCCATTGGCCATTACACTCCCATTTGACCATGTGTGGTAAGGTTTCTAGTAGTTTCGTTGGTTTTTGTAATCCTATTGGTTTGTATCCCTGTCCATTTACCCTAGTGTTTCCCTATTGGTCATTTTACTCCTTTTTCCCACCCACACCTCTCGGTGATTGGTTGCTACACAGCGCCATGTCAAAATAGGCCAAATCTGGTAAATGTGTAGGTAATGTAACTTTGTTATTTAAAAATATCTGGTTGAACCAAATTCTCACCAGAAAGTGACATCTATGGAGAATAAAGGTAAGAATTGAGAAGCAGACAAAGGTCAAGAGTAAGAAGAGCAGAGTAGACTCAGAAGACACTTGAAGAGCAATCCACATAAGATATTGTCACGATGTGAACAACAGAAGAACTTGTCCTTCCTGTCATTGAAAGAGACAAGTCCTTTCTTAGCTGCACATAGTGTCCTCAAATTGTGCCATTGGGAAGAGCCATTGGGCAAGGACCCTCAAATTACTTATCACAGAATCATAGAAATATTAAGGTTGGAAGAGACCTTTGAGTCCAAGTCCAGCCATCAACCTAACACTGCTGGGTGCACCACTAAGCACCACATCTGCATGTCTCTTTCTTTGAGGTGACAATCAATTGCCTTTGCTTTCTTGGGCAGCTGATAGGTATAGACACTTTCCTTTTGATCCATGAATATCAGAGGAAGTGGTAATGTCAAGCTGGGTTGAGGGAATTCTGTCCCCTGGCATTTTAATTTTTTTTAATCATTAATATCTTATTTCATTAAGATTTGCCTTTTGAAATAAGGAAATATGTAAAGCATGTATCTATTAATGATGCCCAGTTGAACAATACTCAGATTTGAAGCTCTTGTAAAAATGGAAGGTTTGCCTTTTGGATCCACATGAGCCCATTAAAAAATCTGTTACGAACAAGAAACAAGATTGGAAGTATTGACATTTGGTTTTATTTTCTGAGCTCTGCAGATTTGGAAATAAAGTGCTATTTATGATAAAACATTATTCTCAAGATAATTGTGGTTCACAGGAGGAATTTAAATTTGCAGTCTGTATGCTGCTGTCTTAATACAGTCTCTAGAGGCTAAATGTGTGGGCAGATGCTAGTATAGCAAGTGACCTAAAGAAACTGTCTCCCAGCTGCTCTGGAGAAACAACTTCTGAGTGGCCAATAACAGTCCATGGCATTTTAAGCCGTCACAGGGTGAGGCTTATGCTTCTTGTTCATGACATTCCTGTGCCAATGGTCCCAGCTGGAAGATTTGAAACAAACAATAAATGGTGCTTCTTCCCAGAATACTCAGGTGAGCTTTTCTTACTACAGGATATTATGGATGGTAACAGCTTACCAGTCCAGGGACAAAGCTACGGAAGAGAAGTTCCACAATGACTCAGAGTCATGAAAAGCAAGTAGATTATTTCTATATTCTCTCAGGAATCCCTAAGCCACAAGTTACTGTAAAGGCCCTGAGAGGACTCCAGGGAAATACTTCTGAAGCCTTGTGTCACTACATTCTACCGTCATTCTTGGTGACAGGATGCTGGTTTGGATGAACCTTTAATTTGATGTGGCCGTTCTTTGGTTCTTGTGTCCTTGCATTCACCATCAGTACTTCCAGAGACTTCTTGGTGGAGTTTGTTTAAAATATTAACAGTTTTTTCAAAACTGTTAATACAAGCCCGCCTTACATTTAGTTGAGACTTGAAAGAACTGGACACGTTCAGGAAAAATTCTGAAATACCAGTTCAAATGGGATACTTAAGTGAGATTTCCTGACTCAGTTTTAAAATTGAATGTCTATGCTGTTAAGTTGTCCCTTAAAAATTTATTTTGTTTCACAGATTTCAGCAGATCTTTTCAAAAGAGAAAACTGTTGGGAAAGAAAGCACCAAAACAATCTGGAAAGACCATAAGTGGCTTGTGGCCTTTAGTAAGTACAGCCCTTCTCTCCCAAGGGAACATGTCACTCTGGTCTTTCTTGCTTGAGAAAACCTCAGGCAGTGTTTTATATATTAGGGCAGTATTTCAAAGCAACTTATCTTTCCTCTTGACATCCTGATCTTTAAACTAAATGGGACTTCATGACCTTTTTTTTTTTTTTTTCCCTAGCAACAACAGCTGATGTGAATAATTTAGGACAAAACTGAAGACTTCCACAAAAATTGGAGAAGGGCAAAGACCATGCAGAGATCAGTATGATCTCTTGGCTTTTACTGACTGGGTAGAGCTGAATGGGATCAGAAAGAAAAGTAATTTTATTAGATATCATCATTCTGCTGTGATCCTCACTTCAGACTGAAATCAGTCTGTTCAATCCCAAAGTGAAGGTGTCTCTTCTTAATTACACATTAGTGGCAATAAAAAGCATGAAATTCTCTGTTATTTCTCCTGCATGTTAAAGAAATTATTCCCCACCTTTTGTGTTTGTCTTTCAGAGAAAAATTTTTTCACTTACTTTCCCAGATTTTGCAGAGAGTCATTGAAAGTGAATGGCTTCACCACCACCATCAACCCCCTGCTCTTGCCTCCTGCTACATTAAATCAAAGTGCATAAAAGAGTACAACAATTTTCCCCCAGGTCTGTGATCTTCAGTGTTACCCTGAAGTGGAGATGAGTGAGGATGATGGCTGGAAGGAGAAAGCATGAGGTGGGATAAAGTGGAATGCCGTATTGGAGCCCAAAAGGAACTGTAAAATTGTGGTCACTTAAAAGTGCAAATCTGGTTTATTTTTCTAGTATTAAAAACAGACATTGCCTTTGGCAGCATTTTGGAGAAATGTGTCTTAGCAAATTTCCTGACTGAACCAAAGAATTATTCAACATTGCTTAAAGACTTGAAGCTATGGCCTAAATAGTAATTAGCATACTTGTTACTGGCATTGATGCTTTCCTCTGCAGAAAGCAGATGTAACAGGAAATGTGAAAGTGATAAAAATTTTCTCTTTTCAGCAGTCCTGAAAGTTATTTGGGGATGTTTTTTTTTACCATCATGTTATTCTCTCTTCAGAGGTCTATTAACATTACCCATCCAAATACAGAAGGACAAAAGTAGCCAGAGGTGCAGGAGTATTGCAGCACAGTTGGCATGGCAGAAAGCCATTGAGATCAAATGGTGATCCATAAAGGATGTTCTGTAATCTCAAGGAGAAATGCATTGGTGGAAGCAATGAACCACATGGATGTTTTTAGTGATGATGATGGCTGGCATTCAGACTATTTAGCATTCGGCAGTGGTGACCAGCCAGCCCAGGCAGCAGAGAAATTTGGAACCATCTGAGATCTATTCAGAGGTAACAATTTACTTCTGTTCCTTTTTTTATGAAGTTTACAATCTGGAATTCATGGCTTGCCTGGTGATGAGCTGCCCAAAAGAAGGGAAATTAATCAGCTTCTTTCTATGATGCAGTGGTTTTTTTTACATTATATATGGTCTTCCTGTGGCACTTTGTTTCAGACAGTGCTTTGGCCTAACATTCATCTTCTCAAATCCATACCATAATTCAGACTGATATCTGAGGAGCCTTACCCCAAAACTCTGGGGTAAGAAACAAAAAGAACCAAAGCAAAGGAAGAGGAAAAAATTAATTTGTGGAAGGAATCCTCTGAACTGTAGAATTCTCCACTTTAGAAGTCTAAGATCAGAAAATCATATATTATTAGAATTTAAAGAAATAAAAATCTTAATATTCTCACAGCAATAATTTAGCAATTAATGAAATTCATTATGAAATGAAAAAAAGGTCTGAAAAATTAAATATTATTCAGCTTTGTGAGAAGCAATCAACAGAAGGGGTGGCCAGAGTACGGTGACCATTCCTTTGAAGGTTTCTGAAGGTATTTCCCTCTTAAATAGAATGAAAACCAAATCTTCTGGAATGTGAGATATATCAAAACAGTGAAAGAAATATTCTGGAAAGTCATCTATAGCACATATTTGCTTTCTGGGTGAAAATGTTTATTGATCTAATTGTTTTGAAGTGCAAAATAGTCAGGTCTTTCCAATGCCTGATTTAGAGTATATTTTTCAGGTGAAAACATCTCAGCACAGGCAGAAAATTATGTCTTCAATCCTGGTACCTAAAACACTGCAAACAAGTAGTAAGAGGTGGGAGAGAGAGTGAGATAGAGAGAGAGAGAGAGAGAGGAATTTACTTAATCTACTTTAGATACCTACAAAATAGATGCCTTCATGTGAACTAGCGGCTCCCTTTATAATCAGACCTGGGTTTGGGCAGAAATTGGGTGTCTCTGGGGTGCAATTACCTTGTCATAATTGTGCCTCTGTGTCATTATGTTTGCCTTAGGATCCACGTCCACTCTTGAAAAGTGATATAGCACCGAGGCTCCAGTGTTAATGTTCAATACATAGTTACATACCTGAAACCTTGACTTATTTCAAGTCATCTATTAACCTAGTTCATACACAAACATTGCTGGATTCTGGAATCTTTCTCATTCTCCACGAGGTAGAGAGAGATTCACACTTTAATTTTGCTTTGTCTTCATCAATTAGAGAAAGCACACAAATAATTAATTCACATAGAGGCACCAGCTAAATAAGCAGGTAAACCCAAGCCAGGCACTTAATAATCTAAAGTTTCTCCTTCAAATCTCTATAGGAAGAAAATTACCTTTCATGAACACTTTACTGAAGCCTATGTTACTCCAAAAAAGGCACCAATGAAAGAGAAAGATTTTGTCAAAGCTTCAGCTCTGTGAACATTTTTCATCTAGATTGCTTTAAAAGATGCAATTTATGAGTTGAAAAAATTCAGCTGTGTCCTACCCCTCACAAAACCAGAATCTACTGTCTGTTGAAATACAGCATAAAGTAGCCTATTCCATCGCTGGGGGGAAGTATAACATGTGGGGGCAGAGCTGGGGAGGCAGCTGTGCTGTTCCCTCTGTGACATTTTTCCCATCCACGTGGGAACACCTTTAAGAGGCCTGCCTGTGTCCTGTGCTGGAAAAAGACATCACACCAGTGCAAAGACTGTTCAGAATAAATGTACTACACAGTCCTGCAGAAAGTGTCTCCTTTGCTAATGCTTGCCTATTCTTCAGTCATGAAGAAAGTAAGAGACAAAACATATTACACCCCTTATTTTATTGCCTTTGCAAGTGATATTTTTCTGTTTGGTAAAAATGTGTGTTTTGTTTATTTTTAAATTCTTCTGCCAGGCTGACATCATGCTCTACACATTATGAGAAAAAAATACTGCAGGGATTTTTCTTTTTTTCTTACTTTCCAGAGAATGTAGTGTTGCAACTACTGGTGAGTTGCATAGACAAACAGTGAAGGGATGATACTGCATTTAACTCCTCATTGGGCTGTTTATCTCCACAAAGTGGAATTATTCTTTATTCTTAAAAGATACTGCTTGTCGAAGGTACCAGGCAGCCACCAATGTGACCTCCATTTGAAATATCAGCTCCTAGAATACCATCTTTTCATGTGTATGCTATCAAGTCCCCATGTTTCTCCAGTTCCGCCTCACAGAATAAATAAAATTTGAAGTCTTTAGCTCATAACTAATTCTCTTACTCAACTACTCCCTTCATTTGGTCTGGCCTCTCCCTCTATTCCAGGTACTTTCTCCTGACCCTGGATTCCCGCAGTCGTGTCTTGCTTTTTCTTGTGCCCCTCAATGTGCCTTTCCAGCTTTTCTTTAATTCTAAAAGTTGGCACTAAAGTTACTATGTTGGGGAGTGCTTCCTCATTTTAATGTGGATTTGAAAACAGTGACTTTTACTCTGAATGGCTTTTGTTCATACAAAGGAAGGAATACATACATGTGAAGGAATGAAGAATGTAAGACTTATTTTCTTTTCTCAGTAATTTGTAGTAATGTAGTAGTCTCTGATCACAACAAATTTGTGTTTGGGTTGGTCCTTGTGGCTTACTCAGAAAGGGAAATGTTTTCCACTTTATATGCTGGCATTTATCCAGCATCTTTACCTGGGCCAACCCATATTCTGCTGGGACAATTACAAATATAACAAAGTTCTTAGGAGTCTGTGCTCCACTTCATGAGAGCTCAATTCAAGATGGTTTTTCTCTCATGATGCACCAACGTGTAAATAAGAGACAGATCCCCAAACCACTTAAAAGGAAAAAGTGGTGGGGACAGGGCCAGTAACAAAAACAACATCTCAGACTTGATCTCATTGTACATTGTTGGCATGTTGTCCTGGTTCTTGCCAGGACAGGATTAACTTTTGCAGTAGCCAGAAGGATTTCATGGCCAGGACCTGGAGGTTATTCTATACCACATCACGTGATTTTCCAGGAATGGGGGAGTGGGTCTCTTCTGGTGGAGTAAGCCTAGTCAGGTAGTGCTGCTTCATTCTGTTACTCATATCGTAACTATTATGGCTTGTTTTTCTTGTTTCATTGCCGTTTCCAGTAAATTGTTCTTATCTCAACCTGTGATCTTCACCTTTTCTCCCTCAAATTCTCCACCGTCCTGCCACGTGGGGTGGCAGTGGGAGAGAGCAGTGAGATATCAGCACATGGTTTGGAATGCTTCAATGGCAATACTAAATTAGGGAATACCATTCCTAAACCACGACAGATGTTTCCAATGTTGAGAAAACAGGAAGCAAAATACCTGAGGCTTCTATAAAAATTTGATAGTATACCTCCTCTATCCTGTCCACTCCAACATCAGTTGTCCTCTACTGTTTTTCAGAGAAGTGACTGGAATAGATACAGACCAAGAGAGAAAGACCTGCTCCTCCTAGTTTTAATGTCTTAATTTATCCCTTTAATGAAGGCTTTAGAAAGAAACTTACTAGGTTGGAACAAGAAACCAGACCTTGCCATCAGCTCCACAATCAGGGAGGCTCTGCACAAGCCCAAGAGTCTGGGGTGGAAACCTCTAATGACCTGGCTGTGGACCAAGATCAAAAGACATTTACCTTTTATTTCATGTGGCATCAAGTTAATGCAATGTTTTAGAGGTGGTATTGAACCAAAACATTGTCTCTGAGCCCCATGTGAGAATACAAAGAGTCAGAACCTAAAGTCAGAGTTAAGCTCTGAAATTTATGGTCGTTTTTTATTGGTGTGCTGCAGTGAAAAAAATCCCAGCTCACTGAGTGTTGGAGGAGAGTTATCTCCCAGATCAAGACCTTGACTCTGCATCTTGCATGTAGCTTAAAGTTTGCTTGTTCACTTCCCATGAGAGTCATCTTGGCTCTGTCTGTATTGGTAAATTAAAGGTGCTTGGAATAGTTCTCTGGCACTGAGCCCAACCCACATGTGAGAGCTTTTGTCCACATCATTAACTGCTCTTACCCTCCAGAACAGGATGACTGCATCCCAAACTGTCTGTTTGAAATGATCCTTGGCCGACTGTGGGAGTGCTTGCACAGCCCACCTTTGGAAAAGCGCCTGGACAACCCCACCTACTAAGACAAGTGTGTGGCTGTAAACAGCATGTCTGGATCAAATACACAAAGCCACCCCAAAACTCATAGTGTTAAAGAGGCAGATGACCATAAGCCAGAGTAAACAGCAAGGAAGAAATTACATCAACTTTTGAAACAAAGGGATAAGCTTGAAAGGAAACATAAAAGAAGGATCTCAATTTGTAAAGGGGGCGTAGATCGTGATGTGAAAACAGCAGTAGTCAAAACCTGATGTGTTCCCTGCAGAGACACCCTGCAGCACCCTGACCTCTGACAGGCACAGCAGAGCCGGCTCGCCATGGAGCAGTCAGCACGTGGAGAACAGGCAGGAGGCATGGGAGCCCACCCCAGAAATGAACCCCGACCTGTGGGGGTATCAGTGGGCTGCAGGGAGCAGCAGGGGTAGAGTGGACACCTGGAGATACCCCCTGACTGAGTGTGTGTGTGTGTGTGTTCGCATGTGCACATGAATTAAAAGTTTCTTGGGATTAGGTCTGGAAGACTGTTGAGAGGTTTGTAGGTGTTTATTGACATGTTAGAAATGTGATTCATCTGTTATGTTATTGATATTTTTCTCATGAGAGGGCCAGCATCCTATCTGCAACATGTTCTTCAGCCACTCCTTTGGTGGTGTTCTCCCTCTATATGCCAGGAAATAAGCATTGTCTGTAAAACAACATAAGAACTGGAATAATGTAAGAAAACCTGGATCCTCCCTTTTTTAAAGTGAAATGCAGCAAATATTGTGGAAAATAACACATCATCAGCTGGTGAGCAGTTTGAGAGAATTATGCGCAATAATCCCTTACTTTTCTGACTTCACCAGCTCTTCAATCCTTCTTTATTTATGTACATTATTACATGCATTAAAATTTTGAGTGTGGACCTTGGTATGATGGTGACTAGAAGGTCACATCTATATCTCCACAAGATTTTGTAGCCAGTCCCTGCACAATCGGTGTGTGGGAATTCAATCTGACAGAGCCCCTGTAATACTGGTAAGAGCAATGTTCATGCAAGTAACTCACTCATGGGAAGAGACAGCTCACCTTGCTTTGGTACCTAATTCAGGGTTCAGTGAAGTGATCGTAGAAAAGAAATCTCTTGACTCTGCTAATGGGGGAGGAGGCAGCATCTTGGAGAGCCCCAGAAGAAGGCAAGATACCTTGGGTGTTTGGGCAGGCAGGCAGCCTCTTCCCTTAGAGACTCTTAAAAATATTTTCTCTCCACTGGGCAGGCAGTGGTGCGCAATGAACTGCCTGAAACCTCAGTATGAGTTTGTTGCAGGCTGACTGGATCTCAGCTGGTAAATCCTTTGGGCCTGATCTAACACCTAGTAAAGGAATTGGAAATTATCCCATTTGTTTCACTGAGTTTCACAGGTTTTTTTATACATCTGCTGGTCTCCCTTTCTTCTCTCTTGAGATTAATATAGATTGCACAAGAGGAGTAAATATTTAAATACAAACATTGTCACATGAAGACCTTTTTTGTTGTTTTTGGGGGTTGTTTTTGTTTTTGTTTTTGTTTTTTGTTTGTTTGTTTTTGGTTTTGGTTTTCATTTTGGTTTTGGTTTTTTTAGTGGGGCAAAGACAGCAAGGTGCCTTTTCAGACTACTTCAGTGTCAATTGTTCACTCTTCACCCCCATCTGTGGAAAAATCCCCAGATTAGCTCTGAAGGAAATATTTGGACTAATAAAGGACTAATATTTGTGGTTGCTTTAATTGCATATGATTTAGAGTAACAGTCATAAAGTGTAGAACAACAGTCATAAAGTGTAGCATTATTTTAAATCTGGATATTCTCAGCAGGGACTCAGTGCAGTCTGGGAAAAGCAGGTAGAATAAAAAACCTGCCTTGCATATACTTTATTGCTCTTCTATGGCATGTAAGGCTTCAGTAAGATTTGTCTATTGTTCAGGAAGTGAAAAAAAATTAGGTTTTCAACATTTTGACATATTAACTAATGTCAAAAACATTAGTGCTGAGGTGAAATCACATGTTATCAGTGATTTTATTGTTAATTCTGCTCTGGTCTGTAGCCTGACCTAAATTCTTTATACTCACTCTGTTTATAAATTTAAGACTAACTCTACAAGGAAACTTAGGCATGACTTCACTGTACCTACCTTACTGTCTGCATCCAGATCCTTGAAATAGCTACTTGCCTAATGGCCACTGAGGAGTACGGCACCCATTAAAATTAACGAGGGTGAGGCTCCTAAATAGGTTTCTAAGGCACACATTTAGGGGCCATTGGTGAGCCTGCTGTAACTTGCAGAGAAGGAATGCAAGTCAGATGATATGGCTTGATGGTAAAGTTTCAGCAGCTAATTCTTGAAATGATAGCCTCAAAAAATAATAGTTAACAAATGTTTTGGACTGTGTCTGAAAAGGATTTGAACACTTCCCTCACGTGGCAAATGTGTCAGCTGGTATTCACAACCAGCCACTAACTGAGCGGGGACATGCCTACACCATTCATTTGGGAATGCTGGCATCTCCCTTATTCAGCAGCCTAGACACTCATCTTTAGCCTGTGTGGGACTGAATTCAATAACCCAAATCTTTTTTTAAAACCGACGTATCAAAATCACCTCATTTAGCAATATGTGGTTGTCTCACTCTTTTTGTTTAAATTGTGGCCAGCAGTGGTGGCACTCAGATTTCATCTTATACATTAGTCTACACAACAGTGTACTCTCTGGACTATTCCTGTATTTTAGCAAATGACCATATATTGAAAAATGCATCAAAAGTCTGGACCGCAGTTACCATGACTGATCATAAACACATGATGCAATGGGTGAACAACTGACTCATGGGTTGGGCACAGAGTTACAGTGAATGTGGTGACATCAGGCTGGCCACTGGTCACTCGTGGGGTTCCACAGGGCCTTGTGCCCTTCAGGATCTTCAGAAATGACCTGGAAGCATAATTTCAAGGGATACTAATCAAGTCTGTAGATGATACAAAATGAAGAGGAGCTGTTGTCTTCCTGGAAGGCAGGGCAGCCCTTGCAGAGAGACCTTGACAAATTAGAGACATGGGCAATCATGAAAGAAAGGAGGATTAACAAGTGCAAGTGATGAATTCTGTATCTGGGTTGTATGTGTAGACTGTGGAATGAAAGGCTGGAGGGAAACACTGTGGAAAGGGGCCTGGGGGTCCTGGTTGATGGCAAGTTGAACGTGAGTCAGCAGTGCCCTGGCAGCCAGGAGGGCTGACACTCTCCTGGGGTGCATCAGGCACAGAATCACCAGCTAGGCAAGGGAGGGGATTGTCCTGGTCTGCTCTGCACTGGGGTGGCCTCACTTGAGTACAGTTTTTGGGCACCACAATATGAAAAAGATATTAAATTATTAGAGAGTATCCAAAGGAGGGCCACAAAGATGGTGAAGGAGCTAGAGGGGAAGACATATGAGGAGTGGCTGAGGTCACTTGGTCTATTCAGCCTGGAGAAGAGGAGACTGAGGGGAGACCTCTCTGCAGTTTACAATTCCTTCACAAGGGGAAGTGAAGGGGCAAGCAGGAAGTACCAATCTTTTCACTTCTGTCACCAGTGACAGGACTCAAGGAAGGGGCATGAAGCTGAATTAGGAGAGGATTAGACTGGAGGTCAGGAAAAGACTTTCCATCCAGAAGGTGGTTGAGTGCTGGTCCAGGCTCCCCAGGGAAATGGTCACTGCACCAAACCTGGCAGAGTTCAAGAAGCGGTTGGACAGCTTGCCTCTCTGGACCATGATTCCCATATTCTTACTTACAGCAGTTCAGCTGTAGCAATAGGGCAGTGCTGCCTTAAAAATGGGGTATACATCCCATGGGTTCAATCTCAGAAAGCGCTGGAGGGACTAGAGTCAACGTTTCCCCTTTATGGGTGAGTAGTGCAACCAGTAGACTTATAAGTGAAAAGTTTCTTTGCCTGTTTCTCTTTGAGAAGAAGATTGAAATTTTCCTTCATGAAAGAAAGTTGTCTAGCACAGATGTGAACAGCAAGGCTTTGGAGAAGGTTATGTGCCTGGATTTTACTTTAGGGAAGATAAACTTTTTTTAAAAGATTTTTTAAAAAGATTTTTAAAAGTTTTTTTTTAAGACTTTTTTAAAAGATTCTTTTCCTTCCTGTAGATTTTACAATCTTTTATGAACTAGTTTGGAGTCTTGTATGCATAAACTGGCATTACTGAGATCATATACTTATCTTCAAGTCCTAGTTTGACACTTACATAGCTTGCCTTAAATTGCACAGGAAGGTCTGTGTAAGAGCCGGGAGTTGAACATGAACTCTACATGTTCTGTAGTTACCTAAAAGTGACCTGTTTTGGCTTCCTCCTCAGCTCTACAAGAATATTTATTAAAATTTAAAATTCTGTAGTATTGACTTTCCTGGGTTTCTGGGTTTGTGGGTTGGATGCACAGTAAGCATTTGTGAGCATTCATCCATCCTTTACTTTCAGAAAAATAGCTGACTGTAGGTGCCTGGAAAATTTTATCTGATTTGACTGCAGAGATCTATCTCCTAGATATTTGGCTTGGCAAAGTTTAGCAAGCACTGTCATCATCATCTCCAACTTAGAACCAGAGGTCCCCTCAAGACCTTGGAAAGTTCTATGGTACAATCCCATCAACACAGGACTTTTTGTCCCTCCTCCCCCAGCTTGTGATTCTCCTTCTAGGAGTTCAGCTCCCTGTGATCCTAGGCTTAGTTTTGATACAGCCCAGCTGTGCAACCTTAGCTCAAACTTTAAGGAAAATACTGAGTTATGAGAAAGAGCTGTGAGAAAGTACGTAGACTAGAATCAGCCAAATTATAATGCAGAGTTGAAGGCAGAGGTAAGATCAGTGGCATGGGTAACAAATGAAAGATTTGAGGAGAAAACCACTGACAAAGGAAAATTATAAAGTCTCACTGGAAGACTGGAAGATGGCACCTTAGTGACACCAAGGACTAGCCTGCTTCCAGAAGCAGCAGCAAAGGCTGATACTTTTCACCTGATGGATGCTGGCCTGGCAAGCAATATCCTGCAGGGTGTTTATTGGGGATGGGGAGCATGCTGATGCTTAGCCTCATACCTAATGGTAATGCTTTCCACCTCACTTTGTAGTTATCTCTTATGTGCCCTATCCAACACATTACTGTCTTGTGGGGTTTTTTATTGGTTATACTCTATTTTGTGAGCCTGTGCCTTCATACATGTAAAAGTTGCCTGAATAAAGAGAGCTGGGGGACAGAAAAATAACCTGTAAAAACATGGCGCTGTACTGCTGTACCTTAACACAGAGTAATACAGTATTGTATAGAGTACAGTTAAATCATTAGAGATATTTTTATATTGCATGTTTCCTTCCCAGGAACTATTACACTTAAGATGTGCTAGTTTTAGTGGGTTAGAAATTTACAGCTGCTTGATTGGAGACACATACCAATCTAACCTCGTAATACAATAAATGGGAAATATCCCAGAGGAATTCAGTGCTTGAAAAGAAAAATACCAAGACCGACACAGCTCTCATCCTATGCTAGCTTACCAAAGGAAAGAGGTTATTGAGATACATTCTCACTTTACTTTTGCTAAAAAAAGTAGTGGAGAACAGAAGTCTAAGAAACAAAACTAGTAGTACAGTGTGTGACTGTAAATACCCCAATTTTAATTGGCAATTAAAATATCTCTTGCCGTGTTTAAACATCACATTTACACTTCCACATTGCTGTATATAGAAGACCAATGATACCTAAAGTCAGCACGAGATGGCTCAGCTCTTCTCAGGTTTAGGCACACAAAACCTCCTTTTACTACAAGGTAAAAATTCTGATATATCAAGAATTATGGGTGGAAGAACAGCAAAACTTTCAAATTTAGGGGTGTCTGGAATTAAGAATCAAAACTTTTTTCATTACTGCGAAATCTTATTTCATTTTGCTGTAGTGGTTAACAAGGGAAACAAGGCAACTTTAGTAGCCTGAATGTTGAAAAAGGCAACTTGTGATTATTGGCATGAATAAACTTGTCAAAATGTTCCCTCTCTTGATGTAGTGTCAGCAGCTTTTGGATCTTTGTTAATATTCTGCCTTTCTCAGCTGTTTATTCCTGTATTTATTCGATAGTACTTCCTTTGAGTGTAACTCTGCTTATCTAAAGTAGAAGATGGTGAAGTAGAACACTCTGGAAACTGCATATTAATGTATCATGCCTTTTATTTATAAACTCCAGGCTTCTTCAGATTTTTCTTTTATTCCTGTATAAATGTGAACTTTTCAACTTGGATAGTCTCGTAAAGCATTTTTTAAAAAAGTACAAAAATTGCTAGTAGAAACATATATCTTAAAGTAATTCATATTTTGGCATGTAAAGTCCTCAGTTATTTTATAATGGTTACTTTATATTGTTCCCTTTATTAGATTTCTTTCTTCTTTTTTTTTGTACGTTCAACTGATTATGTCCATGGAAACTAGCCCTAATTGTAGCTTTACAGGCAGGCCATGTTTTCCATCATTGGCACATACTGATGTAAATCACTGGGGAGTAGCACAGGACAGAGCTGCTGTTTTCTGTTATGCTGCAAATCAGAACAAGATTGGTATTTCTGATTAATCATTTTTGCAAGTGGCCTACCAATTCCCTGCCAGATTATCATGTAATAAATAAAAACATCACCAAAGATATTAGGCTCAGCACTGATCAAAGAAAAGGATGATCTTTCAAGGTAGATGTTTCTAAGTTTGCACTTACTAAAGTGGTCTTCACAACCTAAGTTCATTTTCCCCATAAAAAGCCCAAGTGTTCTTCCTGTAGGTATGCAGATGTACATATCATCCCTTTTTTCACCCTTCATGCAGGATGGAGCCTGACACCTCTATCCAGGCTGCTGCAGGGATGCACAGACCATACCAGTGGTGCAAGGATGCCTCCAATCCCTGCTTTGCTAAATGGCTCTGTGATGGCCATGAGGCTTGGGAAAGCTGGGACGCTGCTAAACAAGGAGGAAGATTTGGAGAAAGTCTTTTTTGCCATCAAGACACCACTAAGACTTCCAAAGTTATGGGGAATGCACCAGCAGAAACTCAGCAGAGGGTCAGCAGCAACCAAGGTCTGGGGAGCACTTATTTTGCACTGCTGGGGGGCTAAGGCAGGCATGTGCCTACATGTGTCTGTCACCCCAGCTTGGGGTGGAGAAAGGGCTCTGAGTGAGCTTCTCCTCTCCTGGGCAGCCAGACCACAGAGACCTGCCACAGAGAGGGAGGCTTTGGGCCAGGGAAAGTGAGCCAGAATACCTGCTTGGGAGCTGGCACTTGCTCCCCAACTTCTGCCATGCTTGGTGGGAGGATGGGAGAGATTTCATCCACCAGTACTGCCCAACAACAGGCTCTTGGTGTGCTAGGGATGGTGAGGGGATGGCAGTCTGCCTCAGCAAGACCTCAAAAACACCACAGTGGCAGCAATGCTGGGCAGATACTGAGGTCGATTTCTAGCTGCTACTACTCCTTTGCAATTTAGGCCTCTTTTGGCTCTTGCTTGGGCTAATCACTGTCCATTTCCTTAAGGCCGAAGGTCCTTGGCAGAAGAGAGCACGTGTCTCTTAGGGGCCATCCCAGCCCTTTTGGGTTGCTGTACCATGAGGATTTCAGATAGCACACTGATGAGTTTGCTCTGCCCCGGCAGATAAGGAGAACCTATGTCAATAGGGTTTTGATCTCTGGCCTTTTTCAAACCACTATCTTTGGGCACAGTTTTTTTGAGGGCTAAACTCAAATTTAAAGCTCCTGTTGTGAAATTCTCCACTGTACCTTTCTGTATGTTCTTCATAATATGAAAAAGAGATAAAATTGTAATTACCACTGTTGCCTCTTTGTGTTAATCCAACACGGACTTGTCTTTGGCTGAAGGTTTTGCTGACTTTAGGAAAACCTGCTTTAAAATACCTGAGAGTTAATTTTTTTTTTCCACTTTCAGCCTCTGAGATTTTGAGTCTGCTCTACATATTCTACAAAACATAATGAATTGCAAGTACTGAAACATACAAAGGTGTATTAAAATGTGTTTGCGTTATGATTTCTTTTCATTCCCTAACATTGGATAGTGATAAGTTGACAGGAAAGCTAGAAATATAATGTCACAACAGAAGCACTGGAGTTTAGCTGTCAGAATCTATGAGCTCAGGCACATATGCTCTCCTAACAACATGGCTCATTCAATCACATTCTAGCAGCCTCCCATCAGGAAGCGCTGATTTGTTTAACTCTATTAAGCTTAGATAAGAAAGGTAAATAATATGTCACCCAATATAAGACAACCACTCCAAAATAAGTTTGACATTGGCCAACAATCACTCTAACATTTTTGTGGCTTTAGCAGCTTTGGAGGCTGTTGAATGGCACAATGGGGAAAAAAAAGAGAGCAGGAGAACGAACGCCCAGCTTGTTGCTTTAGCCTATTCGAGATGAATTATTAGGAAGGACAGCCAACACTCAGGCTAAATGCTAACAGATGTGGTACCAAATGTGCCATTTAGATGCTGGTGGTTTGCTGTGGAGCGGTAGGAAGTGGCCACAGTGGGTGGCAGTGGGAGTCGGTGTCCGGCTGGTGAGTGGGGGGGCCTGAGGGGGCACAGCCCCAGATTCCCGGACAAATCCCACCCATTAGTGAGGCTGACACTACAGCTAAATACACAGTTCAATTTTTGTACTTGATTTCTGCCAGGAAGCATCTTGTTATTAGGCGTGTCTTTGACAACAACCATAAGCATGAGGCAGGAGAAAGGACTCTGGTCTATTTGGGGGTACAGGCAGCTCTAAAACTTCTCTATTGTATAGGAGCTATACAGACCAGCTACAAGGCCTGAATAGACAGGTCTCCCTCTGCTCATCGGACTCACTCAGGTTGTGATGAAGAAATAACTTTGCCATTGATACGTTTAGGAAGAGTTTTCACAAAGTCACTAATGGCTTTTGGTGTAAGATGGGGCTGGTATCCATTAAGACCCAGTCTGGGGTGTACTGGGAGCTGTGTGGTGTGACAAAAACAGACTGGTTGCTTCACCTTGCAGACATCTGCCAGTTGTTTTCCAACAGAACTGTTTTGCAGCTTCTTGGCACGTAAATTACAGTGGCATTGCTCTGTGTTGAAACTTCACAAAGTCATAGTAAACTGGTTTAATGCCGTATGGTATTCAAGGATACAGTGAGATGGACAAAAAGGTTTTCAACACAAAAAGTAATATTGCACAGTGATGTGGGAGGTCAGTCGAGGAGCACCAAAAACAATAGCAAAGACCCACACAGGGAGATGCAATTAACTTTTGAGCAGACTAAAAGCCAAAGTTTGCCTAGGAAAAGGCATCACTGGACATTCAATGAATGAAGGCATTCTTATCACAAGCTGGTTTCATAAAAGGGGGGAAGATGGTCTGTTGGCCAAGATATGCTGTATCCCCTCCCACCTTCCTGATTCACAAAGGGTAAGAAAAGGTGTCAGCCAGCAGCTTAATTTTTTCCAGAACCAGGCTGAGGGGACTCATCTTCCTGTGTGCAAAGAATGCAAGTGATTTCTGCCACTAGTCATCAATGATTTTGTTTTTTTAATGGACAATTCAGTTTGATACAGCAAAAATTGTCACTGAAGAAAAGATTGTCAGGACTTCCTCCCAATCTCAGCCCTTTTTTAGGTTTGACTATATCCTGCTCTGTACTCTTCCTGGTACAGGAATAATTTAAATTATTAAATAATATAAGGCTAAATGTCTGCTCTTTACCCACTGCATCTTCTCACCTTCATTTGTAGGGACTGAAAAACCCAGATCATTGCATGTTTTTTTGCCTTTTTCTGCTTGAACTGATCAAATCCATGTTCCCAAGGTCAAAGTGGGTTAACCAGGTTAATCACTGGAAGTTGGATTTCTTATGCATCACTCCAGTTTCTTGCCTGCCAGATGAGACAGGACAGTACTATAGTCAAGAGGCTCCTAAAGCCATAGCAGGAGCATTTTAAAATTATTTCTTCCAGCTTGATAAATTTCATAGCTCTTAGGAAAGGAAGCTGTGGAGTATCTTGTCTGGGGAAGCAGCAGAGCATTCATTCACCAGCAGCAATCTGTAGATGTAAGTTCGATGGACATCTGCCAGGAATGACACAGGCAGTGTTACCTCTGCATTTAGGGTGGCCTGGAGACCTTCTGCGGTTCTGCATCTTGGCCCACCCAGTGGATGATCAGGGCCTGCCTCATCCCTCAGTGTACAGGCTACATGCCACTATGGCCATATCTCACTAGCCTGATCATTCATGTATGTGGAGGTGAGATTGTGAACTTTTTATTTTATGGAAATCTTAATAGCACTGAACAGCAGGATTTTTCTCCTTCCTACAGTGTGTCTGTCAGCTTTTGCTATAGAGACCACAAGAACTGGATAGGTAGCCTCTATTCCAAGTTTCAGTTTAAACTGCTCTGAAAACATCTGTTTTAGCTGATTATTGTAGGTAGGAATATCATTCTCAGTACTTTCATTAAACTACTAACATTTTTAAAATTTTTAATGTAAGGAACACAAATAAACAACTCATAGACTTGAATGCACTGTAAGCCACTCCTGTAGGTGCCTCCTATCCAGGTCAGTCTGGAAAATATGTAGAGAGCCATTAACAGACTGTATTTAATCATGGGACAAAATACAGCTGCAAATTCCATCTTTACAGGGACAAAAGCATCAGATTCAACACCCTGTCATTAAGTAGTAATAAAGACACCAGGGTCCAAAAGCTATCTTCCAAATCTGTTACAGGGTTCCCTGCTCTTGCTATTGCTGTGTTCACCCAATCAGCTGGATTTTAAGAGTGCTTGCTCTTTCTTCAGGTCATAGTTTCCCATGAGCCAGCCAGATGTGAATATGAGTCTCAGTGACTACAGAAAACAAAAAATGTCTTTCTGGCTCATCACCCAGGCCTGGATTTATCCAGGCATGTGCAGGAGAGCTGGCAGGGATGGGGAGAACTGTAAAAACCTCACCTTAGGAGTCCTGCCTGGGTAGAAAGCAAATACTGTTTGATATGACTAATCTCAGCCATTTGCACTGGCTTTTCCAACAGGCCTGTGTTTTTCAGATGCCTGTCTTTGGGGACTTTGGATTTCTTATTTAGAACTTTTACTGTCTTTGCCCAAATTTCCTTAAGCAATCTAGAAAATGTTGGTTATTTTATCACATGCATTGCCTGTAGTTGTAAAATGCTGGTAAACCACATTCTGAGAAGACCACAAGAGAACGTTCTTTAGAATTACAAATGAGTTGCACGGGGATGAGCTTCACATTTAACTGTTTTATCTCACTTCCCTCCCTCACTCTGTGAAGTTCATAGAGAGAAACTTGAGTTGCAAAGCAGGCTCTAGACAACATCTCCGCAATTCAGCTAGTTGGAATCTCTGCTTTTGCCTCAGTTTTTGAACAGCTGATATAAACCAGTAGACATCCACTGATTTCAAAACTTCTGCTGTTGAATTATGCCAGCTGAACTCTGTCCCACTTTGCATCTCACCATCCCTCACCACAGTAGGCAGTGAGTGCAGAAAGCACAAACTTCTCCATTGTAGCCACCCCCAAAAATGGGCCAGACCCTAAGGTGAATCATGTGAATACAGGAAATGTTTTTAGAACAGGAATTCAGTTGAGGGAGGGAAATCATTCAATGAAAAGGGCGTGTGCACAGAAAAACTTCTCTCTGTTCAGGAGCAAGGTCCATGTGAGCACATCTCAGTCTAGCAGCCAGGGTTAGGACACTTATTCTATAAATCTGCCTAAATGTTTTTGGCTTCTGCTCAACATTGTTACATTAAGGCTTTTGAAAGAGATCTTTTAGTTCTTGTTTCCAAATGATACAGAAGAGAGAATTACATTTTCTGACAAAGAGTGATCTGAAGAGTATAAATCACTACAGTCACATACTCAGCAAGGATTCCCTGTTACTGGAAAATATCTGCTGTATTTTCAGTTTTTCTACACTTCTGAACAATTGATTGATTAAATGTCTTTTTCTTTTCTTTTGAGTTGAGTATGAATTGAGTAACAGACATTACAGATTCATCATGGAAGCACAATTTAACTTTAGTACACACAGCAGTAATAAACCTTTAAGACTGTGTAGTAGCAGTAGATACAGAAACACATATCTTGACTGAAGACTTTTGGCACTGTGCTATGCACTGAGCAAATGGGTAGGAAAGTGTAGCCTGGAGAGCCTGTGGAAGATGATGAGATAAATTTTCCAAGAGACTCATAATTTTTTTACACTTCCATGGGAAGAATGAATAAAGAAAGGTTGCAATTGGACTGTGTCTTCACTAGGTGCTATTCAGTGCTGTTGTAAGTAAGCTGGATGGTTGATAAAACTGAGTTATTATATTTTTAGATGACATAATAATTAGAAAGAGCATATAACTCCTGGAGGCAGGAATAAAAAAAAAACCAAAATAGAGTAACTGGAGAAATGTTCTAATGCAGTAATTATTACAGAATTACAGTGATGCTACGTGAAGTCAATGAGCAGAACTACCAGTTTCTACACTTTGTTGGAAAACAGTGTTCATGGTGGGGAGAAATTGACTACACAGCAGATATACAGGAAAAAAAAAAAAAGAAGAATTGGAAGATGAACATGCTTGCTGAAAATTGTGAATGTCACCCTGGGGGGTATAAACTTGCATAAGAGCCCTACAGTCATGTCATATAATTCTTCAATTCCATTCAGGTTTGAAAGACCTTTGCTGGACTCCAGTCTATGGTTGCACTCTAAGGAGGATGTGGACCTACAGGACAGGGTTCAGAAAGCAGCATCTTAAATCTCCTGAAAGGACCTGGGTTTTTTTACTACCCAAATGGAAGAAGGCGCTTTCAAAATAAATATTCATGTCAAGGACATTAAGTGGTGGGAGGTTCCAGAGCCTCTTTAACTTGAGGCCTTCGGACAGATATCTGCTAGAAATGAAATATACAGTTTGTATAGTTTGCTTTTGAAGTGAAGTAGAAAAGTACAATCTTCTGACACCTCTTGAGGAGGACCTTGAGATTATACATGGTTCTTGTGATTAACCCGGGACTTATGGAAGTTCATCACTTCCAGAAACAACCAACAAAGGTAGTTGCATTTAGAAAGCTGTTTGTGAAGATTTTACAAACCCATCCAACAGAACCTGGAATTTAAAGGTGTGTGTTTGTTGTTCAGGATACGTGAAGAGCCGTAGGTTGTATGTGACTGGAGGGAGACACTGAGGGGAGTGCACACAGGAGAAGGGATTCTTTACAGTCATCAACTCAACAGCACTAGCCAGGACCATTAGAAGAAATGGGCTATCCTTCTATTTTGTGTGCAGTGGGGTTTTTTTAACCTGTTAACCCTGAATAAAATACAACAACACACTTGACTGGAAAAATAGTATTTATTTGAAGATATTAAGAAATGGAAAATCCACTGCTTCTTTTGTAATTTTCTTTAACGGTTTAACATTCCCTTCCCTAGGGAAGGGAAAAAACCCAACCCATCCCAAACCAAATCAAACCAAACCGGAACAACCAAATAACACCTCCCTTCCCCCCTGTCTGCCTTACTTCCAGTCTGAATTTTTGTGGATTTAATTTTCGGCTCTTCTTTATTTTTTCAGTAGATTAAAAAGCACTTAAGTGACTGATTTTCTTTATTTTAATTTTTTTTTTTCAAAATAAAACTGGATAAAACTTTCTCTTCATCTCCTTGAGAAGTAAAGTCCCAGTCTTTCTGGTGCCTTTTTTTTTTTTTTTTTTTTTTTTTTTTTTTTTGTATTCTCTCCAAGTTCCTGACACCCTCTAAAAACTACAGTTACCAGAAGTGGATATGATGCTGTACTATCTTTCTGCCAGTGCTGAATACAAAAGTTAATTTACCTCTCAACTCCTACTCACTGATCTGTTTATTCAGCTATGAACTGCAGAAAGATGAAATGACCTCTTGCATCATAGGTCTGGTTCCTTGCTATTTGTATTGCCCAACCATTTATAAGAACTAGAACTGCTGCACTGGGTCCAGCCAAAAGTCCGTGAAGATTACTACCACTTTTCTGCCAGTAGCAAGTCACAGAAACTTAAGGAAAACCAGAACAAGTTTACAGTGATCTTTTTTCCCAGTATATTTCACAGTTTTCATCAGTTTGCAGTTTAATGACCTCTTAAATAAAAAGCTGCACCTTTGCGCTTAATACTCCTTGATAGATTTTTTCCCATTAATTTATATAATCTGACACTTTTCTAGTCCTTGTACTGTGAAAAATAGTTAATATCTTTCACTGTCCATCTTCTCTGTACTGTTCATGATATTTTATTTCTTTATCATATATCCCTTTACATTTCTCTTCTCCAAGACAGATACTCTTAACCTAGCTCAGTCTATAGAAGTCAATGCCTAATTTTGCACATTGCTGTCATTTCTGACATATTTTTCTCTTTTTACTCTTTTATTTTGGAAATGGGGACAAAGAACTGCACATAGAATTCAAGATGCAAGTTCTATTTTTAATTTGTTTGCCCTGGTAAAAGAGCTCTGCAAAAGGACTCAGCACCAATACTCGGTTACCTAAATTAGTTATTTAAACAGACTGGCCAGATTTCCAGGACTATTGAGTACCCACTGCCTTCCACTGAGGTAGTGGAAACTGTGGTTTTTGCTCTTCTGAATATCTGAACCCTGCTGTTGACATTGAGCACATTGGAACTAACCTTTATAATACAAATATATCTTGGAAATAGCCTGTTTGCCCAAACAGCAATAGAAGGAAAAAAAATTCCTCTAACTCTTTCACATTTTTTAATGCTGAGGTTAAATATGCAATCATGGGCAGGCAGGAAGAGGGTGTGCAAACTCTCTGTAATTGTATCATTTCATCATTTTTATGAGCAGTGGGGATTATTTTTTTACAAAGATCACTATGCATTATGAAAACATCTGATTTTTGAAACACATTTCCTGGCATCTTAGATTTCAGCAATATTTCTTCTTTTCCTCTTGTATTTTAACTTTTTTTAGAGTTTGTGCTTTTTCTTCCCCCTACTCCCCCAAGCCCCCTTCCCCACAATTTCTTGGAGAAAATATGACTAATTATATCTAACTTAGGTTACACTTATATTGCCCTATGGAAAAAAGTGTTTATCTTTTACAACAGCAGTGGGAATGTTGAACTGCTTTACTAGTCTGATGTATTCCCTTGAAACAGATAGGGGAAAAGTTTTAGTTCTTTTAACAGAAGGCTTTTTATTGGTGCAACCCTTATTCTTTGCCACGGATTGCAACTTCACTGAAAGGCCCAAGTGGAAAAAAATAAGGAACAAATAATGAAGCAAAATTCATGAATTTGAGTACACCTGTTTCTTGTACTGAAAAAGTCCCATGGAAAAGTAGTAGTATTGTTCTCCTCTATGAACCTGTCCCCTTTCATAAGCATTGCACAATTTTTTTCTCCACATAATTAAAATGGGAGAGTTAGTGTCCTGGGAATTTGTATGCTTCATTTACTAGCACCTGGTGCACCTCCTTCTCTTTCTTACTTTGTTTCCCTGCAAACATACAGATTATATAGCACAGAAAAGACTACCACAGGACTGCTTCTTTCTGGAAAAACATGGCAGTGTGGTTTTACTGCATTAGGAAATGCATCCCTCCTTTGTCCTGCATGGGAGTCCTTCAAGTGTGAAATAAACATTTGGTGATTGAAGTAAATGAGTAAATGGAAATATTGACCCCTTTTTTTTTGCCTACAAATGGTAAATAGGGACCTGCATTGCAAGGACTTCAGATCCTGAAGCAGTAGAGGATGGTGGAGTTTGCTGACTTTGGACAAATAAATACCAAGTCTCTTTGTTGAGTGCTACCTGAGTTTTCTTGTAACAAGAAAATTCTTCACTCCCAGGAGGACGAATGGAAGATTGTCACAATTTCCAGGACTGCAGGTTCTGCCTTCTTTAGCTTCTGCAGTCAAAATCATCATTGCCAATGTTAGCAGTGCTCTGTTGGCCAAAGGGATTTCCCCAAAAAGAATCTGCCTCAATATTTTGCTACCTAATTATGCCTATGCCAGGACTTGTTATCAGAAGCAGAGCATTGCACAGAGCTAGCTGAAGATGTTTCTCACCTAATTCCATTTTAATGCCTACAGCACTGAAAAGATAAAGCCTATATTACGTGATGGACATGTTAAAGTTGTACTTTGTGCCCAGTACAATAAGATACCTGTCTGAATAAACGTCCTGCTTTATTAAATAATCATCTAATTCTGAGAGGTGTGCTGTGGATTTCCCTTCATAAGCAAGCAATAATGTTCACATGAAAGAGAATTTTTCTATTAGGACACAAGACAGTGTCACAGGTGCTGCCTAAGAAAATGAAGGCTGTCTTGGGAATCTAGAGGCATGAGTTATGGCCTCAGCCATGATTTTGTGTTGCTCACAAAACATGGAAAAGTGATCCTACTGCCTTATTTTTTTTTTTTCAAAAGAAGGATAGTTGCTGACCTCTAGACATGGGAATTAGTAGCCATCCTAATAGTCCCCTTTTCACACTCTTCACACTTGCCCTCTCCTTTAGCTCCATCAATACTGGAGATGTTTGTGGCCTCAGATCTAATAGGATTTGCCTGGCATTACCTCAGAGCATGCTGATGTCATGTATCCTTTTCATCCTACACATGCTGTGACTTTGCTTGCATCCCTGGCCAACTACTCCAAAATCTAGCATTGCAAATACTGTAGGACAGGTAGGTCTATTTTGGCTGTATGTTTGGCAGCATCTTTGATATAGAAGATGTCTGAATACCAGCTCTCAAAGCAAGTGCTGAAGATACTTTTGGGGAAAACCAGTATGCAAGAGCTGGCAGCTAATCCCTCCAAAGCTGCTGGCATAGCTCCTGGGAGCCCAGATTATCCTTAGTGGCCAGAAGCCTGCTGGGACCAGATAAGGGCAGGGGACGGATCCCTGGGCCTTGGATCACCCCCAGGTAAAGACATAACTGGCTTTAATTTTGCCAGACCTGGAGGAAAGTGAAAGTTGGCACTAAGAAATTGTTGGGAAAAGCAAACAAGATTCACACGTCCTCAAATAGGCTGAACTAGGGCAGTAACATGTGGGTGCATTTGCAGCCCTCAAGTCTTTGTTATACTGGGGGAGAAGAGAGGGTGGAAATTGTCTCCCTGTGGATTTGCCTTACAAACTCTCAGTGCTCTTCTCTCCCTAGACACTGTTGAGTGGGATGGTGTGGAATGGGATGGGATGAGATGGAGATGAAGCAGAAAAACATAGTATCCTACTTACACAAAGTTCAAAATTGTGTTGATTAAAGAAAAAAAAAATTGGATTCAGAGTTTCACTTTACCCGAGTCCCAAGAGACCAGTGTTGTGTTATATCTTGCTTACTGTCCCTTTCCCAAAGTAATATTGAAATCCTCCTGCACAATCTAAATGAAGCTGAACTAAAGAAATCTGCAGAAGACACAGACTGAGAAGTAGACCCAAACCATTCACCAAAACTAGAGGATATGATGTTTTTCTTGCTGTGTTGGCACTTTGCAACTTGCCTCCTGGTGTGAACTTTTCAACTGCTATAATAAAACTATATTTTTTTTCCCAATATGATTTAGTTACAATATTGATTTTTTGTGAAGGGAAAAAAAAAAAAAGTAAACTACAGACAAACAAAAGAACCTGAACATCAAAGCCCCCAAATAAACTAAACCAAACAAACAAACAAAAAAAAAAAGCCACAAAAAACATACACAACAAAAAACCCTGAGGTAATTGATATCCCAAATATCGTACCTTACTGAAGTCAAGAGTAATTTTGTCCTGGCCCTCACCAATGCTGCAAATGCACTCTGATCCTTCTGTAGTCCAGGGAAATGAGGCCTGGACTCACACTGGAGCAGTTGCATGGTTGTGATGCTGCAACAACATTGCAACATTGCTATGGCCCACTGGCCCTCAGCAAGGGGTGATGTCTGAGCAAGCACCACATTGCAGTTGTTCAGGGAGTCATTGCACCATGGAAGCTGTGACAGTGCAGAGGCATGCACACACAGTGTTACTGTAGAGGCACAGAATTACAGTATATATAAAAGCTTCACGATCCTTTTCAGGCCCCTGGGGTGAATATGCCACAAAATCTGGGTGAAATCCAGAGCTCACCTGCTGATGAAAATATCCAACACTGGATATTTTGCACAGCAAACACTTCAGCTGGTGCTGGCTATGATTGGAATGGCCCCTTGTTCCTGTGAGCAGAGATAGTCCTATTGCTTCATCCAATATAAATGTCACTTTTATATCCCTTCAGTCTAACTTTGCATAGCACAAATAAATGGGCAATGGCACCTTATGTGGATCTGGTGCAGTGCACTTTACATTCAGTGTTGCAAAACAGCCTGGCTGGGCTGTGACCTTTTGCTTTTGTCAACCTCCTGACTCAAGGAGAAATGGAAACAAGCTCACAGATTACTTAGTAATGAATAATACTCCAGATGTTTTTAACCCCGTCTTCTGTTGGACATCAACAGAGGCAGTAGATGCGTGCAGCTATAATATATCTTTACTCTCAAAGAAAAAGAAAAAGCTGGCTCTTGTTCAAAAAGGAAAAAAACCACAGTCACATGAGTGACTGTACTAAAAGAGGCTCGTGAAATATACATCCTTCAAATTAATCTTACTGAAATCCTAAAAATCAGAGGGGTGCCACAGAGTGTTAGGTTAGCAAGCCAGAAGCATTTGCTGTGACCTTCAATTCCTCTCACCACAACTCAGGCCAAAAAACATCTCCAAGTAAGCAGATTTGTATTCTTAAGAGGTTTGTAACATGGGTGAAATTGATATGTGTAAATTTTTTCTATGAGAAAAAAAAAAGGAAGCGAGAAAATATTGCAGCTGCAATCAACCCAGGGAAACTGAAGCAACAAAATGGAGTGGGAGCTGTAGGAGTGAGGAGATCTGTCAAAGCCTGAATATGCTGAAAGACACCCAGTGAAGATGCCCACATTCCTCTGCAGAGAAGGAAAGGATGATGGTTAAGACTGGCAACCCACACTACCTGAGTGGCTGGTTATATTTTAAATCGCTATTATTATTCATTAAATAAACCAATTAAATGTCTCACCTCATTGAACAGCCACAAGAAACGGCCAACACAGGCAGGCTATCCAAGGAGGAGAAAGTGACAAATATCTGTGTTTTCTTCCAGATGCCTGGGAAATTTGGTACCTTTTACCAGCATTCCAAGCAAACTCAAAAGTCAGATACATCAAAAATGTTCCATCTGCAGTTCCTTTGTTTTTTTCTTTCTGAAAGTCTGAAGCAGAGAGTGGCAGACATGGGGGGCGGGGGGTGGAAAAAAAAAAGGGTAAGAATCTCCATAAGTAAGAGTAATAATCTTCATAACAATTCTTAAATTGGAAAAGAAAATGATTATATTGAGGGGAAAAAAGCCCCACCCAGTTATAGTGGAAGTAAGGTGCTTGAAAAATGTCAAACTTATTGGACCACCCAGCAAGTACCAAACTCAATAGTTTCCTTCAAATGCTTCCTGGCTTGTTTCCTGGACAGACATGCCACAGGCAGCAGGGTGAGACTCTCACAAACCCTCTCCACCCTTCCTTCACGGTCAGCAGCTGATAACCAGCCAGACCTGATATGACTCACATTGCAGCAGAGGGTAACATTAAAGGTAACATTAAAGAGCTGCTTCACCTAGGAGAGCACAGCTATTCGAGTAGGCAGAGCTTTTTGTTACCTCTGCCTCGTAGCCAGAGGGAAGCATCTCTCATCCTGCAGTGCAGTTCCCTGCAGAAAGGATGTCTTTAGCACCAGGAGACAAATATGTATTTATTCCATCATGCCCAGAAGTCGAATTTCAGAGGTAACAGTTCCTCTATTTTCTGCTGGGCTCTCAGCAGCTGCCAGGGGTATATCCCATGCCTGGCTTTGAAGCAGCTATGCTGGCCCTCCACACCTGAGCCAATGGCATCCAAAGGCTGGATTTTTCCAGAGCACTAAGTCCTGGTTAGTTTCTGCTTTCTGCTGAGGTCACCAGCATAATTTTCCTCCATCTGAGGAAAGCTGGACAAAATTACAGAAGCATCTTAACACTCTGTTTAGAACCATCCCATTTAGAGATCATTACAAACATGTTTATCTGTATCTGAGATATGTATGTTCGTCTTCTCTTACTCATATTCTCTTTACATTTCTATCAGCCATTGACTACATTAAGTGTAAAAAATAAAAAATATTTTCAAAACATTCATTCCTCTCCCCCCTTTTTCATGGATTTGAACTCTAGGAAACAGGTTTATGTATTTGATTCAAAGAACAGAGATCAATACCATGGCTGCCTATATTATGTATATGTAATGGGGTACTATAGTGGCATAGTACACTGTGTACTATGTGGTGAATTACTGCATTGAGTTCAGATATATGATACAAGCTGTAACAGATTGTGTGCATTTATGCAGCACATATAGAATGTGTACATGCATTATATGTATACTTGCTCACACCTGTATGGTGTATATTTTAATATAGAATACAAGAGTGTCTGTTATGCAGCATATATAATAGACTATATGGGCTTCAAATGTGGCTTTTATGTGTCACAGTATTCTTGTGCAAATTGCTCTGTGTCTAACTGTTAGTGAGGCCATATGCATTTGTCAGGTATGTCTGTCTGTGCACTTTCACTGCACTAACCTGAGATTACCTATGACTTCAAACTTCTGCAACATATGCAGTTTTCTTCCGTGCCACCTATTTTCCCATGCCTCTCTGTCTACTGGATTTTGGCGAAAGAAGCTGAAGTATGAGCTGTATCAGTTCCAATGCTGACTGGCCAGTCCATGCATGTGTCCCGGCTGGCCAGCTGGCAGACCAAACCAAGTAGATAATTGCTACTCTTACACTGTAGCTTTTTGTTTAGTCCTTGAACTGGGCTAACCTCCATTACCAAGCCACTGACTCCACAAAGTTTGCAGAAATGTAATTTTGTTTGAAACTTCTGTCCTTCTGTCAAATTTTCTCGGAGTTAACCAATAGGCAGCAGGAGAAATGACAGACACATACAGAAACAAATAGAGAGAGGAACTGAATGTGTATGACCCACTTTCTTAGGAAACAATGAAGGGATTAATGTTCTTAGGCACTTCAAAGTTGTATGTCTAGTCAAAATTACTTGTCTTGGTCACTTCTACCTCAATGAAGAAGACAAGCGTATCCAGCCGGCATTTGACCCAGTTAAGGATACGTAGAGGAGATTTCTTGGGAAAAAAAAAATTGTGGCACTCTCTGGCATATGGGCAGCTATTGATTTGGGATGGCTGTCCGTTGGTTTGTCACACCCATTAGCTGGAGCAGAAGCTGTGCTCCTCAGTGACCCCGGCAATCAGCCTGGGAAGCTGTACACTTCTGAAGAGGAACCAAGCCCAGATCAATCTGTCATTGTGCAGTTACACCCAGACCTGTGTTTCTATAGACACATCTGCTTCTTATAGTCCAAAATTTATTCAAAAAGAAAACATCCACAGGGTTGGACAAACTTTTTCATCCCTGGCAAAATTACCTGTTCAGTGCTGCTGGGTATGCAAAACAAGAGGGTTTTCTGCATACAGAGAAAACTTTCAAAAGGTCCAGTGAAGGCTGGGGGTGTCAGACTTACTGCACAGGCTCAGGTGAACCACCTGGGCAGAGCTGCTCACCTGCCCATGGGAGGTTCACTGCACTTATTGGTAGAGGGCAAACATGACTGGTCTGGTGCAGCCTGAGTGCATCAGGTTTTCTGTGTGTGCATCACAGATTTCTCTGCCAAGGGAATTCCAAGGGAAATCCTTATTTTAGTTGGAAGTGTTATTGGAAAATGTTAACAAGAATATTTTTCAAATAGTAGTTTTAAAATGTGCAAAGCCTCACTGGAATAAAGCAACATAGAATGGCATAAGTGTGGAGTGTGAAGGAATTACTGGGCTTGCAGATATATGACTAAGCATAGACTTATTAGGAGAGTGCTGAAGGCTTCAGCAGGAAAGGGTGAAATTTACAGCCACACTCAGATCACATGAGAATTACTATTTTCACTTCCAAAATCATGAGCAGTCACACCTAGTGTCAGTGGATGTAGAGAGATTCTGAAAAAAATAGATCTGATTTAATTTGCTTTTACTTCTTGAAATACTGTGTTTATGTTCCTTAAGCTGGAGTGGTGCTAAATTTGAGAGTGTTCTAGAGCATTTATGAAGGTGATGTAAAATATCCATACCCTCAATAGAGAGAAATGCAATCTTTTGATTGGGAATCAAACCAGCTGTAATCACTACGGATGAAATTAGCCCAGCTGTAGTTTTAGGAGGTCTCTCCAAAATGAAGAGAGACAAAGAATTTCCTTCAGACTGTGGTTCATATTTTCATTCTTGCTTTCAGGTGTCATCTAAACTCTTTGCAGACTGATGACTATTTCTACCCCTTGGGGTTATATCAGGCCACAAATTCCTAGGGTTTGTCATTGCCACAGGTAAAAAGTATAAGAATGTGCTCTGTCCTAATCAGTAGACTCCAGAAAACCCCAATGCACTCCTTCAACTCCCTCAAACCCTCCACCCTCCCACCACCTTTGTGGTGATGCCTGCAGAGGACTGCAAAAGCTTGTAGTTTTTATATTGACCACAGCTATTTTGTTGTGTTCTTATAACCTTCCCAAACGTATATTGTATTTATCTGTGGCCACTGCTTGCAGACTCTGAGGTCCTTATAGCAGGAACAACCATTATTGTTCTGCAGTTTTGTGTTCTGGAGTTAGTGTGATGGTTCTATTGTGCCATAGTCCTTGACTCTAGCTACAAGAAAATGCCTCAAAATGCAGATCTAGCTCTAGGCAGATGCTCAGTTTGCCTAGGGACTCTCAGGAAGGATAAGCAATCTGTAGCCAAGGCTACTTACACATGATAAGGCCTTACAAGGAGGTCAGCAGCTGTTGCAGGAAGAGGGGCAGCAGTGTGTGTGGTGGCAGCCCCTCCTGGCAGTCATGTCCTCTGTTTCCATCAACTGTGGTCTCCTCATGTACCAGAAGCAGCAAGCTCAGCTTTTGAGGAGTCATTCCTGGTTCTTCACCGCATTGGTCTTTTCTCCATACTTCACTTTATTTTCCCTGGCAGAAGTTTCCTGGGGCTTAGTCTTGGCAAAGAGAAACTGTTCTTGCTGTGCTGCCCAAGGAGCCTTGAACTGGCACCATCTCCACACATAAAAACATCTATGAATAAGTAACCAATTTTGAAGCTCGCTCGGTTCCCGTTCAGTAATTACATGTTGAACAATGCATTTTAGTTCATTTTAGGTGAGAGATGAGTATTCAGCAAAGGTAGTAGCTAAATGCCAGGGTTTCTCAATTCCCTCCAAAGAACACAAGGAATAAGATTGTAGCCTTATATAATGCTGTATTTGTTAGAGGTAGAAAAGTAGGAGGGTGTCTGTACAACCAGGTCTAATACTTTGGTCAAGCTGTATTAATTATATACACTGTTATTTTTCTATGCATGAATCAAAACAGAGGACTTTTTTCCTTGCTATCAATAAGGGAAAATGCCTTATTTATGCAGGTGCAAAGTGCTCTGTGTGTGTGTGTACCCTGGGTTAGGTGAATGCAGACGCTTGCTTGAAAGCCATTTGAAAAATACCACTGATTTGTTTGGATTTTTTTGCCAGCAAGGATTGGTCACAGGGTCAACATATGGGACTGATTTAGGGCATTATTCAAATGAGCACCCTGTGCCACCGCTTTCTTGCTCTCTCCCAAACCAGCAGCAAACTATTTCAGCCGTCAAAACAACAGTCATTTTGGTAGAATATACATTCTAATCCACAGTCTGGGAGTTGCACTGTAATGATTTATCCAGACTGCTTCTCCATTCCCTGAAATCTTCCCCATGTTGTTACTTTAAAAGTATGAAAATACACATAGCATACAAAAATGCAAGCATGCCTTTGTCTGCTTGTATTTGTATGTTTGTACTGGTGGTGGGAAGTTTAGCATTATGGATGACCTCATGTTGCAAAAATCATCTCTGCATATATATTTTACTAATGCTCTGGAGTTTTCTGATCAGTGTTCTGGCAAGGTCAGTGGCTGGGATTAAAATGTTCTAAATTGTTAAAATGGATGTGATTTAAAAATGCCTCCTCCCTTCTCACAGTCTGTAAAATATTCTCCAAATGCTGGAGAAAAAGCAGAAGCAGGAATGTAAATTTTCAGTGATTTAATAACTCATTGTTCACTACAGGCACAGTAGGTCCACCTCCTGAATACCAAGCCCTTCAGCAGAAATGCTGTCTGGGGGAGATCTCATACTGCTTTTTGCTTACAGCAGAGGAATATATGATTTGACAAATTGCAGGTCATTACAAAATCAGTGGAAGAGTATAGTTAATACTTAATTTAGGTACTTTCCACCAAAAAAGCTGACAGTTAAGTAGTAACAACATCTTTCTTGGAAAGTGGGGATGAGTAGCAATGAGACAACCAAGGAAAAATTGAAAACTGCTACTGTCCACCTGTAGGGTGAAACCTGGCCAAACTTCAGCAGAAAACTAGAGCAGCTGGACTTGTGTAGGGCCACAGCAGACTGATAGCAGATATGTATTTATGTGTTGGGGCTCCCCCATGTACATGCAGACACACACAAAGGTGTACAGATACATGCACACTACATGTATATTGTGAACAACAAAAAAATCTCTACTGAAGAAGTAGAGAAAACTGTCACGGAAGTGCCCCACTTTCAGAAAGCACAGCCTAGAAGAGATGAATCCCACTAAAATTATTTTTATCAATATCCTTCTCTGATCTATTGTACTGGTGTTTATAAGCTGTGTTCTATGCTTCTATAGATGATGTGTTTCTATATTTTACTCTGTTCTTGACTATAAGAAGCCTGTAAATGGTACCCTTCGGGAAAATGTCTGCAGAGAGGAGGTGCAAGGTACAATGAGTACTAGAATTTACCAGGACCAGAATTCACACTATCACCAAGGAAGATAGCAAACTGGGAGCCTCACTGTGTCAGTCATTCCACCATAACCTAACATTGCAAAGAGGGTAATTGGAGTCCATATGTTAATTTTGTTTATCAGGTGATTGGTTTTAGGTACCACTACCAGCCTGAGCGTTGGTGCAGCCAATGTTGCTGCTTCACAGAACAGCCTCAGTTTCCCCTTGGGCATTTGGTGGCATGTGCCAGGGCAAGTACTCACATGAGGACATGTCCAAGAGCTGCTGGCCATCATCTGCTTCCTATAATGCCATTCTCATCTCCTTCAGGTGCTGTTCATCTCCTCAGAGCACAAAGTTGAGGATTTCTGAGAATTGCCTGTAGTGAATTGCCTGATCCAGTTCACAGGCCTCTTGTCAAGTCATATACTTAACAAGTAGAGGAAATGTTTCCACAGTTTTACAGATGTGTAAAAAGAGATCTTCAAACCTTAGAGGAAAGTAAGAAGCTGCATGTTTTGTTCCCCAGCTTCCCCCACAGAAAAAGAATGATGGACAGAAAAAACCCCCAACACGTTGCTTAGTTTGCACACTTTCACAAAAGGATGGGGCAGCTATGGGCATGCACTTAGTTTATGTTTTCCCTCATGATGACTGAACACACAGAGAATGGGAAACTTAGCTCTGATTCATGTAAAAACATACAGCATACAAAATAAACTACTAAAAACTCTCCTTTCCTATATCGTCTAATTTGAGGCTCTCCAAAACATGCAGGTGAGTAATCAACTTCTTTAAAACTTAATTGGAGACATGGGACAATGAAATAGATGATTACTCTCTACATTTTGTCATTTATAGGTTACCTGGTAGTGTGCTCTATCCCATATCTAAAAAGTCACTGGGAATACTGTTACATAGCTTTTTCTCACTTAGGTCTTTGATCCTTAGTATTTTTTTTCTTTCTTTTATCTCCCCTTTCATCAACTCTAACCAACAAATCTCTTCTACTCTTTTTTACTTTCTATTTGAAGCTTTATCGCTAGTAAATTATATTCAGCTTAGTTTGCAGTGATGCTGGACATCCAAGTGGAAGATAAGGAAGTGGAAAGGCATGGTGACAGCCCATGAAGGCATTATCTGGAATCTGCCCTGCTGGTCCCTGAGTGACACAGCAGCAAAGAAATCTTTGCTCTCAGAGAGATGTGTCCAAGACCTCTTAGATATCATCTGTTTCCAGTAATGCCCTGCCAGGTGATTTCTCACAGGAGGTTTCATTTTCTGCTTGCGGAGGTGCTTGAAGAGGGTGATTTTTTTCAAGCTAAAATAATGGTCCCAATGAAACCCATCTTGGAAAACAGTATAATAATTCCATGGAAGAAAAAGTTGGTGGGCATTCTGAGCATGGATTTTTTTCACAGTACTCAGGATTTGTGCATTAATAGGTTGTTAAAGGTTAATTCCACTTCAGTATTTGTCTTTCCTTAACAGCAGTCTATATACCATTGTTAACTAGTATGTCAGTAGCTTAAGAGAACAGCCTAAATTTCCAAACATTTCTTACAAAAATAAGTTGTGTAAACCAAAGCTGTCCAATAACTGAGACTTCCACAAAGATCAAAAAACAAACAAGGCGCTCCCATTGAGCAGTGGTCTCAAACAGGTGGGAGGGCAAGTCTTGCGTATTTGACTATTTTTGTACTGTGGGAACTGGGAGTACATCCCAGATCCAAATTTGGAGCACCTCCATGGGACCAGGGATGTATCCTTCTCTTCTGCCAAACTGGCAATCACACTGCCACAAAGCCCAGAACTTTATATGCAGCCATTGAGTGCCTCTCAGGGAATTAGAGGATGGCAGTTATATGGGATGTGGGCCAAATACTCTCCTCTCGTAGGAACACAGCTCTAATTATAAAGGTAGATGTTTTGTCCTATTTACACAGGTATTTCATTAGGAGTAATTAGTGCTTGTAGAGTAGTTTCAAAGTTAAATGTATAGGTGACAGCCGAAATTAGGATCAGAATTTAATATACAGAAAAAGCAACTCTGTAATTTAGTGTATTTATGGATGTAATTCTCTGAGACCACATTTGTTCCTGTACAGCTCTGTTCAAATCAATAAAATTACACTGGGGATTAATTCACTCTTTAAATTTAACCACATTGAAAATAACTATAATGTCCTATGACTATAATATTTTCATTTTCCATGGGGAGAAATTTGCCAATATGTAATATGGTCTCACGTACCTGATTGCTCATTACCTTCAAAATCTGCTAGAGCCTGCAAGAATGGTAAAGCTGAAGAGACCATGGTGTTTATGTTGGAAAAGGGCCAGCTGCATCACTGGCTGAACATTCAGTCTGCCTTTGAAATGGATGCACAAAAATCATGTTCAAGTGATATGACATATGTCGATTACTAAATCTTGAAACTTCTTTGTTGTTTCAGGAAATTTCTCTGTGTGAAGAAAATGGGGCCCAGTACTAAAGAGGGGCATGGCAACTAGAGTTCCTGGTGACTTAACTAGGAACTGGAAGTGCAGCACTGGAAACTCAAGGATTTGTTATTGTCACTTTAGTCTGGCTTGGAGAAGTTTCTTTAGAACCTTTAGAATCAGAGACATATATAGAACTCACAGCTTGGTCCTAACAAAGGTCTTTAAGACTGTATGACCTACTTGTTTTCTAAATTCATGGTCTAGAATGATCAGTAATTCTCTAAAAGATAAACGTACAAAATACTAAGATCCTGATGAAAGGGTATACCTATATCCTTTTATTTTCATCACTGAGAGTTAATTTTTATTGAAATATGACAAAAATACTTTAAAGAATTGGTAAGTATTTACAGTCCCTCAAATGTTCTTAGGATATTGTAGTTTGTATTTTCACAACACCTGTTAAGAGTATTTGAGTTTGGTTTTCAACAGCAACTAGAAGTTAATTATTTCTTGATTTAAAATAGACCTTTGGAATCTGAAGCTTCTCATATTTTTCATTCAGAGATTTTGTTTTTCAGTGTGATATCCTGCTCTTCTCCAATGTTAATTTTAAAACATTCAGGGCATTGTTTTAAATTTTCAGCTTGTTTTAATTATTGAAGGGGTTAATGGTACAAAGAAAAGAAATAGAAGTAAAGAAATCTCATTAATTTGTTTTTCTGTTCAAAAGTAACTTTTCAATGAAAGTTACACTTTTAGAATCGGTTTTTCAAGACGTAAATGGGACTAGCCAGGGAATAATTGCTACTGATAATGACGGACTATGTTGAAACAGGTGATTTTACCCCAGGCTTCCAATAATTATGGATATTTTAATGCCTATTATGCAGTGCTAAAATCTTGTCTCCTGAATTTTTTCTACCAGCTCTTGCTGTCTGCTAAAACATCTTTTCTGCCTTTCTTATAGACAGTTTATATGTTACATTTTTACCTCACAGATTTGCTCTCCAGCCAGGTGCCACCACCAGTTTAAGAAAGGTTTTCCTCTGTGGTACAAATAGCTCTTGGAGCACGTAGATCTAAATGTCATCACATTGCAGCATTTTAGCACGGGGTGATGATATTCTGTTTTGACACAGTGTCATCACGCTGCATCCCAGTAGGAAGATGTTTTGACACAAAGTGCTGACAAAACATCAAAATGTTAACAATTGCTCTTTAATATTCATGTGTTCTGTGATGCCTGGAGCATACTAACTGGTAATAGCAAGCCAGAGGACCAGTAAAGATTGCTCTTAATATATTTATTGAATTTTTACACAAACAAGTTCCTACTAAAAATTGCTGCCTGGGTGAAGGTGAACACATGTCCTCCATAAGGACTACCAAAGAGGATGTTACGGACTTAGCATCTTAATCTACAGAAAAAAAAACCCTAAACCACAAACTCACCCAAAACCTTTTTTCTTGCTTTGTTTATTTTGTTTTTACAATGCACAAAGAAAAATTAAGTGATGGTCAGAAATAGCAGCATGGAAGAAGTACAACTATAATCAGAGAGACAGGAGGTAGAAGATATTACAGCTGCCTACATGTGAAAGAAGAGACTTGTCTGAGAAAAGGACTGAGTTTTCTAAGAAAAGGACTGTTTTCTAAGAAACATCTCCGGCTTTTGGGGCATGAGGTACAGCAAGGGGAGGAAAGGTTTCAAGCTGAATAGAGTCAGAAGGAGCCAGCCTGCTCAGAGTCCCGGTTTTCTGGTCTGAAACTCACAGTTCAGCATCCTGGATGGGAAAACAGCCAAGCAAGAAGGAAAACTGCAAGAGGTTTGCAGCCCGGAGCTGGAATTAGCAAATCTTATCAACTGGTTCACCTAAAGCTGGAGCATCACATAAATTTCTCAATATGCTTTCCAGAAAGGCAGTGTTTTTACTGAACCCAGACCTGAGTTTGTCCTGAATAACAGCCCTGCAAGTCTGCAGCAGGGACAGAGAAGCTGCATGTCGAGGCTGTTCACCACCCAGGCTGAGATGAGCAGCAGCATGACACGGGGTCAAAGGCAGGATTTGTAGAGTCAGGTGTTCTCCCCACTGCCCAGTCTGTGCCCACACAGCACTGGCACAGATAGCTGCACAACAGCCACATTATTGATAATGCTTCATTATGACAAGTTACAGAGTTTACCAGAAAGGTGACATATTGAAAAATGACAACTCTTGAGAAATTTTTAATCCAGAGGTATGCCTAAATTCTTTAGATTAGCATAAACACGAAATTATTCCTTGACATCTGCAAATATGCAGTTCATGCAAATCCATTCTGCTTTGTGAACAGGGTTACTGATTTCTTTGGATCTATCAAAATATTAAAAGTTACTTACTTAGAAAAATGTGTGTGCATAACTAGATCCTTAATACAACCTGTGTCTGGACATGCTACTCTTTTGTCACGAATTTTCACTAGCTGTAACAATGCAGGCTTGCTATCATTACAGTGTTGAATTATTTGCACTGATGTCCATGAAACTTAAATTTCATCCCTTTCTTTAAGAGGTGACAGCCAAGAAGAAACCCACATATTCTCACAGTCTGAAACAAATATTTTAGTTTAATAATTTAACAATATTTTATTCTAAGGGGTTATTGTTAGCGTAGAGATTTGGTCCTGAGCCCTGTTCTCCAAGGATTAGTCTCTCCAAAATTTCTGGCACATGTTTAAGTTACATTTGAATATAATTAATGATTGTCATGAGGAATGCCCATAACCAGCAGTCTGTGGAGAACGTGTCCTTCAATGTAATAGGCTGAATCCTTTAATAGCTCAGCACCTTCATTTCTTATTGGCTTCTCTCGGAGCCAGAGTGCTCAGAATAAAAACTGACTGGATGATGACAATTTCACTTTATGCAGCTTTCAAGGTTTAACAGTTGTTGTGGTCTCACATTGAATTGTCTGTTGGTGTACTGAAATCTGAACTTCTCAGTGAGGATACCAAGCGACATTTCTTATTTTACTTCCACATTACCTCAAATCTTGTAAGAAACCTGAAATTACCTTTCCCAAATGAATGGAGTAGAGCACAAGGCAGCTTCTCTTTTTTCTTTTTTTTTTTCTTTTACCCATGTAAGAAAACCCAAACAAAAACCCCTCACAGTTCAAAACTTTAAAGGAGAAAAATTAACCTGAGAGCTTTTGTCCAATTAATGTGGGAACTTCAGCACTTTCTTTACTCTGGGCCCCTGGGTGTTGCAGAGCCTTCACATCACTCAGAGGCCCTTGGGAAATGCCCACTTACACCAACATGGCCGAGGAGCATGGCTGGTGTGTGTGGGCACAAGCCTTGGCTTTGCACTCCAGGCAGGGTGAGCTGGAGCAGGCACCACCACCTCACCCATGTGGGAGCTCCAGTTTGCTCTGCTGTGACAGCATACATGCACTCCTAAAACAATTTCAAGTTGTTTCTAGACAAAATCTGTAGTTAGCAGGTGATTGGGTTTTTATAAAAATGTATGTAAATGGTAAACACATGCTTTAGGGCTGGGTTCCATAGGAGATGGAGATGATTACAGTACACCATTGATTTACAGAGACGGGTAGGAGAGTTGTTGTCTTTCTCTCTTTCTCCACTCCTTCATGCTTCCTGATGCAGCCAAGCATCCAGTTCTGCCACAGAGTAATCTGCATATGCCCAGCAAGCCTGACGTGCCTATCCCACATGTGCTGGCCATCTGTACAGTGCATGTGCAGGAGCTTCAGCGAGCTTCTGTGTTTCTGCCTCAGATTTCCTGGACAAAGGAACAGGACCTGTATCTCCATGCACTTGCACCATGTCACAGGTGTGTGACCACATGTTTGGCCAGCCTGCTGGGGCTGAGTCCAGCCTCAGAGTACAGCTGACTTCAGCTGCAGGTCTGCCTGTTTGTTGTGGAGTGTTCTCCTTTCAGTTCTAGTCAGTCTGTCAGTGCTGGCATTGATCTCCATTTGACTTACCTTTCAGAGCCCAGACAGGCTGGGGAAGTGATTGCTCTCTGCAACTGCAACCATGTGAAAGGTCTCTGAGTAAATCCTCTCACTTACTCAATTATCCCTTCACTGAAGTGATTTGCACTGCTGTGGGCGGGGAGACCTGAACTCCCAGAGCACCACACTCATTTATCAGGTGAAATGAGGCAAAGAAAGCGAGGTCAGTGAGTGTCCATGCTGCTTACATGCTGCAGAGCCCTCAAGCCTGTCATTGCCCAGATTACTTTAAAATGCATTCCCTTCCCAGCACACGATCCCCTTTATCAGCCTCTGCTCTCCAGTTACTGGCAGGAGGAAGCTTGTTAGCCTTTGTCACCACATCCAAGAGAGAAATGGGCACCACTGCCAAAAGCCACACCACAGAAAGCAGAACTCATGCTACTGAAAATGGCTTTCTTCATTCTTGGTGCATCATCTGAGAAACTCCTCAGCCCCCTGACATATTTTGATGAAAATCGATATTGGTAAGAAGACAAAACAGGAACAGACAGAAAAAGATCACTTAAGATTGACATTTTGGTCCTTGGACAAGAAATGAGAATATAACCACATTTCTAAGCAAGTTTCAGTGAAGCGTCTTAGCCTGGTTTTCTGTAGCAATGGGTATGCTATCTATCTGTTTTTCTCTCTTTTCCTAATCTCCATTTCTACCAAGATTCAGGGAAAAATTGGGATCTTTAAGAGAAAGATTTCATTCATGGAAGTTCTGTGAAGAGAGATCTCCTTACAGAGAAAAGATATCCTGTAAGCTAAATCTGACCTAGATCTGTAGGACAGCAAATTTAATTTCTTTTGACATCGTACCAATGACTTTTCACTATTACAATCCGTCTTAATAAGGAAAGTGGGCCTAGCTCAGTTTCGACAGACAACGTTTGTGTAGACTCTGAAGCTTGAGACTCTGAAGTTTGAGAACTGAGGTTTAAACTTCACCACAGAGCTATGACACAGCTTTCAAGGACTGAGAAACCTAGGACTTGTACAGGCTGTGAGGATACTTCATCCATCTTGGTACCCTCTTGTAATAAGACACTTATGACAGACCAGTGAGGAACAAATGCTGAGGAGACTATATGTGCCTCCCTACAATCTGAGAAGTCTAGATGCCTCTCCTAGAGATAATCTTGATATTTGCTTGACAGATTATTGGTATTTAGCTATTGAAAAGGAATTCTCAACTACCCATCCCATTATTTCTATCTAGATTTGACACTTGAGTGAGTGGTGCAGAGAGATTTTGTCAGCTTTCAGGATCATGAAAAAGTAATTATAATCATATAGACCAAGTTTGTCTATTCATCTTTTTCCTTTACTGTAAAGATACACCAGTGGATCTGGTTGTCTGACATCAAAACCAAATTTCTTTTGATTTAAACACAAATGCTATTTTTTTGCTTCTTATCCATCCTTAAGGATAAGCAGGATACTGTGGCCATGATTTTACTGCTCTCGTTCACATATGCTTCTCCAGGGTGTGCAAGGTATGAGAAAAACTGAATATATATATATGCTTTTGCAGCAAATCTCAGGCCAGTGGTGAGTATGTTCTCCAGCTGAGAAGATGAATGGGATGCAATGGAATCCTATCATTACAATTAGAAAATGGAAAATATGTGTGCACAGCAGCTGTTTCAGAAGTGCTATAGCATCTGCTTTTGTTTTTTTTTAAAGTTAAAATGGACATTTACTTAACAGAAATTTTGGGTTCTCATTCATATGATAGTGGTCCTTTAACAGAATGCTTTTTATTTTACTATTATTCATTTTCTTGTCTCTGAACTGGAGTTTTCAGTGCTGGTCTGGTATAAAAGCAGTATCTGTACTTATATGGCCTCTTCCGCAGAGGGCTGCCCAAGCAACTGGAATTGCAAAGACCATCCCTAGAAACAGGTTTTGAAAAGGCTCTTGCAGCCACTTCTCCACTGCTCCTCATGGAATAGAGAAAACATTGCTAATTATCCTCCATTTCTCCAGTTTCTTGTATGCATGAAGTGTGCAAACAAGTTTACACAGTTTAAATCTCAAGTGTTATTTGTGTAGCATTCTTCCTGGGAAGAGATTTTGTCTCTGTGCCACTGGCTGCATTATTAGTTGGCAGAGCAGAGGTCTGACTGCTGCTGATGGTCCCCAGAGCCATGGTGAGTTTGGCTGCAGCTCTGGAGAGACACGTCTCCTCTGCACTTTAGGCATCTGTCTGCTGTCTGGTGAGGAAAATGAAAAATCATAAGGCTTGAACTTCATACCTTAAATTCATCTGCTTGTCATAGGCAGTATCATATAAGAGAAAATTAAATATAAGCTGTAGGATGGCCCAGCTCAGGGTAGCATCCTATGTTGCTCTCAGAAACCGTTGAATAACGCACGTAAAATAATCCAGAGCAAAAGCTTCAGTTTCCTTCTGAAATCATATATTTTGGTGATGATGGAAATATGCCAAAGGCTAAGTCTGCACACAGAGCCACGCTGAAACCAAAGTAAATATTCGAAGACCAAACATATAACTTCCTTTTCCTCACTGCAGTGCTGGTGGAGCCTCTTCTCCTCGGGCACAAAAATTTTTAGAGAGAGAGGTTTCCTTGCAGATGAGGCTTTTTTTCTCATTTACTATAGACTGATTCTACTTCTCTTTTCATTAAGTACAGTTCTGAAGTCTGTTAGTAAGGATAAAACAAGGGTCTGAAAAGTTATCTGCTGTATTTTCTGAAGTGGCAGACTCTGAAAAAACCCTGTATTTTTATGCATGAGGCAAATACAAGGTCTGGCTTTAAGAAGGGTGATGGTTTTGATAGAAATCTTAGAGTCCTAGAACACTCACCCTGTCGAGTGCTAAATACCTTTGATGAATATGAAGTGCAATGTGGTACACAGATGACAGAGCAGGCGCTTGGAAAGCACAAAACAAAACAAAAAAATCCTTACCCTTGGACAGTGAGATTAAGCAGATAGGATGATACTATACAGAGCTCCAAAGACACTACATGTGTGGATATGCACTAAATCACAGTCTTCTATAAAGTCATGCAGGCTGCCATTTCAGATCCTTCATCAGCTCCAGTGACCATGATGGACTGTCTGGTGAGTGGGTGCAGTGCCATGCTAACAGATGGGTATGAACACAAGCAGGCAAGAGAGTGCACAGGAGCTTCAGGATGGGCCCACTCAGGTCACAGGGAAGACAAGAACGAATAAATTTTCCTGTTGTTTCTATGGTTTCCACTTCTTGGCATCAGGATGTGTGATTTGCACACCTCTCTGGGGCTGGATTGCTATGAAAGATTGCTATATAACAGTTTTTGTGTATGGAGAAGGCAGGATCTTTAAAATCCAACTACTGTCAGAGCTTTAGGACAGAAGGCAGAACGACTAGAGAGAAAAAAGCATGCATGAAATTTCTTCTCATTTCACCAACATAAAACCCCTTAGAGTAAGCAGGGGTCTGCATGCCTTCAGTCAGCTCAGTGTTGTCTGCACTGGGCAGGTGTGGAAGATGCTTCTTCCACAAAAAACCCATCTTGCAGGCAAACTCTGCTGATGAATGGGGCCTTCTGTGTGGCCACAGTGTGACCAAGTGATTTTCTTTTAGTGGGTAGAGATTATTCTAGTGGCTTTGGCATCTCAAATTGAAAGCAAGTTGCTTGAGCAGCAATCTGTTTATTTAATCATTTACCACACAGTATGCATAGCTGTCAGATCGCAAATATCCACTCCATTCAGTCAGCCAAAACTATTTTTGCAAATAATTATTTTTTATCTTGCCTCATCCTTGAAGAATTAAGTCCCCCTTGGTATAAGATCTTTGTCTCTCTCACGGCTCCTCACATGGACTACTCTGCAGCTTTGCAGATAACTTTGTCCTTGTCTATCATTTATATTATTTTAGTTTTGAGGCACCAAGTCAAACTCTGTCCTCACTTCCTCTCATTTAACCACAGAGAGTTCAGTGTGGCTGCAATCGAAGATGGAATCTGACCCATTGTGTTTGTTTTCAATCACAATATGCATGACTTAATGTTGCCTTCTACTTTATTTTAATCTCCCAGGACAGCCTGAAGCATCAGATGTTGAATCTCAAGAGATTTCTACCCAGTGAAATATTCTAAATATGTGAGGAAAAATGTTTTGTCAATTCCAGCTTGTGAATTCACCCCAGCCAGTCTCAGCCACTCCATGCTGGGGAGGTCAGAGCTGGGTGCAGGCAGGCAGGATGGTGGGACCCTGTGCTAGAGCAGATTGGAAGGATTCCATGTATTATTGTAGATGATGTGTTGGGTCTTCTGAGGAAAGGGGAGGTTGCATGCCAGCTGTCGTTCACAATGTCTTTTAACTGACTGAAGAAGAGATAAACTAGAGTTAAGGCATATCCATTCCCCTGTTTCCACCATCCTTGATGAGATTCTGCCCTGTCTTTTCTATCAAAGGCATCAGAATAGTGGTGTATCTATGAAGATAGTGGAGCTGGAGGCTCTCCCTTGCCAACCTCCAGATATACTGATACTCAAAGAATGATTTCGTGCAGACAAAACACATCCTCCACCAGATGGACACTTCAGAAATTGCCACTCATGAAGATCTGATATATTTTTTAATGTTCTTGAAAATTAAAATGATGATTGACTTTTTATGTGGCTTATCATTAGAGTTGAGGTTAAACTGGACTTTTTCTTTCCTTGACGAAACTGATCCAGATGCTGCAAATAACCTGGAGAGTTTCAATTTATCTCTAACACACCAAGACATTTCCTAAAAGTGATGGATTTTCACTTTGTAAATTATTAGCAGTACAATAACAAAGGAAAGATGGCAATGGTGACCCATTAAGAAAATCCCCTTGACTGGGGACATCTTGGATATGCACACATTTTGAAAAAGTATTAGTTTTATGTTTATGCGTCATGGTGTGGAAGAAAAGCGTCATGTTACTGGTGCCATGGGAGGGCACTGAAGTGTTTGACAATTCAGAAGGAAAGTGTGTGTCAAACAGCAAAAAAAATTTTCTCCAAAAGTACAAGTTCTTCTCTTTGAAACCATGAATTTGTGACCAGAATCCCTCTGTATTAATGAGATTTTAATACTAGAGGGTGTTTTAAGAAAGTAAGGCATGACTGTTCCACTAAGGGTTATATTTTCATAGTGCTTCAGGTGCTTAGAACTGTGTATTGCCCTTGCCTTGGATCATAGCCCTACAAACCAAAACAATGCTATTGGTGCCTTAGTGCAAAATTAAGAGGGAAAACAACCAAAGCGAAGGAGCAGACGCAGAAAGCAGTACACAAAGAGACAAGCGATACAAAGCAGAACCAAACTTAGACATCAGAGGTCAACCCACAAAATATTGTGAAGGGTAAACATGTAAAAAAGAAGTCTTCCAAGGAAAGTAGTGACAAAATGGTTTCTGAGAAAGCTGCAGGGCTCCCTCATATGGGCTCCTTATGCAATATGTACCCCTTGCTCTCCTACATTTGGCTTTGATATGTATGTATGTGACACACAATAAGAAAACAGTCATGAACCTTTTTTGTTGTTGTTGTTAGAAATTTTAATTCAACTCTAATTTCAATGAAGATTCATTGTAGAAATTGAGAGGGCTCATTATAACTGCAAATAGATATAGCAAAAAAAATAAGCACAACATTGTTTTGACCTTATTTTGCTGACTCTTTCTTCATTTAATAGGAGAAATTTCTTAGAGAATTAGAATTTGCAAAACCAATACATGATCAGAATAACAGAAAAAGATAGAGGAACACACCAAAAAATGTATGCTGTCAGAAGTGAAACAAGTTTTTCATTGCAAACCTATACTATTTGCAATAATTTTCTATGCACAGGAAAATAAACTTCAGTCAATAGAATAAATATTCTGACATCTCCTCCTAAAATGCAAACCCTGCCCTGTAGATCATTAGTGGAAAGAAGTTTTAACAGCACCTTTTGTAGGTGATTGAAGTAAGTTTCAGTCCGCATTTGCTCCCCAAAATTACAGCACACTAACAGTTTCAGGGACTCAAAAGCTACCTTCTCACCAGATGGCTGTTGCAGATCTTCAACTGTCCCCAACTGGTCCCTGACAACTTCTGCTCAGGGTTGTCATTGTCAGTGTGAACACTGTCAAGGACCCAGAAGGAAGAAAGCTTTTGATTTCCACCCCCCTCCAAAAAATAGTGAGCAAGCTGGGTGTTTAAGATAGGTCTACTGCTAAATGTGATGTGATATTCAAAATTAGGCACCTTCCAGAAAGATACATAATTATGTAAGCAATCAAATTATATGCTTCTTCCTTAGGATAAATGAGAGGCTTCTTTCAGCTCCTTCCTTTCACTTCTTTATGATTATTTTTATATGGCTCTAGATATTTCCAGTACCTCCTAGCTTAATTTAAGTTTGAGACTTGTAGGAGTCACCTCTATGACTGACTTCCCAAAGTCCAGGGATTGTCAGAAAGGCTCTCAAAGCCAGGTGCCCAGGTCTTGGAGCACATCCCAAAGGCAGACCCTGCCCCTGGTCACTTCGTGCTGACTGGTCTTTATTCAGGAAAGTTTTGGTCCTCATGACTGAAACAAAACATCCTCAAGGAGCTTATGAATAAGTCCATTTGCTTCCTGCCTCAAACACTTCTAAAACATTAACCTGAAGCATAAACGTTTCTGCCTTTCATTTCCTTGGGGATGACAGGAGAGAGAGACTGAGACTGATTGCAAAAGCTGTAGTGCTTGTCTGAAGTTTTTAACCTGACTCTGGTCAGGCCCCAGGTGACCAGCTAATGAAAATAATTCAAACTTTACCAAAACAAGAGCCATTTATAATGTGGAAATTCTAGACAGACAGCTCTGCAAAACCCTGGGAACAAACATGGAGATAAATCTTTGCAAGAAAAAACATCCCTACCTCACTACTCACAAGGTCAATTTTAAATAGCATTGTGGGGCACAACCCCCACATGTGGCAGAAAATTAGTTAGTATTAGGTCTTTCTTAAATACATCCATACCTGTGCTCTTGTTCCTCTGAAGTCATGCGGTATGAGGAAATATTTGGCTTTAGAAATATTAGGAAGACTTTTGATCCCATGTCTTTTAAGTAGATGGATTTTAGGATTACTCTTAAGAACAGTTTCTCCCACTGCAAATGGAAGAGAAAGAAATGACCCATTGAAAATGGGTATAAAAGCCCTGATTTCAAATAAACACAACACAGCCATGAAATGAGACATAGAACAGTAAGAGGAACATGCATGAAGGAGGAAATCAGCTGGGGCTCTCCAGTAACAAAACTGGAAGCTTTCAGATGTCAAAAACCTCCCAGAAACAGGAAAAGGAGGATGGATTGCATGCCATGGCACATAGGCTGTGCAGGCTTGGAGCAAACCAGCACCAATGAATCCCAGCTGCAGGTAACCAGCAACAGGGAGCCCCAGCGTCCTGGGCAAAGTCTATGCTGACTTTCCCAGGCTTGGTGGTCAGCAGCTTGGTGCTCCTGCGCTCCAAGAAGTGCAGACCAGCCCTGGCCTGACTAAAGAGGTGTAGATCCTGTGCCTTGTCATCCTGTGTCAGAAGGAGCTCCTCAGTGGCCCAGGAGCCTGGGCTTGGCAGGGATTTCCCAGCCAAGAGGCCTGCACTTATTAGAAAAACACACATTACCTCTTGCTGGCTCAGGACCACCCCAAAGGCATGCCCAAAAACCAAGCAGTGGGGAAAAAATTGGAATCAGTCTCAAAACTGTTGTGAGACCATTGCCCACACCAAACAAAAGAAGGGTTTTCTCCCTGGTTAAGTTAGAAGCCTTATCTAATGTGTTATAATTCAGGGATTTAAAATGCATTAGAATGAAGTGCTTTTAAAGTAAGGTTTGTAAATAAAATGTCTTTAGCAGTACATACAACAGAGCTAATAATTACTTATTTATATGAACTTCATAAAAAATCTAAAACATGTCCATGTGCATATATATATTTTCATCTTGCCATTTATTACTGCATTATTTCTTAGTACTTATCTCAGTGTTCACCAAGAAGTCTGCAGAGACCTAAATTGCATTTCTGCTTTGTGTGAAAAAGCAATGATTGGAAAATTGACTTTTTAGCAACTGCTGCTTTCTGAGGGATCTTAGATATGTCCTAATAAAAAAAGGTGGAAAAATAATTAAATTACTTTAATCAAATCATAACCTAATATAAAGCTGAGCAAAAGCTCTATTTTACTATCCATCTGTTACCTGGATGAATAACCTGTGTACATATACTAATAGTACTATACTAACATTAGTACACTATACTAATGCTATGGAGAGGAGCTTTTAAAAAGTATTTATTACTTCAAAAACAAGTGAAAGACAAGAACATTACATAGATCATCAATATATCTTCATATTAAACCAGCCCCTTGGGATATAGCTGTTTCCTTCAAGTTCTCACCGAAAGAAGAATATTTCTGAAAGTGATGAAGAATTCTCCATGTGGTTAAAATTCCTGAATCCTGATTGCTCCATTACGTCATGTGGTGATATACCAAATTAGCATTTAGCATTTCTGCCTACATCATCACTTGGAAGCAGTTTTAAAATCATGTATGCAATCACTGATGAAAGTCAGTTCTATGGGTTTTTTTCCCCCCAGGTGTCCAACATTATTTTAATGGGCCTATTTCAGTACGTTATTGAAACTGTCAGGAATTAGCAAAAAATAGAAGTAAAACCCTTGAGAGTATCTAATAGTGTAATTCTGCTCCTTTCTAGCTTCCCTGAGCACAGCTGTCATGAGGACATCACACCAGGAAAAACACTCAAAGGCTTTTGGTGTCTGTGCTCAAGGGAAGAAATGTGTTAAACTAAAAACATTGTTATACTGCCCGAAAGGGTTTGGATGAAATTTTGTCAGTCTATTACTTTTATACTACAAGATGTCTCACCTCTAAATTGCAAGATAATGCATTATAGTTTGTTCTTTACTTAGTACCAATCATCTTGGGCCACATCATTAGTGTGATTAAAATTAATATTAAATATAAAAACATGAAAAAATTCTCCATGAAAGTTTATAGTTGAATATGTACTAGCAGATCCCATATTGGAAAATGATGGGAGAATGATCAAAGTCAAAGTGCTCATTACCAGTGCCTACAAATAGACCTTCAAATTTCAGATGTAAACTCCCATGATCCCAGTTTTCTACCCCCCAAATGGGATCATGGCCAGGAGTTTCCTGCAGGCAAAGCCACTGGTGGTGCAGTGATGATGGATGGGTTACTTCCTTCCTTTTCCTTCCAGGAAGTGGACAGGTTAGTGATCCTGACATTCACCAGCTCAGGAGGTGTTCACAAGCCCTGTGGGATCTGTTGCCTCTCCAAGAGAAGCCCCTCTCCCAGGTGAGCTATATAGCTACAGCTAACTCCCACAGCTAAGTGGGGGAACACATGGCCTGCTAAGAAAAAGGTGTAGGTGATGTTCATAGTCTGGGTGGGGCAAAGTGAAGGGGAACGCCTTTCCACTGCCAGTCTACAAGTGTTAAGTATTTCGGATAAGTGCAGTCTTATCAAAAACATATCACCAGGGAAGCTTGGGAGAGGCAAATACCTTCATCCCTACCTCACTCATCCCTGACAGTTACTCCAGATGCCTCCAGGGTATTCCTTTACAAGCTTATCAGGTCCTTTTCGGCAAGTAGATTCTCAGATTTGCAGTGACAGGGTGAAGTTGTCTGAATACATCACTGTTATTTTCTCAACAACTGTGCTACAAAAGTAAATCAACAGAGGCTAGCCTGGGTCTTCCAGTAACCTAGCAATCTGATAACTAGCTCAACAATTGTACTAATAATTAACATTCTCTTAAAGTGTGTCCATGCCCTTGAGTCCGATTATCCCAGTATCTAAATTACGAGATCATAAAATAGCAAGAAAAGGAAAAAAACTTATGTATATCCTCTATTTACATCTTTTTCATAATAAATCTTTTTAGAAAGAAGAAAAATTTGCAAGGAAACTTTTATGGACAAGCTAAATTGTGAATAGTTTCCAGAAAGCTAGCCATGTCACAGGTAAGTCATTGAAAGAAGGGAGCCAGATAGACAGGAACCACACAGAACATTTGATTTGTCATGACTGAGTCACTCAGTTGTAATCCAAAGTGAAAATTAAGGTACAGCAAGTTATACTCAAATAACTTTTAACTTTTGGCTTCATTTCAGGTGAGCAAGCATGCTGCAGTTGAGTCATGCTGCAGTTTGCACTGTAGGCTTTAAAAAATGAGAACATTGGCATTTTGTATAGGTCAGGTTAAGTGGTATAATAGGTTAAGTTCTGGCATTCAATCTAAATGCCCTAATGTTTGTACTCTACAGCCAGATTTGAAACATTGCTTAAATTGTCTACAGCCAAACGGAGTGATCACTGCACAAGCCTCCTCCAAGAGTTTTCTACTCTTCCGTCTCTGCTTTCCCGTGTCAGAGAAATACCTTTCCAAAATCTCAAGAAAACCATTAGGCACTCTCGGCACTTGGAAGGGATGCTGACTTTTTAAGAAGTTTGAGCTGAAATTTTTCATGTTATGGAACATTTTGATTAAATAAAAGATTATTGATATAAGAGTTCAGGTGGCATACGCCAAATGACTGGGAAAGAAAGGGTCCTTGCTGTTCCTTGTAAAATCTATATTCTTAGGCTTTTCTATAACTGTTGTAGCAAAGACTCATCATTCTTACTAACTTTGTGTGACTCTGAGTTTCCATTAATCACCTCTTAGGAAAGCAATTGTTCTCAGTCCTGTGGACTGTTTGTCTCATCTTTTTCTGTTCAGCATGCTAGGGTAGCCTTCATGTTATGTTTGCCATGGCATAATCACTTAGCAGCTCTCCAATAATCATGTTGTTCAGACCTAGATGATCCAATGTCGTCAACTAGGCATTAACACACAGTACCTTTGTTTTGGAATTTAGTGCAGGCTTTTATTGAAGAAGACTAAGGAAAATTCTGCAAGAGAAAGTTAAGAAGCAGAAAGTATAATTTGAAACAAGTCATATTTTCCAGCTTACAGTAGATACAGTGGTTGTGCTCAAAAACTTTCTTCTGGCTTTAACAGATTTCAAAGAATTGCGAGATATTCCCTGTTCTTATAGGAAGTAATTCTGCTACTTGAAGGTACTCCCTTCCAGCAGCCCCAGATTTAGCAAACCAAGGGCTTCCCCAAGGGAGCCACACTACAAGGTCTGGTATTAACAGTCGCTTTTCAGGTGGGATGGGGGAATCTGCCCTAATCAGTGCTATCAGCAGATATATCTCACCTGTACTGCAGAGTGCTGGGTAGAATCCTGTTTGTGCCACCTGTATAAAGCAAGCTGGAGCCCTGATGGGGACAAGGGACATACAGGCACTTGTACTATATTGGTACCTCTGTATCTCCCACTTTACATTTCTGGTGGGCTGGGAGACTGGTTTTGTTTGTTCACCAGCAGTTAGGGGCTGTACAGCCTCTCTCACTTTATAGCTACTACCAAAGAACATTTTTTTCCTCCTTGGAAGCTGGTCAAACATATGACAGCTAAAGCTACTGTCTAAATGAGCACTACTACAGAGAGACTCACTGTGTGTTAAGTTCATCCATTTACTAAATTCACACCTTTCATTTCCACATCCTTGGGCAGACAAGATATTAATACCATATTTAACGTATTTTTTACCTCTTCCATTTTAATCAACCGGTATGGAAGCCTAAAGGCATTTCATATTTCTGAAACATATAATAAATTAGAATGTTTGACTTTAATCACAACTGCATTGCACATGCCTTGTTAATCTTTTGTCTCATCTACTCCAACCTCTGCCATTTTGACCTTTGCATCTCATCATGCTTCTCTCTGGTGTGTACAAAATGCTGCTAAACCAAATTTACTCCCAAACAAACCAAGCCCTTGTCACTTCTTTTTGTCAAACACCTCCTGCAGATTCCGGTAAATTCTTACATAACATGTGACCTTCTTATCAAAAACTTCTTCACACTGTCTGATTCCCTGACTCAATCCTGCAATACCTGACTCATCCTGATAAAGTTAAATATCCCTTTTGTTTTCTTTCCTGGCTTTAGTATTTTTCCTATAAAAAACATGTCTTTTTGCTTTCTATTTTGCATCAGCTGGCTGCATATTCTTTATTTCAGCCCTTCCTTCCAAAGCATTTCTCATAGTAGGCCTTTCACTAGTGTCCAGCTAAAGCTTTCACCATCTGATGGGTTTAGACTATATTCTTGATGTTTTACAGACAAACAATACATTGTAACCACCAGTAAACTGTACTTAACAATACTGCTTGTGGAAACTAAACTTGAGAGAAGTCAGCCCAAACTACACCTTGGAAATTTATGGTTAAAAAAACCAAAAAGCAAACAAACACTTATTTCACCTCAGCAATTAGAAATGAAAAGAGAGAGGGATTGTGTGTGCATGTCTTTCTGGCTCAAAGTCTGATTTTTTCCCATTTCTGTCAATGGAATTTTCACCATTACCTTCAGTGTGCCCAAGGCCAACACTGTAAAAGGGCTCCAGCACAGAAAAAGAGATAACTTATGAGCCGCCTTGCTTAGGTTGTAAACCCAGTAAATTTTACTTGATTTTGACCAGGTTGGTTGTCTTCTTTTAAGCCTCATCTGTTAGGACCCATAGAAATGAATGAGTTCCTGCTGTTTACAACAGAGGAGAGAAAGCTAATGTGCATCATTGTGGATATTTCTTGAGTATGTCTCAGTGCAAAATGAGTTTCTAAGGGAGTTTGGACTATGAAGGAGTTTTCAACCTCACCTGCAACTACCCTCTGGACAAAGATTGGTCAGGTCAAACACACGGCACAGACTATTTTAAAATGGGTCTAAATATTTCTATATAGATTTGGTACGTTACTGGTGATGGTTTCTTGAATATTTTTCTAAGAGTTTTTGTGATGTTGACAGCAGCTCTTTGTTTTCATATCTGCTTTGAGTATATTTGATGGGAACTACCAAGCATATAGAGAACTCTTAAACATAACTGATTCCTTGGGAAAAGGAACATGCAGCCTACATTGAGATTAATGAACTGCATGGCAGAGAAATTTGTAAGACCAAGTTTTAACCCATTTATATTTTAGGGAAGTTTATGCCCCTGAAAGCTGCCTATGGGGAAATTCCCACATCTCTCATTAAAATGTTCCCATCTACTGCTTTACAACAGAAAGAATACCGGAATGATCTTTTAGGCCAAAGAATTTGGTCATGTTATTTCTACTATCCCAACTAGAAATGCCTCCTTGCACTATTGCAACTAGAAATATTGCCACATTATTTGTTGCTGAGCTTCTTCCAACAGAAATACCACAAAAATCCTTTTCCTTGGGATATTTAGTCTATGAACTTCTTACAAATTGTATATATCAACATAGCTCAAATGAGTACCAAGTATTTATTTTTTTTTAGCATTACCAATGTTTTGTGGCTAAACTTCCCTTTTCATTTTGAGGAGACAACATCAGATTAGAGGTCCTGCTGGAAAGAAATTATGAAAAAAATTCATCTTACTTGGTAAAAGATGAAGAAATTATAAATAATTAAGAAATGTACAAAACCTAATCTTTGCTTTAAAGTAGGTCAGGATTCTATCTTTCCTGAAAAAGGAGGTTGCCTGGTGTATTTAAGCAGGATGGACAGACAAATTGATATCTTTCTGGTTGATTTATTTGTACACATGTTATGTCTTGGTCCACTCAACTGGCTTAGGGAAAGGTTACTTGATTCACTCTGGGCGGTGTGTGAGAGAAACAACAAAATTCTCAGGAGGTTCATTAACAAAATTTTACTTGCAAACTTTAAAACATCAAGGTAGGATAAAGTACTTGGCAAATTTTAGAACAACATGCAGACAAAGTAAAGCACTTCACAAACTTTAACTTAGAACACTTAAACTTAGCCAACTTTGACTTATCCAGACACAACAAGGCTCTTACTTGAATTAAGGCACTGACTGGAATTTTTCAGTCCGGCTTACAATATACTTTGAGAAGAAGAAGTTGGGAGAAGAAAGAGAAAAAGAGAAAGAAAGGATAAGAGTAGAAATATCTCATCTCCCATGGTTCCAATGACAAGACTTGGTTGTTACAATTTAGATGTCTGTTGGTTAAAGTGTTGTTTGAAGTCTTGACCCACAAAGGGAGGCCCACAGGACACAAGCTTCAATGGGTTAATATACACTCAGGAGAGGTGGGAACACCCAGGTACCTCCTTTGGGGGTGGAGATTTACACTGTGATGTAACACTGTGGATCATGTGCAGTCCTCTGGTGGAAGGCACCAGAAATGAGTCTGGGGGCACTTCAGGGAATTTTGATGGTTTAACACCCCTCCTAAGGCATGACAGCTGCCTCTCTCATCAGCATAGTTGAGCCAAATATACCCAACCAGAAGGGATGAACACCTTTAGGCCAAAATCTAAATGTCGCAAAACCTCTCTGGAGTGGTTGCGGGAGAAAGTTTTACAACTGAGCAAGTTATGTCCCATCAGAAGGGATGAATAGTGTGAATATCCTGATATCTTTTCCAGAGGGGAGTCTTACAGCTGGGCTTGCTGTACAAGGGAGAACATTGGCACGATGATAAAAAGCACTACCCCACCCCACAGGGTTTGTTTCTTATTGGCTTCTTCTCTAATGTGGCTCAAACCCCAGCTGTTGGCAAAACAAAGGTTGATCTGTCATGGTCATCCTATGGTGCTCATGCCCTCTGAGCATGTAACCTTGAGTACCAACAACAAAGCACCCACTGCTTTTGCAAATGGCTGACTGAGCCATTAACTTTTCATTCTCTCACAACATATAGTTAGACAGGTCTTACAAATTCTGCTACCAGAGCGAGCACTGGTAGGGAAATCCCTTCCATTTTCAATAGCTCCATTTAGGTTGTCTTCTAATTCAGAAATATTTGGTTATATGAATGAACAGATACATCTTTCATGTCTTCTCTTCAGTTTACTGCATTGAAAGATCCAAAGACTGACTTGTCAAAATAGGGAATGAAAACCTCTGAAATTCTTCTGCTTTGGTGACACAGCTGTTGGAGAGGGAGTGAATCAAAAGATTCATTTTTGATGAAAAGAGGTGTCCTTTCTACATCCATCACCACTTTCAAATGGTTCTCTGCAAAAAGTAAGTCCTCAAAATCTCCAAAATCTGGAGGAGAGCTAGGTAAGGTGAGAAAGGTGAAAAATATATGGAGATCCATCCTGTGAGAATTCAAGCCCACAGCAATTTGCCTGATTAAATTGCCTATCATAATTTTGTCACATTGTATGTATTGTCTGTGAGCATTTTGGAGGCTCACTAGGCTTGCCAAAAGTTGCTTGGAGGAGCACATAGATTGTGCGGAAGCTGGATGCTGGATTCCCTCTACCTTGGCAAAGTTTATGTTCAGTTGAGAAGCATCTACCTTATGCTGCTTAATATGAGGGATCAAACTGGACCACCAGTCTAAACTGCCTCCCCAAATTGCCTGCACTGTGTTCACATTTAAAGTCTACTGAATGTTATGGCTTGAAGTCTCCTCTAGGTAGCAAAGGTGATAACTGGCCCTGCTTTGATTTCTAGGAATGAGAGAACTGACCCATAAAGATGAAGAGAACAATTTATGTTTTTTTTAATATCTTTCTATTCTGTGTCCAACACTAAAGAAGCTCATCTTAGTATTAGCATTATCATTTGTTTCTTTTCATTTCCCTTAAGTTCCTCACTCAAATACTGCAGTTCTACAGCATTCCAGGGGAGCAGCCCAGGAAGGCTGAGGCTCATGAAGGAACTCTCAGATCTGGTAACTGCACCACTGCACCAATTTCCAGAGAGTGATGCTTCAACAGACTACAGGCAAACAGAGATGTCTGAACACAATCTCAGAGTTCAAAGACAATTCCCAGGTCAAGTGCCAGGAAGGCTCCTAGGTCCTGAGGAACAGCAACATCACTCAGAGCCTTTTTTTCCTCTAATTCATGCTTTTATCATAGTATGGCCACACTGGGCAGCCAGAACACCGTCATGGATAGAGAGGACACCAGAAATGGGCCTGCAAAGTAACCACAGAAGCAACATCTAGGTAGGCCCCTTTTCTCCAGCCTAAAATTTATTCTTTTTTTTCCCCAAAACTATTTGGCAGTCCCTGGAGTTGTTGAGTAACTGGGCTAGAATTTTTTATTTGTTTTCTTTAAACAAAATGGGATTTTTATTGTGCAATAGCATTGTTCTGGGATGCAGACAGCTTTTGCAGGCTGTCTACAGCTTTGTATTTTTAAAGGATCTGTGTTTTTAAAACAAAGGTCAGTGATCATGCTATCAGGTCGTTACTGCATCTGTGTCACTGAGGGATAAGAGCCTGCTGATAACTGGACCACCACCTCCCCCATACCTCCAGCAGCAGCTTGGGTGCAGCCATCTGCAGGGCTACTGCAGGGCTACTGCGTCCTCCCACCCTGCCTAGCCACGCTGCAGATCAAGGTTGTCTTTCCCAGGTGTTCCCTGTCCAGACAGGCCATAGAACATGATTTAGTACTGCTGGTAATCAGCACCTTGAGGTAAATTAAAAGCAAGACGGTAGATCTTGACATGCTCTTTCATCCATGACTTTTTGGTTCTTAACATCAAAATAGACTGACATTCCTCTGCCACACAGCAGGGTTGGGTCTTGTTTTACTGGGAAATTGAAGACTGCAGCCACAGTGCTCCTGCTGTAATGATATAATGTGTGGGAAGAGGGTGAGTGACGTCTTGAATAGAGTGCTGGCTTTGTTCCTCTGGGATCCAGGTTTTCAGCTCCATTTCAAGTCCTCTGTTAAATAAGTAGTCTCTGTTCCACTCCTGGGAGAACAGCAGTCTGCACTAGAAAACCATGGTGCATTAATTCATCAGGCTCAGTAGCTGAAAGCTAGGAGCTGGATTCTCAGAGAAAGTTAATGTGTTCCTACTGGAGAGAGGATCACTTCTGCCCCTCCAAGTTCAGGTCAGAAGTCGGCTGATGGGCATCTTGCCCATGAAGAGGCCAAGGACACTTCTGTCAGAGCTAGTCTCAACCACAAAATGTAGCAGTAATGTAATTCTCCAGCTAGCATCTGCTAATACACCTCTGAGGAAACACTATTATTAGTCCAAAATTAACTGAGTAAACTGTTAGTCCAAAAAAGCCTTAATATTGGTCCACAGTCTGATCTCACTCTTTAACTATGAGGTATTCCACCAACGTCAATAGAATTACTCATCCCTTAAAAAGATCTGAATCTAGCCCAGTGTCAACATCTCAGCACATCATTCTCAACAGTGAGACAGATCTCACAACACATGGTATTTGATGATCAGTGGGGAGCTGCTCTGTACAATTTGCTCTTCTGGGAAAAGGCTGTAAGAGACACAGTTCAAGGGCTGTAGTGGGAATGCAGAGGTTCGTGTTCATGCTGAAAGGCAGTGCTATGAGAGATCTGGAAAGAGGGTAGACAAAGCATGGCAAGAATATTTTCCCCAAGGGTGGCAATGGTGTTATGACGTAGGAACACAGCTCCCAGGTCTAAGTCAGTATCTCTGTGCTGTCCTATATAGATAGTCCTATATATCTGGAGGCTTCTTTAACAGGAGTTCTTTGCACAGTGCTAGGCTGCCTCATACAGACATACATGAGAGACCCTGTTTCTATGAGGGGAAGATAAATTAAAGTAGTACTTTCATTGAAACAGTTGTGAGTAAGTCTGTGCAGCTTGGCAAGACCTGTATGGAGCCAAAACTGTTGTATGAAATTCTGTGGTATGCCTTTCCTCTTTCCTTGCAACCAATGAGATGTTAGTCCACCTTTCACTTAGCATCTTTGGCACCATCATATCCATTCTCTCCATCTTTCCTTCATCATCTCTTTTCACATCTCTTTCTCTGATAACCTGCCTCCAAGCTTCATTGCAGCCCTCCAGGACTCACCACTCAGCAACACTAGCACCCCAGTCACCTGAAGTGACTGTGCTCAAATAATCCATTATTGTTATTCATTATATACATTAGGGAGAACTCTCCCAACGAATAATGCTTTGAATTAAAACTTATCTGAGCTTTCAGCCACTTAAGAGTTCTCAGGTGTACTTTTGGTCACAAGTAAGCCACAAGTAAGGCCAAGCTGAAGTGTGAACAATTGCTCTTTTCCTTCAGAACACTCATTCATTATTAATCTCTCAGCTACAAGTGTGATGACTGGAGTGTTACTTCAGGGAGACTGATAGCAGTGCTATGTCTTGGGGTAGGGGATCACTATCTTAGACCTATCTCTTTTAGATAAGCAATTAGGCCAATGTTATGTAGCTTGTGTGGAAAAAAAAAAGGGATTTATTTCAGATCCTTAGGCACTTCAGTGGATTAGCAGGAACCTGAAGGCTAATTTACTTGTTGGCTCCTACATGTACATGATCAGGTTTGTAAATGTTTGACTTCATTTTCCATAAAAGAAACTAAACCATGAATTACCTAATACTAAATACTCAGGAAAGAAGACAAACTCTTCTGGAAAATAGGGTGATGTAGCAGAGCAAATGTACATAGTTATCAACTGCTGCTGGGGAAGGTGCACACCTGCAACATCCTGGAAATCATATCAAAAGTCTTGAACTAAAGAGCAGACAGTCCTGTGTTTAAGACAATAATTACAGGGAAAACTGGATGGGGAGCATGCTGTGGTCCTAATTGCATCTAAATACAAAGCTGAGTGTTTTCAAGGCAGTGTTTAAATCAAAGCACATCCCCCTTTCATTACTGGACCTTCAAGGCAGAGTGAACTCATAGCAAATTCTAAAGCTTTAAAGTCCTTTCCTATACATTAAATCATCAAAGACTTTTCTGCATGTATTTTTGACTGGCTTATGGCCAATCAGGGGGGACCTGACCATTTTCTCTATATCTGCTTAATGTTCCCACAGCAAAAGAAAACACCTTGGATAGGAACCAACCTACTTGCTGATTGTTAAATTCACACTACCTGCTTTTGTCTGAAAAGTGGAGAATACAAATCCCCATTATCTGAGGACTGAGATTCCTTTTAGTACTCAAAACATCATTAACAGAACCAGAGGAAATCTCTGTCGCTGCACTTAGCAATCTAAGGACAAACTGCCAGGTTACTCATCTCTCACTGAAAAAGACAATTCCTTTAATAACTACCTCTCTCCCCCAAAGAAAAACACCTCAGAACTTCACCTTGAATCTCCTAGCATAAGATAAGCAGGGTAACTCCACAGCCAACAGTCTCCTCATGGAGATGAATCACAATCCATGTGATGCTTCACCCTCATGTCCCCAAAGCAGACCTTGTAGCTGATGTGGAACATCTTACCTCAAGCAGGGGGACTCAAGCCACACTCTATCAGGTGTGAAAGGACAAAGCTCACCGTTCCCACAGCCAGGTGTGGAGGAGGACAATGCCCTTATATTGTATACTGCACTCCCCTTAATGTGCTATTTGTCTGGCACCACATGCCATCCAGAAAACCAGTTGAGTGGAAAAAGCAGCTAGGCAGGAAAAAGAGCAAACCCTGTAAAAAAAAAGGCAAAGCAACTGCCTACAAGGCAAAAACCCATAAAAGTTTAACAAGTGATACAAATTTTGTATCAGTTGTAGTTTTCTATAAACTTCAGGTATATCCTATATGTAGTGATCACAGTAGAACTTTACACAATGTACTAGGGAACTGAGTTGTGCCTGGGAAAACAATTATTTTTACCACCTTTCACATCCATAGTATTTGTGGACCAATTTCCACTAGACCCTGATTCAGCTGCAATGAGTAGAAGAACAACAGAAAACAGGCATGTATTGCACACAGGAAATACTGCAATCCATGCCTATAGGGCTCAAATTGCAGCAAGATGACACTGCAAGCATAGGTGGAACACCTGCTGCACATTGCTGGACCCTCCTAATTTCTGAACCAAAATCAATCACTGAGGAATCCAAAGGCATTGAACACAGCTGACTAACAGTGGGCAGGATTTTTTCTTCACCTCTGTGTCTAGCCAAAGAAAGACATCCTTTAGCATTGAAGAGAAAACATGTATCTTAAAAAACAGTTCCAGGATGTTTGAGGTTCTGGTGCATTCAGAATGAATGGGAACTTTGTAATAGCTGAAAAATAAGAGAGGTAAAGGATGCACTTTGAATTTAATCAATTCCTCCCTAAGCTAAGGCAGAAGTAGAGGATCTCAGAAGTTCTTCCTTTGCATTTGACAGATACACCTAAAACCTTCCCCATCCTCCTGAATTTCCTAGTCACCAACCCAAGAGCCAGCTTCTCCTTATTCCTCATGGTTAAAAGGGTTGTGTCCAGACTGTACCATTGTCCATAGGTTGAGATCTGCAGTCAAAGAATTTCATGGAGATAATTGATGAGGAGCTAATAGGAGACATATCCAGGATGTAGCAGAAGGAAACTTGACAGGATAGACTTATCAATTAATTTTTTCCTTATCTTTTTACCATTTCTGTGCTTATGATGCAATAGGGCTGAGTTGTACTCAGTGGCAAAACTTACACTACTTTTCGTCACTTGAATGCAGACAGTCTTTGTGTTCACAGCTGAAGAAAAAAAGACCATACCCAGCTGCTCAGCAAGGGAATAGCATGCATGGAAGAGAAGGAAAAGAAAAAGGGAAAGCAACATGTGCCTGTTGGCCTCCCCCCCCCTCTCCCACCTCGCCTCTTGTGCATCCCCCAAGGTCAGGCACAATCTGTCCCTTTGTATCCAGGAAAGAAATAGGACGCAAAGTGTTAGGAATTTCCTAAAACTGTCTTGAATCATGTGCTGTTTAAGTAACTGTCATTTGGCTGCCTGGTTCATTGACACTTGGGTCTTAAATGGTGCTTGTGGAGGAGTAATATTTTCAGCTCTGAAGGGGTAAAGAAAACAGTTTTAGAAAACGAAAGCCTTTGAACAGTGATATGCCAAGAAGGAATATGTTGATATGGTTATTTCATATAAAGCCTGCATTCTCTTTGCATGAAATCAACAAGACGTTAAAATAAATATTTCACCAAAGTGTGGCATTCAGGAGAGGTCTATTTTCATAGAAGAAAAAGTTAGAACAGATGGTTGAAGGAAAAATTTGTTTAGAGACATCAGAAACAGCTGAATAAACTTTCAGTGTCTAAGAGAAAAAGAGTCTCAATCTTCTGGTTTATTCTTATTTTCCTATTTACATTCTTTAAATGCACTGGAAATGGCATTCAACTTTTCTAGTACCTTGGCCTTTTTAATTTATTAGTTTTTTCTGGGTTTGGGTATCATAATGTTTAAGGTCAAGGGGAGGAACTCTGTTAAAACAGCACTAGATTTAGTGTTACTCTCCGTATGTTAATTTTAAATTCATAAACTTAGAGGCATACGAGGCTTCAGAGCTATTATTAGTCCACACCCCCCGAGCACACCATAACAGAGGTGGGATTGAGAATCAGGTTCATGTGTTAGAAAGAAGGAAGTCAGTCATGACTTTCCTTAGACAGTTTCTGCTCTATAGTGTAGTATATAAATGCATGTCTGTTTGAGAGCTCATTGCCAGCCTCACCTGATACATTCAATGCCAGTGGAAGAAATTTTGCTCACTGATTTATTTCCTTACAGATTACACAGGGGTCAGTTTTTTTTCTGGTGTAATATGACCTTTAGATTTAAATAGAGAAGAAGAAGAAAAGTACTGGAAACAGCATTTTACTTGTTAAAAATAATTTCTGCTTCCAGGCATGTGAAAGACATTAGGTAAGCAACCTTTTTCAATGATACCAGATCAAATTTGAATCAGTACTGATCTGGATTAAGAATTAAAGAGTGGTGAAATAAGACATAGTCTAAACATTTATGAGCAACTAGAAAGACCTTACATCAAATATTGCTATTAGTTCTTTTCTTCATGGAAGACTTTTTTAAATCTGAATTTGCATGTGAATCCATAATAATTATATCTGTATAATAAGATAGTAAATGCTTTTCTGAGACATACAGGGAATTATCTAAATCTGGGACAGGAAGATGAATTTTTGATACACAATGTACGTATATTTGATTTGATTGAATGTGGGGCAGCGGTTTGGTCTTCTTAAAGTAAATGGAGATGATTGGAGAGGTCTGAGTCCCAGAGGTAGAGGGAGCGTTTTGAGGTAGTGGGAGCGTTTTCAGCAACAGCAGCAAATAATCGTCATTATTATAATAAAAAAATTGTTCTTTTCATTTAAAAACTCTCCTATATTAAAAATATATGTAACATATATCCAGAAACAAATCTTGTTTCTCTCATGTCAAATAAAAACATAATAATAAACAAAAATAATTTAGTCTGGATGTGTTAAGATTGTTGGCATAGGCAAGGGGTTTGAATCTTGTTCTGACTCAGGAACATCAATAAGTTATAAACAAATCAATATTTTTTTCATCCTTAGATTTAAAGTGAGAAAATATTTTCATGGTGATAGAGCTCCAGCAAAAAAAAACTTTAATAAGGTTGAATTGAATGACTGATGCCAAAGACATAATCTTTCTAAATTTTTTCATGATAAGTTGTCTTTTCCACCAAAATGAAAATGCTAGATTTTATATATTTTTAAACTAATATATAAATAGTTTTATAGATAACTATAAATCAAAGTAAACCAAATAAAAATCAATAGACAATAAAATCAAGATAGATTTTTCTGTTATTTCAGCAGATGGTCAAATTATTTCCAACTGAAATTTGACAAAAAAAAATTTGTTCAGGATTTCTTAGGAAAGTTATTTATGTTTTTATGTCCTATCTATTTTTGATCTTTCATGAAAATATGTGAATATTTCGAGTAACTTTATTTTTAGCCTACAGTGTAAGAATACTTTGTTTACTTCCCTTCATAGTTCTGAAGCAAATATCTTATCTTGACCTCATTTTTAGTCTACTAATTTTTAGAGCAGTGTGGGACTTTTTTTCCATTCAATAATAGATGGAGCCAAAGCTGTGTTTATAACCTGTGTTTATTAAGAGAGATAAGTAATTCCATAATAAACTTGTTTTATTAATAATCTAATCTTGTTCCAGTGGCTGAATGAGAGTCATATCCTTCCAGGACAGCTTCCAGGACAGGACCCTCAAGGAAGATAATTTTAATTTACTGGTAGAGAAGCATAGAGAGTTGAAAGACCAGAGAGGAAGCCAACTAGTTTATGAATATGGTCTAAAGTCCCTTTTACAGAAAATGTTGAAAATATTATTTTTATTAGAAAGATCTGAACTTTGATGTTTGAGTTTAACAAATTCATAGATGTACACAAATGAAAAAGCATAATTTAGCTTCTGCTGATTTTTTTTTTTTGTACAATTTGGATGAAGTTCACGTGAAGTCATGACATCTATGATTCCTCATGTCATCCTTCAGTTTACCATTATGTCATGCTAGTGCTTTGAACTGCCTGATCCAGGCCTATATCTCACGTGAAACCTTCCAACCACTTGAGTATTGCTACTATAAGGTAGCAATAAAACAAGTAGTAGGCCACATCTCTGTCTTTATCATATTGACATTCTAAAAGACACAGTTCTTCAGCTTCTTAATGACTGTTTAAATATTCAAATGAAGCATTAGATGATACGCAGTTTTCCTTCAATTTGTCACAGGTAGACTTTATGGAATTTTTAAATGATTTTGATGGGTTTTGAGCAAACGTCTTCATGAAAAATGTTTCTCTTTTATTCCAGAAAAGTGCTTTCTGTATGTGCTATTAAATTAAAACTCTTTTCTACCATCAGGATAAAAATTGGAACTTAAACATGAGCCACAACTGGGAGACAGCTTAGGTGAACATGGACTCACCTTCCAATTCATTTAACACAACCTTTGAAGTTATGGGGAGATCACACATGATTTCTGTTGCTGTTGTAGTAAATGCCTAAGGTTTGGTTTAACAAAATTTTAAATGTGTCTATTGTTGGACTCCATATGAAGTTGGGCTTCCCTTCTGACTGGATGCATTCCTATGATGTGTGAAGAGTCCACCTCTAGCCTTGGTGAACCTCTGGGAGGCCTCATGAAAAATCATGGCACTGTAGCTCAGGTCTCTGCCATACCCTCATTCTAGAGATTTTGGACCACCATCCAAGAGCCAATCTTTGGATCTCTACATTGTCTTTTTACAGGCTCTTGCAGTTAACACAAATGATCACCCAGAAGCCAAACAGACCCTTCCCTGTTTAATCCCTGGGTGTGGTGTGTAATATACTCACCTTCAAGATTTTCCCAGTTCCTAAAGACAATATAGCCCTTAACAGGCAAAGTACAAGAGAGATTAAAAGCCAGTAAGTGAACAAGCTAAATACAAATTCTCTGTAGTTAATTATTTCACTGAGGGACCATCTGTAAAGGACATCACTATCAGGAAAGTACCTGATATTATCTGGAGCAAATGGCTCTCCATAAATATCCCTCTTTTGTTATTAGTTTTCAATCAACCCCTAGAGGTAGGTCTCAGGTGTACCACTGGAAGGTAATTTTCTCTTCAATTAATTATTTTCCTTGGGAGAAACACCTTATCTTTTTAAGAAAATAAATTTTGACAGTAAAGCACACAAATCAGCAAATCTTGTTAACTTGTGAGGGGAATCCTTCTGCAGACACAGATAAAATTGAGTAACAAAGACAAAAATTATAAAAAGGTGTTCCTGTCTCACATTCACATATGTAGAAAGTTCATAATTTCCAACTGGATCCATGTCATAAACAGATTCTTCATATCAACACCAGATTTTGCAAAAGTAATGACGGACTGGGGTTCAGGGGAAATTGGTAAGCAGCTGGGACCAATTGTCCTGTAAATTTTAATGCTGACCATGTAAGTAAACTTCATTTCTGAAAAGAAGTCAGGTATGTTTTGATTCTCTACTCTGAGACTCTGCTACAAAACTTAAGTGGTCAAAAGCAGGAACAGAATTGCCAACACTTGTGATTTTATTAGGAGAGAGATCACTTTTCTTAAAACCTGAGCTCCTGAAGTCATATGATTACAGGAAACTGTCGTGTTTCATTCTTTCAGAAGAAATAGTTTCTACCTTGTGTGGTTGTGAAGAAAAGTTGAAAATAAATCCAATCACTGGGGCCACCAGACGATAAAGTCACCAGTATTTTTAGGAATGTGATGGTTTATGAAGGCCTGAAGTTGAGAACACTGAAATAATGTTATTCAAACAAAGAAGGCAGTGAATAATGACGTGAAAGTCAAAATGCTTCCTCTATCCTATTAAAGAGAAGAAATAGCATGTATAGTTAAACTTCACAGCTTCACAGCTCATCCACATTTTATCCTGAAGAAGTTGTTTAAAAAAATATATCTTTGTTCTTGGAGACTGGGGCTTGTACTATGTCATATGAGAACTCCTAATACACTAATGGAAGATAAAGCAATGGTTAAGGTCTACATGTTGGAACTGTACTTTTCCTGTTTCTCCAGATAAAAAACAAGAGAGATATGTCAAATAATATGAAGCCAAGTTATTGCAGAATGTGCAGAAACTACTTCCTGTGAAGAATTAAGGTTTAATTAGCTAAAAAGGAAGTGTACAGAGGGATGATAACTGAGAGTTGGTCATCCTCTCTCTGATGAGATTATCCTCTGTACCTCTGAACTTTATTATCCAAACAACAAGTCCATGGCGTGATTTGGTGCCTCCAATAATCTTGTGCTAATTTTTACTTATGCAGTCTGTCAAGAGGCCCTGAGTTGTTTGCAGAACAGCTCTAGATATAGAGAACAATTGACTGCATTAACTTTGTGTGTGGGAACATTATTTTAGGCATCAAAAAGAGATACTTTTTTTGTCATGATCCAAAGTCTATTGAAATCAACAAATAACTTTCAGTATTTGAATCAAAATCTTTGAAAAAGTTTTGCTTCATATAATTTTGTACCTTTATTTTAAAATTGATTCACTTGACCATTCCAGGATGTACAATCCTACACACCCCCAGAACAGTGACAGGCAACAGGCTGCCAGTTTGAATCCTATGCTAGAATTCTGCTTTGCTTACTCCTGAGCTCATCTGCTTTCTGGCTGTGAGCTGACCTTGCTCTCTGTCTGAGGAAGATCAAGGCCATGTTGGACTGGGCTTTGAGCAGCCTGGTCTAATGGAAGGTGTCCTTGACCATGGCAGGTGGGTTGGAACTGAATGCTCTTCTAAGGTGCCCTTAAACCCAAACCATTTCTGTGATTCTGTGATAAAAGATCATCAACGCAACTTTCTGCAGGAGTTCAGACATTGATTTATAACTATCCATGTGTCAAAAGACTGGCTCCACTCCCTGTTACAAGGAATGAGACTGGTTGTGCCCCCACTACTCCTCGGTGAGCCAGTTTCCATGCAAAATGAGGTGATATATGCCACTGTCAGTCTCACGGTGCTCCACAGCCATGCAGTGCTGCCTATTGCAAATAGAAACTGATCTTGGCCAAAGCAAACCATGGAAACCCATTGGAAAATCTCACTTTATAAAAAAAGTTTAAAAAACCAAGAATTAACACCTTTCACTGCCATAATCTATGGCAGGTACTTGTTTAGGGTCCCAATACAGTGACACTGCATTTTTGAAGGAATCTATTTAAAGTGCGAAAGGGTGCCAATATTAGTTCAGGTATTCTGAGAGATTCAGAGCTGTAGGAAGAAAAGTATATAAAAACATCTGTAAGATTGTATGGACAAAAGGAAAGAACAAAATGAGATAGTAAAGGATTTACAGGAAGATATGGGATGAGATATAGGAGTCATAGAAAAATTTGGATCAAAAGTAGCTGTCACTCTTATTTGTCCTTTAGCAAGAGTTTAATAACATCCCTGGCTGAGGGACCCCACTGTGCTAAAAGTATTGCACAAACTCACTGTAATTTTTACAGGCATGCTCTGCCCTGTACCATTTCTAATCTCAGTTGGTGAGCAAGGGCACAAAGGCACAGAGAAAGGAAGCAGCTTGCCCAAAGTAGGTTAGTGGCAGAAATAAAGATAGAATCCAGATCTCCTGCAGCCAACTGGATGCATCCCATGTAGAAAAGTGTAATCTGCCTCCCAAGCCCACAGGGAAGCTTCCGGGCAGAAAAATCTGTTCAAATCAAAAAGCAAGGAAAAGGAGAAAGTGTGGGCTTGAGGATCCTAATTGGCATATGTAGGAACATGCTGACTGTCTCTGACTTTCTCCCAGTGGAAAGCTCCAAGGAAATAAACAAGTACAGATGATTTAAGTAAAAACCAAGACTCAGTAGCTACAGCACTCAGAGCCTCTACTAACACTGCAGCTCATTCTCTTTTCAGAGGAAGAAAAAGAGTGGCAAAGACAGCACAGACCTCTCACAAATGGATTATAAAGACAGGACAAGCAAAGGATAAGTGTGTTATTCTAAGCATTAGTGGTTTGGGGCAAATTCTGAACTAGAACATTTCTTTTTAGCTATAAAGTACAAATTCATTTAAGTCTGGGTTTCTTGATATTTTATTTCAGCTTCTGTTCCAAGCTGTTTCTGATCATCTTTTAGCTGTTTAGAGATTTAAGAGACTGCAAAATGGCTCCTGTCTACTGAAATTTTAACATGGCTGTGAAAAAACTTTATTTTTTTAAAAGTGGCCTATTATCTAGCCAATATGCAATACAAATAAACAAACCTCCATCCTGTTGCACACGGCCATTAACAGGAACAAGATAATTTGCTTTAACCTCCATGAAGAAATTGTTAGCAATAATGTAAGCACTGCATGAAATAAAATCTTCCAAAGGAAAGGATGATTGTCAGTGTACCTGAGGTTTTGTTAATGTCAAGAGTTTCAAAGCCAAGGAACAGACTTTAAAAGGAAAATTCTAAAACACAGGAGAAACATTATTCAACTTTAATATTAGTAGTTAGTATTTTAATGCAATGATCCATTAATTGTACAGGGAGAACATTAAATTTTTCCTCCAAAAATGTGATGGTATTCTGCTTAAAAGAGCTATAGTATCTTTGACAGTGAAGTATGATAGCATTCCTGCATCAGCCATAAAAGAAGGCAAGATGAAGCACAGGGATGCTAAAGATTAAGTTCTGCTACTTGTATCTCTGGTGTGAGCTAAAGGAAATAATCATATTCATCTTTGGAAGCCAGATTGTGAATAAAAATGCTCAAAGTGCAGACAGCATACTTTTTAAGAAGTTGCTTCTTACAATTTGATCTTCCTACTGCACATGATGTATTAGTGTCAGAGGGGGTCACAACACAGACATAGACCTTTTGCTTCCTGTGCTAGCCACTCAGGTAGGACATTTTGCCTGCAGGCAAGCACTGCTTGGTTTCTCACAAATTAATTCCATTTCTTATTCTCTTTGCACACAGATATTCATCACATGCATTTTTCACTGTCAGGTCAGAGGGAAGCTCTCTTTACTTCACATTTAAATATGTTGGATTTTGGATATTTTGTGATAGTTACTGTCTTCCTTAATGAGAAAAAAATGCCAAAATTCTAAAATGATGAACAATACTCATAAACCAATTAAGACAGGGAAGTTGCACGTGCTTTGGTTTCCAGCTCTAGATAGGATCATCTTTAAACTGATGCATTCCCAGCGCAGGTTGGCTTGTTATCAGCAAAGCTCTGGAAGGTAACTTTGAGTGATGAATTCCTTAGCCTCCAAATGGCTCTGGAAGTTTAACCTTTTCAGGCACATGTGAAGGGAATCATTAACTTGCTCATTAAATCACAGGACAGAGTCTGGCAGCACAGAGATAGTGGTAGCAGTGCTAGTTTGTGATGATCTAAAGTACATATGAAACTAGCAGTTTTATTTTTTTTCCTTTCTGCTTATGGAAGAACTCAGAAGAACAACATTCTGTAAGTCGATCTGAAGGAAAGGTGATGGGATAATGATGATGCTGGTTATTATTGTAATTTTTAAATGGCTTCACTTTCTTTCACTTCACAACACAATCTCTCTAGGGATTTATTGCTGAAGTATTTAAGCACAAAATCCTGTTGCTGGGACCTGTGCTCAGAAATTCACATTCAAAAGCAGGACCCTTTGTATTGCTGAATCCATTTATCTATTTATAAACTATGACTGACATTTATCTACAGGGAATTTATCTTTACTCTTGCTGCTCAGTTGCCTGGAAAAAGCAGAAAGGAAGCTGCCTGCTGATAACACATCACATATTTTTTATATTAGGACCTACGTGTCTGGTTTCTGGAGTTCACAGCTCAGACCCACTCTGAGGCTGACCTGAACATACTCCACTGGATCAGCCCCTGAAAATGTGGGCTGGGTATAAATGGAATGGATGTTTTAATTGATGCAAGATCAGACTTGTATTAACAAAGTTCAAGGATCAGTTAATTCAGAGGGCATGCGTGCCTCTGTTTTTTGATTATACCCATAGGCCTCGCAGAGGCCTTCAATTAACAGGAAAAAAATAAAAAAGGGAAAACAAAGGGGGACAGAGGTGTTGTGAGGGGTGAATATCACTTCCCTTGCAAAGTCTGGAACTGAGACTGAATTTCCCATGGTTTCAGTCTCCAATACCATTAGGTTACAGTCACCACATCTTTTGGGAACTTTGCAGGGATACTTCCTGGAATGATATCACCCCACTCCTAGGTGCCTTTTAGGGTGAGAGCTCTGGGGGAGAGACAGACACAGTGCTCAAAATAAGGGAGGCTACTGCTCGTCTCTTGTTGGGAGGTGCTAATGGTGGCTGTCTAAGATGGACACTTTCCCTCTGAAATGTTGGCTGTGGTTGCAGCATCCTGAATGCCTCCTTAGCTCCAGAGTTTCTAGGTCAAAAATTCCCATTCATCTCAGTGGCAGAAACATAGTGAAACCACTTAAAAGAAGCCTAGAGGGGTTGCTCTCCCGTTCTGCCCCCAGCGGGCTCCCAAAGGAAGGGTCTGAAAATTCCCCTCACACAAGTATTTTGTTACTGCTAGCCTTCACATTGAGACACATTCTGGGGTGGATTTATGGAATACCTTTAGTTGCCTGTGTTGGTGGAGCATATCCACACCCTGTCTCAGGAGGCAGTTCAGTCACCACAAGATCCCTCCCACCCTTTACTTCCCTCCTGCTGCAGCTGTATCCAATTCCATAGACTCACCTACAGGGGATTTTGGTGGAGACCTTTGTCTTCCCTTCAGTAGAGAGGGTTTCTTCCTTTTTCAGTCTAAGTGAGGCTAATCCAGAATTTAGCAAATTAAGAGTTCAGCTGTAGAGTCAAAGTCTTAACAGAAGATTCATCATAACCTGTCTGCTAGACATAGGTTATGCTCAAGAGACTAAGCTGGAGTAACCTAACGTGTGAATTAAGCCTTACAGGATAGGGTTTGTGAATATGGTAGAAGCTGTATTAACTTTTTTTTTTTTTTCCATTTAAGTCCACAGAGGTCAGTTTTGGTTAGAATGAAACAGGGTTAGCTACAATGGGAAAACTTCTGAGGACGTCACCTCTCAACATTTCTTATGCAACAGACAACATTATTTATATTCAACAGTAAGGTCAAATATGACCTCTGTGTAAAGGATACTAAACCAGCATCCTCTACTGCCTTCTGGACTGAAAATGGTGGCAGAGAGTGCTTTGGACTCCTCATGTGCTTGTTTGCTAAAAGAGTGTGCAGGGCTCTGAAGCATGAGGGAGACAGAGAGTGTGAGGCAAAGTGATGCATGTGGCTCGCGTCTCACCCTGACTGCACAGTGCAGCTGTGCATGAGCTGCCCATGAACCTTCAAAGCACAGGAGTGCTCCCACTAACAAAGCCACTGAGCAAAAGCCATATTTGAAGCTGCCACTGCTTCCTGGTGACAGAGCTACCTGGTATATAAAACATGCTGGCATGCAATTGAGACCTAAGTCACACACAACAGGGCTGTTTTGCACATCTACAGTGTTTAAGGAGCATGTCCTTAGCTAGAGAAGAAGACGCAGCATAAAATCAGTTTGTTGCCAGACTGCATTGTACTCACAGGAGGCATGAGGATTTAAGAGTGACAAGCAGCACACGATGGTGTGCACCAAGTGCCAGCTCTGGGCCACCATCCAAAGTAATTTTCCTCAAGGGAAATTCAGTGTATCCAGTATCACCTCACTGGCTACATTCGTTCACTTTTCCTCACGATATTTCAGAATTGTTCAGGGCTGCAGCAGTGGAGAAGTCTTGCCTTTTTGGCAAGAGTGCAGAATGGCCAAGCATATCAAATGAGCCTTCTAAGCTTAATTGATAATGACAACAAGTCTAAGGCAATCACATATAAAATTCTCTCTTCTCTCAGATGTTGCTGGATGAGTGCTGGCACAGCCGCCTTCTCTCACAAACATTTCAGATACTGTTTCTTACTTTTTGGCTTGAGCTTTCAGCAAGACTTGGAAAAAACCCAAGATTTATCATTGGTCTGGGTTGTCTTTTTATATTTTTTTTCTACTTCATTATTCTTTTTCTTTTCAGACAAAACACTGCTTGATTCACTTAAAAAAAATTCATCCTCCGGCTCTGTTCTTGCTTTCAGTTCTCACTGAGGGTTTGGGGTGAGGTCGGGAATGCTCTGAAGCAGCACCTTTGCAGACAGCACAGTTAATGACACAGAGGTCAGATTCATTTCACTTACACCTTGGCTAATGGACTTTTTACAAAGTACATACACACACACACACACGCAGCTTGCTGTGTCTCCATAAATAAAATCTCCTCTGAGCACAAGATTGTACCTTTATGGGACTTCTATGAAGTGGCATCGTTCAGTCAACTTCACATAAGTATGTGTCAGCATTATGTCTGGGCCAGTGTACTACAGCTAGGAGCTGGAAATGAAGGTTTCCAAACCTCAGGAGTGTTCATCAGTGGGGTCCTGAAGCAGGTACTTTGCAGACAGTGGAAGGACACAGGGAAAGGAGATGTTGGAATATGATCTTGACCCAAACCCAAATACTTTTAAATCTGAATGGTGTAGCAGTGCATTTTGGGTTTTACCAGTTTTCTGTATGCATCTGTTCTTTGTTTTATACTGTTTTTGTATAAGTTATGATGGTTTGTCCCATGTAACCCCACGTTAAACCCTTCTTGGTTTCCCCTGAATGATTGTCAGGTCTCAATCACTATTATGGGTCCTGTCCATCAACTTACAGCCTCGCCCTGATGTCTGGAAGGTTCTAGTGAGGACATCGAGGGATTGGGCAGGGTCCCTGCTCTCCTCTCCCTTGATGTATGGATTGGTTCTATTGGCTCTCATTCATGTTCTGGGTCACTCCCTTCACCTTTTGGATTGGTTCCAAGCTGTCCCCTTCCCATTTCTCCACCCCCATACTTAAGGTGCTGTACAGAGAGGAAAGCCGGCTTTGGCAGGCTGACTCTCTGGGTGTGAAGGAGTTCCACATGGACTTAATAAAATCCAGCTGAAGTTCCCCACCACAGTCCTCCCTTTATTCCTTCGCCACTGTTCATGCTTCTGCAGGGCAAGGACCCACAGGATCAGGGAAGGATCTCAGAATACTGAACCGTACCTTCACTGTGGCTCCAGTGCCAGGGCTGGCCAGGCAATGCAGGATGGGGGTCCCGAGACACACCGGACCACCACAGAATGGCTGTTTGGATTAATTTTTTTTTTCAGCATTCTACTGAAATATGAAAGCTATCCATGGAAGAGAGATCTAATGGTAAACTTCCCTAGTACATGTGGTGTGTTTTAAACAGTGTCGTGGTTCAGGTTCATGCCTAGGGGAAACATCTCTGCTTAATAGCAACCTACATTTTGTGGTTCAAACAGCTCTTCTCTCCAGCCTCTTCCCAGTGTAGTTTGAAGTGCTGCAATCTCTGTTTCTCTTCCAGCCATAACAATCTGTCTAAGAGTGTCACCAAACATGCCTCTTGTAACTCTCCTGAGCCCCAAGTGGAAATTCTTCTATGGAGGCTCAGGTGGCTGGTGATCATATACCTGCCAAACATGACCACCTTGCAACAAGAGATGCCCACACTTGCTGCAGTCCAGCCTGCCAACCCATCACTGGTGAGGAGCCCATGGCTGTATGGGCATCATCCTGGGCTTTTCAACAACCAGGACCCTCAGGGGGTGTTTGGCTAGTAAAAGGCATGTTACTCTAGCTCCATCCATTAAACGTACTTGTCTCAGTGCAGCAAAGACAAGAAATAACACATTTTGAAAGGTGATCCAAGAGAATACTTCTGGCCACATTTCCACCTGTTTACCTTACACGGAGTAATAAACAGACCACACACTGGAAAAAATCAGAAATGGGATTCAGCTTGTTCATTTGCAATGAAACTGAAATTCTAATCTCAGCTCTCTCTTTCTCTCATTTGCTTGCCCAAGCATGGACACTTTATCTGCAAGAAGGGATTGTTGAAAACAATCATCCAAGTATCATCCATGTCTGTGCCTCCTCAGGTCAGAAATAAATAAGAATAAAATGTTGATGACCTCTCTTCTCATCAATTCTCTCGTTTCCTTGTCAGAACAAACATCTAAGGTGGAGATCCCAAAGTCAGCAACTATTCACCCCAAATTAAAACAGACCACAGCTTTCCTCTGTTACATATCACTCATTGCTTGGCTCACAAAAAATAGGTTGCATTTTTTTTCTCCACTGAAACCTGTACAAAAGAGCCAAAGCCTTGACACATCTGCAGCAGAAGAGCTATGGCTTTTTATCACCATGACCTGAAGTGACCATATTAATTTACTCTTCTTCCTGGCTCGGTGTCAAATCCCACTTGTATGATCCACACGAGTCCAAGTTGTTCAAAGTAGACAAGAGGGATTTCAGTTTGCTGCTGTGTAATTAAGCTCAGTAAGTGACAGTGCACTTCAGCAGAAAACCTAGTGCTGTTGGGATTGAAGCAAGAGTGAGGAGCTGTGGGAAGAGGAGAGAAAAGAAAAGAAGAGAAAAGAATACACAGAATCTGCCTCCATAAGGAGTGCAAAACTTTTCTCCTCTGGACTGAGACCAGGAAGCAAAGCAGAGACATCTCTGATCAGCATTACTCAAGTGAAGTGCACCTATACTTTTCCCCCCACTTTTCTGGCTGATTCATTTTAGTGCATGAGCAGAGAAGTCACAGCTGGCCGCAGACCAGGAGCATGTCCCAGGTGGGCCTTGATTTTTGTCCATGGAGGCTGGGAGGCAAGACCCAGGGGAACTGTGAGAGCATGGGCGCAGCAAGGAAGCATGGCTGGCCCCATGGGCAGTCATAAGCATTTTCACCAGGTAGAATAGCAGGTTCCTCCAATTTCCCGGGTCAAAGATGGATGCCCTTTTCCTACACAGTGGACTGTATACCCGTCTCCCAGCCCCAAGGCAAAGAGTAGATGGAATCAATTCCTACGAGCAGTGGAGAGGGATTGTGCACTTGAAAAGTCTCTGAAAAGTCATTATGTTATATACAGTGACCTGGGGGCTCCACTCCGAACTTGAAGGAGATAGTATTTACATTTAAGTGCCTACTTTTGTTCTTTTTTTTTCTCAAATTGACCGAGGCATGTGTCATGTGCAGAAACCAACCTCTGGCTGATTACCAAGAAGGGTCCACCAATATTTTCAGTCAGGAAAGGGCTGAGGAGGATTAGCTTTTGGAGTCAACTCTTCAGCCTGACCGGCCAACAAAAAAGTAAAAAAAGAATTGAAAAAAAACAGAACAGAGAGTAGAAAATGTAAAAGTATTAAAAGTGCTGCCATAAAAAAATGGAAACACAGTAATTTTATTTTACATGTATTTGCAAATGAAGCTCATTTATAATAAATTAAGCACATGCAACTTGCCCTAGATCCCACAGATTGTAGAGAAAGGGCAGGGAATAATCCTATGGGGCAGGAAAGTAGAAAGGTGAGGTCACCAGGCTTGTGTAGTTCCCTCCTGAATCTCATCAGTGAAAGTAATTTCTTTTTCTTTTTTTTTCTTTTTCTTTTTTCTTTTTCTTTTTCTTTTTCTTTTTCTTTTTCGTTTTCTTTTTCGTTTTCTTTTTCTTTTTCGTTTTCTTTTTTTTTCTTTTTCTTTCCCTCTTTCTCTCTCTCTTTCTTTCTCTCTCTCTCTCTCCCTTCCTTCCTTCCTTCCTTCCCACAACTTCCCTCCCATGTCTGCTCTCCTTTTCCCATTTCATCCCTACTTATGTAAGTAACACCTGCGCTGGAAAAAAATAATGTTCCGACCATCCCACAGTTCCAAAAGCAATTATTTATTGAAAATATTGTAAAAATTGTTAATGTAAACAGGAAGAGAAGTTTTTAATTAGACATAGGAGAAAAAGCAGATTAGCCCCAGGATCTCTTGTGTGGAGATCATTGGGCCATTACAGCAGCTATTTTCCTGATGTCTGCGTGGACCGAAGCCAACTACTTTTTGCTCCTGCTGAAGAATCAGGTTAATCAAAACCATGACAGCCAAATGGACAGAGAACAGGATTCATCCCGGCCTCTTTGTCTAAACTCCAGATGGAATTAGAAAGTTAAAGCACAGACAGCATGTCCAGGATGGCCAGGCCCTCATGTGACAAGCCCTGTCTAAAAATCGTTTCCATTAATTTGCAACTGTCAATCACCTCAGCATTCTGCTCCAAAACAATGGCTGGCCCCAGATCACAGCTTCTCCCCATCTCCTCACACTAGCACAGCTGAGAATTAGGGAATTTTTTTCTTGATTAGTAAAGACTTTTTGGTGCAGTGCAACATGCTTGGTTCAAGAAAAACGCTGCTTAAAAGCCAAAAGAATCTTTACACAGACCCACACCCCCGCCCTCTAATAAAGAACTAAAACAGTTTAATGAGTTAGATTTAACAGTTTAATGAGTTAGATTTAGCAGCTGAGTTTGGTCTGTGTGAACAACAAAGTTTTCAGCTTGGCACCCGCTTAAAAAAAAGAAAAGAGGGTGGAAGTTGGTTTGAAGTGAAATTAAAAACAGGAGAAACAAAACCCAGGATTCACCACCCCACTGGAGAAGAAGGAGACGATGGCATCTCTGTTTCACCCAACAGCTCATGGGTGGCTGCTCTCGCCCAGGATGACCTTACCCACAGAAGGGCTGAACATGGGTTTCAGTCGCTGCTTCAGGGATTATGAGGAGAAGTGTCACTGGGAGACAATGAGAACATCTTTCCTCGGTTATCTACAACCCACTGATTTCTGCACTTTCTTGAGTGGCTGTGGGGCTGGTACCTGGGTTCAAAGTCAAATGATTAAAGACAGGATTGAAGTATGGTCTCAATTTTGGTTTTGGAACTGAAGATATAGGACTGACAGGAGATAACAGCAAGTTCTTCTGCAGTTTTGTGTCTTGATCATCTGTATTCCCAGTGAGAAAACAGCAGAGACTCAAGTTCCTAAATGGCTTTAGGATGACTAAATATATATACATTTATTTGAAGATATTTACTATTTACTATTTACTACTATTTACTATTACAAAAATAATGCCTCATTCTACTGTTTATGTAAATTTAATTATAATCAAAGTTTTATTAAATCCCTCTGTAGAGAATTGACCTTTTTTTTGCAGCCTAGATTTTGAATCTAATGCAAGACTCAAGCACATTTTTGAGATCAAATCACATTCATTTAAGGCATGCAGAATCCTAAATGAAAAGATGCAGGATTAATTTTGAAAAGTGAGAAGGAATTTTTAGAAGTCCAAAGATATTATTTTAAATGGTAGCTTTTTTTTTTCTTTCCTTTAAGATACATCAAATAGTATTCTAAAAGAAAAAAAGGTCAAACCAAAAATTTGAAAATGTCTTCAAACATGGGTTTGGGAATTTTTTTCAAAAAGTTCTAAAATTTTTTATTTGAATTCCACCTGAACTGAAAATCTTTCTCTAGTAGTTTAGTCCAGCAGCCAAATTGAAAAACCTTGTTCCTCCTGGCAATTAATATAAAACAAAATAATTTGTAGCCTGAGATTACTTTCCTGAATATATTACTCCACTATCTGGATAACCCAGCCTGAAGACATAAAGCCAGATCTAGTTGCTCTTTCATTTTCCAGACTTGGGCTGAGTCACTGCTCTGCACAGCCTTTGCTCTTTTCTGTTTGCCTGTCTAAAGACACACAATATCTAACACATGCATGATCCAGGAATGACATCATATGCTGTTTTAAAGAATAGGGCTTATCCATCGTATTCCACTTGAAAATTATAGGTCCATATTTTCCCCTATTATTTAGACTTTACCAGTGAAATCTGTTGTCATAAGAAGGGGAAAGAACTGTTAGCTACGAAAAATGTGACACAAAACAGCAGTCTCTCACAACCAATCTTTTGTTAACAGTGCAAAAGAAAAGAAGCAAAATAAAATAGATGAAAAAGAAGGACAAGGGTGTTGAAAAATTACAATTACTTTGCTCCTGGGGAATGAGGCTTTTGAAAATTAATGTAGTCATTAACCATCTGGCTTACTAAATAGTTAGCAAAAAGTTCCTCTGAATGAGTTGGCTTTACATTCATAACTGCAGTTTATTGGTCCATTGGCACCAGCATGCCTAAACACAAGGGAAAGTCAATACTGTATCATAGCATTGCCTAGCTAACACCTGGAATATATTCTCCGGAGTGAAAACAGCAGGGAACTGACCAGAAATAACCTCTCTCGTATTATTCCTTCAATTAGACCAAAACAAGTTTCCCTTTGAAAACTTAATAATAAACACTGCAGGTCATTCACTTGTTTGGAGCCCCTTTAGGAAAGCTGAGCAGATGGGTCCCCTTATCTAGCCCCCTCGCTGTCACAGAGACAACAGCCGCAAATCAGGACAGATATTGATTTTAATTGGAACCAACAGCATCTACATACCGTCTTAATATCCACATCTTCCTGGAAAAAAAATACATCTTTTAAAAGATTGATTTGTTTTGTCCTGTCAGGTTGATTAGACAGAATGAGGTAATTCTTTGCAAGATGAACAATTATGCCATTTTTCAGGTTCACCGCTTAAGTAAATACACACACCAAATCCCTAGGCAAACCCGAGGTCCATTTCAGAGCCTTTGTACGTACAAGCAGCATAGATTAAAAAGATTGTTCATTCAAACTGAAGCAGTTATAGTCTCATTATCAGAGAGATTTGAGGTGTTGTCGGGGTCTCTTCAGCAGTTTTCACTCAGGCGTAAGTATTCCTTAGCTGGGGAGAGAACTAACAACACAAAGTGAACATCTACTTAAAATCAAATTATCTGGGACATTTTCACCACCCACAGGGTAAAAGAAGTTCTCCTCAAAATTCTTGTAAATTCATCAAGCCTGCTATTCCCCGAAGAACCTCAGGTGCTTTGCTATTTGCCTTTAACAGACACAAGGGAGCTCTCTCCCCCTGCCCCCACCCCCGTGCAAACCTCTTTCCCATACGGCATGTTAACTCCCGCAAGGGAGGTGAGATGAACAGGTGCCATGGTTCTTGACTTAATTGCTGCGAAAAGTAGAGCACTAATAACGAGCTGTTCACTAGAGACAGTTTCCATTCTGGCAAAGCTGCCCTGCCAATCTGGGGGGTGTCAGCCAGGCAGCAGCACCATCGCCCGGCCGGCTGCCGAGGCTGTGGTGGCGGGCAGATTGCTGTCCTGGCAGCCAGCCAGCCCAAGTAGACCTCACAGGGTTGTCCTTGTCACCAGCATTGCATTAGCACTGCCCTTCCAAAGCAGACAACATCAGCCTCCTTCCCCCTGGGAACCGTAAGAAATATTTTTATCACTAAGAGGGTCATCTCAGGGGACCTCTACAGACCCCACGATAAAACAAGCGGTAGCATGAAAAGGACTGGAACCCTGCCCATGCGTATCCCTGTGGATTAATTAGACTGGGGAGCAATTAGGCATTGGATTAGGAGTCTGGGGTGCAAATGGACGGATCACCCAGGGCTTTCATTACTCCCTTCTTTATGGGCAAGAGACCATCACAACACAGGCTGGTGGCAAAGTCTGTTCCTACCCTGTCTTTGTATACCCAATGCACCGATGGTCACATCAGGACCTTTTTTGGGTAACACCCCGAGAAAAATCATTTGCAGGGTGCCTACACACTGACACCTACCCTTTCCGTATTCCCCAGCTCATGGAGCTGTACTGCAGAAGACTACTGTCCATCTCTGACATTTGTGACCCAGCAACAGCTGCTCTTTTGGCTATGACTCAACAAATCTAAGTGTTATTAGAGCTTATTTTCAAGGCTGAAGGGGAACACAGGGATGCAGTAGGTCTCTTGCATCTTGAAAACTGTGTAGCACACTCAGATCACTTCTCCCCTTCACAACCTGATATGCCTTTCAATTTCCTCTCATGCCACTCATCTCCAGTCCCCCTGCCAGACTGCCCTGTGAGCTTGGCAAGCTTTGTTTCTTCAAGTGCATGCTTATCCTGCATACAGGTTTTCCCAAGCTCTCACTGCTTCTATTAAAAGCCCCCCTGGAGATAAACTACAAGACTAACACTAATTACCATAATAATTTGTTAGCACGCTGCTTTGATCCTTTCTCACCTACCAAGTCAATCCTGTTCTACTCCATCCCCAAAAATGTTAGATGTGATTACACAACTAATTAACACAAGAGACTGGATTTTAAAGCATGCATGATAGCAATTCAGATAAAAGTTTTGATCTTTTGATAAACAAGGAAATGGGCAAACTTATCACTTCCCAGGAGTCTCACAGCAGGCCAAAAATCTAATGTGTAACATGAATGGCTTAGAACAGCATTGCTAAGCCAGCAAGTTAGACTGTTCCTCCACCGGTTTCTGTAGAAAACACCATTTACTTTTTTTTTTTTTTTTAATTTCCAAACTTTAATTTCATATTTTATTCCTATATGCGAAGCATGAATTCTGTCTGATCAGGAAACCCCAAACAGTTTCAGAGGCTTTATCTCCTTTCAGGATCAATTTAAGTTTGAGTTCTACCTCAGAATAAGACAGCTCTGAGTGTTTTCAGATTCCTTAGTGTGTCATCACTATTTCATTTCTCAGGATGCCTGGCAAGTTACACAGATGAACCCTCGCTGTATTTCTTTGAATAAATAGGAAAGAGAAGAGAGGGAGAGAGGTCACATATCACACTCTATAACTAGGTCAGCTTACACAACTCTTTTTGAGACATGTTAACTAGAATTTAGGAAACAGAATCAGAGCCCACTGGATATTTACACTGCCTTTAGAGGTTTCGACATTGGGTCATAGGTAAAAATGGAACAGGAAACCAGATGAGTGTCTGGGAGCATCCGGAACAACGTAAGGGCTATTATTAGAGCAGTAAGAGACTCTTCATGACTGCTTCACCTTGTCAAGGACCATGTTATTAGTAAAAGATTTTTTTTTTTAGAGTTTGGACACATTGCTTTACAGCCAATGTTCCTACAAAGCTGTAGAGAATTTTTCAGGGCAGATATAACTGGTACTCAGTGGTTGGCAAAACAATGCTAAGAAAGAGTTATGGACCACTACATTAAACTCACTGTGTTCTACTGTGATTCTAGAAGTGCAATATTAAAATAAACAGCTCCTGAAACAGCACTGTGCTCTACACAGCCAAAGATGATGGTGCCCACGTACAGGGAGTACCATGCAGCTCTGTTTTCATATTGGTCCCAGCACGTTTTTCCTACTGCTTTTTGTGAAGGAGTGGTCTGCATTGTTGTTGTTGCCAGCAAAGTAGAGTTTCTACAGAGTTTAACATGTTAAAAAGGGATTTGAAATTATTCATATGGCCAACTGAACCATGCTTGGAATCAGTTTTAAGTAGGAACTAGAGATTGCAAATGCTGTAGTGGGAAGGAAGAGGAACTGTGGATGAGGGGGGTTAGAAAACCCATCCAGAGTTAGAAAACATCCATCCAGGAGATGTTTGAAACTGTCTTCTGGTTTTATTTCCTGCCCCCTCTTTTTCTGTCTCTACCTCCTTATCTTCTTTTCCTTTCTTTCCTCTTCCTTCTCAAAAATAGTGCATGTGTTTGTATGTTTGGGTCAAACTAATAGGTTTGATTTTGATGACAGCTCTGGACTATGAAATGAAGGAATTCTCACAGAAAATTTCTAAATAGAATTAAAATATGTCTGGTAAAATTCCATTCTTTTTTACTAAAAGACTAGAGGGGGGAACAAGAAAAATACAGTTTTTTGATAGAGGTAATATTTTGTGTTTCTGTCGTTAGAGATACATAAATAAAATATGAAATTTTTTGTATGTTCGTCTGCTCGCCCTTGGTATCAGCCTTTAGCACAACAGGATGAATACTTAGGAGATTCTTGTATGACAATTTGCAGGCCAGCAGAGCAATACCTTATCAGATCTGACTCATGACCAGTACATTCACCCAAATGACCAAGTCTACAGACCATTTCAGAGCTCACTGATGTTGCAGCATTCAGCATGCAGAGTGTGATTTATTAATCTGAGATTTGATTAAATAAATAGGCTTTTAAATAAATAGACTTCCATGTGCAGATGGTTCTCTTCATATGTAGGCTGTACTGTAAGGTAGCATGCACAGCTGAGAAAGAATTCTTACCCATTTGGTAACTCAGCTGATGCATTTTCTTCTGTTGATTTTTTACTAATAAAAGTATCAACATAAAGCTATTGCCTACTTAAGCCACACAGATTTATATTTACAGAGGTGCAATGTTTCTTTATTTACACCTTTGCAGATGTATGACCAGGTCATTTCCAGGTACTTCAGTTTAGTTAGTGAACAGTTAAAATTTAGTTAAATATCACTGATATTTAAAAAGCTTACACCACTTATTAACAATGTACTTGAGTTTAGATAGAGCCCTGTGACAGAGGGCAACTTCATTACCACTGCTTGCACCAAATTTGAATTTGACCTCCTGACCTCCTCAGGGTTATAATGCAATTTAATTCAGTCACTTCAGGTTTTATTTGAGGTACTTTTCACTGAGAAAGGAATTTAGTTTCATGTGTGCTTGAGTAAAGCTGCCAAGAGAAGTCAGGCATGTTCCTCTCATTTATTCCAGTTCCGCTTTAACAGAACCCACTGACACAAGCAAGAGGAGAGTTTTGTTCATTGTCTGACCATGCAGCTATGTGTATATCATTCTTACGACTGGAATCAAAAGGAAACTGAGCAAAAGTACAGAAAATTGGTCCCTTGGGTCATTTTTAATGATCTACAAAAATAAAGGCCCTGTTAGCTCTTTCTCATTTTAAGCTGATTGATTGCTGATGCTTTTGGGGAAAGAAAGGTGAACCTAATCCATTGCACACTCTGAGGTGAACACCAAGATAATAACCATACATGCTCCCTGTTAGAGAGGCCTTTTTCTCAGTAATATTTTTCCTCATTGGCTTCATTACAAGTGTCAAAACATGGCTATTATTTGAGAAGTGAGTGAAAAAAATTCCTCCTCATCCTACAAACATTTTTCCCTTTGTCTCCCTACTTTGGGACATTAGGGAGTTCATCTGCAGGCAGGGCTAAATCCCAATTTCCATGTGAAGGAGAAAGTTGACAATGGTAAATGTTTAGTGAGAGAAATGACAGCAGATTTGATCTTCTTGTAAAACCTGCGGGCACTACAGAGCAGCAGTCCCTGTAAAATCACTCGGCATTACCCTACCAGCTAAGTGATAACACCAAAGCTTATTTTAGCCTGCTGTGACCCATGCAGTCCTGTTCACCTGAGCTTGTCTCTACTTCTGTTCTTTCTAACGGGTCCCTACATGATCAAGAAAGAGAAACAGGTGGAGATTTAGAGCACCCTCTGAATTTAGGAATTGGTCAGGTTTTAAGTCTCACTTCTTGCTTCAGTCTACTATCATTGGTGGAATAAAGGGAAATTCAGCAGGTAGATCAAGGTACCTATGCCGTCTTCCTCCTCTAGAAGCACTTACCCTCAGTTTCTGTATGCTGAAGTAATGGGTATTAGTCAGACTGCCAAGCCAGTTAGACTTACACACCTGTTGGTAAGCACGTCTGCTGGAGTGCATAGAGGGTCCTGATCTCAGATCTGTTCTTCCCTTTGCAGTATGATACCAATGATCAAAAACCTTCCAGAGGCTCCCTGCTCTGTCAGCTGTATTCCGTTGTTTATCTTTGGAGAGCCTAAGGCAAATTTTCCAAACATTTTGTATTTTTTCTTGCCTTTACAAATTCTACCTCTGATGGTTAGTGACATTTCTGACTGGAATGCAAATCTTCCCCCATGTACTCTGGAATTTGTTTGATTGTGAGAAAGAAACAGGCTGTTTCATATTTCAGTCCCTGAAGCCTGAGATTTAATTAATCATCTAATTCTTAGTTTGAGATTTAATTAATCATCTGATTCTTAGTTCAGATGAGTAAAAATGCCACGAGTGTTCATTTCATCATGTTACCTTCTGGCACATTTCCTTCTTCTACCATTCTTCCATCCTTTGGAGTGAAATGCAGATGCAGAAAATAATTCTCTGCATTTTTATTACAGAGAATTATTTACTTGATCAGAGACTTTAAAATTTGCTTCCCACTAAGACACACTTTTATGATTTTTAAAAATAAATAATGATACTTTTTTATTTAATTATTTTATTCTGAAGGGGAAATACATATGAAAGTAGGATATTGTGTAGGTCTCTGTGTGTGTGATTATGGGTAATTCATTAAAAACACATTCTTCATCCTACCTGCCCCTAGAAATGTGAAAGGTTAGACTTTTTAGACTTGCCACCTGTGAGATTAGGGATCACTAGTTCCCTCTTCCTCCCAAGGACCTGCAGTGCTCATTCTTGTTATAATGAAGAAGTTGATTGATGGATGTCACCCTCTATGCTGCTGACATCCTTATCTTCTCCTGCTTTATGGAACAGGCATGACCTCCTTCAGCCAGATGGTTTCTGGGTGCTCCATCCACTGCTCACTTCCACCAGCCCCTGGGCGTGCTCACCTTCAGCACACATGGCAGTTGGCAGCAACCTATATGTCTGTCTGTCAGTGGCTCTGTAATGAGAGCAATTTATTAGGTTACATAATCCTACCTCTTTAGGGAAGGGGGAAAAATTGCACGCTACACTGGAAGAAATCTATCCTGGCTCCTAATTCTCAGGACCTTGTGAGGTAACTTCTTTTTGGTAAAAAGAAAACCAAAAAAATAAAAAAAATCTTTCAGTTAAGAGTTACTGTTTCACTGCTTTCAGAAGGGGGTCAGAATCAAAATGCCAGATGTGGCCTCCTCTGGGCTTTGTAGAAGGTCAGGCCCAGCCCAACTGCGTCATTGTTTTCCTGACACAATTGTTTTGCAAGCCATTTTATCAGCCACTGTTTTCTTTAGAAAGCATGCTATTTTGTTGTGTTGATGAGCTCTGTTGCTTCACTTCATACTTTTTACTGGGGATACTCGAGAAGAAACCTGGCTAAATCTTCATTGTGATGATTATTTTACACATAGGATTGCAACCTACAAAGTGTCACTGCAACCTGGCAATGAAGTGCTGGAGGTTTGGATGTGATACATGAACATGAATTTGGACCACAGGTTGGTCTCTCCACATGCTAGGCACTTTACGTAGCAGCCCTGCACAACTAGGTCCCGGTTCCAATAACTTTCTTTGTGAGAAGACAAGAGAAAAAAACCCAAACAAACAAAAAACCCCCAAACAAAGCAAAAGACCAAAACCAAACCAAAACAACAACAAAAACCCCAANAAAACAAGCAAACAAAAAAGAAAAAAAAAAACCAAGACATTTCAACTAACCATCGCCAGAAATTCCAACTATTAAGAAAACTGCCTACAAATTACAGCAAAGTTCAAGATCTTATTGTGCTAACTGCTCCGGTGAAAGGCAATAACAACAACAACAACAACAACACGAAATTCAGGTTCAACCTGTGTAATGTCACTATCTAAATTTGAAACATAGTTGCCCTGGCTTCCCCCATCAGACAGAGAAGAGCACATTCAGGAGATAATTCAGAGGTTAGAGTAATTGAAATGCCATTTAGAGGTGCCTAATGCTAATGTGGGCCAACCTAGACAAAATGGAACATTATCTTTCTATAAGAAAAAAAATGCCATTATATATGAAAACAATAATCAGAATAAAATTAAATAAAATTAAGAAACACAACTAAATTTTGGGTTCATTTGTTTTTGAAAGGAAAACAAGTTATATCGAGACTATATTAAAAATGCTGAAGTTTGTAAGTCAGAAGAGAAACATTTCTAGCAATAGCTAATTGCAAACTCTCAAAAGAAATAAAAATACCATGTATTTTATGTAATAGATATTAAGTACCCAATACTCCACTCCTTTTCCTTACTAAATAAAAAGGGCTAGGGACTGTTCTTTCCAGCTGTGATAGCAAAGTGCTTTGCATCCAAACTTCCTATTGGTAGCCGTCTCTTGCTCATTCCTGCTGACTCTCAAACTGTGTCTGGGAGCTGTTCGGAAAAGTGTTTTTTGGCACAGGCCAAAACTGGGCTAAAAAGCAGAATGACAAATTAACAGTAGAAGTGATCACGTGACAGTATTCTGGCACTGTTCAATCTACTAGTACACAGAGAGCCAAACTGGCTTCAACTGATTCACCTACAGCTGGCTCAAGAGTCAAGCTTTTAAGCAAGTCATCCAGCTATAGCACTGGCACATCACCGCCTAGGGCCCAAGATTCCCAAAAACAGTCTTACTGCAGAGCACCTTATGTAGTAGCTACTTTATCTCTACCTAAATCCAGGGTTTCTTTATACACATAATCCATACTGAAACACTGAATGAATTCATTAAGTCCTTTTTTTGGTCCAGACCCTGAATACAAAGCAGCGGGCCTGATGCAAAAAGAAATGCAAAGATGCATCTGCTGGTGTTACTGCTCAAACCCAGGCTGCCAGCTCCCCCAGTGGAAAGATTTCTGCATTGAACTTGAGTCAAGATTTTGTCTATACAAATGCCTGGATCGTAAGCTTACAGAGACACAAAAATAACCAGAACACTCCCTAACCCCAGAGGGCATTGATGTTGCATTACCATCCATTCCTTGTCAGACTTAACATATTTATTATACAGACCATCTTTGGGAAAGGACCAGACATCATAGTGATTGGTGAACAAAAGCGGAAAAGAATAAACACAGTACAATGGATATCACTCATGCAGAGTAATTCATCTAACATACAGAAACAAGGGAAATATCCCCAATCAAAACTATCTGCTCCTTAAGCCTAAACATTCAATAACTTCCCAGCTTTGGAATGTTATGTGCATCTCCTCCCTGGATTTCCCATGGTTTACATTATCATTTGCAAGGTATATTATGACAAGTTATTTACTTTGGGCCATAGCCCTGAGGCATTTGAGTGTCTCTCCTTTCACAGAATGTCATAAATAAACATGAATAATCTGCATAAAGGGAGATGACTTTATCTTATAACAAGTCAGAGGAGCAGACTGTGCTCCTCCACACACAATTCCCTACATATATTTTCTTTTGTCTGATCATGAAAGCTTTTGTTTGCCTGTTACATAAATAAACAAACCTTTCCTGTTATATTGTACAGATCTGCATTCACATTAAAACAGTGACTTGTTCACTTAAGACAAATAATTTCTACCAAGTAAAGCTACTATTTTACTGTCAACATTATTTTTTCTATGCTTTGCTAACAGATGAATAATTGTGCAGCCAATAAACAAGCAATTCAGCTTAAAACCAGTAGCACTTGTCAAACAACTGTTCCTTAACACCACTCTCTGACATCCCCCAGCATTACCTCATGAGGCTGGAGACAGGGATAAGGAAGGCTTTTAGATTAAACAGCAGAGACTCACCATAGCCCAGCTCCTGAAATAGCAGAGAGAAAGGCAAAAATAGTTAGACATGCTGATTGTATTGTTATAACTTAAATTGTATTCAGATGCGAACTCTGACGTGCCAAAAGCTGTAAGAGCTGAGCATGAAAGATCAGAAAAGTGACATCTGGTATTGGATGCCCCTCCAGACATGACTAATACCATTGGTATTGTGTAGGCTTTGCCCTTCCTAATTTAATAGTCAAATGTAAAGATTAGGCCCCCACAGCTCCTACAGTATCACGAGAGACTGTTTTACTGTATGTCTCTATAAAATTCTCTACTATCCTTCTCCATGCATCTCCACAGATGGTCTGCCTTTGAATAGGCATGTATATCTTTCATATTGCTATGGACAGTTCATCTCATTACTTCCAGCTGGTAGATTTACAGCTGAACCATATGACTCCATCCGTTATTAGTGGGAAATGAGGGAAATTTGACCACTAAATATTGATTTTATGCAAGAGTAAGTTTTTTACTGCACACTATGTGACATATATATGCAGCTTGATCCACTCTTCATCTTAATTTTCATTAAATTTGGAGTTATGTCTATAGATTTCCACTTCATTATTAACAGCACAGTCCAAGTATTTTTAAGTATTTGACATTGCTCTCGTGAGTATCATAAAGTAGCTATTATTAAGAATTTAAAATTTATCCCTTCCCTGAAGTTTGTATCTGATGTCAGGAACCTAGATTCGATTTTTTTTCTAGCCAGGATGATTCTTTCTCTGTAAGTTTAAATACTTGCTGCCACACTGGACTGTATGACTTATATTATTATAGTTATTTTTAACTTACTGTGTATAGAGCAGAATAATATGCATCTTTCCTAGAGGTCTTGCAGATACAGGCTTCAAAATATTTTGAGCTAGGGAGTGTACTTGTCTGTCCTTCACAAATGGAGAAATTCTGTCCTGCAAATCCAGCAGGCCTGTTGCAAGTCACAGAGCAAACTGACACAAAGCTTGCCACAGCAGAGCATCTTGTCACATACTGTAGTCTCTGTGAGACCCAGGGGTGCCAAAAAACATGTAGATAACACAGTCTTCCAAACAGTTAACCATGATTTTGTTACATGTTAAAGCGTGTGATGGAAACCCTGAAGGGATGACAGGGAGAACAGGGAGACGTGGATGACAACAGTTAAGGGTCTTGGAAATGCTGGTCCACAAGAGAAGCAATATGGAAAATTCTACCATGGAACAACCAGCAAAGGACAGAAATTTTAAAGGACTGGAACTGAGAAAGTCAGTGTGACATCTCTTATGAAGGAGAATTTATCTTTACTTTTATATTTATTTATTTACTTACTTTATTATTGCTTAATTATTTTTATAACAAAAATATGGATGCAGCTAATCAGACTAGTTTGGACACAAAATTAGACTTAGTTGAAATACCATGGCAATTCTCTGGAAGCTCTTACTTCACAGCAAGTGGGTGGCATCTTAAAAAAAGGCCCCAGAGCACAAAGGCTCAAGTTTTGTCACTTCATTGGTGTGGAGTAATACACCAACTCTAACATATAAGGTACAACACATGAGCCTCGTTCATGGTGTTTTAACATTAACCTTCTCTTTCCTGTAACAGAACAGTGTAATTATTCCTTCTAATACCTGCTGTAGGAACAGCTCACATTCCCTTGGGTATTAATTAGCTCTGCATATGACTGTGAGCCACTAGATTTTACACCAAATAATTTAAAAATAGTATCAGAAATCCCGTTAGCAAACATGAAGAGCATACACAGAGGACCCAAAATCTTATCTGTGGGACAAATAGAAACTTCAAGTTGCATCAGGCAGGCTTAACCTGCATATTATCAACACTGCAGGACAGAAAAGAGCGCAAACCTTACGATTCAGAGTTTGGTTTGGCTAAGCACCCAATATTTGAATGTTCATTTGGGTTTCATCCAAGGCGGCCTGACCATCTTCGATCTACAGAAGTAGCCTGGAAGCCTTGCAAAAACAGAGTATTCTTGTGAAACTTCCAGTAATTTCTCTTTCTGGTTGGGCTTGAAATACAGTAAAAGTAGTTTCTTTTTGTGGTATTTCACAGAGTGGTTAAATTCCAAGCACAGTGTCAGTGCTCAATAAATAATACCTAAGTATAGTCTTTCAACACTTCCGTTTCCAATCCTGATCAGACGTGGGAAGTGAAGAAGAGTGAAAAAAAACACCAAAAGAAACAGCCCATTCAAATCTCGCAATGTCTTTAACATTTGTGCTTTTGTGGTTTTGAAGACAGAAAAGGAGACCCCGTGTCTGCTTTGCAATAACACTGTCACTGCTATCACTGGAAAAAAAAGAGATGGGTTTGCTGGCTATAGTCAGAGGAGCCACTTGGCTGTATACCACATGGGAGAGCCCTTCCAAAATCCATGCTAATAATGGGGTTGAGGTTTTAGGCTAGTGCTCTGGATGACAAAACGTATCCCTTATCTTTTAACATCCGAAAGTTCTCAAGCTTAAAAACCAATCAGAACTCTTGAGTCCTTTAAGTCCTTGAAGTGTTCTCCTTTATTCTCAATGCCTTCCATCACATTTGTTTTAAACCTTAGCACAAATCTCAGACTTCTTATAAACAAAAAGGCAGCTGAGATGACACTTTTACATGTCCTTAATATTGATAGGGGCAGGAGAAGGGGAAAGATCTGTGTGAGCTGGCCACACAACAAACCCAGTTTCTAAGGAACAGACCATCTTGAGGTCTCAGATAACAGGCATCAGATGTAGAGATGGGGTGTGCAAACTGCCTGGGCAAATATCAGCAATTTGCATATAATTGACATGAGAAATGCTGCAGCCATTAAAACCTGAAGACATGTAATGATTGCATAGAACAAATGGGTATTTCTCTAACTTGAAAGTTAGGAACTTTTTCTACTATAGATCCTTATCCCAGGAACTAAGCAACAAATGTATCCATTTTTCTTTTGGAGCGGAAAATAATGAGCCTAATAATTACTTTTTCTCTGACAATAACTCAAATAAAAGAGAAAAATATGAAAAACTGAATTTTTGTTCTTATCCTTCAAGTTACATTAGCTTGTTTTTCTGTCTGCTGAAAAAGATCTACATCCAAGGGGAATGAAAAACATATGGTTTAAAATAGTTTAAGCCATGAATATGAGTCAGTGCTGGTAAATTTTATGATACATTCCATCTAATTAATGTGACAGAATATACTGAAAATAGGTATTTATACATAGAATATGGAAGATAACAAACTGCTCCATAGATGGGATTAATATTTGCACATACAAACACACACACACACACACACATACACATTCATCCAAATGCAGGTAAATATTACACCCACTCTGTAAGCTACTTAAATATACTCACATTGCACTGAGAACAAAAATACATCATATTGGATTTTTTCTTCTACACAGAGGGTAAAACAAAGATAAATATTCACAAAAATGCCTATTTAATTTTCCCTTTCATGGAAGAAATTTTTGGCCAAGCCTTCTACAGTAATAGGGTCTATGTTAGTGAGTATTATTTATTTTATATACTTATCTCTTGACTCTCTAGCTTGGGTTTTTTGAGGCAGCATGCTCGTAGTTGTAGCTGTACACTGACATGACTCAACACCTTGGAATTATCTTTGGTGATTAAAACTGTCTAGCATGGTAGACCCTCTACTCCCATGAATGAGCACTGAATTGATAGTTTTCATTCTCAAGATATCAAAATCTCTCAAGTTCTCATTCCTGAATAGAAATAGCCAACTTGAAGGTTATCTTTCTATAAATAAAGTTAGGGTAATTATTTTTCCATGTCACTTTATGTTTACCTATGTCGAATGTTTTGGTGCTGTTCATTTCTCCATTGCACAGTACATAATTAATATATAAATATATATATTTATATGACATAAATAAATAAACCCTCCTTAGCTTATTGCAGACAGCTTTACTGCATTAAATAACTGAGTATCATCAATGCACTTTGTCACCTCTCTGTTCACCTCTTCCCTAAATTATCTATGAAGTCCATTCCAAGGGCTTATGCTGCTAATGTCCAAACGTGTATGACTGTGGCACTACTCTATAAACTTGTTTGGTATGACAATTTACCTTCTGTTCCCATCCATTGCTTCCTAACTTTTAACTAGGTGGTTGTTTTTTTTTAAATCTGTGCGAAGATCTTCCTTGTTATGATAACTGTGCTCCTTCAGCAGTTTTTGAAAAAGACATCATTACAATTGAAGCATGCCAATTAAATAATCCACTGTAAAAAAAGGAAATGTGTTTAAACATGTGTTTAAACCAGATTAAATTAAGCTTCAGAAAAGCCACATTCTGAATTCCATCTTATTTTCCAATAGACCTACACCAGACATTTAGAGCACGTTAACACATAGCGGCTAATGCACACAAAAACACCAATCTTTGTCATCGAATATAGGCAAACCCTTTTCTTAGACATGCCATGCTAGAATACAAGTCACAGCAACCTCATTATTAACCTGGGGTGAATCCTGTAAGCTGGTGTGTGCTCACCCTGGACACTTATGCTTCTGCCATTCCCAGTGAGCAGCACTGTTCTGGTTCAGAGCTCCGTGACCGCCAGGCTGACTAGCAAACAGTGCAAGCTTGTCCTTTGCATCACCAGCTGATTAGATAATGGGAACCACATGAAGCTGTTTTAGCTTAATATTAGTTTTTCACTTGCCAACATGACTTTGGTGCAACTAATAAAATAGGCAATATTTTCTATGTTCTTTTTTATGAACTAAAAATCTAAAAAAACTGGTTTTAATGTGAAATGAAGAAGTTTTTTATTCCTTGGCCAAGCTGGCATATACCAACTTCTCTCCCCACTTCTGGTTGTAATAGAAAGGAAAAGAGGTGTTCTGCTTTCATGGGCTTTGATTATCTTATGGAAAAGATCCTTCCTCCAATTTGTGTAGTAACTGCCCTGTAAATGATTGCAATGTTTATTTAGCCAGATGCAGTTAGGTTGGTTCACATTAGTAGTCATGTCAAATCAGGCTACTAATGGAATTCGACTACTGAGAAATGATAAAGTAAAGCCACAAATATCTATGAGTGCAAAATGTGCTACTCCAAAGAGCATCTTACTTGGGTCTTTTAAATACTTCTGTCAGAATCTCCCCAAACCACACCCCCCCTACCCCAAAAGAAAAAGAAAATAAAAACAAAACCAAATAATCTCAAAACAAATAAAAACCCGCAAAGAAAAAAACCGCAACAAAACCCAAACTATGAATTATTTAGCTTCAGAAAACTTCTGTTCTTTAAATTGGTTTTATAAACTTCTAGTCACATGGTGTCAGTGAAAATCCACAGGCCTTAATTATAACTCTCTTCCTATGATCCCAACAACCTGTGAATTTTCATGGGGTTTTCTGTGGTTAAAGGCAAAGTAGCTCATGAGTTTCATTCTGTTATAGTTTCCAAGAAATTGTGATTTATTTGCTGTGATACACAGTTCAATTTTTTTGTAACTTTGCTCTACGGAGTAGTCTACAGTGCTGAACCATAACCCAAGTGTTCCTTCTTGCTGCGGTGATTTTGTATTTGGAAGAAAAAAAGACCACAGGTTTCTACTTAAAACCTTGTGTTTCTTATAGCAGTAAAGTCCCACGCTATTTCAGACAGTGAAGAAGGTATTTAAATAATGCACAGTGGCTGAATTTGCCTTTCTTTGAGATCCACATTAAGAAGCTTCTCAGGCAATGTTTGTGTTTTTAGTGCAATCTGAAAAGATATATTGGGTCTTCTACTTCAGCTGAAGGAAATCATTATATCACCCTCATAACAAGCCTGCATTTAGACAAATGCTTTTGGTTGGAAACATAAAATGCTGAATGTCCAGCGAGCCACATGGCCACAAAACCCTAACTATCGACAAAGATAGAAAATAGGTCTAGTCCTTTCACTGCAATAATTATGATCTGATGAAAGAATTATACAGCTTTTCGCATGAACTGGGACAGAATTATTTTTAAAAAGGAGCTTCAAAGATATTAGAGAGGCCTTCAAACCCTCCATAGACCACTGGTAATCCACAGAGAGTCAGCTGTTATTCTCATTTCCAGCTAAGAGAAACAAAACAGATGGGAGGAGATGAAGAACAAAAACAGAAAATGCAAGTGTTTTGTTTTTCAGAAAGGGAAAACATTTATCACACTCAATACAGTACAAATGCATAAATACTTTCCTAGTATTAATTTTCTGTGCAAGCAACCACTGTCATTGCCACAGGGGTTTTATGTGAGTGCACATAACAGAGGAGGCAGCCCACACAGTTCTGAAGGGGAGAGGACCTAGGAGTGAACACCAGCTCTTTTACAGAGATCCTTTGTATTTAAAAGTGTTTTAACACCCCTCCCAATAGAATTTGATGGGAATTTTTAATATCGGTATTTTCCAGACAAAATCCTAATTGTTTATCATGCCTGATTTGGGGTAGTGAAAATTTAATTTCCTCAAATTCTTCCCTACCTAATTTTTGTTCTTCCATACTGAAAAAAACAACCCTAAATAAAATTTTTATGTAAAAATAGTGTAAAAGCATTCTGTCACTTTAGTCGTGAGAGTTGTAAAGGCCAATATTAGAAAGCACATGCTATTTAGCAATGAGGAAACCAGTCTAAACAAGTTAACAGAATCTGTTTGCAGTCTCTGACAGTGTGATCAATGCTGAGGATGTGCCATACAAAATTATTTGTTAAGAAATGCAGCTTGCTGGGATTTTGTGTGGGATAGCAAGTAAGCTGCAAATATCAAGTGAAACCTCTTGTCTTAGGCTACAGGTCCCATTGGGACTTCTCTGTTCAGCTGCCAACCACTCCACTTTCATATTATAATGTTATCCTGTATCTAAGGCATAGTCCATTTAGGAGTCTCTAATACTCTTCAATTTATTCCAATTGCACTTAAAAGCTGCACAAAGCCACTGTAGCACAAACCAAAGACAAAAACACAGACCCTGCAGAGTATAAAAACTAATGCCTTCTGGATTTTCCAAAAACACTGGTAATTCTGAATGGCTTTGTTTCCATAAGTGTCTATGTTTGGACACTCAAAAGCCAAAGTAGCCTGGGTCATAAGACTCATTTGAACATCAAGTGAAGCTTTTTTTTTTTTTTCCCCTCCAAGCTTCTCAAGACAAAGTTGTGATTTGTTTTTACAAGAATTGTCACTTTTGGTTGTCTATGAAACTTTTGATGTCAAGGGCTTTTGTCAGGCTTTTGATGTCAGGTTTTTTGTTTGATGGGTTGGTTGGTTAGTTTTGTTTTCATTTTGGAAACTGAGATGAAGAGCATTTAAGTGAAATGTCTCACCAGGGCTACTAGAGGTTGTCAACTAAAGTTCTCTTTTCTTTTTCTCAGTCACACACTGCTGCTGGACACTAGGGTCTCTTGTTCTGGAGCCCACCTGATTCATGTGTCAGTCCACTGTGTGAGCAGGCAGGAAAATACTGATTGTGATAGCTTGGCATCTCCAGCATTACACTACAACCTCATCTACTTTAGTGAATTATTCTGTCCCAGGAGTTGTTCCATTGAGACTTGATTGTCCACAAAATTGCAGAACAACCCCAGGATCATTTTTGTCAGAGACAGCTGCTATTTTCCCAAATAATTCCATTGTATGGTCTGGAAACAGGCATTCCTTACATAATGTTTCCAATAGATAAATTTTAAGTAGCTATCATGCAATGGAGAGTGAAGAGACTTTCACAATATGGATATAGTATCTTCCATGCCAGATGGCTTTAATGCCAGAGAATGGCCCCAAACCCACTTAATTTGCCAGAAAAATTTGTCCAGGGAAACCACTGTTCTTGCTCTTCTGGAACCCTGCCCATATCTCAGTTACATTTCCTCATAGAAACTGGGGTGTTTTTACAAAAGATTTGTCCATAGAAAGAAGAGGGTCAAAGTGAGACGTGGAATGAGTACCTTTTGTCTGAATTCAGTTAACACTCTGCCTCTTAATCTTGTTATAACAGTCTTCCTATTGAAAATCTCTACCTTCTCCCAGTAGTCGTGTGGTGCAAACAAATTTCTAAGTGAAAATGCTGAAACTTCTCAGGACATTTTTTGTTAAGGAGGATTTCTAGGGTTCTCATAATTCTTGTTGCTCTTCTTCGACTCCCTTTAGTGTGTCAGCTTCTTTCTAGCTTTGCTATGATAAAAGTCCAAGCACAATGGTGAGGCAGTAATTCAGCTAATACAGCCTACATAGGCAATACAATTTCTTATTCAATTGTAATGTCCTCTGGTCAGCACATACAGTCCATTGCAATGGTAACATCTTATCAACTCTTTATTCATTTTTTTCCAGAATACAGGGTCTCCTTTTACAGGATGTTCTTTGTCCCTAATAGGACTTTCTCTTTAACTGCGTAAACAAGCCTGGTGTTTAAATGAACAGGTTTTAAGCAATACAGGAAGGTCTCAGTTTTTCACAGTACCACTAATTTTTGTGCTGCAAGGTAATATAACTTGAATCAACTAATTAGAGTCTTATATAAAGTAGGATAATGTCTACTAGAGACATTTTAAAGAAATTGTTACCAGCCTTAGTAGCAGCGTAAACTGTAACATATACACCAATACTCAACTGATCTTCATTTTTAAAGGAAAAAGGAAATTGTAGTTTTTATGTGTGGTGACATGGCCTCACTCATTTCAGTCTGTTTGTACTTGAAATTCCACTGAATCAACATACATTTTTCACACATTTTGAGAAGAGATCTCTTCAAAAGGATTCTGAAGGAATACGAGAGATCGCTCACAGGTTAATGTTGCAGCTTCTATCACCCTTAGTCAGGATGCAGGATTCTGAACCTGAACACAACTGAAGAGAACAAAAGCCATGTGAAGCCCTACTGCAACTTTGCCTGAAGTGTTATTAAATGCTTTTGCTTTGCCTCAATTACATCTAAATTTGAGACCAAACTAGGTCATCTTCCATTAGAAAAGGCTATTTTCAGGACACAAAATGTTGAAAAAAAATTTCAATCACAGCTATGAAAAGTAAATTATTCTTTTAAGCAGGAAAGTTTCCATAGTTGCTTCCATCATCTATTTTCCAGCTCAGATGAAATCTCTTGTAAAGTTTAACTTAATTCTGGTCTCTGATTGCTTCCATAGAGGCATTCTTCAAATGTCCTGATTTTATGACATTTATTCCCCATCTATTCTATTTTTCTGCCATCTCCAAATTAATTTTTCTTTCTGTACTACCACTGGTATAGAGTGGGCCACAGCAATACTCTGAAGCTTGGCTGTTCAATAACAACTAACCACTTGCTTCTGGCAACCTGGATTCCCTGGCACAAAACATCCTGTCAGCACTGAATAAACCATTATTGACTGCAGCCTTCAAAGGATTAATATCATAGACAGTCATCAAACAAGTACACCATTGGCATCCTCAATTATTAAAGTTTCCACTGATATAAAATCTTCAATATTTCAAATACCTGCCAACTGAGGCTCCCAAACTGCCCATCCAAAATGCCTTTTTAACTTTTTTGTTTTGTTTATTGGCATTAGTCCAATAGTAACATTTTTTGCTTTTCAGTATTTCTGCAGAGTAAAAACATTTCTAATAGCATTTTTGTATCAGCAAAAACTACATGATGAAGACAATAGAAGGCTGATTTTGCTTATATGGCTTATTTTCTATACTTTTTTTTTTCCCCCACAATGGACAGAACAATATCTAGATGCAAAAGGAAGCCATGAAAAGAGGAGCATAAATGTATAGCATAACTTTTCTGGAATGGGCCATAATAAAAAATTATGGGGAATTTTGGGGAAGTGCTGAAAGGAGGGTTGGCACTGTAAAAAAGTAGATGGTCTTTCAATTGTTTGCCTTGCACCTTCATCAGAGAAGCAGAGCTTTTTACATTTCAACATTTAAATAAGGAGATGTCCACTGAAATAATTGACTTGTATTATCTTTTTAGTCTCTAAGTAGATTACTCTGGAAGATAGGTTCTTTGGGAGAACTCTTGGTTGAGACAAAAGGATGTTTTACAGAGGTCCTGCATCAAACTTACAGCTTTATAACCAGGACCCTTGTCATGACCACATCACTCTTAGTCGAGGGAGAACCATCATTTATTTATTAGAACCTCAGGAGCCAGCATTTAATCTTCCATTTCCATCCATCATCATGGTACATAAAGGCAGGACTTCTTTTGCCACACAATCTTTGGACTGTAAAGTCTCACACAGTTTGAAGTACACAAACTTCCTTCTTTCAGATGTTCCCCATCCCATTCATGCATTTATTTTACTTGAGCTCGGCTGCCTTAACAGTCCATGCATCTGGAATGTAAGCAAGGAGGGCTTGGTGGGTGAGGCAGAGGAAGATACAGAAGCAAGCTCCAGAGATTGTGCTAGGTAATATGGAACAGGCCTGATATGATTTTAATTAGAGCTCATGCCACAGGATCATTTACTCACAAAAGGTATTCAAGGACTTGTGGGCTAGAAACCTCTGTTTAGAGGAAACTTCTCTGCCCTAGGCTGCTTCAAGATGTCACTATATTAGCTAGTTTTAAATATGTGTGGTTCATTCCAGATTCAGTGCCCCCAAGTCTTTCTGGCATGATGGTCACTTTCTGCTCAACTCCTGTCACTAATCAACACAGAAGCTGCTGCAGAGCTTGGGGATATTTAGGAAGAACAGATTAAATAAAGTAGAATCAGAGCAGCGTGGTTTCAAGTTCAATTTCTTCTGCTAGCTCTTTATGCTACAGCTTGCTGCCTGCTTTTGACCTTCTGAAAGCAAATTCCTTCTGTAAATTAGGTTAACACTGCTTATTTCAAGAAGCACATTGAGCTGATGAGCTCAGATGTTAAATAACCCTTCAAAAGGGATATGGAAGGACTTCAGGTTTCTTACTTCCCTGCATAAATTATTGTTATTTGTGTCACACATAAACCCCAGTCAAGAGTTGTCCCAGAAATTGTTACTTGTAGCATGTCAGAAACGTGAGACTTTTTTTTTTTTTCCTCTGAAGACCTCACTGAGATGAGAAAAGTGACTAGCAGACTGCTCTTAGAGATAAAATAACTCAGGATCAAATGATTTGGCCAAGATTGAAGAAGGAACCTGTGACGGTTCTAAGAACAGAGGCCACTTTTCTTCTCCTACAACTCCATAGCCACAAAATAATTTTGCTTCTGTAAGACAGCAGCAGCTCAAATGGACATTGTGAGAGGAAGCAGTGTAAAGGGAATCATCCTGTTATGTGTCAGGATTAAGAAAACAACAATTCTGAAAATAGAGGACCAAGAAAATGTTTTAATTTTCAATCCTTCAACTAACTCAATATTCCTCAGAAACTTCCAATTTATATTTTTTAAATCTCACAAATGAAGGCCTAGAGTTTGGTGAAGGTGAGGGAGGTGAAGCCCTTCTGATGGAGCAAGTCTTTACAGACATCCTCCTAGACAGAGGAAAAACTAACTGTGAGTAGGGAGTAGATCTCATCTTCTAAGCTTGTAAGCTAATTAAAACTTACAAGACAGGTTAGTGTACGACATTTAAAACAGTTGTTTTAACAAGGTTATTTATTAGGGATGTGGGTGCTGCAAAGCACACTCAGAATTTTAAAAACAGGTACGCTGATGATACACAGCTATGTCCCTGGGTTCCTTATACTTCCATATAAAAAGAAATCTCTTTGGAGATCAATGAAAAACCTTTGGATTTCACTGAGGTTATGTTGTGGTGAAAATCATTTTATTGGAATTGTGTAGCCAAGTTTTGATAGTGGAGGGTCTACAGGGGTGGCTTTTGTGAGACGCTGCCAGAAGCTTCAGCTGTGTCCAATACAGCCAATGCCAGCCAGGTCCAAGACAGAACCTCCAGTGGCCAAGGCTGAGGTAGTCAACAACATCCCCTGGGATAATGCTTTTAAGAAGGAAAATACCACCCTGCACAATTTCAACTTCAACTGTGAGAGAGGTATGACAGTAAGTGAGAGCAACAACCCTGCAGACCCCAAGACCAATGAAGAAGGAGGAGGAGCAGGTGCTCCAGGCACCAGAGCAGAGATCCCCCTGCAGCCCCTGGTGCAGACCATGGTGAGGCAGCTGCAGTGCTCCTGCAGCCCAGGGAAGTCCATGGGGGAGCAGAGATCCACCCACAGTCCACGCAGGACCCCATGTCAGGGCAGGTGGGTGCCCAAAGGATGCTGTGACCCCGTGGGAAGCCTGTGCTGGAACAGGCTCCTGGCAGGATCTGTGCACCCATGGAGAGAGGGCCCCCCAGCAGGGCAGGTTTGCAGGCAGGACTTGTGACCCTGAGGGGGCACCCGCTGGAGCAGGCTGTTCTTGAAGAGCTGTGCCCTGTGGAAAGGACCCAAACTGGAGCCCATGGGAAGGACTGCAGCCCATGGGGAGGATTCACACATGAGAAGATGGTGGGGGAGTACCTCCTGTGAGAGGGACCACACTCTGGAGCAGAGGAAGAGTGTGAGGAATTTTGCCCTGAGGAGAAAGGAGTGGCAGGGACTATGTGTGATGAACTGACTTCAGCTCCTATTTCCTGTCTCCCTATACCACTGGGTGGGAGGAGGTAGAGAAAATGGGGAGCTAAATTAAGCCGAGGCAGAAGAGAGAGGTGGGGGGAAAGTGTTTTTAAAGATTTGATTTTATTTCTCTTTACCCTACTCTGATTTGACTGGTAATAAATTAAGCTAATTTCCCCAAGTCAGGTCTGCTTTGCTCACGAGAGCAGCTGGTGAGTGATCTCTCCCTGTCCTGATCTCAACCCACGAGACTTTAGTTATATTTTCTCCTGCTCAGCTGAGAAAGGAAGTGATGGAGTGGCTTTGGTGGTCACCTGGTGTCCAGCCAGGGTCAATCCACCACACTCATAAGAGTGGGAGACGTAAGAGTGGGAAACTCATTGTGGTTCTATGCAAAACAAACAGTAGCATTTGAAAATAATAACAGTGAAGTAAAAAACACAGACATCAAAGATTCTCTTGTTAAAAGATATAGGTCTAGCTCTGGTCTAAGTGTTACAGCATTGCTCTTTGAAAAAAAAATGGAACTGGAAGAAACTAAAAGAATGACACATGCTGCTTGCCTCACTGAATGTTATTTTAATACTAATGTGGAAATTTTGCTTTGTGCACAAACACTTTTCTTTAGGGTGGATAAAAAAAAAAACCCTCGAAGAATTCTGTATCTATTTTACTGGTGATGACAAGTATGTTAATTGCTTGCAGATAACATCTGCTCTAGTAAAATCAAGATGCAGACTCTCGCTGGACTGCTAGTGCTACACTTTGCGCTTTGTTTAGGAGGTCTGCTGCTCTTTGCTGAAGGCAGCTGAAGTGCCTTTGAATTTTTTGAGAATCTTCCAGTAACTGAAACCAAATATGCCAGGAGTCGTGGGTCATGGCAATGTCTCTCTTTGAGCACAGGACTTACCTTTGAAGCTTGGAGGCTTTCACTGACCATGACGACGAAGTGTGCTCTGGCTGAAACAAGTTCATGGTGATCTGCCAACAGCCCTGCATGTGAGAGCCTCTGATTTCTTTCTGTTTACAGTAGATGGTAAAGGGCCTCTCCGGTAGAAAAGTGTGAGCCTGATAAACATAATGCCAGATCTAAGGAGCTCTTATCCTCCACAGACCACATGTATAATTTTACAGTGTGCTTATGCAGGCCCTGCCATGAAGCTGCTTACCAGATGTGCCTATTGAATCTGTCAACCACAGTGTTGAAGAAGCAGCTCCAGACTGTTACTATTTCCTACTTCCCACCATGCATTTGCATATGTGCCGTGCAGCAAGCTTGCTTTAGCCTCCCTAAAATACTTGAATCTAATTAAAGGGAAAATTCTTGTCAATCTGTTGCAATTGCCTTTAGGAAGGAGCAAGGGACGAATAGCTCCTACTCAACCTTGAAGAGCAGACCACTGTTAAAATCCTAATCACATAATGAATAGCAAGTAGAGGTCAATATGCAATTGCACACTTAATAGAGCTTGTTCTGTGCCAGCCAGGTTTCCACTTGGAATAAAATTCATCCATATACTGAGAGATGTTTCCAAAACTTGTGCTGCTGGTGGAGAAAAAAAGAAGCAATTTCTCAGTTTTATTGATTTTTTTTTTAGGCTCTTCTCCTGTGTAGGGATAAACAACTGCACAAATATAAGATTGAAAAAATGACAAAGCTGCTGAGTTGCTGAACAGAAGTTTGTAGTGGATTGCATATCCAATCTACACTGTATCTATCTATGGACAAAAATCTATATCAGACTTATCACAGATCATTAGTGAATACAACTCAATGGTCTTTTCCTGTTGTGGCAAAGCATAATTTTATTACTGAGCTGTAAAAAGAAAGGTAATGCCTATAATCCTTTGGCTTTGGTTCTTCTGCATTTTGCACTGTTCACAAAGCTGTGGAAGTAAAAGCATATATCTCTTGGACACTAATTGAAGAAGGTTGTGGATTGACTAAAGAGGGCATTGAGAACAGCAGCAAGAATGAGCAGAAGTTTTTAAACACACAGAAATAATGAAGGAATTTGTGCTATATTTTATGGAGAAGAAACAACTAGGAGAAATATGATAAAAGGTAAAATACAGGTAGCTGCACATTACAGCTATGAGGAGAGTGGTAATATACTGCTCTCCATGTTCAGTTAAGATGAAAATAGGCACTAAAAAGTAAACTCACAGCAAGGAGGATTTCAGCCTGAAACCAGAGAAAACTTGCTAACAAAAACCAGTGTGAAGTCCTGGAACAAACTGATGTGAAAGATTATGAAGGCTGAGCCTGCCTTTTCTGGTAATGCAGCTGCTACTGCAGTGGGTTAAAGAGGTAGTTAAAAAGGGTTCACAAAGGTATTGGCAGACTTTTTTAGCATACCTTAACAAAACAAGAACCACCTAAGGGAAATGGTCTTTCTTTTTATAAGGTATTCCTGAAATTTCTAACCAGCATCAGTCTAAAGAGAAGCTGAGTGGCAGGGTGTATCATTAAATATCCGTAACAATGACAACATAGGTGGGTTTTTTTTGACCCAGGGTCAGCTAAGTTTTGAGGTGGTTCTGGCTGCACATTTTAGTCAAAATAGGCATACAAAGGGGATTTTTAAACTCTACAACTATGTTACTGTGTACTGTGTACTGAAAAAAGGTCATTCTTGGAACAGTGAAAATTCCAGCCTGCTGGAAATGAAAAAATAAAGGAAATCTCGCCTTTTCCCCTTACCTACTGTGCCATTGCAGGAGGAGGATCCTTTCCCTCAGTCTTCTTCCAGCTCAGGAATGTTTAGCAGCTTCCTGGTATGCAATATATTCCACATATAATCCTAGATAATGTCAGCCTTGTTCCATCATGCCTGAGGCATGGCTGTGGGTCTGCCCACTCCTCCTCTGGGGACCAGCAGATCTGATGCCACTGGCCTGCAGCCATGCCTGTGCTCCTCAGGCCAGCCCTGCACAGCCTCACTTCTGCCCTGGGGTGGCTTGGATTGGCTTGTTCTGAGGGAATATTCCAGTCTTCCTTATGCCCCGGCTCCTGTCTGAACCCCGACAATCACCACCAGGGAAAGGGAACAGGCATCATTCCTGCCTGCTCTCAGGTGCAGCCCTCTCAAGGAGCACAGTGCCTCACGTGTAGAGAGTGAAGGAAACAGCTCTTATCCACCACAGCAAGATAACCCTCCTGCCATCACATCCACTCACAACAGGAAAAGAGTTTCTGCTATATTTTAGCCTGCTTTGTTTTGACACCATTTTTTCTTTTGGATTTTCTCTAAAGGAAAACTGTAGAGTTTTCCTGCACTCGTCTCAGAAGGGACAGAGACAATGTTTCATAGTAGTCCAAATTTTCCAAACATTGTAGAACAGGAATTGTGGAGAAGTACAACAACAGCTGAATCAGCCTATTTGGTGCAGCGAGAAACTTTGTATTAAGTCGTGTGTTGTGTCAACATTCATTTCTCCACAGAAATACCCAGCTACTGCACTTGCAAGCACTGTTTAAAAGTCTTCTTATGAACAAATGAAAATCTTAATCTCAATAGTATAGGGAATCTCAGCTACTGTTGGAAACTAAAAAGAAACCCAAAACAAACTACAGGTCAAATTACAATAAAATGAGGCTTGGTAGGTTAATTGTAGAGTGTTTTCAGTGCTGGTAATTCAGTTTACCAGATAGTCAACAAAGTTTGTCAGCATGAAACACTGAATTTAAGAAAACTGTGGGTTTGTTGGGTTTTGGGGTTTTTATGTTTGTTTGTTTCATAAGAGAGTACTATCAATCACTTCTTGTCCTAGAATGCAGCTCTGGAATTTTTTTAATTGATTTTGGTATGAGTTACATTTCACTGCTTACTCTGTAATAGTCTACTAAAATGAAAATTTAGAACAGGAATTAAAGATTTCATTTCATTCATGGAATACAGTTTTGGTTTTTTTGATATATTTGAATGGTTTCCTAAAATCAATGCTCTAAATGATTCCTAAAATTAGGCTCTGTAGTGTATAGAAAAAACTCAACTTGATTTTGCAGAAACTGGATTTTGCTTAAAACCAGCAACACGTACCAAGTGCATTCAGCACTTGTTGACTGCAGAATATTTACTTGCCTTAACTTCTGACCACTGAGAGCCTAAATTAAGGTATCCATTCCAAATATATTGTTAAAGCTGTTATAAGTTCCTTGTTTACCTCTTTCTAGTTCACTGTGTCTGGGTTCTTTTTCCTCAATTCCATAAGAACGCAACTAGCTGCAATCAGATGTTGAAACTACTTTCTCCAATACTGCTCTTCAGTTTCTGTAGTTTTAACTGTTTACTCTTTATGCTATAGACATAAACCTGTTCTGGTTAAAGCTTTTACTTTCTTGACTCCTTCTCTCTCCCTTCAAGTTCTAAAAATAGGAAAGGTGGTGTAACCTGATAGATTTGCCTATTTACAGAAAGACCACTCTTACCTCCTTCCCAGCTCTGGAAAACTGAAATATAAAAAATATATATTTATGTATGGCTAGCCATATACACTTCCGATTTTTTTTCATATGGAATGTTTACATTGCATCAAAATAGAAACACACAATTATGTAATTGATGTGTATCATTTTAAACTAATACACACATATGCCTTGATGCCAGTGTAATCATTACTAAAGTCAAAGGCAAGAGAGAATAATAACTTCCATGTCACAAACAAGCCATAGAAAGTCAATAGATAAACTTTTGCTGAAAAAGAACCTAAAATCATAGAACACTAGGTTGAAAGGGGACCTCAAGGATCATCTGGTCCAGTCTTTCTTGGCAAAAGCACAGTCTAGACAAGATGGCTCAGCAACCTAAACAGCTGAATCTTAAAAGGGTCCAACATTGGGAACTCACCACTTCCCTGCAGAGATTTCAGTGGCTGATTTTTCTCATTGCAAAAATTTTGTCTTGTGTCTCCTGTGAATATTTCCAGAACTAACTTGCAGCCATTACTCTTTTCCATGTGACTCCTTGTGAAAATGGAGTCTCCATCTTCCATGTAGCCACTTTTTATATGCTGGAACATGATCATAAAGTTTCCTGTCAGCCTTTTCTCTCAAGGCTGAGCAAACCCAGCATTCTCAGCCTTTTGTCATATGAGGGGCTTCCCAGTCATTTGGTCATCTTTGTGATCCTTCTCCAGCCTGTCCACACATCTTTGCATAGCAAGGACCAAAACTGACAAGTCCTGAGCAGAATGGGAACACAGAGTTTCCCATTGAAACATTGCAAATCGCAAAACCATTCAGTCACTTTCATTATCCCCTTTCAGTTCCTGCTTTGTGACAACTGTGCAAGATTGGCAAAGCTGCCCTCTTTTTTATTTGGGGGGGAAGGTTTTTTTTGTAGTGGGTTTTTTTCCCCTTTCTTTCACAATCCCTACTTAGATACTGCAGATTATTAACTACCGTGAATCTAGAGTCTAAATTTAGAAATAACAAAACCTGTATTTCAGCAGCATAATTTCATGATTTCTTTCTGCTCTAAGATGTCTGCTATTACAGAGTAAAATAAATGCAATTGCATCCATGGCTTGAAAGCCCTCAGTTGAGAGAAGAACCATAATACACTGTACCATGAGTGTAACTGGTCTAATGAGTCAGCAAACACATCTCCTTTCTGAGGCTGCCTTGCTCTAACAATTTACCCAGAGAAACAACCTTTGAAGGAGGTCCTGCTAGAAATCAAGCTAAAGATATGGGGTTAAATCACACTTGTAAAAAAGTTAATTCCAAAATTAAAAAGGAAGGATAGTAGGGAGGAAAAGTGGGAAATAAGGACAAAACATTGTTTGGCGTAAAACTCCTGCAGACTTAGGTTCATAACCTGACCCTAGTGGTATCTGCCTAGAAGGCTGAAAGTAAAGCAGCCCTAGCAGACTTGCCTAGAGGGTCATATATTTGTCAGGTGTGAAGCTAGAAATCTAAAAGCATCAATGAGAAATAAAAATACACAAAAATTACAGAGCTTCTCCGCAGATTATAGTGTTCACCCAAGTATCATGATAGAGGCTAAAAGCACTTCTTTTTAAGGCTGCAGTATTTAAGATGGCTCAAATCTACACCTTAAATGTGTGGAGGTGCTGGAATAATGTTTCTGGCTTTTGATTGCCTGACAATATGCCTCCTCTTTAAGGAAAATTGTGTATTTTAATTGTCAGTTGCTCACTGATAAACTGCTTTAGAGATTGTGATGACACAATTTGGCAAACGTTTTCTCTAAGGCAAACAAAGAAAAGAAAAATGCACAATTACCAGTTTATCTGTGCTTTCAACCATTCCCTCTTGCCAAAAGGAAGAGCTCTAGTCACTTGTTTCAGAAGGAAAGAGGCAATATTTATCTTAGGTGCCACTGAAGGTTAGAACAGAATATTACAAGAAATCAAAGGATACCATGGAGCAGAAGGAGAAAAAATTGAGGGCAGTTGAAAAGTTGGAAGACCAAAAACGACACACTAAAAAGTAAAGATGGAAACTTGCATCCTACATCTGTCATCAGGAAGAGCAAAATTCCCACTAGCAAAACCTCAGCTGTTTAACAGCTGTTATCACAGTGTCCCCCATGAAAAGATCTTGAGGGACTTGGAAGAAGATTTGGTGTTTCTCTGAGAAGAAGGGCAGAATCCATCCCCTGTTAAAAGTAACCATCAGCAAAGGGAAAGCATAGGATATTTCCACAATGGATGGGAATATTTCACCAGTGCTGAATGAGATTCAGTATTGAAGTACAAATGCATGTGAAGTACATGCTTTTAAAATGGCTTCATAGCATTGCCAAGTCATACCAAAGTCATCCTTTAGGTATAAGTTAGTCTGTGTAAAAAATAACAAGGTATACCAAATCCCCAAGGGAATGGAGGCTTTGCAGGATGGAGTACACACAAAATGGAAGGCAGCACTGACTGATGAATACTGCTTTCTTAATGGAATAGTAGTAAAATCTCAGCCCTGTGTGTCTGCAGTAGGTGCTACGTGCTAGGCTACTACTGGCAAGTTCCAGGAGAAGGCATAGATAAGATAGGAAGAGAACACTTCCTGCTCTGCTTTCTGTGTTAACTGAAACAGAAGGTGGATCAAAAGATGTATTTTGTGAAGTTGGCTCAGAAAGTTCCAACTCCCCCAGCACCTGGGTCCTGATAAATGTCACACATATGACACACCGCTCTGTTCTTCTCATACATCTTTAACGTCATTGCAGTCTTACTCCTTAATCCATGTCTCATCCTCAAGCAGAACTGCACTGTTTGTATAATAAGTAATGAGGAAGCTAAGCAGCAGGAGCAAGAGGAGGTTTTAGGCAAAAGATATCATTTGAAACAGAATACAAGAAGCAGAATAACTCTACTGTTAATGTGAAATATAGTTCCTTATTCAGTGTTAAATGAAAGCTACTAGCCATTTTTCATGACAGAGTTACAAGTTGGTTCTGAACATCTACACACTCCACCTGTATTAAACAAATTGCTCTATAAATTCAGCTCATTGTTTAAGTTCCTTTTTAAATTTTCTTCCTTAAATGTTAATTCAATTTCTGTTTGTTACAGGTAGGAGTCTGTTTGGAGCACTAACTTTTTCCACAGCAAATATATAATAATTTTAAAGGGGTTTTGGGAAGTCCATCAGAAAAAGAAACAAGGAAAAATTTAAAAGACTATTTCTGACTTATCACTAGATATTAAAGTCCATGCATACCCATGGATAAGTCATGTTACATTGAACCCAGAGGGTGCTATCAACACTCACAGAGCATCAAACAACCAGTTTGAGGGTAATGAAGTGTGAATGATACCCAAAGATTTTTTAAAGTCTGATCTATTAATTACTGCAGTGATGTTTCAAAGCAAAATTTTAAAATTTGTGAGTTTTATACCTAATACTTGATAGTGTGATCTGGAAGGCTGTAAAGCATTGATTAACATTCTTTGGGAAAGTTTGGATATTTTCTTGATGTGTTTCCTCTTATCTCTGTTTCAAGTTTATCGAGATCCAGATGAGGGAATCTCACGTTATACAGGTCTAATATTATTACTGGAAGTTCCTGGAGTCCTCAGTTTGGTGGAAATTACCAGTTTGAGGAATGTTGATCTCAGTTTCATAGGTTTTTTTTGCTTTGCAATTGCTTGTTTATTTATTTATTTCTCTGCAAAGAGCATTCAGAAGATCTAAGAGGCCAGCATATGGGAATGGAAAATGTTAAATTGGATGCAAAATTAATGCCTAAAGTTAGATAAACAACAGAGTTATTCCTTCAACATGAACTGCACAGATCCCCATCTCCTAGGGATATAGTAGACCTGGAAGGGAAGACCTAGGTTGTTGTTTTCTCACAGAAACATAACAAATAATGTAATTTATAAAGTCACAACATTTCTTCAGAAATTAATAGCTTGGTGCTTTTCACACAGACAGGAAGAACAATACAAGAAAAGAAAGTGTGCATGCTTCAATAAAACATGAGCCACAGTGAGAAATAATTTCCTAAAATTTAGCTCAGGATAAGAAGTGCTGAATAAAAAACATTAACATTCAAAAGAGAGCAATAACCAGGAAAGCGCTTAAGACATCAAAGAACTGAAAATCACCTGAACCTGTTATCATCCATGGGTTTGCTGTAGATATTTATGTGTCTGCACAAGGGATTACCACAGCCCCATTATGTAGTTCTAAAATGAAAGACACCAGTGAATGGATGACACATAGGAAAAACCGGATTTTTAAGTACTGGCCAACCAAATGTTGGTCTCCTGGTGTGTGGAGATCATTAGCATTTATGGTGCCAAAGCTAACCTCTGACCACTTAGTCAACCAAAAGGGATAAAAATGGAATACAAGAAATGCAACAGATTAATATTTGATTCACAAGCTCGTTGTGGAGACTGCTAAACGTAAGGAAAGATTCTGTAGAGTAATATGGACAGATTAAAAAAGACCTTTGATTCAGTCATGGTAATGAAAACATCAGGATTGCAAACATCTTCTGCAAATCCTCTCCTGAGTTTGAACTGACTGTGTCATGAGGATGCCATGAGGGCCAGTGGCTCCTTGGGGTCAGGCACTGAGAGCCACAGGACTTCTCCATGAAAGGTGAATGAGCAGGCCCCTGGTGGCAAGGGCAGCTGGGGGCAGCAGGACCAGCCCCAGCCCTGGGCACATCCCTGGGAATGGACTGAGGAGAGGCTGGACACAGGCTTGTGGGTGAGCCTGGCTCAGTGGATGCACAGCTGAGCAAGGTAGGGCTGTGAGGAGTTGGAAACTGGCCCTGCTGTGGCAGTTCTGGGGCAGGGGCTGACGGCCTTGGGAGGCTGAAACGGAGCCCTGGGCTGTGGTCAGGGTTTGGGAGCACCTGAGAGGGCTGGCCAGGGTCAGTAAGGCCTGTGGACACCTCCAGGTCCCTAGATATAACCTTTAGTTTTATCTGACTTTATCTCAATTTATTTTAATTTTTCAAACTGATTATTTTTGTAATGAATCGCATCACAGTAAAAGAAGTTGCTTACCTTCATCTTAGTGGTCCTCCAATCATACAAGTGATTTCAGGGTATGTCATAAACTCCAGCTACCTATTTCCCAAAGGACTGGCAGTCCGTGGTGGCAATCTGCTGTTGGTCTGCTGTTGTGCTGCCCAGGTCTTGCTGTATGACCAAGGCTGTTAAAGAAGATGCAAGATATTCTTCCACTAACCTGAACTTTACAGTCTAAAGGAGTGGTTACAATAACAGATTGCAGTACATGAATGGAAAGAGGCATGTAAGCTTGTGAGTGCTGATGAGTACTCTAGTCCTGAGGAGCTCTGAAGAGCACTTGGATCTAGGGAGGGCTGTGCTCTCTCAAAATGTTCTCCAAATGTCAAACAAAACCCTTCAGTGACCATAGAAGGGGGGCAAAACCAGAATTTTGGAAACAAGCCATAAAGAAATTAATTATATGAATAAATAATAATTTATTAGTCTTTCTGCATTAATTCCAAACCATTAGACAACAAGCAAGAGTCGCTTTTCCCTCTTTGACAAACAGGCTAAAATCTACACCAAACCGATCTCATTCAGGAATATCTAATCCCCAATGGCAATGTTAGAAGCCATGCTGTTCTTTGCACACTATATTGTACTCTTTTGCTCTTAAAGCTCTTCCTCTTCTACAAAGGGCTTTGTAACCTGCAGACAAATGCCATTCAACACTGAATTTTTATTAATACAATGCTCTCTTGTGATAGTTCAAAAATCCAGGAATAGCCTGTATGAACATGTAGACAATAGTGATCTATTTCTGAAAGACAAAAACTACATGGAGCCAAAATATTAGAGTCTGAAGAGCCTTCATAGTTTTCCAAGGCCACCCAGGAGCAGAATTAATGAATGTTTTAAGTACACCTTCTTATGTGCATCTACAGCAATGGCTCTTCCATGAATGAATAAAAAATAAATCTCAGGCCTTCTGTAGAAAGTCCACTTCACAGAGAGATGAATTTCATGTATATTTTGAGATATACTATTTTAAAAGGAATTATCTTAACTTTAAACAATTTAGACATCAAAAGTTCGGGTCCTCATTTTGGAGAGCAACTGTCACAGTACAAATCCTGTTTCATTAATTTAAAGAATAATAGACAATTGTAGACTATAAATAAATAAAATATATTTATCCAGCAGCCACTGTCCTTTCCTGGCATGTTCTATCTGACTGAAAGTACCATAAACTAGTGTCAATAATTCTCTGGCGATCCTTGTGCCTGTATTATTTTCTCTCCAGCATTACCTTTCCTATTGTTACTTTTGGACTTTTTTTTTTCTGTGCTGTAGTAGTTTTAGCAGCTGACCTGTTAGAGCATGCATTTATCTTCTGACTTTCACGTGCCTTAACTATTGTATAACAAAAGTCTGCTTCATGGAGCACTGAGCAATCTTCCCTCGTAGAGGCAAGAGGTATGGGCTGACAGACTCGTCTCTGTGTCTCCTGATATTATTCATTGTACAGCCCTGGCCAACCCTAGTCTCCATGGTCTTTTCAGTTTACATTCCTTGTTCTGGAAGATGCCAAGAAACAGCAAGAAAGCATTTATTAAATTAGACAGGGAGACATTATAAAACAGGAAGGGAGCTGGATGGATGAGTATTTATCTTCTGAAGGTCTCAGCAAAAGATTTGTTCAAATTGCTGGAGATTTTATTTGGTTTGGTAAGCTATAGGCTTCTACCACACTTCATTGGCTAAGCTGCTCTTTTTAAATCTCATGTGCACTTGTGGGCTTTATGGAGATACAAAGTATATTACTTTGGGTAGGGCTATTACAGGTGTAATGAGGTGAACTTACTGTTTATTTGTCATCAGTGAGAAACTATTCCCAATAACATGAAGGTTACAGAGAGGGCGCCAAATTTTTTGTCATTTAAGATCTTCCTTTTTCAAGCAGGTAAAAAGATACAACATGTATAACTCCAAACTTGAGCTCAGCTGAAACAAACTAGCTGTTGCATTCTAAACTCAGAATGATTACTTTCTATAGGCTCTATTCAGCAAAAAGTCCAATTTTTGTGGTTTTGGCAGTAGTTTCCTTGTGGGGTTCAATGTTTTAATTTTCACTGAGCTGAAGTCTCAATCAAGAGCCAGAAGTTTCTCCACACCTCTCCCTTGAGAATCAGCCTGGAGGTCCTGGCAGCAGTTCTTTTCAAATATTGAAAAGATGTCATGATCCCAAAGCACATAGTTTTTGCCTTGTATTTACTCATCTCTGCAGTCTACCTTAACTCTGTCTTGACACTGGTCAAGTGTTAATGTTAGCATATACGTGTTTAAACAGAAAGTAAGAACTAATCAGCTGCTTTCTCTTTTGAAGATATATGGGTAGAAGCAAATATCAGTGACATATAGTGAAAAATAAAAAGATAATCCTATAGATGGTGCAATTATCTTAAACTAGCTTTCTAAATTCAGAAAATGCAGAGTTAAGGTTAAACTTAAGAATCCCAAATAAATTAGCATGTGAAAATACAGAGGAGTTAACTTTAAATTTACTTATCTTACATGCTTCTCCTACACTTATTTTGGCTATAACATCTCTGTAGATTGAGTATCTCCATGCATTGTAATATAAAATGAACTGTGATGAAGGTATTCCAATGTGATACCCAAGTAAAAAAAATAATTTTTAAGAGACCCTAATTTTCCCCAGTACTGCTTAATTCCAAGAAGAAAAACCAAACCAAACCCCCCCCCAAAAATNATATATATATATATATATATCTTGGTTCTCTCTTTCTAATCTAATACTATAATAATTATTATAATAATTCTGCTACCTCATCTCAGTTTCTGAAGTTTGAGGTGATGAGAACTGCATAATGCCCTGGAGTTAACCTTTTCTGCATCGGATGTGCAGGCTTTCAAATATGAGCTGTAACAACTGTCTGGAACCATACACTATACACTGAGTAGCAAAGGTTTAAATAAAACTGATTTACCCTAATTTTTGTGCTTGAGACTTTTCAATCTAAAAAACATTCAGCATATTTCTATATGAACTATATATACACAGACACTGTGTAAATCCACATATTTTAATGCACAATGGAATATTTGGTGAGTTTGTAATTTTAATATGCTATGAGGAGGATTAGAATTAGGTAAATGCATTGACAGTGCCTCTAGCCCAATGGCATGATTAAAATGCATTTTCTCACAGGGTGTATGGGTAAACAGATGCAGAGGGAGTTCCAAAATCTCCAAACTTCCATTGAAATGAATATAGATGATGTGCCTCGGGATATTGTGCATACCGAGTATAGGTGTGCAACTGTAAATGTCCAAATAAGGCCTTTAAAATGTAGCTGTAAAAACTGATCCTGATGTTTGTTCTCACTCAGATAAATTCTGAGAGAGAAAGCAGCAAGAGAGCATCTCTCAGCCATCAGGTCCATGTCCTTCCTCTCTTCAGTAACAATGAGCAGGTAGGCTAAAACCTGCCCAGTTCTTGGGGTATTTTGAAATAGACTAGTGAGTACAAAAGTTATCTGTTTTCCAGGCATGTGTAAATCAGTTCCCACAGGAAGACAAATCAAGTCTTTGTAGAAGTCTGAAGGAGAAATGCTTTTTGTTAAAGAAACAGTTCTGGAATGTGAAACAACTAAATATTTTTCCCTGTCTGCATATAAAAAGTAAATGGTATCTTAAAAACGCAAGAAAATAAACAACTCACCATGGAGGCATCTCAGATCAGTTGCCTTGCAAGAGCTGTTCACAAGCATGCACTGTGTTTTATCCCACATTTATCTCCAGGCACAAGAACATGGATAAACAGCTATGGGAAAAATACCTTTTTGTTTGCAAATTCCCACCTAACCTTGCCATATTTGTTGATGTGCCAGTGACTTGTGGTCTGATGGGAAGAGGTGAATCAATCAAGGAGTCTATAAGACCTATTATTTGCCTGGGAAGCGATGATGTAAATTTACCCTGTTAAGTCCCTTAGGGAATATAAGGAGCACAAAGGAATTTCAAAATTACCCTTCCAAAAAAAAAAAGCAATTTTTTTACAGTTGCTTCAGCTAGAAGAGAGAAGGCATCATTAGAACTTAAAGAACAGCTGAAATATTGACCCTGATGAACTACAGATAGACAGAAGGGGTTACAAATGTATGCTGCAATAGTTCTACTTAGAAGTACAGGAGTATGAAAGAAATATTGGAAAAAACGCTTACAGCCAAGTCAAAGGAAGAGACAAACAGAATGGAAGTAGAAGCTAGGAGAACTTCCCATGATTGATAGGTGGATGTATATCAGTTCTAAGCATTATGAATCTTTGGTTGTGGTACTAGATTGGTTGATTCAGGTGAGTTAAACATCCGCCACAGTTTAAGTGATTGTCCATAGGAACTGCACATGAAAATTTGGGATGCTATATCCATATGGCCATAGACATAGATTCCCTGAGGCAGAGAAGGTGGCAGAAATTAGTATATTTCAACCCTGAAGAAGGTAGCAACTCATTTGAAAGGAGATTTGTCTGGAGAAGCTGCAGTATAGGATAGGTACACACAGCGGTCCCCATATGAGAAGGAGTTAACACCTCAGGGCTGCACACAACCTCAGTTACTGGGGAATTCCCACCCACACCACCCACACATGCAGAAGCTGTAGCAGACACTGCTCTATTTTAAGTGTTCTCACCACAACTGCAGCTTTTTCTGAAGTTCAGTATCTTTCCAACAAATATGAAAAAAACCCCAAACCAACAATGTAACCTTCTGTAATTTCAGAATACCGCATTTCTCCAGCCGTGTTACCATTAGAGTGTAGATGGAGGACAAAACAGTGGAATGGATCCAGCAAAAGCTAAACAGAACTTATCACATTACAGTCTAAATTTCACATGCAGTAGAAAGCAAAGTAATGAAACAACTGTTTCCCAGTAGGAACATATTGCAATACTGATAGAAATGAAAAAAACAAAATGCCTTGAATACAAGATGCTAAGGTAAAACCATCAACTAGTCAAATCCCCTCCCAAATTATAGGTCCTTTCCNCCCTTTCCACATTTTGAAAAACTGGGTTTGGAATTGAGAGCAGAGACCACCACAGCCTATTTGTGGGTATTTTCAGTAAGTGGTTCAGTAGTGGGCACAAATCTCCCTCACCCAGCTCCACTGAACAGGATGGGGAAGGAACTCACAGGCACACTGGGAGTGTAACAGTTTGTCTGAACAAAACCATGTACTAAAACTCCTGTCTCAGTGTGGTTGGAAACTTTGCTGTATATAAGGAGAAATCCAGACAAAAGGGCAGTTCCAAGAGAGACACTACAACGGCAGCCTAATGCAGTGTGACAGACTGAGTGAAATACAATCTGCAGTATTAATTTACGATGTTACCAAAATATTGCCAGGTAGCTGATGGTTCTATTAGAAATGGACAATTTCAGGATACCCACAAGTAGCATGCCACAGAACATCAATTAACACCTGCTCATCTTTAATTTTTATAGCCTCTTTCTACAACTAAAATAGTAAATAAAGTCTTAGTTTTTCTGCTAGTAAATGAAACAGGTGCTCTGTCCATTTCAAAACAAATATTTTATTATCCTAATTGACTCAAGAGCAGCAAAATTCATCCATCCCAAGAATCTTCACTGCTCTTCTTTGAGTTTTACAAGACTTATAAAAAAGTCATTACTGCTCATAGCATAAAAATATTTTCCCATTAAAACAGTGGCCTGCTTTTAATAAATCGCAAAGTTTTTGTTGGCTCTGGATTTCAACATGTAACCAAATGAATATTTTTTTGTGTATAAGTCCTGAAACTTAATATACTCTGTAAAACTGCTCAAATCCTTCAACAACTCATTTAGTCTATGCAGATGTCAAAAGAGACAAAGCTGTATTTTAAACTATTATATAGTCATGATAGACGTTTCATTCATTACTATCATCTCCATAAGTAGGAAAGGTTCTATTGGCAATGTTTCTACTGGATTGCTGTGGAAAGAGAAATTTGCCTTCAGTGCTATCAAGAGTATAACCTGCTTGAGATTTTTCTGCATATGTGGTGCAGTTTTTTCATATTGATAATAATGATATACGGGGGAATTTTTTTTCTTTCTTTTGCAGATGAGTGAGGTAAGTTGTTGGTTATCTCAGGGACTAGTGTCCTTGAGATAAAATTTCATCCATTAAATTGAAAGGAAATGTAGTCATGGCATTTGCTACTACTGTGATTTCACCCCCTTTTTAAGCACAAAAGATACTACAAAAAGGTCTGTTTAAGTCAGTCTTTTCTGCATCTGAAGGAAGAACAGGTTTGACTGTTCTCTCAGCTTGATTCCATGTGGAAGGCTCTGCATTGAACCATGGTAAAATATTTAATTGATTTTCTTTTCCCGACCAAAGTATTTTGTATTTACAGTATGAATTATCTTTCATGTAATCTTATTATGGCTCTCTCTCAAGAAAGCACCCTTATTCTGGTGCAACATACAAACCACAGCTATCTTGTGTTGCATTCCCCTCTGTTTTTGAGTGTTTCAGCATATGGCTGGTACTCACCTCTTCCCTGGAAACTCACACTCTACTGACTTTAACCAAAATTAAGTGATTAATTATAATGAGGGATTTAGCTATGCCTAAGTGACATAAAGGCACAGAGAATCCCTTCAGTCAGTCTCCAACTTGGGTGTGACAATGATTTGGAATACCAAAATATTCTTATCACTGACATATTTTTGAGGCTTTTTTAGATTAAAATTGCCGTATCTCTTGTGTTTAATGCGGGATTCAGTACCATCAGATATATGGCCAAAATGTTGACAGCCAGGTAAAAATTAGGCTCCTTTTGAAATTCATGCATCTCTAAATCCTTACAATTTTGATAGAACCTAACAATCTTTTTGTTGTGGGTTTTTTGTTTTGTTTCATTTTGGTTTGGGTTTTGTTTTGTTTCTTCTTCTCAGAACTGTGAGCTTCTATATCTTCAAAGTCATTTAGTTTACAGCACCCTGGGACCACGATGGTAGAGAAAAGACAAACAACTGAACTTTACAGCATCTGAGCTGAGGCTTTCATAGGGTTATAGGTATGTATTTTAGAAAAGCATTTAAAGACTTTAGATGACACAGAGCATGCCAGAATTAGGAGAGAGTGTCAGAAAAAATTCTTGCCAAAACTTTTTCTCAGTAAAGGTGGAAAGATGAGGTGCTTGAAAAGTCAGAACAGAAACTTACCTGCAACATTACAGTACATCTAGAACCACCAGTAGTGATGTCTGTAATGTGAAATGTCTCCCCCTGAGTTTGGTTGGCTTGAGTGTGTCTGCTCAGCCTGAGGTGGCTGCTCAATGCCTTTGCTCATATAATGTCCACAGGGAGAAAGGCTGACCAGACCCTGGATTCAAAAATAAAGACATAATTATAGATCAGATACTTAAAAATTTATATTTTGAAGATCAGTTTTCCATTTTTATATTTCTAAAATCCTTCTTATCCCCCATGAACATCAGCAAAACCCAGGAGGACTGCAAGCACTCAGCACTGCAGGACCTCCTGTATAACGACTTAGGGTGACTGTTTTTCTCAAATGAAAAGTTTTGGTGACTACAGGCTCAATCTATGGCCTTTCTCTTGACAGTTATAAAAGTTGTCTGTGCATAGAGTCAATTTTTTGAAAATAAACCCAGCACAGCACTGGTGCCCAAACCAGCTTCAGTCACGGAGCAGCCCACGTGAACTTCCGTCACCAACAGAGCTGGCAGTGTTGCGGGCAGAGGCAATACCAAAGGAGCTGCTACAATGGCTGTCCTTGCCATTCCTCAGGAAATTCCTCAGCTGGCAGCATTTCAGTGGAGGAAGGCTTTTCCCCCCTTTTTTTAGAAACCTGTTCCAAGGATTTCTTTTAACCCCGACCTCAGCATCCCTCTGAGTGCTAACAAAGCAGAGCGCAAAGGAAGCAATCTTCAGTCAGCTCTGCTCTGAAGGGCTGGCAGAAGCTGGAGTGCAGAAATGGGGAAAAATCTGCCAGGGGAAGCAGTGAGGTGTGTGGATGCACAGGGGACCACGCAAGGGGCAGGGACTGACTAGAAATGTTGGCAGCACGCCAACCTGAAGCCAAACCTGCTGATTGCTGCCTTCTTCAAAGAAATCTACAAGAGTAAATAAACATCTGATAAAGGAGTCAAAAGCACTGCATGTCAAATAATATGAAATTAGACATTGCAGCCTTCTGCTACAAATCTAGCATTCTCCTATGAAGTGGCAATACAGACTACAGACATTTTTAAAACAAGCTCTACAGCAAAAAAAAAAACTCTGGAGTGAAACTAAAGCTGTGTTTACTTCCTTTTTTTTNTTTTTTTTTTTTGTGAAAAAAGGTACCATATTTTAGAGTTATTGTAAGAATTAATTAAGGAAAATAACATTATTACCTCAAGCAGTTTACGGAAGTGGGTTAAAATTAATACGACTGTGTCTATTTTATGTGAGGACACATAGAAGGGTAAACTTAATTTTCCAGACACACAGGAAGGAAAGAATTAAAATCCTTTGCTCTGATTGTTGATCAGATTATAATTCATGAGATGCCCTTTACATACCTAATACGTCGTACTATATTGAGGCAGAGTTAAGATTGTTTGGTGGCTTTTCATGTGAAAATATATATGTTTCTATTTTGGTGTTTTTAATCTTGCATTTGTAAGACTTTCTGATCTTACAGTGGTTGTTTTAGGAGTACCACAACAGCTGCATAAAAGGATTTTCTGCCAAATCACTGCTATATATGTTCTCAACGTCACTATAGATTTTATCTGGGAATATGTATGTGCATTCAGTCACTTGATGCAGAACAGCTCAACAGCAATCAGGAAACTTATTTTCAGTATCAAAGTGGAGTTACAATCTCTTCCCCTAAAAAGGTGTTTGCAGACAGGCATCTGGAGAAGCCTGTCACTGTCCGAGACATCTTTAACTACATGAAGTCAGTGTCTGTCCCTGCAGTTATCCTGGAAGGTGACATCAGCATGTTATTACAGCCAAAGGTTGATATACAGATCAAAGTTTTCTTGCATTTTTGACAAATTTTAATTTAATTTGCAAAGCTATACTGCTAAAAATTTTGTATTTGTTGAATCATCCCTTAATTTTCAATTTATTATTTAGAAACATCACCTAATTTCCATTTTAAAGTGCAGCTGTTGCCCATTTCCTTTATTTCTCTTTGTTTTTACAGTATACCATTTTCTGCAATGATCTCACTGCCAAAAATAAAAATTACTTTCTCTACTGACTAATGTCAGTACTTTTGCAATAAATTTCTCCTACAGAGAACTATAACTCCAATAAAAATGATGAGATCAAAACAGCTTTATAAATGGTATGCAACTAGACAAAAATATTTGTCAGTGTAATTTCACGTTTCTGCCATCTCTTTTGGACAGGGACAGGAGATTTGTTTTCCAGCAGCATCTGAAGCAGTGGCCTCCACTTTGTATATAGGATTATTTGTGTCAAAGCAATTTTGCATGCTTTTCAGCCCTAATGCTCAAGGGCAGCTGAGATCTATGACATTTTGCAGTTGCATGCTGGGAGGAGTAGTCCCCCACAGGGCATACTTCCCTTATTAAAGGGATTACAATCTCCCCATTTTCTGCATATCTGATTTACATCTTCAGCTCCATGCAAGCTGCCAATGCAGTCACTTAGTTGGGCAACATTTGGATGTTTCTCTCTTAGGTTTTCCAGCCTGTTTTAATATACAGTATCTGTTCTGTTCAGATCTTGGCTGTGTTGAACTTTTTTTTCTGGAGCTGCAAAATATCATAAGTTTGGCTGCCTAGCACCACTGTCTAATGTAATACTCCCTAACCCGTCTTTAAAAAGCCTGCCAAAGACAGATTACTGCAAACATGAAGATCAGATATGTCTAATATAACTTCAGAAAAACCATGTGCTGTTTCCTCATTGCTGTTATTGTTCTGGAAAGAAAACCAGCAACAAAAGGATTTGACATCTACTGTCTGCTCTGGTAGTTGCAGTGGCTACTTTGAAGAAATAGATAGAATGCACATGGCGGTCCAGCAAGACATTACGTTTGGTTTAATTTATTTTAATACAAATTCTAATTAAGCTGCAAGTCTCATATACAACCCTATATTGCTTTCTTCACAAAAACAAAGCAAAACCTAAAACTTTCAGAATGTATTATCTTTCTGGATTGGAAGTACTCATACATGACACAATCAAAGCATTTTCCACCACAGTTAAAGGAATGCCTCATTCTATTTCTCTGCCAATCTAACACAAAAATGGTCAGATCTGTGGCCCAGGAAAGGTGTCTGTTTTTCAGACATAGAGTTTTCTATTTCTCGGTGAAGTAGACCCACTGTACTATTGAAAAAGTACTCTGAAAACTTTTATGTTTTATAAATGCAAAAACAATTGATAATGTGTTCTGCATATCCTCAAGTAAAAACCTCACAGCTTCAAATTTTTTTTAAGTTTAGAGACATTAGTAAGGTTGATCAGATAAGGGATTTCTTTCTGAGAGATAGAAAAATTCTTAAAATTTCATGGAGCTGCGAAAAAAAACCCATCATAGTAATATTACTATAGCTAGTTATCTTGTCCACAGACCCAAAAAATATAGTCCATTCTACTGCTAATTTCCCATTATTAAAATGGATTTTACAAGGAATTGTCCAGTCAATAACTACACAGTTATGCAAAACTACACAGCTGTGCAAAATATCCAGTACAGTAATTATCTTATAGCTACTAGACTTCCCACATTTTATTTCCAGGTTCTTCTTCAGGTGTGCAGTCAGTTTTCCTGGAAAGACAAGTTTGAGAGATGCTAACACAACAATGCTGAAGCTACTAAGAAGGATGGTTACTTTGAATGATTTCAGTTTGGAAATTATCACTGTAAAATTAGTGTGACTGACCAAGGGCAAAATGACTAGACTTTGACCGTGTTTGTTTGGTACCAGTGACCTAAAAACCTCACAGAAAAAAGAAAATTTTACTTCTGTAATGTTTAGATTACCTTCCCTTTTGCACTGCTTATGAGCTCTGACCACCATCCCTTTAAGCAAAGTTGTCATCTTCACAATGCTTTGGGAGAAATCTGTGTTTTGAATGCAGACTTCTCTCCATTAGAAGAAATTACAGCAAAAATGCAACTACCTGCGAGGAGTGTACAATCATAGCACACTCACACTGTGCATTTACTCTCCTAACACTGTTTGGTGTGCAGTCCTTGAAGGGAAAGATGCACAAATAAGACATCTGGGAATTTCTGCAACACAAGAAGCTCCTGAAGCATGCTAATGGCATGACATTCTTTACATATTATGCACTGACTGTATCTTGAAAACTTCTAAATTTTAGCCAGAATGCCTTAGCTTAGTTGGTTGAGCACAGTGCTAGTAACACCAAGCTTGTGGGTTTGATCCCTGTATGGACACTCACTTTAGAGTTGAATTTGATGATTCTTGTGGGGCCCTTCTAACTCAGAATTTTCTGCGAGTCTGTGAAAATGGATGTGAACTGACTGAAAAATATGATGCACTGCTAACAGGATAGCTGGCTCTTCAGCTCCCAGCCATCTTCTCCCCAGTCCCTGGTGAGTGCCATGTTGACACCACTACAGAATTTTAAAAATTGCATGTTTTATCATTTTCATTGCCCTGACCTCCTCTCTCTAAGTCACCTCCTGAGAGACACACTGTCAGCAGGGTCTATCGTGGGCCCTTGTATATGGTTTGAAGGTCAATCACGTTCTGTTTACGTGTATCACAGGTGAGTTCTCAGGGGTGAAAAGACAGCCAGTACTGCAGCACTCAAAGAGCAGCAGCTGTCTGGCTGAAAACAGGCTGGGTGTACTCAGGAAGAGTAAGAGCATCTCCTCTGAGCTAACCTGCACGTGCTGCCTATCCCACAGCCCTTGGTGGAGTCCTTACTTCCAGCTACACCAGCAGAGACTTATTAAGCACTGATCATTACATCCCTTGAGATGCATTCGTGTAATCCATGGAAACAGAAGTGTAGAATTCTCCATGCCTTAGTACAGGCCTTGTAATCACTAGAAAAATACTGCTTCTGCTAGCAAGCGATCATCAATTAAAACAATATGCTCAAAAATATTTAATGGTCCCCATGCTAACCCCAGTTAGTACTCAGTTTCTGAAAACTCTGTGGCCAAACTAGCAGATACAAATAATAAATTGGTGCTTTAAAAATAAATAAATACCAAAACTATTTCTGTGATTAGACAGACATTTCAGTGGGTATATGAATCTTGCTAACATGACATTCACAGTATAAGACAGATGTGGATTTTTCCACATTAAGGTCTTAAGATAGGATATCCCATCAGTCCACTCCTGAGACAATTAGCATATTAGCTAAATTTGCTGACAGGCATTCTATGTGAGATTTATATCTCCTTTCAGTCCAAGTGAAATATTTGTCTTTCTGCAATGTTTTCCAAGAACATACAGCATGTTTGAGAACTTTACTGTCCTATTTTGATAACTAGGTCCAAAACTAAGCTTAAAATTAATTGCCCAGCCCAGGTCTCATGAAATGTCAAACTGAAGCTGGCAAAGGAAGATAACAGATCATAAAGGTGGCATTCTCAGGGAGCTAACTGGTGCCATTATGCTTTAGGCTCTCTCCACTGCTACCGTGTGTACCCTTACTTGGGTTTATAACTTGGCTGCAAAAATGTTTTCTGGGCGAAACTTGGCAGATCAAGTCTTAACTTGAGCGCAAATACATTTTAAAATAAATTTCCGCAAAAATAAAGGGAAAAATCTGTCTACGGTGAGGCTTTGAGCAATGCATAGTCAAACTGGTAAGCTGATCTGGTAAGCTGCAATACACCCGGGTGCAAACCCTGAGGGTTAGCTCTGCCCACCCCGTCACTGCTCCCACAGAGGAATTGACACCACAGCTGCTTTCACCATGAGAAAGACAGGTCTCTTCCACCAGCTCAGCTGAATCAGAAGTGGGCAGAAAAAGAAGCCAAAGAAACCACAATGCTTGCAGGGCTGAAAAAGCTTGTCCTCTTTGCAGCAGCTGCAGGCACACGGCTAAGAACTCAGGGTCACAGTCTTGCTCCCACTTATGAAAGCCTGTGGCAAAGCCAGAGCTCGGCCCTTCCATGGAAAAGATTTGATGGTTCCCCATTTTGTGTGATTTACAGACACCCTTCTAGCATTCACACCCTCTATGTTCACAGAATGAGTGGAAAAGAATCATAACATCCATAACTCCTTTAGTAGTGTTTTCTCTGCCAGATTGCCAAAGCAAGTCAGATATGTGTTAATCCTCTTTAAGGTTCCCAGTTCAAGGGACACTGCAGGTTGTTGCCTGTCTCACAAACCGCCACACAAGGAGGTAAAGTACTTCTAAGTCTCTCAGAGTCAGAGAAAATTAACACCTGTCCCACTTACCTGCTCTTTTGATGGCATTTCAGGCACAGTAGAAAGGTTTCAGCAGTCTTAAGATAGTTTATGATTCTCCCATCTTGAATCAGGACTTATCCCAGAGACCTTGCAGAGCAAAGAGCCACTAATTTCACCTGAATATCTGAAATACACAAGGAAATCTTTTTTTTTTTTATGGCCAGAGTCAGATACCACTTACTTGTATTGCAGCAGTCGTGCTGTACGGCAAGGATATATGATATGGCTGGACCATCTGTGTGAGGATGTGGGGACAGCTGGGGAGGACTCATGTATTCCCACCTTGTTTTTATTCAACAAAAATGGTAGTTCTTTTTGAACTGAAGCTGTTCACAAATGATAGCTAAATTCAGGACAGAAAAAAAGTTTCTGATTAATAAGAAAGAAATGCAGAAGTTTCAAAACAGTTCATTTCAACATTTCTAAAAAGAAGTGTTTTGTTTTTCTGGATTAGGCTCAAAAAGCACATTAAAAAATATTCCATTACAAAAACCCAAAACAACTTACCAATGAAAAACAAACCAGTCAGAGATGAAAATGATGGTATATAGCCCATAGTTTGAGCCCTCTATTTGCATATGAGGAGCATTTTGAACATCCTATCTTCCTGGAGAGGGCACTCATTCGCCTTTGAACAAATCATTCTCACTTGTCCTTTCTGTCCCCATGAAAGTTTATTTGCTTCAAACCACCCCAGAATTCCCAATATCTGACTGGTTAGGGGGTATACAACCTTGGTTTAACATTCCTGTTCTGACTCAAGCTCTTAGAAAAAGCATCTCCCATACTCTCCTTCTCAGCTTTAAAGTAAGAAAAAGAGCAACAACAGGTAAAAATTCTGAAACAACTTTACCTTAGTTTCCCTTTTGGCCATTGAGAGTGGAATCAAGTCAAGGACTTGATTCTCATAGGACATGGATTCTCACAGACCAAATGTAAGTTTTAACACATGTGTACACCTTGAGAAGAATACGTGTCTTCAGTTCCTCAACATTGTCCAGTGAAATATCATCCCATTATATGGTTGAGACACAAGTTCAAACAATGACTTTCAAAAAAGATTTTTTGTTGTTGTAACATTGTTCTAGTAGAACTAGAGGGTAGATTTATAATCTAGAAGATCTAGAAGAATTGAAAGAGAGTAGATTTGTATAAGCTCTTGGCATTGAACTTTATAGTATTGTCCAGAAATTATGTATTTCTAGGAATGGCATACAAATGTAGACAAGAAACATCAAGGTCAATGCCTGATTTTACAGTGGGTAGGCAAATCAAGTCCTGATACTATGAATCCAACTATTTCTGTCCAACACAGCTCCTGAGACATCAGCTGTTATTAGATTAGACTCTTGGAAACATTTGACTAGATCACTATATCAGATGTACCTTTCGACCCAATCATCCACTCAAACTAGCTGGTAGTAGGAAATACTATTTCACATGTCTTTCAGTGCAAGAAGTCTCAGAAACTACTTTTTTACCAGTTCCCAACATGCAAGCAGAGATGTTCTCTGGGGCTCCTCTGGGAGTTCACCCAGATTCTCCTTTTCAAGTTTTTCTGCTTGTTTCTTCCTCTACACATACTGAAAATGATGTTGTTACATGTATATGTATACTAAACTACAGGCTTTCCATGGTTGTGTATTGTTGTACCAAGACATTCCAAATTTGTAAATCTTTTACTGCAGAAGACACGCCAGCGTTAAAAAATGGGTCATCTGGGTTTTTTGGAATTGCCGTAAAAAAGTTAGCTCCAGCCACATGTGAAATTAAATGAAACATGGATGCAAAGCATTTAATAAAGAAAACCTTGATATCTTTGTTTAAGGAATTTCATGGATGCCACCTTTAAAGAAAACTGCAATACAAAGAAATGGTGGGGTTAAATGTTGAACATATTATGAGAAAATTAAGTCGATGTGGGTAATCTAATATAAACACTGTTAATTGTTTGTTTTTCTTGGTTTTCTTATGCTCATTCTCTCTCCAAGTCACTTGGCGTTCATTCCTCAGTAAACCAATTACTTCAGAACTCTATTAGATTTATGTTCACTGCTCTCAGTCAACTCTCTTATACTCATGAAACCTGATTCATGATGTGCAAGAAGAAGCCTGAAGAGAACTGAGATCCAGAGGACTGGCCAGGTTTGATAGAAAATATGAAACTGAGCCTCTGCTAAACTCAGTCTTTTTGAGACTACAGGGAAGTCCTTTAGAGGCACTCAGAGCTTAACTTGATGTGGCAGCAGTGGCAGTATTCAAATGCTTAGGACTGGATGGAGAGCTTACAACTGTTCCTCACTGTTCTAGGTTTCTGTTCCAGTTTGTCATCAACCAGCTCAGACACTGGACATCCAAACATCCCTGCACATAGCTGACTGCAGTAGAGATACCAGTGGAAGCTCAGGACACAAGAGGGCATGAGGAGAACCTCCTGACTGATGAAGGCTTTTAAAAGCTCAGCCGTGGTTTTCAGCAGCATCCTTACAAAAGGCCAAACATCTTTCCATCTCCTTTGAAAGGAAGCTGGGTTATAATATTATGATAGACGAAAGCAGCAGTTTAAAATTTGCTATAATTAATAAGCTTGACGGCCTTTGAGATGGCTGCCATTTTGTCTTCACCAAGTTGAAAGAGGACTGCTCAGTATTGGCATTTTCTTTTGCCTCTGCACTTAGTATCCATTCTCCTACTTTCTCTCTCAATATAATAAGATAAAATTTTGTTACAAACTGTGCCGCAATTTCTCACTAATCTGAGAGGATAACCACAGCTGCAGTTTTGAGGTTACCAGCAATTCCTGCTACTGGCAACTTTCCGTCAGTCTTGTTAAGAAAGTTGCCACAATTTCACCACAAAGAGTAAGTCTGTGGCATACTGCATAACTTGCATACAATTGCCCTTAGCTTAACAAAGTGATCACTTCTGTTAACAATAGCTCTCTAAAACTGCTTGAAAATCGGGCTTCAGCCAAGCCAATCTGGTTTACATTATGCAAAGTATTTTAATGTGAAACCTTTTAATAGAAATCATCACTAGAGTCACTTTGAGATTATACCTCCTATCTGCAAGATTTGAAAAATTGATTGTAATACTTGCTTTTTGGGTTATTTGTACTGATTTATACACACACATACACACACAGAAGAAAAGTCATTGAAAGCACGTTTAGCCAAAATTTAAGTACAAGTTATTTTGTAAACATTATTAAAGTGCATGTTCAGCAAATCCATTTGGCTGCATTAGCTCATACATTCACACAGCTTCTGAGTGAGTGTTAGTAAGTTAACTTCTTAAAGCTGTGTTAGTAGTAATACAGAAGAAAGTCTATACTAAATTATGCCTGTGTTGCCTTTTGATTTTATAGAGATCTTATATACAAAGTCAACTACAAAAAATCTAAATCTATGAATACATATTGATATCTAGAACTAAGTAAAACTGGCCTGGTTAAGGATTTTTAATGAAAATTATCTAATACAATTATTTCATGAAAATGCATCTAAATTGATTAATTTGGACAAAGCTTCAGTTTCTAATGACTTAGTTTGCTGAACACCACTGAAACACTGAATCATTGTGGGTTTCATTGCATTTTTTTTTTTTGTTATGTCTGCAAAAGTATAACATTAATTTTCCAAGATAAATTACAATTTAATCAATGATTTTAAGCCAGGGCATTTTTCCTGTACTTCTCAAGTCTCCCACTTTCATTTGAGTTACACTTTCAAAAAGACATCAAACATCAAAAAGTCTTCTGTAGAAATCCAAATAATTGTTATTTGTTACCAGAGCTGTTTTTGCAATAAGTCCAGTCATTTGGCATGTAGTTTCTCAGAGGCACATGTAATCAGGTGTCTCATTACATGTACATTTTGCTTATAGTCAAATTGTTCGATAGTTCTGCTTGTTTTATGAGTTAGCATATCTGTGAGAAGTATGGACAACTTAAACACTGAAGGATTGTGGTTTTGATCTAAGAAAACATTGTGACAGATCATATAGCAAAAATCCTTAAAATAGTAAAGAAATATATATATATATATACANATAGTAAAGAAATATATATATATACACATAGATACATATATTTTAAAAAGAGCAAAAAATTCACTTATTCAGCAGGTTTTAATTTTTTTCAGAGGAGCTTGACAGTATATCAAATTGACTAGTCATTAAATGTTGACACTATAATGAAGCTGCCTTCTCTCATGATTATATCATTCTCTCCATTACTGAAAAGATTTTAGTCCAACCATCCATTTTATAGTGTTTTCTTTACTAAAAAGTAACTTTTTTTTCTGATAAAAATGGAACCAGTCTGTCCTTCAGGGTGAAAATTAATTTTCCAAACCTCTGCTATTTTAAAGCCTGGCACAATGGTAAATCTACAAATCCCAACTAATTTCACTGGTGTTGGATGTCCTTGAAACAAAACAGATGCTGGAGATCTTTTTCTGTACTGCTCAGTGTGAATTTTTGGATCCTGGAAACCAATTAAAAGTGATTGGACAATTATTGGGAGATTTCACTTATATCACCTTTTAGCCTTTATCATTTGAATGCTTAATCTTGAATCAATATAGTGCCCAGAAAGACCCCTCACTATCCATTCCATTCCTTGTGACAGTGGAATTCTAATAAAGCACAAGTGTTGTAAATAAATGACAAACACTGAGATGAAAAATATGTAACCATTTGCTTCCAAAATCTTCAGCCTAGGAGTCATTTCAATTTTTTTAATATCATTAGTGCCAGCCACACACGTTTGATCATGTGACATCCAGCTTGGGCACAATGATAGAAGAGATTGCTTTCATGAATCTTTAGACTAAATAAATTGATCTCCAGGTAATGAAGGTCTTGACTATCATTAAATGATCTCCTCAGAATGATTCATCTTCAGAAGAACTTATTTCTTCCTGACCTGAGGACAACTTAAATTTGACACACAACCCAACAGTGTTTAGACTAAACCTAGTCTTAAGTAGCATTGTTAAAATGTTCTTTTAGCGGCCTGTGGCCATGTTGATGATCTAAAAAATCCTCTGACTACATTTTTGGTACAGAATAAGGTGCTATGTTACTAATACTGTGGCACTTATTGTTCACTTTCCGACTGAGGCTGAAGTACCCTCTTGCCTATGGGTTTGAGTCCATCCCATGCAAAAAAAAAAAAAAAAAAAAATCTCAAAACACCACAAAAAACCATGAATTTGGATGGCTTTATTTATCCAAAGAGCATGGAAAAGTTATGACCATATTAGTGAGTCAGGAGTTTTCCCCACTCAAAGTCCTATATTTATAAACCAAAACAGAGTTTCTTGGTGGACTTACAACATTATTCAATTGCTCTTCACAAAGTGAACAAGTTTTAAATGTTTTGCAGGTTTCTGTAGACAAGATGTAATGGTTCTGCTGAGACACACCACATTCCTGGCCCCCAATGAAGTATTTAATCCTTATCTTCTTTCTCTTTTCTAGTTTTGAGCCTTCTTTACAGATACAATATTGCACCTATTTATAATCAATCTGATTTATTTAAAAAGATGTCGTTCATCAGATCTGCCTTCTGCTCCCTCTCTAAATTACCCTGTTAATGTGGTCTTCTAATCAGACTGCAGTAGCTGTGTATTAATTCCTTCTTTTTTCAGAACAATCCAGTATATACTGTTATGATGAAATTTTAAAAGCAGCAATTTAGCATTAAATTACAAAGACAAACCTTTATGCAGCCCTTCAATGTCCATGACACAAAATGATAGTCTGCAGCGGGAATCTTCTGAAAAGTATTTCCTTCTTGAAATGCTTGGGCTACCTTTTTGGCATGGAAGAATTAACTGTTGTTTCCTAACATACCAGCATGCATGACATTCATCACAATGAAATCAGCACAACCCTTGTTCTAACTTAATCTGCACAAGTCAATTTTGCAAGGACTTCTGGTAGATTTTGTCATGATGCACCAGTGAAGCAGAATAGTTCCTCCAACCATGAGTCCCTGCTCTAGATCTCACTGCAGTTCTGTAAGGTGGTTTCTGTGTTTCTCCAGTCCTACACTCAAATATATTTTTCTTTGTCCTGCAGACTCAGAAGCTTGACTCGACATATCACGCTGCTTATGATCCCCTAATGAGATGCAATAATCAACCCAAAGAAAAATCATGTAACAAATGCCAAATGAGACAAACCTTCTTCTGATTCACTCTTTTTTCATAGTTTTCAACTGAGAATAATAATTTGCAATTCTTTTCATAAAGGAATTTCTCTTGCAATCTGCGTACAGTAGCTAAGCACTTCTTCATATCTTTAGCCAGTCACTGTAATTTTTTAACAAAGATTTTTTTTTTCCAAGGCAACCTGAGGATTTTATTCTAATTCACAATGTCATTAAGATATCTTACTGTGTAATCCAAACATAAACCGTAGAGAGGTTAGACAGAAAGAGATTGCAGAGAAGAAGTTGGTCATGACAGGTAGAAAACAATAGGTAAAGTCTGAGAACTAGTCTCTGGTGAGTTCTCATATGCCAGGGTCTACTCTGTCCGTGAAATGGTTCTGCACTTTACCTCAGCTACTGCTTCAGTCAATGCTTCCCTTGTACTGTCCAAGAGTAACTCTTCATGAGATTGGCTGACACCAGGGACTTAAGCAGATACTGAAAAGCATCCTTAAGGCCACAGAGAGAGAAGTGCTTCTGCTTATGGGCCTATTTGAGCAAGATAATTCAAGAGAGACCTTCCACTTCCATATTTCCATTTCAAACTTTCCTTGCTGTTACATACCTGTTATGTCTATGCAGGTTCTGCTTATGTTCATGAAATACTTGACAAATTACATCTACAAACAGATTTCCTAAATGCCCTTTCATCTGCATCTGGTTAGGAAGCACATCCGAGTATCACTGGGCCATATTCACCCCTGAAGCATCCAGATGAGGTTGAAATTCAGTCTCTGAATTTGCCATGTTTCAAGTGGTTCTGTGCTAATTACTGAACCTCCTGTAATTTAAGTTGATTTTTAACTTCATTAGGGAGAAATCCAGAGTAAACTCTTTTCCCTGTTACCATCAGCAGAAGCTGTTGATGGAATATGCTCAGTCACAGTGGACCAGCCAGAATAAATAGACTGTGGTTTCCTGTTCCAAGGAAGGAAACAATTGGAAGGAAGCACATAAAAGAGGCTGCTGCTTTGTAGGTAAACATAAGAAAAGGTGTGTAAGCCACGTACTTCCTTTTGCTGCCAGCTCAGTCCAAAAAGACCAAAATTATTGTGCATGTGAAATGAATTCAGGATCAAGCAACTCAATATGAAAATCCAACTCCTGACAAATTGTAGTTCTTGAAATGCACACCATGTCTCTTCTTTAAGCAGTGGAAAATTTACCTGGCAGAAATACAAATTCTGATGACACAAACAACTTGTGAAGACAACAATAATTAATTCTTTTATATTTGCTTTAGTTGTTAGGTACAAAAACCTCTGCATGAAAATGGGAAAATATTTATTATTTTTATGCTGCATCTTCAAAAAAATGAAATCACTTCCTCATGAAAATTAAAACCACAACCAATCATGCATTAAAATCAAAAGCAGCTATATTTCTAGTGCAGCTTTGTCTTCATTTGATGGGCTAAGGTATATACTGAAAAGCTTTTTAAAATACCCCAGGAATGATCATTTCATACCCTGATCTAGGCAGTCAGCCTTGAAGATATTTCCTACAAATGGCATGTTGCATGTTCTCAGTACCAGATTTGACAGATCCAAGAAAAAAACCTCACGATTCAGCTGCTTCAAATGTTTCACATTGTCATAACAGATGATTGACAACAGCCACTGAATCTGTGGTGGAGTGTTCCAACTTTGGATACGCATCTGCTGAGCTGCAGGTACTTAGCAGGGAGCTTTCTCATTTGCATTGTAACAACTTTGAAAAAAAAACCCCACAAAAATCTATGCTTTCAGCTTTCAATACCCACCTTTAATTTAGCTTGCTTAATATTGCTGACCATTTCTCGTCTTATATTATTTATATTGCCTTAAATGTTCAGCATCACCTGAAAAAATAAGGTGCTTGGACTACACCCCATCAAAACTCTTGCAGGGTGCATCATGTCTAGGGAAAAAGGTCACAAAATGAATCTGCACCTGATTTCAGGGTGTTACATATCAAATTTGGGCTTTCTTACATTTTAGAGAACCAGAGATAGCTTTGGGTAACTGTGGTTTCATGTCTGGAAGTGAAATTGTTATTGACTTTTCACAATCTAATTTATATATTTTATATATTTTTATATATACATTTAATTTTCTCTTTTGCCTGTAGTTTGAGAAAGCACATGTAACTTTTATAACCTTTGAAGTGATGTGATAGTAGATGAAGCAGAGGGATAGAAGCAATCCAGGGTCTCATCAGGTCTATTTTTTAAACAGTGTCTTGTCCTGCCCCCTTGCTATCATAAGGATTTTCCTCAATAGTCTGTGAATGGTGCTTTAGCTTTCTTGTACATATTTTCTTTGGCTTACGTACTAAAAAACAAACCACCATACCCTCACTTGTTTTTTATAATTTCCTTTACTCATATTATCCCTTTATGGTGATCAGGAACCACAGAGGGCCTTGAGCTCTCATGAAACTCTGTAAATAAGCCTCTTGGTACAGCAGCATCCCATAGGTCATGCTTCCCTAAGCACAGTCTCCACCTGAGTCAGGAGAGCTGTGGCCACTGACTTCAGTGTGAGTGGGATGAGACCTTAAGGGTTCACCAGTTACCAAGTGCTCGACTGCCCCAGTGATTTAGGGGACCTCAGTTTCATACAGTCTTGCAATGTTAGCGTCACCAGGGAGCCTGATAATCCCCAAATGATACTCTTGGCTCTTTGCACTGTTGCCTGGTAATGAAAGCAGAGAAAGGATTCCAGCAGTGAGCCATCACCCTTCAGTCCTTAAGGAAAAACACACGCATGAAGAGAGGCACACAATTATGAATGTGCACACATATGACTCCTCATATATCATGAAATGTCTGGCCAGAGCCATGGTTGGCCTGTGGAAAATCTTATCTTGGTTGGATTAAAATATACCTCACCTCTTGGGCCTTTTTCCTTCATGAATGTAGTCATCTTGTTACCTCAGTGAACTGCATTGTATCCAATGCCTTGTGTGTTTGAAAAATTATATGGTTAAGCAAGACATTTCATAATCATTAATCTATAGTTAACTTAGCCTGCTGTATTATGCAATTCTGTGAAGACCAGCTGGGGCCCACTAACCAGAAAGCACTTCTATGGTTTCTCTTAAGGGCCATTAAATCAACGTGATGAGAGCACAGCTGGAAAATATCCTACAAAAATTTATCAGATCCCACACAATATGTAAAGGGACCACTCTGTGCAACTGCATACTCAGCACCAAACACTCTCAGCTGAACCTGCAGGTGGAGGAACATTTACAGCACAGCTCGCATCCAGTCCTGAAAATGCCTGCTGCCTCTCCTTTTCCCCTTGTCTATGGGGTTTTCCATTTGAGCTTCACCAGCTGCTATAATTGCTGTGGATCCCTTAGGGGCAGATTAATCTGAGCAGCCTTGTCGGCAATTGCCATGCTGCCTGCTTAAGCCATACAAGGCAGAACTTCCTACAGGAAAGCAGGGGATGCTGGCAGTGCTGCTTCCTTTACCTTGAGGACACTCTGACAGGGGCCTGGAAATTGCATACTTTCTTTCTTCACATTTTGAAACAGAAGGCAGAAAAGAGGAAAAAGATATTAATCCCTAAAACCCACATGTTTCATGACTGTTCACACATCATAGATAATGCAAAATAATTATGAAGGAATGCTGTAACTGAGTTATAGTGTCCTGCAGAATTAACATCTGATGAAATGAATCAAATTAGGAAGTGAAAGGCATATTAATCAGAATAGAACAGACAAAAACCCCTCACCACTCTACCTGCTTCATGGATGCCTAATGGGTTTTAAGCCTCAGAGCAATTTCTGTAACACCTTTCTTAAATGTATTTAGGACCTGATCCTAGGAGTCTGTCAAAGCTAGTGTAGTTTTGCTGTGGAATTAACAGTCTCTGGATCAGATCCATAAATGAATCAAATGAAAATATGGTAGAAAGAGAAGAGCTACGTTTTGAAAGAACTCTGGCGTTAGAAGCAAAAGAGAGGAAGTGCAGTCCAAAAGGGACATTATGAAATAAATAAAAATGCATGGAAAATGAACACATTTCTGGGAGATTCCAAGCAGTGGTCCATCGTAATTTTTGCACACTGGTCCAAAGGTAATCACTGTACATGTCTGATAATCACAATTTCTGGGGTGTGGTCTAAATGCACATTAGAAAACTCTATGTGAGAGGTGTTGTTCTTACCAGACCTTACATTCAAATCTCTGCAAGGCATAGACAGGTGTCTTCCTACTTCTAGGCACAACTGGCTGCGATAAAGCCAGACAGTTTGTAAATCTAGGCTTATAATTTTTTATTTATGTTCCCTTCCTGTCTTCTCCAGAATGAGCAACCCACACAGTCTGCTTCCCTTCTTTGCTCTTCTTTATTTGTGATACTGTGCTATCTTTAAATAAGACTCTTCTGAATCAGCTGCTCTCTTTAGTGGCGCAGTATTACCAGATAGCTAAGGGTAGTAACTAAAATGAAACAAAGGGGAAAAACCCGTTCTGCAAATTTATATGTGTGTGAGGGAGTGTTTTGAAGTAGAAATGAAGGCCACTGCCAAATTAGAACTTAGTTATCCACCACAGCTAGCAGCTTTCCACTTACAAAGGGAGCCATAATCTTAAAGGGTCACATTTTGGCAGATTGCACTTGGACAGTAATTACAGAATAGCACATAGTCAGTGTCATGCACATATGAAAAATACATATGCATTTGTCTACAAATAAGTGTGTATATATGTGCGTATTTGAATTTGTTATATGTATGATTTATACCATACATCTTAATCCGTGCTGTATTTCCTATGCATATGATCTTTAGATATACACACACACAACTTATATCTCATTATTACCATACTGCACTTTGATTAAAATTCCAGAAAGATCAATCCCATCAAGACATCTTTTTCCCTGTCACACCTCCAGACTTGGCAAATCTAATTTTAAGTAGCTTTGCAAGACCAGAGGACTCCCAGAGAAAAGATTAATAAAACCTTTTTCTGAACCACTAAAGTCTTTGAAAGATTTGTCACTGTTTTCAATGGGTGCAGGATCAAGTTCTTCTCAGGCTGAATAGGAAGACTAGGATCAAACATTAATGCAAAAATCTGTGCTTAAGTGAAGAAAGCAGCACCTTCTTCTTCCTGGGATTTCTTTATAGGATTGTGGACCCATATAGCAGGAGCCACAGAGAAGAACTGTTTGGAGTGAGGAGGGGAGAGAGACAAGTGGTGATATAACAAGTATCAGCCTCCAGGCAATGCACTCAAAAGAAAATTCTGCTTCACACTGTGCTATCTTCTTTTTCTTGTCCTTGCATCTTCTGGAATGGCACTGAAAACAAGTCAAGGTCTTCATGGGAAATCCCCCTTACAGACATGATGCTGAAGACTAGAAGCAGAACACAAATGAGATTCAGGGCATGGCTTAGGACAGGGGAATCTGGCGCTCATATTCAATAATTCTTTAAGATTTTGTCTCCCCAATGATATTCTTTGTGTGTGTAAAAGTTTCCACATATTTCACAGAAGAGAGGCTTTAAAAAGTACCTCACTTAGTTTACAAAAGTGCTATTGGTTCTTAAACATATTTTGACAGGCTTGCTGCTGTTAAAATATATTGACATAACCAAAGCAGAAATACCCTCTGCAGTAGATCATGGTTCTTTTTACTGAGGAAATCTGAAATTAGTTTTCAAACCCAAAGCTGGGGAAGTACTGAATTTTTGAATTTAAAAAACATAGAAAGTGAAGCCTCCCTAAGGTATACAAAAATGTAGAGGGAGAAATTGTATCTTCCCAAGTTTTGCCAAATGAAATGGGAAGAGGGGGAATTAATTCTTTTCAGAAACAAAGGAGAAAACAGAGGAAAAAATCTTGGGTCATGAGCACCAAGCAAACAACAGTATTGCATGTTGCTGCATGCAATCTCTCCACAGGAAACGCAGTCTTGCACAGGATGCTCTTGGCCTGTTGGAGTGTTGTGCCTTTAGACCAACACGTGATACACAGGAGAAACCAGCAGAAAGCTCCTCTATGATTGTACACTGATGTGTGCCACACCCATAACTGCTACAATACGTCAGATTTACCAGTTCTGTGAAAAATCCCAGTGAGAATCCAAAGCAGTTGCAAGTACAATCGAGTTCAGATTCATGTTCCACCATCAATGGCAACTAAGGAAAGAAAGGACAGACCCTGACATGCTGGCTATTTCAGCTTCCAAGAGGATGTCTTGCTGTGTTAATCCTTATTCATATCCAGACCACCAAAATGTACAAAGTGCTCATATCCCCTTAATAATATTTCAAGAAAATATGTGGGTAATATGTCTTATTCACCTCCATTAAATATGATCAGGGCTTCCATATTATTTCTTTCAAAATTTCTCTAAATATTGCATGATCCCTTGGATCAAAATCTGCTCCTTGCAATTTTGATCCCATCTGTTTAATTTCACCCAATTCCTTACAGTTTTACCAAAGACTATTTTTCAAGAAAGAATATGGTTTTTCTCTTCTTTAAATACTTCCTCCTCATCTTCCATCCAAAACCAATATTTTTAATTAAAAATAAATTTGATTCAGGGTTTCTGGCAAACTGACATGCTCATTCTTGAGACTTTACTCAAAATGAAAGAAAATCTCAAGGTCTCTGCAGAAATAAATTCCAGAGCTTGTAAAAAATTCTTACAAGAAATTTTTTCAAAGCTGAAAGTTGAAGTATTTTCAAGTACTGGCCCAAAAGCAGTGAAATGTATGGGTAAGCTGAGGGACAGTAAAGAAGATAACAATATGAGAGAACTGAAGTCCTTTGACTAAAGCTTGAAATTTAGAGGTATTCCTGGAAATCTATGAAGAAATTTTTATTCTACTTTAAAATTAAAAAGTAATGGTACAAGGATTTCTCCATTCTGTGTTCTGTATCAGAGAGATTCAGAGAAGACCTACATAAACAACAGAACACTTTGTTTCAATATAACTAATAATTTAACTAGATCACTTGCCCGTAAAAAGAACCCCAACAGATAAAACCTTTTAAAATCTGATGAGTTAAGAAAACCACAACCCAGACCTGTGTAAAAAATAATCCCTAAGTGAAAGAATGTTTATTTGCTCTTGCTAATTGGTACTGTCCAGTTTGTGGCCTCAAGTTCTATAGCATAAATTCAACTTGCAATTCACCAAAGGCTCAGCCTTCACTTTCGTGGGGCTAGTTCATAAAGCCAGAACTCAACAAATTAAATTAAATGGGCAGTTGCAACAGTCTCACCTCTTCTGAGTGTCATGGGTTCAGTACAAATCACAGTTCAAGGAGACAGGTCTTGTATTATGTCTCTGATGTCATACATAGAAAACCCTCAGGTGTCAAATTTGTTGTCAGTGAAGTTTCTCAACTATCTGGTCATGTACATTCCCAAAGCACACAGGACCTCATGGTATACCATGGACTGTCAAAATAAGCCATAAACATCCAGTTTCCTCTTCTAACTTGAATCAGGTTCTGCAAAAAACCCCAAAGCAAAGCAAAGCAAACCAACAAAAATAACCAAAGCAAGAGTAAGTAGTTCCCCTTGAATTCTTTCCTTTTGTCAAGGCATACCTGCTTCACACTGAAAACTCAGTGAACAGAGTAGTCAGTCATGGTTTAGAACCCCTGTCTTTAGCTGCCATTCTCCCTGGAAGGCAAAAGAGTACCCAAATACCAGGCTACTTTTGATATATTCTATGATGAAATTATTTCATACCAAGTTACACATCTGACACTTTTATAAGGGCTGGCTTAGTGAATTTAGAAATGTAATCCAAAGTAGAGAAAAGGACTTTCTTTCGAATTCAACTTATCTATATTCTCTACATTGTACATTGCTCACTGATTAATACACTACACCGAATATTGTTTTTCATGGATGCCATTCTTACCTCTGTCTCCCTCTCTGCCATGCAAAGAGTTGGCTTGGATATAGGTACTGTGAGTTAGACTACTACTGTGTCCAAATATTATTGTGATGCAAAAGGTCAGATTGATGACCCTTTGAAAATGTCTCCTTAGTCCAAGAATCTGTTCTACTACAAAGAAATGGACATTCCTGATGACATGCTGTTAACGCACAAAGGAAAATCTGACCAACCCCCTCCTTCACTCCGCTTCGCAAATGACCTTCTGCTTGGGGAAGCATTGTGTAAGCAGTATTTCTTTCCTGGTGTAAGGAACATTATTCAGAATGAAAACCCAGCCCTCCCTTTAAAGACTTTGGCCTGTGACATTTCCTTTTAAAAAGCACATGAGTATGCTGATTCCATCTTATTTATACCCAGCCTTTACAAATATCAGTGGAATTGCTATGAATTTATACTGCTGTAAATCCTTAAACACAGTGCTGAAAACTCATTAGAGCTGATATTTTAACCCATTAACTTATGAACTATTAACATGATGGGCTGGTCCTTAATTTACCATGAGACCAGACCAGCAGACAAGGAGCCAATAGAAAAATAGCTACCACTTTTATACACAACTCCCTGAGCTCTTCTAATATCTTTTAGTTGTATTTTAGTTGTATTTAGTTGTATTTTGGCATTTGATGTCAGGATGAGAATTTCTTGGGGTCAGTTCCATGAAAGACAAATTGCATCACCTATCAATATTTTTGTGTAATACACATACATAAAGCTGTGGGGATTTAAGCAGGTGTATCCTCCATTATAAAATGTATTATATATGTTTCTACTGAATATATTGGGCATGAAACTGTTGCCTACTTTATAAATTGAAACCTAAAAGAAAAGAAGTTAAGAATAATAAATTAGAAGATTTATGACTCAAACAAACAGAAAAAAACCAAACAAACAAAGCCTAACAAAACTAAATTAAAACTTTTCTCCTAGGTTCAGCAGCTTTGGAGTAATTTCCCCTATGTAAGTCTAAGTAGCAGAAATGACAAGTTAGTTCAAAAGCTTACAGGTTGTAAATGCAACTAGATGACAGTAAAATAACATTAAACATTCACTTCTGAGTAAACCACTTACAAAGAGATATTTTAAGGGTCATTTATACATTCTTAGTTTCTTACATGATGTGAGGACTAAAATAGAAACTTTCCCAAATTAAATGGAAATAGCATAAACTATCCTACTGCTGTTTAAAGGCTTAAGCTATAGGACTGTGTTTGTATGTGTTTGGGTGCTTTCTTCTCCAAAAGATTATCAAATGCCAGCCAGAGGCATCTCAGGGTATGGGGTCTACTTCTCTCAGGCTGTCAATCACCTAGCAGCTGCCATTTGTCTTAAACATTTGTTTGGATAAAAAGATGTCTTTTCTATTTTTTGAACTTTGTGTAAATAATTTTTTTAGGTAGGACTAAGAAGCCCTGAAAAAGGAAAAGCAGTTCCCTAACCTATTGATGTCAGTTACATTACTCTGCAAAGGAAGGAAAGGAAAGTCAGGGGGAAAAAAGCCACTTCTCTACAAGTACAACTGCAATTAGAACAAAATTTTCAATCAGCATTCTGGTCTGCTTCCCTAGCAACTAGGAGAGAGATTTTAGCCTGGGAACTTCAGAAACCAGATCTCACAGCAAACAATCCCAGAGGAAATACTTGTAATATGATTTTGTAGGAAAGCATGGATGATCATGATATTTGGTACTTGGTACTTGGTCATTAGTCTGCATTTGTTCTGAGTGGTTATTGATAACACAGCAATAAAATTTCTGTGATGATTTGGTAAATGCTACTGCCATTGTCTGGAAAAATACAACATGAAGGACTAATCTAAACTGATCAAGGAATGAGAAGTCATCTGGGACAAATTCAGAGCATAAAAGGGGAGGGATATTTTCTTTGAAGACCCTTACTTGTATTTGCACAAACAAGAATCTGAAAATCTGTGCTTATTGAAATTATTGACAACTGACACTGAATGCAGCACTAGGTTTCTTTATGTTTCTGCTTACAACTGTTCACATCAGCTTTGAGAGAACATGTTTGAAGTCAGAAAATAGAGTTCTATCTAAATAAAAAAAAATAGTGCAATTTTGTCAAAGGAGAAAGGACATCTAAAAATGCAACAAAAAGGTAGCAAATAAAAATGGTCTTTGGGGGGAAAATGTATTGATATTTCTTGTATAAAAGACTATGTTGAGCATTGCATGCTTTTAAAAGTCATGTTTAAAACAACAGTCATGTTTAAAAACATTAAAAGCTTTCAGCTTTTTAAACTGACATTTTGGAACTAGAATTTAGAACAAAGTTCTGAAGCTCTTCATAAACCAGAAGTTTTGGTGTACATTTCTTTATTTTTCTGGCCCGGAGATTTAATGGTCATAACATATAAAGCAATTTTAGCTTTTGAAAAATTCATAGAGAATAACAGCCAAACTCATAAGAGCCTTAGAAATAATTTAGCACATTTAGAAAACTCAAGGAATTCTCCACAACAATATCAGTTGAATCTAATGAGAAAATAAACTCATTTTAATATCCAAAGACAAGACACACGTTTCATTATTTAGCATCACATCCAATTAAAAAAAAAAGTGAAAGCTGCTTAAATGCCCATATTTTTGCCAGTTATATTAATAAGGTAGATATTAGGAATAAAAATAATTGTAATACCAAGAAAAAAAATTCTTTAGTCCAGCGTGATGGGTACAATATTAGCCAGTAATGGATGTAGAGAGACACAATAAGGAGAGAAACATTTTTAAAACAGTCCTTTCTCTCGCTTTCTTTTCAGTGCACCAAGACTTAGGGACTTGCAGAGGCAGAAGCTGAAGCCTGACTATCAACTGTAAAAGCCGTGGATAAATCTATTTTCCCTAAAGACACATAATTTTTTTTGGACTCGTTTATACTGCGGGCCTCCACAACATCCTGTGGCCATGAAAGCAAATATTTGATAATGTATTTTAATTAACTAGACTGATTTTTCTGGCCCAAGTTTGAGTCCATTTCATCTCTATCCAAAATATTTCAGCTGTGCTGTGGAGGAGGAAGTGTTAGATTTTTTTTTTATTTTTTCTATTTTTTTTTTGGGGGGGGTTGAATTTTTTTAAGAGTTTGCTAGAACAAATAAAGATAGCAAACTAGAATTTTATTTGTGGATGTTCTCATTGTAGATCAAAAGACTTTTGAAAACATCTAATGTAAGATTACTTTTAATGAAAACCAGAACAGAAAAGTGAAGTCTTGACTGGAGCTGTAGTTCACATCCCACCATGCGTAAGCAGTCATTGGATCACTGAATCTTCGAAATTTTATGCATAGTGGACCTCAAACATATCCACTTCAGCTTAGCATAAGATATTGATAGGCACTAGATTTTAATATTGTTATTCCAATACAGCCACGTGCAATCCCCTTTTGTAGGGGTTACATATACCTACATAAGAGATAGAGAATAGACCAAAAAAATTGTCTCAAACTATTCAGATAAAGAAGGAGGAAAACTCAACTGATTCCATGGCTTTTTCTAGGACTTCAGAAATGAAGGTAGTGAAGCTTCACTCAAACAATTTTTATTATTCCAGAGAGAAAAGAAAGAAGAATTAGGGAGAAGGTAGATATTCCTGCAAAGATTTTTAATTGTTTTAAAAAATAAACTTTTGCAGAAAGTATGCTTGTTATATAAGACAGCAATTTCCAATGCAGCACTAGCCAACACTAATTGCAGCTGGAATTTGTCCTCTTTGGTTTTGGTTTTGGTTTGTTTGGGTTTTTTCTCTATAATGGCTGCTATATGATATCATACTATAACAGGTCAACCTTTCCTTCAGTACCACCAGATATAAAAATTAAACTGATGATGCTGTCAATTCCCTCTTAGTGTCAGAACAGGAGATAAAACCAAGACAAGTCTAAGAAGGGACATGATATGCTGGAAGAGGACACAAGGGCTGGATCTGACAGATATAAAACATCTTATGTGGTGTCAGCAGGAAAAACCATTGCTGAGCCCTTGCAGTCAGCAAGCAGGCTTTCCCTGGCTGTAGGAACAAATGTTTGGGGGACTAGGCCATAAGTCCATCATCCAAGTCCTCTCTTTTGTGTGGGAGTTAGCAAGCTTCAGGATACCAATCCTAGTCTTCCACAATGGTAAGAATTTTAGATGCTTTCATGGAGGATCTTTAAAAAGTTCTATTGTCCACATCCTTTACTTCCAGCAGCAGACCTGCAATTACGAAGCAGTGATAATGAGCATCTATCTTAATAAATGAGATACATAGAGATTTACTCTGGTCACTGGTCTTTGCAGGACTGGTGAGCAAGCCAGTGCATGAGATGGACCCAAGCAGTACAATAGCCCAGGACCTAATGTCTAACTCCTTTGAGAGAATCTGGAACAGCATTTGGTCTGCATCCTTTCTCCCTGCCTCTCTGGGGCCAAGGTATAAAACCTCTGAATGCAAAAATTCATGCTTTGCAAAACAGTGCACAACAGATCCACTTCATAGTCAAAGGCCACCGTGCAACAGAAAGGACATGGAGAGACTTAAATTTTCTCTTATTCCAGAAACATTGAGAAAGTGACTTCTGCAGTCTGTTTGCCCATTCGGCTACATGCCACCCAAATAACACTGGAACACAATCGTTCATTTCAAGCAAACAGGTGAGGGGACAGAAATTTAAACTAATAAAGTTCTTTGGTTTCATGCAAGCCAGAAACTGACTTATAAAGCATATATGCACATTTGAGTACAACTAGGAGCAGCTTTTGTGAATTTCTGTCCAGGCAGACAGTTTAGAAGGTGAGAAGGAAGCCTGATTAAAGAGTGTGGAGAAGAGAGACAGGAATTAGGGTAAAGCTGGAGGCAAGGGGGAGCATAGAAAAGACCTCAGAGTAATAACTCATGGAGTATCGGTGAGAGTGAGCCATCAAAGTGGAAAAGACAGATTCAGAGGGAAGTGGTGCAAAGGAAAGGAGATACACTTCCACAGCAGAATAGGCTTTACTTCTTCGGCTATTTGTGGAATAACGTGTCACATTTATGGTGGTTTGGAGGGGAGATGGAGCATTCGGTCCAAGTTTGGAATGGATGTGTGAATCAGAAACAAATGGAGTTCACAGTCCAGAGAGGGAATATCCTCAGAGCATCCCCAGAACTTTTATTACAGACATCTTTCAAAGAGAAGAGTGGAGAAAACTGTCTCTTTGGTTCCTTCTGTCTGAAGATATATTCTCTACTTTCCATTTAGCTCATCATTTTTGCAGAAATAACACCAAGCTAAACCAGGCCCTTTCATTTGCCTTTTCCAGCTCCCTCTATTCAGAATGCAACTGCAAGAGTAGCAAACTGCAATTAAATGCAGCACCTTTTAAATATTTCATTTCTTTTTTATAGGTGTAATATGCAATAATTGGCAGAACAACTCATTTGAAAATGTGTAATGCCAAAGGAAAACATTCAATATCTTTCCATTCAATACCCTGAGTATTTTCTCACTCCAGGGTGTAAAAACATTTGTTCTTGATTCACACAGCCATTCCAAATCCTTGCCAAATTATGCAAAGAGCAGTCAGATTTAATGGTGCAAGCGTCTTACTCCTTATTATGAGACTTGGACAAATAAAAGCAATACATTGTAAAAATAGGTACTGAAGCTACTGCCAAAAGCCGTCACAAAAAGATGTTTTTATAATATTCTGTCCTGTCTGCATTGCCTCTCCCAGATCTCAAGTCTCCTTAGAGTCTGAGTTTATTCTGCAGTGCACCTGTAAAATACAACCAATAACCACTATTTTCATTTGATATATACAAAAACACTCCTCTCATAAAGGTTACAGCCTCAGTTCCATAATGTACTCATAGAATCGTAGAATATCCTGTGTTGGAAGAATCATCAAGTCCATCTTCTGGCCCTGCACAGGACAAACAGCAATAACTCACTAAACGAGTTACTTGATTTTAAGTACAGAATAGTCACAAAAATTTGTGCTTTAAGGTCCTTCTGAACTAAAGTCTCAGCACCATTCCTCTACTCTCAGAGAAAAATATGTGCCATGCCATTCAAGAAATGAAGCATGCATCCACTTGCCTGGTCACGTGTTGAACCTTGGAGATAACTTAATCTTTGGTTCAGGGAGAAATAGAAAAACAAAACAAAACTAACAAACAAATAAAAACACCACCTCCAACAACAAAAACCCAATTGTTCCTAGATTTTTTTTGCTGGATTGTTTTCTGGTTAGTATCCCTTCCGGCCCTGTGTCCAAGTCTTTTATGAAGATGTTGAAAAGCACAGGGCCTAAGACAGAGCCCTGGGGAACCCCACTAATGCCAGGTCCCCAGTCGGATGTCACCCCATTCCCTATAACCAGTGAGCCAGTTGCCCACTCAGTGCATGATGTGTTTATCCAGCTGAATGCTGAACATTTTGTTTAACACCATGGACAAAGCATCTTTGACTCTCCTGCCTGTATGACCAGGTAATAATTTACAGCTGTATCATCTTGAAATTGATTTCATCTCAAGATCAGACTGAGATATGAGCTGTAACTGAGTGTAGAAGATGCCCAAAAGACTTACCATGTCCTTCCTCTTAACTCATGCTTCATGATACTACAAAATGATTGTTGTTGGCCTCAAAAAATCAAGCAGAATATTTTAAGAATCTGGAAATTATTAATTTTGGCAAACCCCTTCCTAAGTCTGAATAAAAAGATCACAATTCAGCTCTTAATCTAAACAATCTGAAATGATCATAAAAATGTTGACTGGGCCTGCCTTCCTTCCTTCCTTCCTTCCTTCCTTCCTCATCCTTACAAGTATGGGATTTGAATTCTGACATTAGAAATGCACTTCTGACCACAACTGCACTGTTCATTAAGTGAATATCACCAGCTTGCAGCCATTTCACAGTCTTTCTTCCCAACCTGTAGTCATTTTTCTTGGCAGAGATACCTTTACAAAATTTGATATGTAATAAAAGTTAAAATAAGGATATTTTTCAGTTTCCACTTGAGTGTGTCAGGAAACTGGGACTGAAAGATTTATAGTTTCGGGTACAAAACCTGGTTAAGAATTAAGGAAAGCAGCACTCTTTCTCCCCAGAAGAAAAAAAGTGGTGTTGCAGTCAAGAGAATTTTTTTCCATCTATTTCTATGAGAAGAAGATTATCAGATTTCAGGATGTAAATGAAAAGGGGAAAAATTCAGTACTAACTTACTGCTTTTAATGAGAAGGGAGGCACCTCCCAAAGTCATAGCAATTTATTTGCCTTGATTAAGAGAGGTGAGTATCCCCTGTCGGACATCAACACAACGACATCATTTGCAATCCTTCTCCAGATAATCCCTGCATGCATAACAATGAAAGGGCTGTTGAGAGTGGCAACCCCAGAATATTCTTTGTCCTTAAACAGAAAGATCACCAGCCGTAAACAGCCTCTCTTCCTCTGGCTAATCTGAACTGTTAAAAAAAATTATCTCTAGATTTGGCCCTAACAGATCTGCAGAAACATTGGAATACTTTTGAATTAAATCCATAGTTCCTCAACCCAGGACGGTCAATGCAGTCAATATATCCAAGAATTAGTCCTAAATTTGGATTTTCCAAACAAAAATCAAATCTTGCACAGTCCTATGTTTTCTCTGAGTAATTATATTTCACATAAGACAATGAACAATTGAGGAATTTGGGCAAGTTATATTAACAGGTTTTCTTGCTCAACTTCTTAACACAGGACATCTTTTTTTCTTATTTACAAATGCTAAGAGTGTCGTTGGTTACATTGCTCAAGTTTTTCCTTTCCAAGCAGACAGCACACTTTACTTTTTGACCCTTTTCCACCCTCCTGTCCTCAGCTCTAGTGCTATAGTATGACACTGGCTTTGTTTCTCAAAAGAAGGAGCAAGAAAGAGAGAGGAAAGTATTTTTCCCTAAAATAATAGCTCCCCTTTTGGCAACAAACAAAGGAGAGAAAAAGTACATCCAGAGAAACTGAACTCTTTAAAAGTGCTTTTTTGCTGTTTGATGACACAGGCATGAAGCCAAAATTCACCCATTGTACTTCATGTTCAAAATTTCTTTACACAGCTCTAAATTGCTGACAGCTCTTTAGCTACAGCCATGCTACTGGGCGCCATTATAATAGTTTGCCATACCATTATGATGTGTCAGTGTTTATGACCTGTATCCCAAAACTGGATGACATTCAAATCTATTGACTGCCTATAAATCACTTTTTGGAAAAGATTTAAAGTTCTGAGATTGCAAGTAGAATTGCTATTGCTCAAGTGGCCCCATCTAATCTTTTTTTCATTGAAAACACAGAAAGGTTATGGAATCATAAAGCCCATGTGGAACAAAACACAGGAAAACACTTATTGTTCCCATATAGAGGAACACACATAATACCCGCAGTTGTATGAAGGCCCAGAGGGCTTTTTTATAGGTTCATGGATGAATTTTTTATTGCTACTGAATAAAGTGTTCTTGACATAAGTATTCGACCTCTAACACTAGCAAGATTTGCTCTTAGTGGCCATTAGAATATAAATCCTACTTCATTAGATCATAGAATCATGGAATCATAGAATTTGCTGAATTGGAAGGGACCCATCAGGGCCATCAAGTCCAACCCCTGGCCCTGCACAGGACACTCCAGGAACCACACCATGTGCCTGAGGGCATTATTCAAACACACCTTGAACTCAGTGAGTTGAGCTGATTTCGCTTACCTCAGCCTTGAAAAACATGAGATCCTGAGCAGAGAAATCTTCTTCATAATCAGTGATAAAAATGACCAAAAGTGGGACAACAGGAAAAGCAGAGTGAGGGTTTCTAGGTCTTCAGTTAGCCTGGCTCAGTAATGCCTGTTTCTATAGTCAGGCGACCAGGAGGATAATGTGCTTAGCCCTGGGATTACTTCTCCCTCCTCAGCCCAAACCTACCTACTTGCATAGAGCAAAGCACAACTAGGTGTTTGAAGAAAGGATCAAATTGCTGTTTATTTTTATTGTGAATGTCCTCTGAGGATTTCAGTAGTCACATTAAGCTTCAATTGACAGTTAAAAGTGAAAGTCAACCTCTTTGTTATCCTAGAGGAAGCCTTTACTGATGTCATTCTTCATTTTATCTTTCTTTTTTTTTTTTTTTTNTTTTTTTTTTTTTTTGTAGACATGGCATCTCTGTTCAGCTCACCATAGCTTCTGAGGACTTTTAATTAAATCATATAACTGGATTAAAAGGCATTTGTCCCAGTTTTGCTGCACATTTTTCAAAAGAATTACCTATAGGTCCCAGCTTAACAGAAAATTGTCTCCTGATATTTTTCTTGTGTTTTCTGCACACTTCTGGTTCTCTGACACTTTCCATTTCTAAGATCAGATCACATCTGAGACACCTCTTTTCCTCTTTTCCTCCTCTACCTTCCCAGGGATATTCAGCAATCCAGTGGCAAATAAGACAGAAAGCCAGGAAAAATACAACATTATTGGCAACAATGTGCTATCAGAACTTCAGTTCAATGAGTTCTTACAAGTTCTGTGCCTTTGATTCCATTTTTCAATTATAACAGTTGTTGAGTCACACCCTTCCGAGTTATTTTGGTAATAAATCACTTTGTCCATTTGGAAAGTTCCCACTCCGTTCTGGAAGCACTTCCAGCGGCTGTCAGGAGCCCGCACCCTGTTTATGAGATAGTCCCGCTGGACAGCAGAAAACACACACAGACCATAGAGCCACCATGGTGACTCTTTCTGTACAAAATTCACTCTGGTTTCAGTGGCAAATTATTCTAAAAACCCAGAGGAAAAACCAGGCAATAGGCAGAACATGTACCTTCCTGCCTTTCTGCTGAACAAAGGCCGGGGTACCTGCAGCATCTACTTTCAGGCAGCATCTGCCATTTCTTTGAGGAAAGTCCCTCACTCTCAGCCAACATATTTATATTCAGTATATGTGAAACAGCTCAGGTTAACAAGGCTTTCAAATTACTTGAAGTCATGAGACCATGAGACCTCCAGCTTGAAAATTAGTTGTTTGAAAAGGTAGTGAAAACTGGCTCCTGGTTCCTTGCTCCTTCACCAGGATCTTTTGCCTCGACTGTGTCAGAGAAAATGTACTCTGCTGACCCCCTTCATGCCTGATCTGCAGGTAGAGAACTAAAGCCACACTGGTATTACAAGGATCTGCTCTCTTCCTCCACGTGCTTCCTCTAGTAACTGGGACACATTGGCAAGTCTTGCCATGTTTCTTCAGAAACAGGAATGGGAAAAAACCCTGAAGTTTGCAACCTTGAAACTAGTAAAGATACACAATCACTACCTATCAATCAATTTTTTATTCAGCAGAAAGTAGATATCAATTTAATGAAAACAAAAGATAAGCTAAAAGAGTGGGGGCCAGCTGGAAGAACTACGGAAACCACATCTACTCACATTAGCTACAACTGGCAAATACCTGACAGCACCTTGGGACACGGATTTCTGTGGGGCCACAGTGTATGATGTCCTTCAGAAAGATTTTAACTATAGTGAATCTAACTCTTCAGACATGAAGGATAAAGCTAACTTATGACGATGAAGTTGAATACTGAATTGAAATTAAAATATTTTCTTTACAAATACTGTATTTGTACCTAATCTAAAAATACAGGACAAATGATACTGAACACAGGAAAATGCCATCCACTCATACACCTAACATGGAAACAGTAGGGAGATTGAGCAAGTCTGACCCAGTCCAAAAGAAACTGCCATTTTCAGAGGGTTTCTAACCTTAGCAGAGAGCACTGCAGGCTTCTAAAACAGCTACAGGGATGCATATGAAGAACAACATGCCATGTCCTGGCTGGCTGGTGAGAACAAGGCAGAGGAGAGCTTGCAACGGAGTGAGTGACGATGATGGATTGATTTGAGTGATGTTTAAATTTGGTTTATTATGGGTCTGCGATTGACAATGTTGCAAGCTGGTCACCTCCCAGAGAGATAGGCATGTGGGCCATTCTTTGATTTCATAAATCATCCAGGAACATACCCAGAGCACTGACCTTTTATGGGGAGGGAGCTCAGGGCATCCAGCATAATTTAACACCGGCATGTCGGATGGTGTCCAGCACAGTTTAACACTCCTTAACCTCTGCCTCATTAGACATCTGTCCTGTCATTTATCTTTCTGTTTATTTTTCAAGTGATATATTATTGGTAATAACTAAGGAATGGGCACTGATGTTACTCTCCATGGAGCTGCCATTAGTCAGCTGGAAGTCAGGCCAGCAACTCTCTGAAACTGGTACACAGAATAACTTTTAAAGGATTTCAGATATTCTTTGCCAAGCAATTTCCTCCTGGCATGGGCAGCTAGCACCCTTATTATATGATTTTTTATTTATTTTTGCTCTTTCCAGACCAGATTTTAGGAGTTTTTAAAACCAGAAAATATTTTTACTGTTGGTAATAAGACCTGAAATTTTTTTTCAACAGAAACTTCATCCTGTCTGTGACAACCATGGCTAAATAAGAAGCCAGCAGGGAAATGGCAGGGTCCTCCATTCCAACCACACATACATACATACATACCTGTGTTTGGAAACAAATACATATACACACACAAACACACTTGCTCACACTTTTTCCTCCTTCTTAGGTCATCATCATAATGGCAGATATTAAGACTCATTGCTAAATACAAATAGTTTAGCACATTTATAATTGACTGAATATTTGAGATTTTATTTATGCTGCCTTTCTTTATCAAGCAGCAACTATTTTCCCAGCATTTGGTATATTGAGTTACATTCTGGAGGGGAATAAAAAGCAAAGAAAGAATGGGGCCACAGAGAAGGGAAAATGAAGTATTAAACATTTTTTTCTGTATTGTGTAACAAATGTGTTGTGATACTGGATGGCAAGTAAATTCCAACAAAGATTCTTCCATGGTACACATGGTACTAAGCATGAATTTGGATTTCAAACAGATTATAAAGAAGGTACAAGTCCAAAAGAACCTGTAAATTAAAAAAAAAGGCATTTCAGATTTGTTTATACTGTGGATATTTGTGAGTCAGCTTTATAACAGCTGCAACACCTTGAGAAAATATCGATCATGTTTTGTTTAGCTGAATATCAATATTTTGCTTTTAAATCCATCATCACATGAAAAACATTGAAATTTTCAGCAATAGCAAACAATTTTAATTGAGCAATATCACCATTGAGACACAGATTGAAATAGTTAAGGAACCCACTGGCTGACCTGAAATGTCCTCTATTTAAACATACATGCACACACAGAGACACAGACACACAGACACAGACACACAGAGAAAATTTCAGAAAAAAAATCCTAACAAATATGAAATGTCCTGAGAAACTGCATGAGACAGGTGTCCTTGAAATTTGGATTTTGGCTACAAAAAAACCCAAAGCAATGGGAGGCAAGCCTGGTTGAGGCAGGCAAGCACAGCCAAGAAGGAATTCAATGGGTGGGAGGGAGTTTGCCGGGGTACCAGAAGCTTTGCTTTCCAGATGTACTTTATTTATAAAGTGCTTAATCCTTTTAAAACTACCTACATCCTACACAGATTTGGCATTGCTTTATTGCTTAATTAATACCATCATCTCAAGTTTTGTCTAACACCATGATCAGAGACAAAAGCTACATGCAAATGCTGCCTGGCCTAACAGGACACAGTGGAAGAGGTTTTGCTATCAAACAAGACCTCTGCTCTTTCACTGCCTTGTTTCATGCTATGCAACTGGGCATTTAGCTGTAATTTTTGAAAGTTAGGATCATATACCTGGAGTTAAAACTTGAGGGCGACTGTCACCTTGACTCAAACTCTTCACCAGCTTTGTCAGCAGTGAGAAAACTGTACCAGTGAGCCCCAGGGATGCCTGAGCACTAGAGGATGAACTTCTGAAAAGGTAGAGTGATCAGAACAAATCCAGCAAGGGGTTCCTAGGAGTATGAAAGCCACCAATACAAGGCCTGTGTGAAATCTCAAGTATTGTTTGCAGTTTGGGTCACCCACGTTGACAGAAAGGGAACTCATACCAGAACAGGTGTAGATATGGCTGCTGAGATGATCCAAGTAATAGAGAGTTTATTTTACAAGAGGAAATTAAAAGACAGTGGCTTATTTAGCCAAGTAGATCCAAGTCTGAGAGGGGATACAGTCACTCTTTGTAAATACAGCTGGAGGATAAACACCAGAAAAGGGAAAGAGCTTTTTAAGCTTAAAGACAATGATCTGGCATGAGAACAAAGAGGTATTAGAGAGCCATTAAGAAATTCAGGCTGGAAACCGGATATAGATTTCCAGCCCTCATAAAGGTGAATTTCTGGACCTACCACCTTTTTTAGCCTTGTGGTCAGAATTCACCACTAATTTGCAGTGGATTATGTAAGATTTTATATGACAGAGTGCAACGCTCTCTCACAGAGGCCAAGCACACACTGTGCGTCAGTGCCCTTCTCGGCCCTTCCCACCCTTTCCCAGACCGCCATGATTGTGAACTAGTCCAGACCCTATTTCTGGCTCATGTTTCTGCCTTCTCTTCTCTTTGGAAACCAGAGCATGAAAGGCATCAGGATGAAAATAACTCATACCATGTCCATATTTCAGTAGTGTCCCCGGGTGGGTGTCAGGAAGCACTCCCAGCTGTCTAGGTATGTGCCTGAGGGATCTTGCAAAACTCTCTCAGTCAGAAGAAGCTTCCCGGAGTCCATTTCTGCCCAGCACACAGACTGAACTCGGCTCTCATCTCCTAATTGTACTTAAGAGCAACATTTAAATGTTTGTGTGTTTCTCCTAATTAAGTGCCAAAAGTTTCGAGCTTTCTCCTCAGCAAGGAGAGAGTCAACCCAGCCCACCCTTGACGTAAATCTGATGACTCTAATCAAACTACATGAGTCAAATCTGGCTCATTCCCCCCCCTTCTCCTCCACCATCAGTAATAAAATGTAAAGCTTTGTTTGGAAAGTACATAAGAACTAACAATGTCAACAAAATTCATCATTTCTCCAGCATTACCCTATAATGAAATGCAACAATGTTAATAAAAAGCAGACCATAAACAAAACACTGTTTAGCTCTGTGTTTCTAGTTAAATTCTAAAGCTTTTAATTTTTGTATATTGTAGTAGAAAATGGATTATTCAGAATTTTCTAAATCTATAAATGCATCTAATGACTTGAAAAAAAGAAATTTTAGATTTTATAGTCTTCTGTTATTATTTAAAATCCCAGACAGGGTTACTATAACATACAAAAAATAGATCATGTTTAACAAGAAATTTAAAGATCAGAATTCCTGTAAACACTAATGTAACATTTGGACACAATAAATTCAGCTTCCCTTTCTATGTTAGTGATATTCTGGGTAAATGCCTGCAGATCATTTACTTTGGAAAACATTCGATGAAAAAATATGAGCTTTTGTTCGGGTTCTGTCAGGACAGATAGCGTGCTCACTAGCCCTGGGACAGACCCCCGCCACACACAGACACCCACCACATGACACTGAACCTGAAGAAAGCCTCCATCTGAACCTCCCTTCATACTGTGGTCACAAGCCCTGAAACCTTATTTCTACCTGTGCAGATTTATCCTCTGCATTGCAGAGAAAAGGAGTCCCACCTCACCTTGCAGTATTTTTATCTCTCAGATGACTCAGGCAGAAAGGGGTTGGTGGGAGATTTTTTCTTTCTTCAAGATATCAGAAACCTTGGCCTTGGTGCAGTGTGTATCCTCAGCACTCCGGGACATGGCCAGCCCAGTGGCACAGGACCAGCACCCAGTGTCGCTCTGATGGACACGGTGCTCTGGACTATCACTCCTTCTAACACAGATGTCTGCACTGCCAACATGAAAAACACGGGATTGTAACCTGTGTTGAGGAGAGCTCACCAAAACTACATTCTTCTAGCCCTAAAAGTGGATGTTTAGTCTGAGAATACAGAGATATCATGATAGGCTGGGGTCAGATGTCTGCTCTGCCCAGATTGGCAAGGCTATGAGCACAGCAGGAGGAGGCTACTGAGCTAGGGGATCCCTCCAGTCCACCTCACTGAAGGGCTTTGTGGCCTCATCCAGCCCGGGACCACAGCACATGTGCCACTGTGAGGTCCTTGGCATCACGGCATGACTACTCAAACCAGTATAATGCCCCAAACCAGAATTACTCTGTTGATGGGCTTCAGCAGCCCCAAGGATGTTTAACATGAGATGCCAATTTGTTCTTGAATTGCTCTCCAGAGAAGTCTTTAAATAACCATACCGTGTGTGAAAATGACCATGGAAGTGCATTCACTGATCAGAAATGTCAATATTTGAATAGTTCTCAAGAAAAATTGCAATAATTTTATTTTTTACAAAAATATTCCTTTTTTTCTGGTTCCTGCCATTAACAATCCATGCTGTTTCAGCAGAAATGACTCACTATGGACATGGTCCTCTTCACATGCTGAGACACCAGGTATAGACTCACTCTGAGTTGGTTACACCAGGGTGTCATCTGGACCTGCTCCAAACCACAGGAGAAAATGACAGTGTGATAAGGTTGAATATCAGCTTTGCAAAGGACCCTATCAATAAAGTCAGTAGGAAAGATCTTCCAAAAGATACAGATCAGCAGATATCTTATTTCCCTCCAAGCTCAGCTCTAAAATTTGTTCACCACTTTGGGTTCATCAGGAGTGATATTCCTTGCATAGAAGCTTTTGTCTGTCATTCCATCACACAGGTCCCTCTCTTTCAAAGATGATTTTTTAGTCCTAAGAGTCTACTGCAAAAATGATGCAGTTTTGTTGCTGTTGCAGAGAAATTAATTCAGGGCTGTGAAAATGCCAACATTCACAGCAAGTTCATTTAGTCTTCAAGTGTTTTTCTGGCATATTTTAGTTTGACAGCCCTGAAATATCTTTAGATGCATCAGTTAAGTTGTAAGTTTCCCAATTATTTCTGTTGGAATTCAGCTTCGTTCTAATAATGGTACAGAAATTTGGAAGGTACATGCATTTCCAAGAAACACTATAAATTCCCAGTTTGATTTAGATTCCAGGTCCCCAAATTATTTTTTGAAACTGGACTTCACAATTAAAATCTATTTCTAATTACAAAAGTTCTTTTTCCTGATGCCAAAATATGAAGCAATATCATGTGATGTTGATGAGTTGTTCTTTGTCTAAGGAGGCTATCATTATTGTACACAACCTTCAGAAATTCATACTCTGAATGAGTTTCCACTCTTATGTGCAATATTGTCTGCTTCTTAACTTTTTCTATAAATCTGCCATCCATATTTAAATAAAATACATGCACAGTTCCTGAACAAGGAGGTTTTGTACAATAGCATTTAGTGTTAAGATGTTAAGGGAACAAGTCTAGACACATGCTGAGTATCATATCATTCCTCATCCCACCACATCCATATACTATAGCTGGATATTTCCACTGTGGCACCAGAAGGCCATGCTTTTTCATTAACAAAATCTTCTGTCATCTCCAGAAATACTGTTGCCTTTTCTCCTGCATAGGATACAGTGCAGCTTTTTCTGAAATCTTCAGACTTGCTGACAGAGCAAAAAGCAAGGAGCCAGATAACCTCCTTCTCTCCTCCCAAAAAAGGCTGTGGAGCATACCTAACAGCCCAGAGCTTGCCAGTTTTTATCCCGTCTTAGAACAACATCTAACAAATGTATAAATTGCATACTTTTTAAAATATCATATGGAAAAAAAATCTAACTAAATGCAACGTGTCCAAATGGAGTTTCAAAAGAATATACAAAAGAATCCTCTTTGTGCAGGTTAAAAGATGGTGGTTTACAACGAGTAGGGCTATGTGGTGAAGATATTAATGCATTGAATTATAGGTCAGTGTCTGAGTTGATATTAACACGGCCAAAAAAAGAAACTATGCTTTCAGTTGAGGTTTGGAATAAGTGGTGAAGCAATGAAGTAGAGATACAAGCAGGCTGTTTTGAATGGCAGGAGCTTAAGAGAAGATGATTGTCAAACCAGTGGTGTTTGGAAAGAAACAAAAATCAAGATATTGCGAGCCTAAAAGAGCAAGAGCAATGGCAGGGAGATAAAAATGGGAATGAATTTCTGAGAAAAAATGGCAGAAATCTGGGAGGACTTTCAAAATAGTATGGAAACACTTAACACTGTAAAGATACTAAAGAGTTTAAAAGCAGAAAACAGCTCCATAATCCAGATGTCTCTCGGTCATTACCTGATGCGCAGTAACAAAGGTCACAGACTCACTGTTTCCAATAAAGGGCACCATTCCAGACTATAAAGTCCAATTTCTGAAATATGGGATGAAAGATTATTTTTGGAAGCATAAACTGGGAAATCATTGTGCTCTCCTTTGTACACTGATTTACCAGCTTTTCCAAAGAGCAATATAAGAAGCGTTTATAAGTTCCTATCAAATAGGACTTCATTTATTTGTCAGAAAGTTCACAGAAAGTACAGGAAGTGAGATACTTTATTGTTTACATCAAGTGTGGGGGTGGTAGCAATTTTTCCCCCCACATCCTTCTGCAGTAGCTATATTGTCTGAAAAGAGAAAGGGGGGAGGGGAGGGGAGGGGAGGGG
>VZDJ01007749.1:48706671-48843125 GCA_008694505.1 Cyanoderma ruficeps
GAGGGAGAGGGAGAGGGAGAGGGAGAAGGACTCATACCCCACTCAAGAACTCAGACAGCAATTTCAGCAGACGGTTCTGTGTCCGTCTGGGAAATGCAGCCAGCAAGAGGCCTGTACACCCAAGCCACATACTGAAAGCAATGCTGAATAATAGACAGATCCTCTGCTGGATGGGATGTAGTGTCAACATGAGACAGGTGACCATGGAGATAGGCACTCAACTGGATTATAAATAACTTCTTTTTAAGGAGGCATTTCACAACCAAGGCCTGTATTTTGTCAGCTTCCTCATTAAGTGCACATAGCTGTACTATGCAATTCATTTTTCTGCTGTCTAGATCTAGGTTAGATAAAGTGCAATGAGTATCTATTTCCAGAGCTGGGAGGAGTTTGGAGGCATCATCCTCAGTGCCCTAAGAGGGAAAACACACTCTGTTAGCACTATTCAGTAAACCATGATGATAAAAACAAGGATCATTGGCAGAAATGTCAAAAAATAAGTTAGAAATACTAAATGCAAACCCTGACATAATACTGTGAGGATGGTTGATTGCTAAGTGGGAACTCCAGCACAAGTGCTCACCCCGTTCTCTTGAGCAGAAAGACAATGCATAGCCAGGAGTAACACTTAAAAATTTTCCCACCTTGGCAAAAAAAGTTACATAAAAGTCAGAGGTGATAAATGTCAAGTGGCGTCCAAAGAATATCAAAAGTAAGGTGTCCATGAATAACCATCCAAGAAAAATATCTCAGTTTCTCCTTGGGACAGTAAAGCTACAGAGTAAACCTGTGTGTATGTGTGTGCATGTGATACGGCTTATTTAATGAAGGTCTGTAAGCTCAAATCATCCTATATAATCAAATTTAAGAAAGATAATGTAAAAATTATGACAAAGTTATGAAGATGTGAATAATGTTATATGTCATTAATATCTGGAATAACTTTGCGTAGTTCTGGAGAATTTATACCAGAATAATAGAGTGAAAACAGAAGTCCAGAGAAGGGTGTTAATTATTATTAAGCACACAGGATAATTCCTTTTCAATGACCCAGTGAAATAATTAATACTGAAAGCGAGGACAGAGAGGAAACAATGACTGGCACATATTACAGAGAGTGGAGACGAGGATGGGCGGCCTGGGAGAAACACAGAGGAATTGTCTTAGCATCTAGGGATCTGGCTGCTGAGACAGTTTAGGGAATCGAGAGCCTGATAGTGTGTCATCTGGCCAGAGACATCAAGGACAACAAGAAAAGCTTCTATAGCTACACTCTGGTGGAACCATACCTGCAACGCAGCATCCAGCTCTGGGATCCCAGCACAGGAAGGATATTGATGTGTTGGAGAGGGTCCAGAGGAAAGCCATGAATATGATCAGAAGGTTGGAGTACTTCTCCTGTGAAGACAGGCTGAGAGACTGGGACTTGTTCAGCCTGGAGAAGAGAAGACTTCAGATTGACCTCCATGTGCCCTTCCAGTGCCTGAAGGGGGCCTACAAGAGAGCTGGAGAGGGACATTTTATGAAGGCATGGAGAGAGACGACAAGGGGGAATAGCTCTAAACTGGAACAAGACATGTTTAGATTGTATATTAGAATTAGAATGAAATTCTTAGGATGAAACCCTTGATGGTGAGGCACAGGAACACGTTGCCCAGACAAGTTGTGGGTGCCCTGACCCTGGAAGTTTTCAAGGCCAGGTTGGATGGGGCTTTGAGCAACCTGGTACAGCGGAAGGTGTCCCTGCCCATGGGAGGGGGTTTGGAAGTAGACGATCTCTAAGGATATGGTTTCTAACTCAAACCACTCTGTGATTTTATGATTTGTAGCAAAGCTGTAGCTGAGGGATGCTCTGTTTTGTATTGCAAAGCTGCTGTTCTGAATCACAGTAAGAACTGAAAATTTCCAAGTCGTTCATAAATGAGCATTCTGAAAATACAACTTGATCCAGGAGTATCAGAATATTTAATCTGAGACTCTAAAAACATAATATAAAATCAAATAATGTTGAAATGAAATAAGATTTCAAAATGAAATGCAAGATGGGACTTTTTGTGTTTCTGGAACATTTTTTCCAGTTTTCTTTTGTAACAAAATTATAGTGACTCTGACAGTTTTATTAAGCAATTTTCATTCCAGCAAAAATACATTCTCTACTTGAATTTGGTTTTATTAATAGAGCTGTGGCCAACTATATTCCTACTACTCATTCACTTGAAAAAAAATAAAAGAAAGAAGGATATCCAGCAAAATTATCAGGCAAAATATTTAGCACCAATAAAGGCAAGTACAGCCATAAGTTTTAGCTCAGCCCAGAGTTTTCCTAGGAATCAAAACCAGATGAGATATTTAAAATAGGCAAAGAGTTTTCATAGAAAACATTTACAAAACAAAAGATACCATATAGCCCATAGGTCAAACATTATTGATTAAGAAGAGACTTTCTCTCCAAATGAGTTGCTTTGGACAGCCTGCTATGGCATTTTATCTACTTTTCCTGTGAAATTTTTGATGCCACTCAGAAACAAGTAATATATGAATGGACAGACAGTCAGCCTGCTGCTGTTTGGTCCTCTCTCTCTTACTGTGCACCCTACATGAAGTAGTAGATATGTTTTGCAGGCTTCATTGCTGGAAGACCCATTTTATCCACACTCTGTCTCTTTCAGAATAATTAAAAACTTGGCTCACAATTCAATTCCGTCATCTGTAATAATCTTACTGCTTGGAAAGACCTCTTTTGGAGATAGTTTTCACAGAAATACTTCCACAGGTCCCCGGTTTCCTATGCTGACATAGGTGTAGCCATCTCTTTGTAATTTTTTTACTGTGTTTACTTAGTCAGATGAATTTTATGTCACGGTTTGCAAGTCTGCTCATTCCTTTCAGCAGTATTTTCTCCTCTTGTTTAAAACTTGCTGAGTGCCTTCTTACATTTATGAGGGAGCCCATCTACAGTTCATCCAGAACACTAAATATATTATACGTTCTGTTTATAACATGCCCCAGAGAACTGTAGTTAACAGTGCAGATAAAAAAAAAATCAAACTGGCTGTAGTATTCCTTAAAGGAAAGAATTAAGAGGGAAGCTCACAAAAGTGCAATTCTTACAGTCAGTCAGACAGACACACTTATCTGCTTCTCCAGAGTTACCTCACAGGCAGTAAGACACTTAGCTGCAAAATTTATCAGCTCTGAGGTCATTAATAAAGCTGGCCAGTCTCAGTAGTCACTTAAAAGACGATAGTGCTCAATGATAAAATAAAATACTAGAAGATAGTTTTGTTATAGCCAAGTGGCTGACTTATGATTTTGTAGTTTAAAGGATTTTCACAATGAATGCTTTGAAATTTCTGGCCTAGATTTTCAGCCAAGGAGCCATTTATATATTCAACTCTTTCCCTCCACCTGGCTTTAAGAATCTAGGAATACGAGTGAGTCCTCGCCAAAGAATATAAAGAAAAATGCAAGAGTTTAGATTTATAGTAGAGCTGATTCATCTTAGTTTGGAGAAATCTCACCAAGCAAGCAAGCTCTTTTCCTTAAAAGAAACCTCTTTAAGCTTGCAAGCTATGGAGAGTTTTACTAATATCCATGAAAAATTCTGATATGAAAGTAGGAAAGCAGCAAAAATTTAAAAGTATAATTATAAGCTGTGCTGTCAACAGTCTCTTTATGCAAGCTCTTAACTTGTGCCACTTCAATGTTGTCCCAATTCCCACTCAAAGGAGCCAAGGGACAAGTATTCCTGCATGGAGCTGTCATCTATAATGTAGCAAAGAAGACCTGAGCACATCTTGCTCACTAGTGGGAATGTTTGCTAATCACAACTTTGAGCTGAGCTCACCCATAAAGAAGGAGTCAAGCTGTGTGTGTGCCAGGCTCAGCCTTCACACGTACACGAAGTCCAGCCACCACTGGTAAGCTCCACTGAACTGGGAATGAGGGCAAGGGCTTGAGGCAGCCTCAGATGCTGAAATGTGGGACATAGAAAACTCCCACTAGTCACAGTTACCTGTGATTCTATGACCATAAAACCATGGTCAAGCTCCTAAATAAAGAGCCCCCCTAAAGGTTTCCATTATCCTACACAGGACCAGTGGGAACTGCTTTCTCCTCCCAACACCCCCTTGTGCTGCCTCCCTGCCTCCCTCCCATCTTTTCACACATCCACCAGCAACAAACTCTCTAACCCAATGTACAGAAGCTGCTTCTTATCAGACCCTTAAATATACATATCCTAGAGCTACAGGGAAATTACAATCCAAATTGTGCAAATTGAGGGCCACATCTTCCGCAAACCAGGCAGAAAACTGCCGAATGCTTGAAGGTATATTTTCACAGTTAACGCACACAGCAGATTAGTTTCAAATCAGCTGCCTAATCAGGGTTCCCAGGAAGGCTGCAGGCTCATTTTTCAAAGATGAAGAGAAAAGCTTTCCTGTCACTCTAACTACAGTCCTTATGAAATCCCAGAGCACGAGGCTGGCTGGGAACAGGATGGGTTTCTCCCTCCATGCATGTGCCTTCTCTTACATTTCAGGCTGCCCCCTTTCTCCCAAGAAACTAAGTACAATGTACATCTTCTTATAACAGTTTTTTTGTATTTAATTTTCTCATTTTCTTCTATTATATGGGATGCACTTCTCCAAATCCTATGTCACACAAGAATTACACAAGAATTGATATTGGAGTTTTATTAAAACCAGTTATACAATNGGGGGGGGGGAAGGTGGAAAAAAAGAAGAAAAAACCTGTCTGCCACATTTTTTAACCTGATTACGCAATGGTGCGTACCTCCAAATTGTCTTACCTTCTAAAAAAGATGGTATATTGCAAAAGGAATTACTGTACAGGTATCCCACACTTATTAACAAGGCCTCTTAATTTCCTGCTTCAGTTTAAAACTCAGGTTATAGAAGTGTTCACCAAGGGGCCCTATGTGGGACACCTCACTCTGTAAAGCCATCTCTGAAATATATTACTCAGAACTTAGAAGTAGACCCTACACACTAACATGACTGACTCGTCTCAGACACAGAGCCCTCCCCATTTTCTTTATTTGCAGGCTGTGGCCAGCATGGAAGCAGCCATGGTCCCTCAGCCCCTTTGCAGCCAGTGCAAAGTGAATTCCCTGGGAAGGTGGGCAGCTGGGAATGGTCACAGAGCAAGAACAGCATTCCCACTCATGGCCATAACAAATATCTTGCAGACCCCTACCCTGTCAGCAAAGTGCATCCCTGAGGCAGTGACTCTCTGAACCCATCCAAAAGCCTCTTGGAGAGCTTTTCCAACTTTTTGGGTTTAGTCCAATTTGTATCCTTTTCCTCTGTCTTATGTAGCCACAGAAGGTGGCCCATGCATTTGACTGGGATGGAGGAAGCCACCATCCCTTGACAATTTCCTTTCACTGGTACAGTGTTGTTTCCTGACTGGTACTGTGTTGTTCCCTCTGGTCAGAAACCCCTTTTCTTCACAGCCTGCTATAGGATTATTTTTTCTGCCTTCTGGGAAACCCATCATTGTTCCTTAAATAAGATAATGAGTTTGCTATAAAGCTGACATTGGTCTAACCTGCAAATACAGAATTAACATTAATGCCATGCATGACTTTTGCCAAATCCTCGCCTTGTGTCATCACTATGATTGGCATGTTTGCAGCACACATTGCAGGAGCCTGATTTGGTTCACAGCTCTCAGTCATTTTTATGTTCAGACATATAATCTAATGAGGTGAAAATGGAAAGCAGCCCCTGAGCATTTGGCTATTGCTGGGAAAGAATGCAAATTAAATATTTGAAAGAGTGGGGCACAGGGTAGCGTGTCACGGAGCTTCGGAGTTCCATCAGGTGCCTCGCCAGCTTGCACAGCCTTTGTGTCCACATTGTCTGCCTGTTGGATGGAGCTGAGAGACAGAAGAATGACAGTCTGGGGAAAAGAAAGAAAGACAGTAATTATGGTACGTATGTGATTAGCATGGTAGCCAGAGAAATTAAACCACTAGTCCCAGGAATCTTCCCTTCTATAAGGTACCTGTGGTGGAAGAGAAAAGCTCTGCACTACAGAGTTCAGCTGGAATCTACTCCCTGCTAGTTTAGCTTGATTGCTTTTTTGGATACCTACTGTGGGGGTTCAGTTCCTTGACCTTCCTTTCTATAGAACTATATTGTCCTGCCATGAAGAAAGGCAGATTAAGAATTTACAGGGATCCTTCCATCACTAGACTCTGACAGGAGTGCTCAGGGAGTTCATTTTTCATGGCTTAAATTGCTCCAGGCCAGCATTCTTATCAAAAAGGTTTGGTTTAATGTAAAACACAGACTTCTTTTCTTTCTTTTTAATTTTAGCTTCGTATTAAACAGCACTACAAATTTCCCTTTGAACAGCAAGTCCTTGAGCAGCTTTCCTTTGAATAACATATAAATTTAGACTAAACTTTATTGTTCCTGGGCAAATCAGTCTAGTTAAGAAGTTTATAATAATTATTAGAGAGGCAAAATGTTTTACATAACAGCTGAAAAGTCTGGAAAATTCCTGGTCTAATTAGACCGTGGATTCATTGTTTGCTTGCTCTTTAAAGGTACCAGCTTACAGCATAGTTTCCAAACTTTGTCTTTTGGGTGCCTTGGGATCTCAACAAAGTCAGAAATAAAAAGAATTGAGTCTGGTAAGCATTAGCTGGCACACCAACCATGTCTTCCAGCAGGATTTCCCCCCACACTTCCAAGCACACAGTGCTGTTTCTCCACAAATGTTTCCTCCCTAAATATGCTTCCTCCATAATTTCCACTGTTAATTCACTACACAGCTGTCATACCTCAGGTGGTGCCCCGTGCAGGACAGGGTGCTGGGGTGATGGGGAAAAGCCCCTGGGGCCCTGCATCAGCGCAGCACTGCTGTCAGGCAAGGGGGAGATCCAGACACTCTTGAGCACTGTGAAAGCCACTTTCTCCCAGTAGCACCACAGGTACACTTAGGCTGGGAGCCAAAAGTTCATTCCTCTTCCATCCATTAGGTGCTTTGAACTCCCACTCCATCTGCAAAAATGCCTGAACTATTAACTGCCAAGCTTCTGGGTACTCAGAGACAGGAAGCTGTTTCTCTTTACAGGGAATAATTAAATAAAAATTTGGCAAGAGAGATAGAGCTGCTGTTAGTGCAATTCTGGAGTCTAGCAAGCACTCATCAGAGACTCAGGAAAAGATTTCTGTCCCTGCTCCAAGGACAGTGTGCACAGTCTTAGGTTAAACCTCCCTGAATAAAACACATGCAGCAGAGCAAAGGGAGTAACCAGAAGCCAGGTGTCCTTCCAACACCATGTTTCCACGGGGGCTTCCTGTTTCTCTGCCCTCTCATCAGTCAGACCCCACAAAGTCATGATCAGATGGCTGTAAACTAGAGCTACAACATGTCTAGAAAGTGAGAGAAATAGCAGCAAAGTGGAACAGCAGATGAGGAAAGGACCTTTACCCTCATATTCACAATCCAGTCTATCAAAGTTCAAGCCTTCCCTGAAGTTGCTACCAGGCTCAGCAGTGTGGGTAAAGGAGTTTGGAGAACTCTTATCAGTGATTCTGTCTGAGGAGCAGGTCTAAAACAGTCACCAAACGGTTTAGTGAACTCCAGGAAAAGGTAACAGCTGGAGACTTGTACAGACAGACGGAGGGGTGTTACAACAGAAATGGAGGTGCCTAGAGTGGCATCTGAACAGAGATTTTGAGGATTTGAATTTTGGACATAGAGCTAGACCCAGTTTGGAATCCAATCTGAAATTCCTATGGTGAAATAGAGGCCAACTACTTCTGAAGCTTATGGGAATCCCACTATTGGCTTCAGCAGTGCCAAGAGCTCCTATTGAGAGCTAGAATGAGAAACTTATAAATTACAAAAAATAGTCTATTTAGCAAAGAACATGCCATTTTCTCTAGCCCCATGATCATAAACTATACAAATATGACATGAAATACAAATATTTAATATGGCACTTATAATTTCCAAAGAACAAATCACAAAAATATCCATTTTTTCTAGTTCTGAAAGGATATCTTAACTCACTTCTGCATGTAACCTACCTAAAATGCCTTTCAAACATACTAAAAGTCTGAGGAGTCAGTATCATAGTCAAAAGTTGTAGATGGAGGGTTTCATACTTTGTGGGAAAGACTTGCTTTTCAAACAAAAAGTTTTAAAACTTCAGAGATATTGATGTATTCTCAGCTAACCAGATGCTGTATACTAACTATGTGCCAGTAGTCTCTCAGTGCTGGAAGAGAAATAGTTGACACAACATATTTGATGGATTTGTTTAGGGATTTTGTATGCATATGGAAATCATTTGTTTCTCTATTGCAAAGTATGTTTGATTGTTCAGTATTAACATTTAACTAGAAAAAGTAGCTACAGTGCTCCCAGTTGTGTGAAGCACAAGCTAAACTAAACAATAACTGAAAAGCAGCTTCAGCATATCTCATGCTCATTAGGAGAATAAACGATGCAAAAATTAACTGATGACAGATATGCAGATTTCTATAACTCAACAGTTTAATGTAAGAGTCTTACTTGGTTCAGATACACAGAATGAAATCCCAAAGGACTGATGTGAGTCCACCTGCAAAAAAAGTGGTTTGGTGAGTGTCAACAGGTTATGAGACAACGTTTCACTGAAGTGCTAACTACAAAATGCAGTCCCTAAAGAAAGAAATAGTACCTTGCTTGCATGTTCTCACTACAGAAAAACGCCAGTGTAAAAACTTTCTGCCTTTCTCTTCTTGGAGTTCCCAGAGGTGAGAATTTCGGATGGAACTGCAGGCACATGTGGCATGCACACTGTGCAAACTCGTGCACTGCAGGTGATACAGGAGGCATTGCATTCATTATGTGCACACTGCAGAGATGCACATGCACATCCAACTAAATGTATTCCAGACTGATTAGACTGGAACATCAGTAGTGCACACAGAGAAATGGCCAAATTCTTTCTTCTTCACAACAAACTTCATTTCCTAGCAGCTTGGATTTCCTTGGACTTGTCATCTGATAGACCTGTTTTTTTTCTATTCATAATCAGATGATGGTGAAGAGATTCTTATTTTACATAATAAATTCATCATTCCAAAGCATGATTTTGTCATCCTATTTTACCTTAATTGAGGTTGAAAGTTAAAATTACCAGATGATATGCTTTCTTTCTCTGAGTAGTTACATGTAACTACTTTTCTGGTTTAAAGTTCACAAAGAAAACTCAACTTTTACGTTACTTGTATTTATTGTTGCTCCAGCATAAGATCTGTTTTCTTGACAACTTTCTCGAACAAGCAACTTCAAACACAAAATTTCTTTAAAAATTTAGTAATGCCCCAAAAATAAACTGGACAACTGTTGGAGTTTTTTCTCCATTCAAATGCACAATAATTTTTTTTTGAATCATAATCTGCAATAATATTTCTTAAGGCTTGTGTTTTGTGAACCAAAAGTCTTGTATTTATCTGCTTTACACAATTTAAAATGTAATATTTCTGCAGATGAGAAGACAGCCAAATTGAAAATTAACCACTACATTTTGCCATACAATAGAAACCAGATTGTTTAGGTTTATGCCTAAGAAATAACTAGAAATGGGGCCAGACTGCTTCCTAGACTAGAGTCTGAATTAAAATCTCATCAGTAAACTTTGGTTGTACACACGACAACAAATGTTTTGGGGGGTATTTAGGACATGGATAGATTTCTATAGCTGTATTGTTTCTACAGATGTATTCCTCCTGGCAGAAAAAGAAAGAAAAACAAAAAAACACACAAAAAAAGAAAAAAAAGAAAAAAGAAAAAAGAAAAAAGAAAAAAGAAAAAAGAAAGAAAAAAGAAAAAAGAAAAAAGAAAAAAGAAAAAAGAAAAAAGAAGAAAAAAAAGAAAAAAACAAAAAAAACCCCTTATGTTTAAATTTTTAACTATTTCACTTAACAATAATGAACTTCCTAAGATCAGTATGCTTCCCAGAGGAATCTGGGCAAAAATTGCAGATGTCCGTCCCTGGAAGTGTTTCAAGGCTAGGATGGATGGGAATTTGAGCAACCTGGTCTAGTGGAAGGTGCTTCTGTCCCTGGCAGAGAGTTTAGAAACTGACCTTTAATGTCTCTTCCAACACAAACAGTTCTATATTTCTATAAAAAATTGGGCACCTGCCTGTGCATCCACATTTGCAAGTAAGTGCTTCCATATTTGCAAGCTCTGAATCAGTATATTAAAATGTCCTACAGAACCCGGAGGTAGAAATGAACATATCATCAAGCTAGAAAGTTAGCATTTATATTGCTAGTAAATAAAATACCCATACCACCACTACCTTCACTGAAGTCTTTTCATTTGTTCCCAAAGTCTCTGGGATGAGTGCTGGGTTCATCCCAGTGTGCCTGCTGTCCCCTCTCCTCTTCACCCTTGTTTCCATCACAGCCTGTGATGCAGTGTTGGTGAGTAGGGGCTCAGGTCCACGTCCAGTGGGATAGGATAGGAGATCCTGCTCAGTCCATCCATGCTTAGTGGCTTTCTGGCTGACATGTCAGTGCTGGGTAAAGGGAACTTCTCCTGCCAAGGCACCTGCTGCAGCCTCACAGGAAAACAGTTCACTGAAGACAGCCTCTAAGTCTTCCCCATGAGACTACACAGCCCCACAGCAATGAAATATTGTGCTGGTCCCACACAAGCCTCCTTTTCTCTCTCTCTTTATTATCATCTTTCACCACCTAAGGAAGCAAGGTCAAAGCGTTTCCAATATTTCCTCCTTTCCCATGAAAGGACCCAAACTCTTGGGCTGACCAACCACTGGCAAGGCAGGTACTGCCCCTGACAGCTTTTGCCCACATTTCAGTAATGCTTTTATACCTCAGTAGTATCTTCACACTGAGGACTGTGAAGCACTCTACTCAGGGATTTGTGTTTGAACACCCTTGCCTGGTTGTGGAAGATGCCCACATTTCCCATCTCTCTTCTATTCTCAAATTCAGGGGTGCTTGGGTGAGGAGTCCAGGGGCAGAAATAATTGGAGTGAAGCTATGAATTTATAAAAGATACAAAGGTCTGCACTGAGGAAAGCTGTATCTAGTCCAGATAATTATTCAGACTTTTCTAATCAATGTAAAGTAGGTTAGGACTGTCCCAAGTAGGCTGAGAAAGCAGCTAAATGAGGCAGTGCACAAAGAGATTGCCTTTCCGTCTCTGCATTTTCAATCTGATATTCATTTCAAAGCTATTTGGGATGAAAAGTAAGTTTTGTTACGTGATCTGTGCACATGTACACCCTTCTCTGGTCACAATAATTTCTCACTAGCAACAGAGAAATATGCTCTTAAATTTTGCAGAAAAATATCTGTCTTTCCTTTCAGCAAACACATATCAATTTGAAGTCCAGTAAACATTTTCATCCAGTTTGACCACTTTTGAAAAAGAAAAATTAAAAAACTCCCATATGATTCTAAGGTTTAATTTGAATTTTCATTTTTTTCAAATATTAAGCTAATACGGGGTATTTCTGTGCAGACAGCTACTGAGAGGAGCAAACTGCTGTGTCCACCAGATACAGAGCAATATTGAAAAATAAGTTAATTTATTTACATTTCATACTACTATTCTCAAGCTATGCCCTCTGCTTCAGTCTTCATGAGTCCAAATCAAGTCTAAACCAGTGATCCCTTCATTCCAGACCATTTGGAAAGAGACTGATAATCACTTCTTTCAATATCTGTCTATTAAAAAAAAACAAAAAACTAAAAAACCTCCCTTATATTTAGCTTTTAGCTTTACCTCCAAAAGAAGATTTCAAGTTAGCCATAACCTGTTAGTACAGGTTACATTTGCCATCCAAGGGTCACAGGAAAGCTCAAGCTGGAAAGGAGCTCAGGAGATCAGATGAGCTCAGCACCAAGGTCAGATAGGGCTGCTCAGGGCTGGTACCTTCCATGCTGGAGCTCCACACACTCCCTGGATAGTCTGAACCTCTGTCTTTCGGTCTCAGGGGAGAGAGTTTCTCCCTCTTTGCAGCTGACACTTATTTTAATTTTTATGTGTGGTCTCTTGTCCTTGTATCACGCAGCACCGTGAGCAGCCTGGGTCTTTCTTCATACAGTCCAAACTTGCTATACACTGTAGACCTCAAGGCACAATAAATCTACCTGTGCTTATGTTGTCACTGGCAGGTTGGGTTAAATTACTTTTGGAGGCTGCATCGTGAGCTGGCAGCTTCTTTAAACCCTGGTGGTTTATTCTAGCCATAGTTCAAGCTGGTCAAATGTGTGCAGCTCTGAAAGTGCTTACCTTTGCACACGAGGGCTGTTGCCTTCGTGTCAATGTCTCTCCTCACTGTCTGGGAAGTAAAATGTGTATGGAAATATTTGCATGGTCAGGCTGAGATAATGCAGAAAGATCTTGTGAGACTGAGCAAACAATAAAACAGAAGAATAAATTCATGGATATATTATGTAAAGTGATATGGGGAAAGTAATCTTAACCTCATATATAAAATAACGGGCTTTGAGCTGACGGTTACCACTCAAGAGAAAGACCCTGGGATTATTAAATAAAGACCCTGTTCTGTAAAAACAACTCCTTCCTAGCAATCAAAAAAGCAAATGGAAAGTTAGGAATTATTAGGGAAAGAGTAGAGAGCAAACGTAGATATGCAGCTGTATAAACTTGCGTTTCTTGAATACTGTCTGCAGTTGCCTCAGAAAGCACAGAGCAGAAATGGCAAAGGTTCAGAGGAGGGTGACAGAGGTGACCAAAGTTATGAAATGGCTCCTAGGAGGAGAAAAAGGCTGAGAAGGGTTGATTTTGCAGCCTGGAAAAGAGGTGAATAGAAGGGTGTTATGGCCAAGGTCCACCAGATTCATGACTGAAGCAGGATCTGCATTTTTCCATCTCTTCTACTGAGTATCATCCAGCACAGCTAATAGGAGCCAGCTTCAAATATAGCAAAAGAAGGAATTTTGGTGCACAAGGAAGATCTATGGAGCTCCTTGTTCAAAGTGAAGAAATCTCCTGACTGAAACTGGTGGGAATCTGGGACAACATTCAGGAAAAATAGTGAATATGCTTGAATTACTCTCACTCTTTTGGGGACATTTGCTTCAGGCCACAGTTGGAAACAACACATAGGGTTAGATCAGTCCTAGCTCTGACAAAGTGGGGCATTTTATATGGGTTTTGTTCAGGGTCCTGTTCTGTTTGTGCTGAAATTTTGATACCATTATGTATTCACCTTGTGACTATTATAAAGAAACAAAACTTAACAGTAAAAAAATGCATGATAAAAGTTCTATAGCTAAAAAATCAGGACTAAGAATTTTTTTTTTAAATCATTAAAAGACTTTCTTTGTAAACTAGTAAAGAAAGTTTAACAAGAACCAGGGATGGGAGCTGAAGCCAGATTAGATGGACTCCATGCAGTTAGGAGCAGTTAGGTAACATGAAATAGCCTGTGATAATCAGAAGGTCAAGCTAGATGATCTAATGTCCCTTCTGGCCTAAATATCTCTGAGGATAGTGCTCTGGCAGCCACACAAATGTTGAAAGAAAACTCCAACTCAGTGTGTTTTCTGTCAGTCACACTATATCTAGATAGATTTTCATGCCAGGTTTTTAAAAACTTGTCCTGTTGATTTTATAACTTCATTTTATTTCTCTGGGTCAGAAGATAATATTGAAATTCTAGGACAGCTCAAAGTCATGATAACCTGTTACCATTAGTTTGCATTTATTTGTGTAAATATTTGGTTTTGTTTCAATTAATGCAATATTTTCATTTTTCAGTTCCCTGGTGTTTTGCTTTTAGACTGTAGCCACTCAGAAAATATGCTTTTTCTACCTCAATGAAATTTTGATTTCCAGATTTTTTTTATTTTCACCAGAACCACAAGACCAGTGAGTCACATATGGATTTCCCAATAATAAAAGAATTGCTCATTCCCAGCAGAACAAGGTTAAAAGCTGGAAAGTGATTCTGGCACAGCATGTAATGCTAGAACAGGGGCCATGTTGGTTTTAAAAGTGGGGGAAAGGAGAAATATATGCGTAAACAAACAAACAAGCAATTGTAATCAAATCAGAAACAGATAATTTCCTGGCCTTTTCTGAATAAATACAGGTGATACCAGAAATTGTTGCAAGGTTACTGGCTTCAGTCATCCTCCTGTACTCCCTTCCCACAGTACATCCAGAAATCTATGCCTTCCTCTCTCCTTTGCATGCTCCCTCTCTCTCTGAAACTAAGGTTTCAAAATAATTTAAATCACATATAAACAGACCTCCAAGTTTCAAGTTTCCTTTGGAGTAGCCCATTAACTCTAATCACCTCTGATTCATAATTTCGGGTGGCATTTATAGATTTCTACAAATATACACAAAATCCACTACAGATTTTATTAGCCCTGTCTAATAAAAACACATGCTTGAAATGAAACTGCTACGTTATCTAGCCCATAAACTCTCTTTTTGTCCACTTAGGAGGACAAATTTTTTTGTAGACATCAGTGAAAGCAAAGGTTGTATCTGACATACAGATCAAGATCTAGTACATCTTAAAAATCTCACAATGTTATCACAAAGCATGTTAAAGGACAAGGGTTAGCAGCAGCGTCCTACTCTTTGTACCACATGAATTTGTTTCCAAAACAATTCTCTACAATAAATTATTTATGGGCATTAGTCTTAGGTATCAGATTAATATGTGCTCTTAATGAGTTGGTGGATTTGATTGAACAAGCAGTTGGGACATTTTTGCTTTTAATGGCCAGGAATCTACCTAAGAACTAACAAATAATGCTTTAACAAATACATGAATATATGTCCACCAACCAACTGATCAAACTGACTTAAAGGATTCACCAATTTTCTCAGTACCCTGACTTAGCTCATTTGGTTAAAGAATGGTGCTAATAATACCAAAGTTGTGGGTTCTATCCCCATATGGACAATTCACTTAAGGGTTGGACTTGAGGATCCTTGTGGGTTCTTTTTAAGGCAGAATATTCTGTGATTTGTGAAAAGTAACTTAATAAAACCCTTACTCTTCAGCTTCTTCTATAGAAAAAGTCTCAAAATCAATACAATAGCATGTGAGAAATATGTCAAGAATGAGAGAGCTGCAACATTTCAAAATGTAGTTTCTAATAGGGTGTCATCATTTTATTATGTCAGTCTTAGTGTGGTTCCAAGGAACCTCAGTAGTTCAGGTGGTAGTCAACAAATTAATAAGATACAAATAAAAGCAGCTGTACATTTTGATTATGATAACAGGAAAACTTCAGCTTCTAAAAACAGCAGCCATAAGTCAGGCCCAAAAATGGCAAAGACTGTCCCAGAAACAAGCACCTGAAAAATACTGATGGATAAGCAAGTGGAGAGCTGAGACTGAACTTCGTACACAGCCTATAGTAAAAGGGCAAATGCAATCCTTCTATGTATAAAGAGGGAACCAATGCCCCATGGGGGAACCCATGGGATTATGGAAATTAATTTATTCCTCATATGGCACACGTCCTATTCATTTTAGAGTGATGCACAATGCTCCGGTGCATGTTTTAGAAAGATGGCAAAACAGTGGGAAGGGAAAGGAAAAGAAAAACAAATCTAGTTCAAGGACTGGAGAAAATGCTTTCAATACAGCTGGTGAGGGAGTAAGAAGTGAAACTAGCCAGCTCTATGGCTCAGTTAAGATACACATGTGGTAAAGCAGAGACACAGATCTGGAGCCATAAGAAAATTACAGTTTAATATCTATGAAATTAAATATTAATTGGAAGGAGATCAGACTTCTCCCTCAAATGAAAAATTGATTCCAATGACCTGTATAGTTGTGCTTGCATTACTTGACTGCCAGAAGGCACAAATGTAAAATGGTTGCCCGTTCACACAAATTTGTAAGAGGAAGGCTTTAGATATCCCAGGCCCAGAATATCCTTCAATGTGTAAAACATATGTTTGCAGTGTGGTAAGAGCTAATTCTGAGCCACTGGAGTGGAAAAAATTATAATCACCAGGTAAAGGGCATTCACTGCACAAAGGCTGACCCCGGAGGCATGGTCAGAATTTAAGCACCACGGGAGGTGCTACAGCCAGGATGGACTTTCCTCAGCCTTGTTTCATCCCAGGTGTCTTTAGGCACTTAATTCAGTTATGAGATCAGTATGGTGGAAGCTCCTTCTGAGCAAAGCAAATCTGGTTCTTACCTGGGTGCAGGGCACTGGTGAGGCACTGAGTGGCAGCAGCCCATCCATGGTGTGACACAACTCTGAGCACAGAGAGGGTGATCAGTGCTCCCAGCATCAGAATTCCCAGCAAGCTGGAGCAGGCACACAAACACAGCTGTCCTGCTATGGATGACAGCTCCCAGTCTTCCTTGTCCAACTCAGGTATTTCCCAACAATACAGCAATACTCCAGCTGTGGGCCTGCTGCTTGTGGGTGATGGGACCAAAGAAGGTTCCTGCATGGAAACATTAGTCATGCTCTTTGGCATGTGCAGAAGATGAACAAAAAACAGTCTCTAATTAAATTATAGTAATCTGAGTGAGAGTACACTGGCTTCACAAAACAAGGGGAAGTACGTTCATACTTAAGAGCAAATAGTTAGCTAGTGCAATTTAAAAACAAAACCAAAAACAAAACAACAAAAAAAAAAGAAACCAAGAAATTCCAGTATTTTTCAGATATTCAGAAAGCTAGATTTATTTTTTTATTATTAACAAGTACTATTAAGCTCTATTAACTGCCTTCAACTCAGAAAAAATCCACTGACCTTCACCATAGCTTTGTCAATGAGGAAATTGCAGGACCTGATCCATAAACATGAATTAAATTTCTGACTCTATTACCTAGAGTCTGCAGCCATTAATTCCTTTAGGTATTCCTAATTCAATCCCAATAGGTAAATGATGGCAACACCTACCAATACCATTGAACTTAATAGTCGGTTATTGCTTTCATTAAAATTCCTTTTCCCCCCCAAATTTTAGACTTCAGAAGGAACTTGGCATAGAATTTTTGAGCCTGGAAACAATTTTTGTGCTTTAGATTTTCAAAGGGATCTCCTTGGCCTCCTTTAAGTTATAGAGACGTAAGAAACACACAGACAGCATTCAAGAGGGGACTTTTCTTATTGATGCCTTGATGTAATTCATGAGTGGATGGCAATCCCTTAAAAGGTGTATCAGTGCATTTGCTAACAGACCTCAGGTTCCCTCATTTTTCTCAGAGCACCTGCGTGTGTTTATAAGTGATGTACAGATATCAGTGAGGGGCCCAACCAGCAAAGCCTGAGTCTGGATTCAATCATTCTGAGTTCAGTGGGTTTGGATCGAGGGATTTAATCTGAGCCCATTTCTTGTAATTTATTTTAAAGGTGAAAGGGCTTTTCTTCTGCCAAGATGAGAGTATAGGGCTGCAGGGATTTGCATTTCTCTTGCAGCTGTAGCCTTCACTAGCAAATATGGCCTCAATTCTGGACGCAGCTTAGCTCAGAGAGATCTCCACTGCGACAGAGCACCCCAGCACAGCCACTCTCCAGAGGCAGAGTGAGCCACACCAGCTGCAGCCTGAGGTCAGAGAGAACCAGGAGAGTTCACCACAGCATTTTCATACAAAAACTGCAGAATGAAACTTGATGGCAAATCCATCAAAGTTCCGTCAGCATTGCCCTCCTGAACACCCCCCCAGCACCGGCCTCCAGTGTCACTGCCCTCAGCAGCAGGGGGAGATCGCTATTCAGGCTCCAGGTAGCTTATTGGAAGTGTGAGGTTCTTGGTACAGCTTCCTGGGTTTTTAAAACTGGATTTTCAATAGGTGGGACAATAATCAGAGTCTCTGTGGTCATCAGCATCAAGAGCCTAGGCTGCTGGTGATCCCCTGCCCCCAGAGCCTACACAGAAGGGTGGGGGTGGTGGCAGACAAGGTCAGAGGTGGACAAGGGAGGCTGTGGTGAGGGACCCGAGCTTTCAGTTAATGCTTATCTTCAGGTGATTGTTAACTGAGTACTTTATTAATCTCCTTAAAACTAATTTACCTACAGGCTCCTGCTGGAAGTTTCAACTCCTGACATTCCCCTTCCCCAGAGACTGCTCCAGTAAATGAATCCCCTAAGTTTTCATTGAATTCTCCCCTTTCTGGATACCTCTTTTCCTCAGCCTTTCCTTAGCAGAATGCAATTTTGATTAGGATCAGCACTTGCCCTGAACCTTGTGAACCCATTGCCTCTGGGTATCTCAAGGCGTGCTTGCATGTTGTCCTGATCAACCAGGGAGGCTGAGTCGGGGAAACTCACATTCTCAGAAATATTTTCATACAAAAGCTTCAGAATGAAAGTTGATGGCAGATCCACCAAAGTTCCTTTGTGAAGGAGTAACAATTCTACCATATCATTCCTATTTACTGTTGAATTTCAATCCCTCTTCTTTTACCATATCTTTCCTGAGAAAATTAGGAATTTATAATTTTTAAATGACAATATGAACTTAACTAAACCACTGTCCTGGAAATTTTTTTTCTTTTTCTATATAGTTGATGAGGAAAGGAATCAGCTGCATGAAAGAAAATCTTATTAGGAATTCATACTTATCACAATAAATTAGGCCTTACAATTCCAGAGATTATATTATCAGCAGAATAATATATACATATTGCATAGAAATCTGTATCTGCCTGTGTTCAGGCACATACACATTTACTTACACACATGCATTTATATGCACTTCCAAAACTATACTTACTAATGTTTTCTCTCGATAAATAGATACTCTGCGAAGGTAAAATCATATGTAACATTCACTGAAGTTTGCTTTCCTTGCATTAAAATCCAGGAAACATGTGATGCAACATCTCGCAGTCTCTGTGCTACATCTGACTAGCTCATATTGAATACAAGCCCTGTTAAGTTGAAAGGATTTCTGGTTTGTTTCAACTTGAAAGTGATTTAATATGAGGCCCAGAGAGAAAATCTGTCTCAGTAATCAAATTATAACAAGTAAGGATTAAAAGTATTAAGAAGTTTAAGCAATCTTTTAGCTGCCCTATGTTCTTGAGGTCATTTGAAGCTGGCTGTGGGAATAAGTAAAATAAAATAACAAGAAGGAAAAAAACAAAGTATTATAGAAGGAAATCAAAGAGCGTCCTTCAGGATTAGATTATCGTACAAGAAAGGGGCTGAAACATTTTCCAGGAGCCTTAATTCATTTTCCTTTGGGAAACATAATTTTAAAAGGGTATTTTAATAACAATCTTTCTTTTCTTTCATTCTAAAGTAGAAGGTCTCCATCTTAAGAATGTAATGTATTTATAAAAAAAATCAATAAATGCTGATAAATGTCTACTAATTAATGAAATAAACAGTATTATCCAGATACACAATTCTGGGGACTTGGCATATGGTATTTTTTTTAATTAGTAGTTATATTCATACATATAAAAATAAATAAAACAGCATATTCAGCCGAAATCAACAGTGACAAATGCCTGAAGATCAAACATCTTTAAAGCAACTCATGTAAGTCTCTCAGTGCAAAAGAAAGCCAAGCTTTTGTAACACCCTGTGCAAAGTGACATCCTGAACCAACACACTACTAAGGTACTGGTGGCATCTCCACTTACTGTAAGGAAAAGCTGAGGGAGAGGAAAAGAAGATCAGGGCACTGACCCCATTCATTTATGTACAATTAAGGATTTTAATTAGGTTGTGATGGGGCAATTATGAACATCTGATCATAATATTTTTTTTTCTAACAGATGACAACTTGTTTGCATGACTCAGAAAAGCCCAAATTTAACCAAGTGAGGGAGCACAAGCCAGAATACACTGTGCAAGCAAGCTCGTGTCCAGGTTCGGTCAATAAGCCTCTAATAAGCAACTGCCAATTAATATTAGATGGTCTTCACCACAGAAGATCCTTTCCCAGAGAAAACACTGAGTCCATGCAAAATTTTGCATACATGTGTGTGCAGAAGACAGCTTTAAAATAAGGGGAGAAAGACCTTTTGGGGCACAGCTGGAGTTAAAGTGCTCTTGGCAGTGAGTTAGAGTCTCACTGTCAGGGATAAGGAGAGCAAATAATTTCCAAAGGTGATGAGCTTGCTGTCCTCTTTCCCCCTGTAAACTGAGAACATAACTTATTTCACTCCTGACACATAAATCCAGCTAGTCACTTTCTTCCACAATGACTTTAATTTCATTATCCACTTATTTTAAATCAGGCTGTTACTGCTTGGGCAGCATTATTATGAAAGTCTCCAAGGCATGGGGGCTGAGAGAGTTGGGTCCCGAGCTCCCCATGAAAGCATGGCAGAGTGTCCTTCTCCTTCAGTTTAGAATAGAGCCAGATACCATGATAGATGTGGGAAGAACAGCTTCACAGTGAAACGGGAGGCAGCTATGGGTGAGGGTGCTGGGCTCCAAGAATTTTATTCATGGCTTACAATTATAATATATATACCATATATAATATACACACGCACATATGAGTACACAATGTATTTTTGTCCAAAGATGTTGTAACTTTAGTCACATTTTTGGACAAGACATTTTGAAAGTAGTGATGATTTTTTTTCTTTGACACCTTTTTTTTTTTATACTCTTTCTTTTTGGTGGCATCATAGTCCCAAAATCTGAAAATCATCGATCTGCATCAGACAGACCTTCAGTAAGTAATTTTTATCAAAATATTAACCCATATAGTTTCCTGAATAGAAAAGATAAATGTGAATTTTTCTTTCAAAACTATGGTGTTGACAGTATCTCTTTAAGTTTAGTATGCTCAATTATGAAAATAGTGCCACTTAATAAAAATTCCATTTGTTTTTACCAAATAGTTTTAGTTTCAGTAGCTGTGATGTTGGTGTGTTTACAGTGTGGAAAACAAATCTGAGCAAAAGCTGTTGTAAATTTTGAGTAAATACACACACAAAACATTATGTGGATATGCACCACTAGAGCACTGAGAAGGGCCCTCACTTACTTAGGTTGTATGTGACTGCCTGAATCTCACCTTGCTTTTTTAATGCTACCACCCTGGATCCCCTTTAAGGAAGCCCTTGGTTGTGGAAGGGTTTGGGTTCATGACTGCTGGATTCAAAATGAGGGACACTTCATAAATGTCTGATTGCAGATCTTTGTTCAGCAGTGACTTCAGAGAAGGTTTTCTTATGTTAAAGGAGTTGGCTCTTGAATGCTCATTAGGAGGTAAGAAGCTCACATATTGGAGAGGGGATCCTCTGGGAAAGGGTTTTGATAAATCTTTTAAAGGATGTTAAGAGTAATTTCTTTCAAAACACACTCAGGCATACCCTGGATGGGTCCATACCTTGGATCTTCACTGAGGCAGTACCAGTGATTTCAGAGAAACTGCTTCAGAGGGACAGGGGTTTGGTTTCCTTTAGTTACCCAGTGCACAGATAGCAGGAGAAAACAAACTCTTATGCTGTCTCCCTGTTTCCTGATTGTTGAGACTTTAGCTGTCAGATGAAAACAGGACAAGACAGTGAGGACATCCAAGAAAGCATAGCTACAAGGATAGACGGAAGTGCACCCCTTCAGAACAATAATCTACCTCTCAGTCAGAAATTGTATCTCAGTGGTGACTTCAACCTAGTCAGCTGTAAAACAGGGTTATAAAACAATAACAGGGACCCACATCACCTGCTGATGACAAGGTGTAAACCCAACACATCTCCAGGAAGAAAAGAGATCACAGGAGAACCTGGGGTACTCCAGCTGTTGACCCCTAACAAGGACACCACCATGATGAAAGCTGCTGGTCAGCAGAAAAAATAAAACCACTTAGCCCTAAACGTGGGTTCTGGCTTAAGGACTGAATGTTGGAATCCTAACATGCCTTTAAAAACAGCAATATATTAGCACACCATCAGTTTTTCTAATTTTTTTTTGTTTTGTGGCAAAGAGGTTAATGCTTGTGAGGTTACATCTGTGGAACATTGGAAGTTAGCACAGAACTGAGATTAAAAGAAATATAATCTACTGAACAGAGGATTTCCAAAAGCTCTACAGTTTACCATCAGAATAAAAAAATATGCAATAGACGCCTGCTGCAGACATGCCGTTACTTTTCTTTTTTAATCCCAGTAAATTTCATGTCCTCTGCATCCCATCTGACCAGAGGGAGGCACAAACTGTGCACTCAGAGATGGTAGTACGCCTGTCACCACCGGCAATATGACTGTCTCCACAGATGTACAAAGTACTGCATTTCAAACTGAAGCATCTATTTCAGAAGAGAAGCCCTCAAAACACACAAAATTAAATTAGGATTTGAGCAAAATCTGGGAGGATGATTAAAATGAGAATCAAAAGGTTATAAAGCTAAATGCTTTTTCAGAGCCAGTAGTTGTCATAGTAACCCCTTGTACAACTTTTTTTCTTGGAAACACAGAGTAAACACTTATTAAAATGGGCCTCAGTGATACAGTAAATACATGAATTTATTACTATTTGAAGTCAAAGCTGGGTGAAGAAATCCAGGAGACACCATTTCAGAATTTGTTTTCCTTCTCAAAACCAAGGTCCAATGATGCAAAGTCATTCAAGTGACCAAGGAGACAGAGATGCATGTTTATTGTCTGCTTTGGCCCATCCTGGGGGCCCCAAGGCTGCAGCTAAGCAACCACCCACATCTGGGTCAAAAACAAAGACACAGATAGTGCACATAAGGCTATCACATTGTGAAGAGTAAGGCATGATGTGCAGCTGGCATAGCAAATTTTATCTAAAGAAACCCAGTTTCTAGTTAGCTTGGTTTTTTCTGTACTAATTAGGTTGCAGTTTTTGTTTACAGTCAGGTTGTATGAGGTAAAGTCTACTGGAAAGAATAACACATGATACAGTCTGGGTTCTTTCCAGGCTTTAGCTGGATGGGAGAAACCAGCATCCTGTTAAACAAGATAACATTAAGTTATACATAAAGTATTTCAAGGTGAATGGCTTGGGTGTGTTAAACCATGCACTTGAACTTCTTGTGGGCATTTAAACTTCAAATTTTTAACGTATTGGATGCTTTGGATCTCTCCAAAAAAAGAGAAAAATCAAGGACATGCAGTCTCAGGACAAATTTATTCAATAAAGACCCATGCAAATAGCAAATTCTTGTTTGCATGTGAAAATACAGCCTAATTAAGTCATATGAAGACTTAATTCTGGTTTTAAAATTAAAAAAAAACATTAAAAACCTGTTTTTAAAATATTCTTCTAAGAGTTTCAAAAGTATTTTAGTATTTTAAAAAATAAATTTGAAATGTGTGTGACATCCACACTTTCTTTGTTAAACAGCGGCACTTGATTATGGATATAACTTTGGATATAGTCAGCCTAACATGAATAAGCCTAACACCTTAGCCTAACGTGAATAAGGAAAACAAAGGCAACTGATAAGTGGGTAAAGGAGGGTCAAGTTTTGAACTCCTAACCATATTTATTAGAAAAATATTGCTGATATAAATTATTTAGGAGTGACTCTGGATCTGCCAAAGTCAGTATCCTCATTGTAAATAACACAAAGCTGAAGAGATCTTCTCTGGAAATGCCATTGATGCTCCTATGGCTAAGAGGGTTTGGACACTTAACTGCATCCCACTTTCCTCTTACTACATTTTTCTGTGAAGATTTTTCTTCAGTAAAATAAAGATGGACACAGCTTCACATCTAACTCACAGCCAGAGCTACAAAGGTTGTGGAGGTAAGAGAAACTCCTACATGTTAAAAGTTTGTTTTAGGGGGATGAGATATCTGTTTCAGTCTTACATCCCTGTGACTGCAAAAACAGAGGGATGATGTTGGAAGCAAGGCCTGGAACACCAGTCTTCCCATCACACACTGATTTTTTTTCTTTGCTAGGCTGTGTGTCAGCCTTCTGCCTGTGTGCCTTTATGTTCTCTTTAGATGGAACAAACTGTCTGCTCTGGGATGCTATTCTGAAAAGCAAAAAACTGATGATGACCGCCTCTGCTTCAGCATCTCAATTTCTTCCCCTAAAGGTCGTTTTGAGGATTGCCTTGGGTTGTAACATTTTGGAAATGCAGACTGGTATTTCCTTAGGAATTCAGTTAGGAGACAACTGGGTACTTTACAACAGGATAAGGTAGTGGAGAGGGGAAAATGGAGCATTGTGGATGGGCATAAAGTGCCAACGATAACTTCATTTTCTGAAAATCCCAACTTTGGGAAGTGTTTAGTTTTCTCAACAACACCTACTAAACTAAGCCTCTCTGGGAGACAGAGAAAACACATTGGCTACATATGTACTAGTAAATCAAATGAGTGTGGGACTGTTTTCTGTCACTGAGTCCAACTGGCATGGAGCAGCATCCATGCTCCTAAATTCTCATCTTTCAAAACATGCTAGCAGCAGCCAAATTGCCTGTGATCTCTGAATGACCTTTGGCCTCTGGAAATCCTTACTGTACTCAGCAATTGTTTGGGATAGTGCTAGCTGGTCCAGGTCAAAATCATACTCGGAACCCTTCTAACAATTTAACAGTTAGATGACCAAGTTATTATGTCCAGGAACATTCCCAACACAGTATTTATTAACATAGATCTTGCAGTATTAATTCTTCCCCTGAAAAAGGCACAGATATGAGTTAGGCGTCAAGCAGGCTGTCAGGACTGGTGTAGTTTTGGGCATGTAGATGATTAAAGTCAATTAAATTTTCCATTTACAAGACCAAAATGTGGATTTTGACATTCAGACTTTACCTAAGACTTCACATGGGTATATGGTATTATCTTGATCTGACTTCATAGTTCTAATAAAGCAAGCAAGCACTTTCTGAATGATCAAATGAAAGCCTCTAGGCTCACTGTGCTTCATACAACAACATGATTTCCCTCTCTTGAAACAAACAGCTGAACAGATGTTTCTCAGCTGCATGAAACATAATACAAAATTTCTTTGGAAAAACAGAATTTGTTCTGTTTTTTCACTCTGCATGAATTTTTCTGCACAGCTCTATTTAGGACAAATTTCTAGTTTAAAGAATTATTTTAAATATAATTTTTTTTATATTTATATATTTATATTTATGTTATATATTTATATTTATATATTTTATATTATATTTATGTGTAATTTTTATATTATATTTATTACTTCCTATTTCTAGTTGAATTGTGATGTTAAAATCTATAGCTCCTTGCACTATTCATTGCACTATTTGTTCAGATTTTAAATGTCTCAAAAATAAACTGCAAAGCTGAGCCTGTATCATGATTGGTCGAAAAGGACTCCCAATAAAATTTTCTAGATTTCTGATAATGACATGAAGCTACTCAGTTGCAATGCCAGCTGAGGATGCAGAAGTACAAAGCCTTAGGTTAGGTGTTGAATGTGTTATAAAACCAGAAGTGGCTGATGCAGGAATATGTTATATTAATTTTTCAGTTTTGGGTTGAACAGCACAGGTAGTCCTCTTACATACCATGAAGAAAGGGAATAATACTTAGTACACTCCTTTGAAGCACTGCAGCAGAGAGAACTGGAACTGGTCCCTTCTTACCACAGATCTTCAGGGCATGTCTGCTTGCTTTGGAATTGGACACAGAAACCTTCCAGCTCAGTTCATAGAATGATGGACTTGACGGCCCCATGAAGTAGGTTGTGATGCTTACTATGCTGAGGGGCTGTAAAAGCAGTAGGGTGCAACATGCTTATTTCCCTCCATTTCCAAGGCTTTTTCCTGCTCTAAAATGTGAGCCATATATAGTAATAAAAGAGACAGGGGATGTTAAAGCAGCCAAAAAGTATTGGCCAAGTTCTTGTTGCACAGAACCAGGGACCAAAGTACACTTTGAAGCAGAAACAAAGCCCAAGCATCTCCATCAACATACTAGGAAATGACAGGGAGGACAGGAAAGAACTAAGTCATCTGCATACAGGGAATCAGTGAAAGAAAAGTAAAAATTTAGGTTATCAATCTCTCCCCTCAGTATATATCATAGTTATCTAAACAAGTGGAAGCTTATGAAGTTTGTTCCTCACCTTTTTCCAGTGCCACAAACAGCAGTAGATTGTGCACTTTCTTAGTTCAAAGGATTAACCTGATTGCTTCAGTGCTCAGTGCTCAAAAATAAAAACAAAGTAGTGTCTCTTTATCAGTTAGAGAAAATTCAGCATCTGTACCCTCCTTTATGCAGCTGAAGTAAAACCAACTTGGCAAGAACCATGGGATAAATTAGACCTCAGAAGAGAATCTGGACCTTCAAATTAAAGCAAGTTAGGATATTTTTGTTTTACAATTTTTATGTGTGCACATTGAAACATGCTACTTTCGTTAAATCCAAGTTTTCAGCAGAAACATCATAATTTGAACTCTTTTTTAGTGAAAGAAAGATTTTCACCTATTGAACACTATTCCAAGTAGAGAAACACACTTCACTTCAGAGAAGCAAAGATCTATTTCATGTTCCTATACAGAAACAGGTAAATCTAGGTTTCTACATCTCAGATGAGTGCTCTAAGTCCAGTCTAGTCTACACTGTCAGTTATGTTACTGTCCATGAACCATTTAAAAAAATTCGGGATTTTCTTTGGGGTAGAAAAAGTCTTTTGATTAAAATGCCTTTTGCAAGATTAAAAAGGCTTTTTCCTACCCAGCTCCACTCTTGATTTGCACCCATTATACTGAACATTTGTACAACTGTCTGGGAAGCAACTCTTGAACACACAGAGGCAAATCATTGCTATGGCCTAGAGCTGACCAGTGCAGGAGAGAAAGGGAGCAATCAGAAAGATTTGGGTACAACTCTTTGATTCTTTGCCAGCACTGGCCACAGAGACAGCATGTGTTAGAGCACCTCTCAGGCTGGTCCAACCTACACAAAATGACAGTCGTCTTAAGGCAGCCAGATGGAAGTTTTCTGGAGCATAACAGCACTCAGGTCCCATCCTCTCCAACCTCTGGCTTTCTTGTTTTATAGGCTGTGACTGGTAAGATTCAGGACCATGCTGATCTAATGTCTACTAAACATTCTCTTCTGCTGGGAAATCTTCATTTGGCGACATACAAGTGAATTCCTGAGGCACAGAGAGGCCAACATATGGAACTGAATCTGTCCCAGGGTATTTTTGGTCTATCATCTTGTTAACTCATCAGTTAAGAAAATCTTCTCAGCTTAAAAGAGCCCCGCAGTGGTGTCACGTTGTGGTGATCCCACAACTTTATAGTACACTTTGCACTGGAACTCAATGTCACTGGCACATCTCAAAGTGAGAGGTCACAGTAAAGAGCACATCAGCCAAGAAATCTGACAAGATACAGATTTCTTGGTGCTAGTGGAGCCAAGATATGCAAAAAAAAAGGGCTGATTCTGAAGACTAAAAGATAGCAACACTGCTGGTGATAACCACCATCTCTTGCACAACTGCTGCCATGGTTACAGAAGAAAATGTAGCAGAAGGAAAGAGGGAGTTAAATCAAGATTTTATACATGTGCACATGTGGGTGTGTTTACAAAATGACAGAGTGAAAGTCTTTTAACCAAGAAATATTCCCCCCAAAAACTTGTTAACATAAAACTTTTTCACAAAAAAGAAAAGTGAACTTCTATTTCTAGTCAGTATAAATGGTAGTTCAGATAAGAAGGAAGTAAGGACTATAAACTAGCTAAAATTAGTGCAAAGTTGCCAAAAGTCCTTTCCTTGTAAGAAGAAATAGCTTTGATTACTAATTATTTATGCTCTCAGTAATGTTGAATTTTAAAGGTTACGCTTCTTTGTCATGAGCTTATCTGTAGTTCTTATAACTGGTATCTGCTCCCTTAATTGTTAGGAGAGAATTTACTTCCATGCAACTGAGTCATAGATGTAAAAGAAAATAAGCCATCAGTTTTTGGTGTCAAAATTAAGACTTTGTTGGCCAATTTTTTCAATATATTAAGTAATGCAGAAGTCTTTATATGTTGAAAGCACAGGGATCAAAGATTCCAATGATACATATGAGGATTCAACTTTTCTTCAAATCAGAGCTTATGTTCTTCCGTCTGGCACAGAGAAAATGAGTCATGCATGCCCAGTAACTACCTGTAAAAGACTGGGGATAAATGAAACCTTCACCACCCTTCGTAGCAGATGCAGAAAAAGAATCCAATTCTTTATTACAGTTTACACCTTAATAATGTAAATGTGCTTGTGATTTTGGCAGCCTTTTCTACCTGCTGCTGAGATTGGGACTTTTAGGCAATCATTATCAAGCCTGATTAATTTCCAGAGCTGCTCCACTCAGTGTACTGAACTGACAGTGATCTTCTGGAAAGAGGACTACAGAAAAAACTAAACTAAATTAATGGAGTAACTAGAGAAAATTGAAGGCCAGTCTAGTCCATGAGAAAGGGCCTCTAGACATGAATAAGAAGAACATTTTGCATTCAGCAGAGATCCTTGAAATTTCATGGCACAGTGTAGTAACAGAATCTACTGAAGTGCTAGACCTGCATGGAGAGTATTCACATCAACCAGCCTTGGGCAGCTAACCCAGTCAGCAACTCCTTTCTAGGCAGCTAAGAAAATTAGGCCCAGAGCTTTATTAAAAAATAGGAAAGGACCTTGAGAGATCACCTAGCTTGCTTTTTATCCTAAAACAAGATCAGCCATTACGTATACAGTTGTACCACTAAAACCTGTCATTGAAGACAAAAGCTTCACAACCTCCCAAGGCAACCAAACAGTTCATAGCATTTAGTGTCAAGGAGTTTTCCTATCTTTACCTGTATTGCCATCAATCACACTACAGTCTCATTTGAGTTCTACCCACAGTGGTCATAAATAAAAGACTCTTTTGGAGTGTGATTCAGAAGAAGAGTGAGAACAGACAGTTTAGAGAGTTGTGCTATGGAGTGTGGCCAGCTCAGGTCAATGTCTAGCCATAAAGACAGACCTCATCAGTCCTTCCCACTGGAACTATTCTATCCTATTCTAGTCTAGTGTAGTCTAGTCTAATTATTTTTTAGCAGTTGTATTTCCCTTTAGGATAGAACTGGTTCCTTGTCATGGCAAGAATGAGAAATAATCCCTATGTTTTTCAGCTCTGAAATATGTAAAGCCCATGTCCAGCTGAAAAGTAAAGGGCAAAGGGAAGTGGAAAAGTAAAGAAAAGCCAGTGGCACACAATGTTTTAATTAATAATAGAATGCTGGAACTAGAAATCATGAGAAAAGTCAATATCCTTTTCCTCATAATAAAAATGGTCTTAAACCCTTTTAATATTATTAAACTAACTGTTTCAAAAGCTTTAAAATTCTATTCCCCACTAGGCTAGAGATGTGAAAGCTCATGGAGTCTCTTTCAATAGCAGGCTGGCTGATGTGACAAAGAGCATTACTCTCTTTTTCATTCTTGACTTATGTTTTTAGTTGATTTTTCTTTATTTGAAATCATGGGAAATGAGATGCTTATAGCCTTGGGGAGAATTTGCTCACACCCTTCAGTAAGAATACTTTCTTATTTAACTGAAATACATTAAGTGTGGCCAAAATGATCTCAATGCGAAATGCAAAACCTGAAAATATTTAATGAATATTGGCATGCTGGGACCGCTACCTCATGGGGCTTTGGGAAAACCTTGGTGGTCTTCTCACTTTTGCAGAGGAGATTCAGGGCCAAATCCTTGGAGAGGCTGCACTCTATTTAACATAAAGCCCAGCAAAGGAGCAAAAGATGGTACCACTTAGTTGTGATAGAACTTTAAAACCCAAGTATCTGAAGACCTTTCATGCCAAATCAATGATATGTTATTATACCTTTAATCTCATTGTAAAAAAAAAAAATAATTAAAGGGACTCTAGATTCCCAAAACACTTGCAGTAACCATAATTTTCCTAATATTCATATCTCACCCTCATCACCAGTTCCCCACACACTAAAGGAGCTAATGATGTATTTATTTTGATGATGTTTTCTAAGGCCAGCTTTTCCTTCATTTAATTTTTCTTGTGGGGAAAAAAATGAGATCATTATTACTAGACGCAGCTTTTGGTAAGCTTAAGACTTGCTCTGATCTCATTCTTTTACACAGTGGCTGTCCTGCGTGATGTCTAGACTGTTAAGTGATGTTTAGACTTTTAAGCAGTCCAAATACTGCTAAACTTCATGAGGGCTTTCCACTTCTATTATAAGAGCGGCAAACACCTTTGTATCTGTATTCCACAAGTCTCTTTTTCTACTCATAAAGTGAAGTTAATTTTTCAGAGATCACCTTTTCCTTTGGTCACCATTAGGAAACAAAAAAGTATAATTTCAAAGGGCAAAGGAAAAAAATATGCATTCAATTAACAGTTGATGAATACACTGCTAAAAATAAGTTCTATTAATTTTCAGTTGGGGACAATTTTGTGGTGTAGAAATATTTATTCAAGTTTTTTCTTCTCACCAGGGAACTGATTTATTGACAATCAATTAGTGTTTTCAGATAAATCTTTAGTGTTTACAGCAATATTTATGCCTCACTTATTTTTTAACTGTTTAGTTTTATGCTCTCATAGTCTTGTAAAAATTAGTAATTGAAAAAGCCATTTCTTCATCTTTTCCTTCTTGAAGGTCAATGCCAGAGTCCTGCTTATTTTATGGTTTGAGAGCTTTGTTCAGTCTCTTTTTATATGTCCCAAAGGATGGGTATTCTACCACTTTTCTTGGAAAACTTCTTACAGCTTAATAAACTTCATTATTAGCAAAAAAATCCCGTAAATCAGCCTAATTTTCCTATGCTACATTTAAAAGTGTTATTCTTGTTAGTTACAGTGTCCTGGCTCATTCTGCACAATCCCACATCCTTCCTTTCTTTTTAACATCTTTCAAAATTCTTGGCTTAGTTTTCTCCCCCACCAGTTGTTGTTACTCATTCCTTGGGATGGAACTCTTTTCTTGTCTGGAGACACTCAGATAATGCTGGGGACATGCTGTCTACAGATATTTGAAAATGTCTTCCAGCAGTTTTTAGCTGCTTCAAAAGCTACATGACATCACCTAATAATATACTGTGATAATTTGGTATAGACAGGTCCAGGTTCGCAGAATGCTTGCCTAGTAAAATGTGCTTTAGTAGCATTTACTTCTGCTAAGGTGTTTGTTTGGCCAGACTATAAAAACTGATAAAAAGCTGAGAAGCAACACTTTTCCCTACTCCTCCTCTCAGGATCTTTCTCTGTCAAATCACAAAACACAAAATTGAGTATCCTGAAAAAGACAGTGAAGCACAATTTTATTTCATAGAAACATAGAATGGTTTGGGTTGGAAGAGACCTTAAAAATCATCTAGTTCTAACCTCAATGCTATGGGCAGGGACATCTTTCATGAGACTAGGTTGCTCAAAGCCCCATCCAACTTGCCCTTGAACACTTCCAGATATAGGGCATCCCCAGTTTCTCTGGGAAACCTGTTACAGTGCCTCACACTCTCACACTAAACAATTTCTTCCTAATATCTAACCTAAGTCTGCTGTCTTTCAGTTTAAAGCTCATCCTATCACTACATGCCTTTGCACTAAGCCCTCTTTGCACAAAGTCCCTCTCCAGCTCTCCTATAGCCCCCTTTTTGTACTGTTCAGTACTTCTGGTACTGAAAAAACTTTCAGGTGTTTCACGTTTCTGTTCATGAGGTATGTTTGCAAGGTTGGAACAGATGCTGTCTAAAACCCTCAGCAGCACTGCCATTGAGCAGCTAGATAGGTGCTTATGGAACATAAGGCAGGACGATAAAAACACGTTTTTTCTTTTTGTCAGCAAAGCTGCTTCAGTGAGCAGAAAGGTGGATTAAACTGTTCTCTCCCCCTAGAAGTGTATATTGCAAGATATATGTAAGATCAGAGTAAGAACAACTTGTGTGGCATTGCTAAACTCTTGTGTACCTCCCAAGGCCAGTGCAATCCAACTCCTGATAGCTTAGCTTTGTCCAGATTCAGTAGGAAAGGTACCTTGGCAAGAACAAAGGTAGTTAAATTATTGTGTGAAATGTATCAGTTTGAAAGAGCAAACATCAAAGTTGTCAGATACCTCCTGAAAGACAGGTTAGAGCAAGCAGTAGGAAAGCTCCTACAGAATATCTGTGGCTGGAGGAACAGGAAATGTGTCTGGTGGTGAGATATAGGAACAAGGGGTGCAGGAAGCAGGGTCTTCAGCAGGAGTTTAACAACCAAACACATTCACTAGCTAATTTCAAAAGATCTCTAATGCACTGACAAATAAACATTTAATAGGAAGCAGGGAGTGGGGAAGATGAAATCACAAGTTTATTTGGTATAAAGAGTTTCTAAGATAATCAAATTTTTATATGCATTTGCTGTTCCACAGATCTTAAAAGGTTTAGCCATTTTCTCTGAGAAAGAACTAACTTTGTGCAGCTTTTCCTTTGAACAAATTTACCTTTGTTTCTGTCTTCTTGAACATGAAAAACCTCCAAGACAAATGATGATACCCACTTTTCTTGTCTTGCAAATGCTATTTGAGTAGGTGAGATAAGTATGCTGCGGATAAGATAATTTGGAGGAAAATCTTATGATCAAACTTCATAGAACTTTATTTCATATTCATATAACTGGGACTCTATCCAACACTTATCATGGTGTTTTTCCTATAAATCTCAAAATCCTCATGTGAAGATGATGATGGTACAGATAGTGCATTTGCATGGAAAAAACTGAGCAAGAAAGTTCTATAACAACCTGGAAACAATTCTTCAATGTGATATTCCTTCCAATAACACCATTTATCTACAGTGCACTGTGACAAAGATTCCAGATTATGATTTGGTTAAAAGTCTGACTTCCTGTATTGTTTTAAAACAAGGAGTTCTTTGGGATTTTAAAACAGAAGTACGAACTGGAGATAATAAAAGACAAATTTCACTTGTCTCACCAAGTCCTTGGTTACACTTTTTTTTTGCCAGGATAGCAAACATTCACAGTTTATGAATTTATCCAGGCATAGCTGTAGAGTTTGCAATGCATTTCTTCTGAAGATATTTAATACTCAGGAAGTATAAGTGTTTAGGTTCAGATCTTCCATGATACATGGGTGTCTGCATTCCTACTTACACATTTAACTTACATTTTGGCTTCTTTTATGTTCTTCAGCTACTTAACTGCCACTTAATCCAGGGAGGATCTAAATTTCTGCTGCTCTGATGAGCCACATCTGGGGAGCTGCTTGAAGCCCCTGCCATGCTCCAAGTGGAACACGAACTTGATCCCAAGATGCCTGGTCCCAGCTGAGAGACTTAACTGTTTGGGTAGCAGCCACTGAGGAGCAGATCCTTCTTGTTCTCCCCTGACAAATTTGTTCCATTTGTAGAAACAAATTTCTGGGCAGAGGGATTGAGTTCTGATTCTGCACTACTAATACACAAAGAAAGTTTTCCTCCATTTTTAAGCACAGTAAAATTACCTTTCTGCTTGTCCAGCTACACAAGAGGCTAAAAATTCCCTGGAGCAAGATTTTCGCCTCTGTACTCTCCATCCTTCCGCACATAAAACACTCCCTGCTTGTTTGCCAAGATCAGTTCCTCAGGTGCCCAAGCTGTGCCACAACGATTATCAAACCTGCACAATTCACCTGGGACTGAAATTTCTATAACATGCAGTCCACTTAAGGGCTAGGCAGTGTTTCACCTAATGCTGCTTTACCTAGGTACTTTAGAGACTTGACATAAACTCCCAAACCCATAAAATTCAAATTCATTGTATTTGAAAGCTCCAGTATCTGTGAGATAAGCAGCAAACCACTTAAACATTTAGCTTTAAAAGCAGTCTCTGGAAACAGATGCAAGAAAGTCCAGCAGAGAGACCTGTCATGGCTCATCATGCAGATCACAACACTGCCTGGCATTTACCATCAGACACGCAGCCGTAAATTCAGTTGGTAAAAGGAATGGTAGTGACAGTGCTGCTCACTATTTTCCACTTTTAGCAGAACCCTTCTGTCAAATTGCTTATTGTCAAGGGCAAGCTGTGATCCTACTGAATTTACTGTCTGGACTCTTAGAGCTCCAGAGCAATGGATGAGAATTTGGCTGGCTCAGGGTGAGTAGCATTGAATAAGCAAGCACACTGCCATGGACATGCTTTCATCTCCCTCTAAATCCAAGCCGTAAAAGCAATAGGCATAGGTTTTAAAGACTTTTTTGTTGTTTATCACAGCCATAAGTAATCTGCAGAGCACCTAAACTGCCTGGAAACACCAATAAGTGACCATTGCTCCTTTGAGACTAAGAGGCAGACTTCTCCAATAACCCAAAGAGATGTTTCTGGTAATGTTTGAGCAAGCTTCTTTACATGACCAGAAATGAGTACAACAGCCAGGTACATTACTGGTGGCATTTTGCTCCCTCACCTTTTTTGGAAAAAATAGGCCAGATTTTGTGTCTGAACATATTTTCATGGAATTCATTTTGGTTTATCCATCAAAGTTAAAAGAAAAAAAGAAAAAGTAAAGTATCAGGTTTGTGATGGAGTCATGTGCTGACATCCAAAGTCCACCTCAATCCAGTAAGGGATAGTTGAGACTTATTCTTCTCTTCAAATATGTGGCATTTAAATAAAAGATTAGTCAGACTTCTCAAGCAAAATGAATACTTTCTTTCCAAAAATGAGAGTTTGTTATCTTCATAAATATGTGCTTATAACATTGGACTGTGAATATTAATTTGGATATCTGTAGAGACGTCAGTAATGCCATTATACAAAACTTCACTATATACCTTTCATTCCTCTACTATTGCCATTGCATCTAATTTTACTCTGTTGAGTTCGAATGTTTAGTTCCTTCTTTAATACTAAGAAAAATAAAGGATTTTTTTGCAAAAAGAAATCTCTTTAGATGACGGTATTACTGTACATTTTTTACCCTCCTAGAAGTAGGTTTTAACCACTTGCATACAATTCTACCAGCTCAAAAGGTTCACATACAATAATAACATGCAAGTTCAACTTTCAGCAGAGGATGTCCTATAATTAAACATTGAAAGCTAGCAGACAAAAGAATATTTTGGATGAGAAGGCAAAAATTTAATTACTTCATTGTACTTTAGGAGTCTAACTTTTAGAAATATAAGCATACGAGTACCACAGAAATAATTTAGAATAAAACAATAATTAATATTTGATATCTACTTATTAGTTAGGCAAATCATCTCTGTCTTTTTTCCTGCAATACAGGCTTATCTTTTTCTACAGGGAAGATAACTCAGTTTTAGTCCGGCTCCTATACAAACTTAAAACCAAGGCAGAAGGGTGGAGACTTGCTTTTAGAGATTGCAAAGAAACAGAACTTCCTACAATTTTTTTCCAAGCAATATGTAATTGTTTCCTTGGTTTCACCATGACTACAACCTTTATAAACATACCATAAGATTTACTAAAGTCATACAGGGGCTTGGTTTCTAAACTTACTGGATTCCCATCAGTCATACTCTGCTTGATGGCAGCAGTGAGACTGTTCGCCTCTGGAGTGTTAGTCAGCAATTGATGGTAGAAAAATCCATTCCATCATTATAGAATGTATGCCTCTATGTACAGAGAACCTTATGAGCATCTTGTGTGGTCTGATCATCATAGTCCATGGCACCATACAAATTAGCTCAGTAAATGTTTACATTCACTGCTTTTGATACAAAATATGTCAAGGGTTATCAGTAAAAGAAGCTTTTTTTTTTTTCATGAGCTATAATGCTGTGCCATGGGTTTAGCTAATTTGCACAGAGTATACATACTCACCCCCTGCTTCTCCATAGGCAGAGAACTGGATATGATAGAAAGTCATAAACCTCAGTACTAAAAAGGACTCAAATCCTTCCAAAAAGCTGGCAGGAATTTCTCTATCTGTCTGTACGTGCAAGTGATCAGTAAGGCTGAGACTTTTCAGCTCCTACGCAGTGATGCCCATTGCAACATTCAACCTGTGTGTTCAAAAGACACCTCATGTGCCAATAGAAACAATACAGAATTAGCGCAGGACTTCACTATGGTTAATTCATTGTGCTTTTGCCACTGTGGATTCACAAGTTTCAGCAGCAGTGCTGGTTGAAGCAGTTTTCTCCAGTTTCTTTCCTAAACTTACAAATCCTTCTAATCCTTAAACTGCATTTGCTACAGCAAATCAGATATCTGGTCAGATTCAAAATAAACTAAAAAGGAGAAACTTCCCAAATAGACATGGACCCTATGGTTTAACAGACCTGACACATTGTCCAAGTGCGCCTCTCCATGTCACTGAATTATCACACCAGGAGAGACTACCAGGTTTCCTCATTCGTGGATGGCAGGAGGTGTTTTGGGCACTGATATAATCAAACTAGAAAGAAACTACAAGAAACCATACTTTCTTTTCTTCATGCTTATATTCTGAAGATAATAATTCAATTCAAGTGGCCAGGTGATTTGAAATTTTCAGGGGAACAGCAGAGAAATCTTGACATCATGTGATGCACAGTGCAGCTTTTCAAAAGCAGGGATGGAGTGGTTTTTTGTTGGGTTTTTTATCCCCCAGAAGTTCATGGAAGTCCCCAGGTAAAAGAATTTCCGACATTTCATTCTTCAATTGAAAAACAAATCATCAGCAAATCTTTACTCAACAGAAAATTGAATCCTACTTGGAACAGTTTTTTTTTTCTATTAAAAGAATAAGATTATAATTTTGCTCATTTACAGAAGGAATCTCATCCATAACTCGATGGGCAAAATGTGTGGAGGAAACAGCAGCCTAAATACTCTCTTGCTGATGAAATTACATCATCATGATGAAATGATTATGTGGTCTCCTTGAATAGGTGTGCACCCAGCCACTCTGATTCTTGCCATTTCCTCAAATTGACCCGAAAGGCTCACTTTGTTATGTCTATGCTAGTCTGCATGATCTACCCTAGCACACTGACTACAAGGACAGCTGTATTTCTGCAATCAGTTGAAATGCTTCTTTTGAAAGTGTCATTCAATACATGTTTTTTAATGAGGTATTACTATAAGGGCTGCACTGCATAGGATCTTTAAGTATAAACTTACTCCAGATGAAAAGGATCATCTAGTTTAAAATGGTTAAGGTTGATTTTTTTTTTTCTGATTTACTTTCAGCTAAATGTAACAGGAGTTAAGATGCATAACCTTTCAAAAACACGGCCAAATCCTACAGTCTGCACAGTCTGATTGAAAGTATTACATTTACCCAATAAATAAATGTTTGCAAACCCTACCCACAAAATCCAGAAAGATAGACTGAAATTTATAACTGAAATTTTGGAAATCTTTCAGCCAGTCAGGCACCTACAAATCATGTTGTTGACTCACACCATATCTGTCAGACCCACTGAGGCCTGTAATAGGTGAAGAAAATATCAAAGGAAAGGATCTCATATAAGGCTTCCATACAAAACACTGAAGTGATGCCATCATAGAAGTATTATCATATGCCTGGGTTTGTCATGAAGCAGAAGTGGTAATTTCAATTAAATGACATATAGTGTTCAAAATAACCCTCTTATCTGAACTGGTATTTCTCATAACAAATCAAAAATCTCTGTCTCTTCAAATTTTGTACAAAAATGGATGTGAGGTTGCCCCTCATCAACTGCTGCCTTGCCCACACTCATTCCTCCCTCCTCTGAATTTCTGTAAAACCTATTACATTAATTCACAGCATCTTTCTCTTTTTGTGCTTTTCTGCTCCCAAACTTCCTTGAGAAAGACTCAGGACTGTGCTAGCTTCTTTTACTTTTTTGCTTATGTTAATATACTGCTTCTGGGACCAAAAAATAATTCTCGTCTTTTGTTACTTTTGCCATACCAACAATTCCTGTAACATTTGAAACATTCACTATTTCTTTGATTGTACTTCCACTAACAAAATAGCTGAATATTTCTTCAAAGAGAGGATTTATGTATCATAAATCATGCAGTGTGTGGGTGCCCCAATTATTTTCTTACACTTGTTTGGCAGAAACTTTTCATTATATTTGAAAACTAATGTATAACAAAAATATTTCCCCTCTTCTGAGAAAAAAAACAAAAAAAACAAAACAACAAAACATTCTCAGTGCATTGTAAAGATACCTTCTTTCTTGACCTTCTTCAGGAAAACTGCGTATGATTCAATCATGGAAGCTTTTCAGAGGTGACCAGGTTAAAAGTTTTTCCATCTGCATTTATATGACCATAGTTCCTGTTTCAGATGTTTAAATAATTCTAAAAGGACAAAAAATAATTATCTGAATTATAAAAAACCCCAAAACTGTAAATAGCTACTTCCTACTATGTTATAATCCATTGTTTCTGTATGCCTACTGAGAAGTAATACCAATGTAACTTTTTCAGAAAAAAACATTATTTTCTGCTCGCTTTCAGCAATGTTTTTAATGCAGCTGCTCATACTATATCTAATGTGTTTAGTTACAGTAGCCATGAAAACCTCCAAATGAGTATAAGGATTTGCAGCTTCAACATATAACAAATTTAGAAGTCTCTGGGGATGATGAGCCACCTAGCTAATTTTTACAATAGCACGCCACTAAAGTAAGCACAGACATACAAGCTTAAACTCAAAAACAAAACATTTTTTCAGCAGATTAACAGCTAAACTAATCTTCTCTGACTTCATATCTGTCTCAATATCTAGCTCTGATTAAAATCTTTCAAGAATTCTAGCAGAGCCCAAAAATCCAGATTCTTTAGAAAATCAAGATCCAGAGCTCCAGTACTAAGAACATCCAGCTACCTATCCCTTACATAGCATAAAATCACAGAATATTTTGGGTTGAAAGGGACATTAAAGATCATCTAATTCCAGCCCCCAGGCTGTGGGCAGAGACACCTTCCACTCGACCAGTTTCCTCAGGGCCCCATCCAACCTGGCCTTGAGCACTTCCACAAAAGGGGCATTCACAGCTTCTCTGGGAAGCTGGTTCCGGGGCCTCACCACCCTCACAGTAAAGAATTTCTTCCTTATATCCAATCTAAACTTACTCTCTTTTCAGTTTGAAGCCGTTCCCTCTTGTCCTGTTGCTACATGCTCTCTTAAAATGTCTTTTCCCTCTTCCTTGAGGACTCCCTTCAGGTACCAGAAGGCCACAATTAGGTCACCCCAAAGCCTTCTCTTCTCCAGCCTGAACAAATCCAGTTCTCTCAGCTTTTCCTCATAGGAGAGGTGTTCCATCCCTCTAATCAACTTGGTGACCTCCTCTGGACTCACTCCAGCAGGTCCATGTCCTTCCTGTGCTGGGACCCCAGAGCTGGATGCAGCACTGCACATGGGGTCTCACCAGAGCAGAGCAGAGGGGCAGAATCCCCTCCCTGGCCCTGCTGCCCACGCTGCTTTGGATGCAGCCCAGGACACATTTGGGTTTTTGGGCTGTGAGTGCACATGGCTGGGTCAAGTCCAGCTTCTCATCCATCAGCACCCCCAGGTCCTTCTCGACAGGACATGCCCCAGTTTGCATTGATAACAGTATCCTAGCAGAAAGAGAAAGAGAGAGAGAAAAGGAAATAACCATCATGCACCAAGATTTACTAAATATTTTTGCTTTTTAAGTTTAATTTCATTTAAACTACTGCAATTTTTGCTATTATCTCATTCCTTTGTCTTTATAGCGAAAAAAGTCATAAAACAAAAGGAATATGACAAGAAGTTTTACCACACTCTAAATGGACTGTTAATTAAAATTTGAAAAACGCTGGATGAACAAACCTACCAGTTAATCTGAGATAAAATGCAAATTGATAAAAATTCAGGCTGATGAAAAAACTTTCCTTTTTCTTTGAAACAATCTAACTTAATAAAACTTATGTGTGGAAGTACAAGACCATATGATTTTTTTAAAGAGAGATTTGAACTTAATAAAACAAAATAGAACAGGAAAACATTTTTAAAAGGGCAGAATTCATGAAAGTTTTTAAACTGGCTTAATGCTACAACCTACAGTGTGAATGTGAGATCAATCAAAACAGCGGAAATGTAAATTCCATCACATTTACAGTAAGATGAAGAAATTCATAACACAGTTTGCTCCATTGTAATTAATGTCTTGCTATGTCTAGAACAGCCTTTTACCATTTCTTTTCTGTACACCATGAATATTTTACTTAAACAACTGTAGTCTAGACTCATCTTTAGCCATGTTTGGGAAAATTCAACAACATAACCAAAAGCTGACATGCACTTCACTGTTTTAGGAGCTAAATCTTAAAAGGACTGGCCACTGAACTCAGTCCTTCAATACATGTAGGACAAGCTCCTTCTCTCAACAGACAATGTTCTTAGCCTTTGTAATATCTAGAAAGTGGGGGAAAAAACCCCACAACAAACTCTGTTACATAAACATTCAAAGAACTGGGTTTTAATATTAAACATTGGACAGCAAGATCCTCCAAATGAACCAAACTAAAATTTAACATATGATTGAAACCTGGACCATTCAGTATAGCAATCTAGTAAAAATGGGTCTGATAAGAAATAAAGAAATACTGCTTTAGTCAGATCATCTTTACAGAATCCTAAGGTTTCTCCAGACATTCTCGATATACAATGAAACAGGATGTGGACAGCATGCAACTATATTTAATAGAGGCAACTTAAAATAAAATTCACCTGTATGTATCTGAATAAGAGACAGTTTCCAGCATCTTCTATTGAAACCGATAAATTTTTCCTTTCTTGGCTTCACAACAGCAGCTCCCCATTGTGCTCCCCATAGTTAGCACACTTAAGACATATTCTACAGAGGAAGGATGAAAAATCCTCTCTGATAGACCACATCTTCCTTTGATTATGATTCAATTTAAAATAACATATCCAAGTAACATATCCTGGCAAAATGAAGATATTTTACTCACTACCAGTGACTGTAAAATCTTCTGGCATTCAACAAATTCATTTGTATCAGGAGATGAATAGTTGGAAGTATAGGAGTCAGGGTAAAGTCAGTCATCCTTTCCACAGAATTTCTAATGATTCTGACTTGGACACATGCCAGATTTCCTTAATAATGTCAAATAATAACATGGAGCAGCACTTTACTCCTTGCAAATGGCCAGTCATCACAGATAAAAATTTAGAATATCCAAATAAAGCAGATCAAGGACTTTTTCAGAACAAAAGTAGACAAAATCTCTACTGCTTCACCTGAAAAAAAGTGAGGAAGAAAAGGGGACCTATGGAGAATGTTGAGCCTAATATTTCTGGGGTAGGTAGAGAAGTTTTGAGGTTGTTCTACCATATTCTGGATGTCAATAGTCTCAAAATATCATTCAGCAGATAAGAATAACTACATCAACAGCAGCTCATACCTCACCCTGTGCTAGGACTTCTAATGTGGGAAAGTAAAACCAGATGACAAAGATCTGGTTGTCCCTATGACCAGATTTAATTCTTTTTGTTCATGGAGTGACATACAAGGACCTCAGTGAACTAGAGAAACGGATCAAATATCTTTCACCTTGTTATGTACAGCAGAAAGTCTTTGGGACTCTGTGTTCTGCTTTTGAACTTAATATTCTGCATTTGCAATCGTGGTCTTTTTTTAGCCCAGAAGATGTTTACAGATCTCAGCTATGAGAACAAAAACACAGGACTAGGATCTGAGGCTGTGTCTTGCCAGGACTGACATTCAGTGGGGTGACTCTTCATGCAGAAGAGGACTCACACGTAGATATGTCAGCATGTATATGTGCACTCAAGACAATTTCACTTTCTCTTATGTGCAGGTTATAATATTTATGTATTTAATTCTGTCCTGGAAGAATTCTTCACCATCGTTTCTTGGTAGGAACAATTCTCTGAATACTTTGCTCTTGAAATTTTATTGACTTAAGGGTTATTATTCTATGACATGTTGAGACCAAATAGGTTGAAAATGTTATGAACAAAGCCCTTAGTAAGTCAAGGATGTATGCTGCTGCAAAATTGGCTATATAAGATCCTAAGAAATCCCAAAAAAGGTTTTTCCTCTTGACATTAAATAGGTGATTTTATATGGTTTGTGATACACACATACAATAAATGATTAAAATGAATTTATTTTGTTTTACATAAGAGAACTGTGTGGTCTGAGACAAAATAATTGGTATAAAACCTTTAATGATTTATGCGTTTTGATGGAATCCACAAAGCAAGTGTATGTTTGTAGGATATGTAATTTCCAATTTATTAACAAGCAGGAAGCAAGAGAAAAAGCATTATATGTTCTCCTTCTGCCAGCCTCTTGCAGGAAGGTGAACTCCCAAACTCGTTGGAAAAGATCCAGAAGAGGAGTTGAGTTTTGTGTCTCTGAATTTGGGATGAGGCAACTGGCAGGGCTCTGTGCCAAAAAGTGTTGGCTGCAATCACGGCTGTACCCAATGTGGGCTTAAAACAGGAAAGTGATTGTATTTATTTTTAGTTGTTTTCATACTCCTTCTTCTTTTGAAGAAATTCTTATAAAAACTTTTATCTTGTCATCATGTGTAAATTATAAAGTATATTTTCAGTATTAAAGGGTTATGTCCACCCCACTGTGGATTATATATCAAGATTCCTGCAGCTGTTCCGAAGCGTATTTTACTCTGAAGATACTCCAAAGTTCTGGTTGACTTGAATTTGGACTAAGGATCTTGCCTTTATATGCTTTATGAAAGGGAGACTGGTAAACGTCTGGACCTTGGAACTGACTTTGTGATATTTGGACTGTGCATACACATCATGTGGTGAATTAGCATGTGGTGTTCTTATGCAAACAATAAAAACAAACAAAGAAAGAATTAAAAGTGCATTTAAGAAAATGAGTTTCAGCGTATGATTAAAACAATCCCATAATAGCAACAACTTTGCGGTAAAGGTACATACTTGCCATAAATATCTGCTAGTGTGGAAGCTGAACATTCAAAACCCTCAATTTAGCAGCAGTGCAGATGCTGTTACTTAGTTAACATTGAATACCACAGACAAATTAGGCTCAGTCCAGAAACTGCTCCACAGCAAGTCAAAAGTTTTGGGGCAAAATCTTGCTCCCATTTTCAGCAAGATAGAACATTGTATGGCTTTGATTTTACACTAATCTAAATGGGTAAAATTTAGCCCAGAATGTATCTATAGACAGACCCCCTCCCCCCAAAAAAAGTTAACAGCTTTAAAAAAAAAAAAGGGGGGTTAAAAAAAAGGTTAAAAAAGGTTTAAAAAAAGTAAAAATTATGAAAAGTTCAAAAACTTCACCTAAAAAGTTCTTTATCTCACCCAATTGATAATATCCCTTCAGCAACTGCAATGCCCACCCAGCTGAGCCCCTAAGAAAATCTAACGCTTAAAGGCAGTTTCTTCATCCTGATTGAACATGTGTAATATTATAGTGACAAGAATGGCTTTCATAAGATACACAATTCTGCATTTTCTCTTAATGCTGATCTCTTAAATGTTAAAAACTTCTGTCATTTACCTCAGTTGAACTGAGATTTGGATCCTGCTACAGAACAGATAGCAGATAAACAGAAAATGGATTGTCTCTCTAAGTCATAACTGAGGACATAGTAATATAAAGAAGTCACTGTCATCAAAATTTTAGTAGTTGGTTTTTGTTCAGATCAAAAGGCTTCATTTCTTAGAACTGCTTATATTGGAGGTTATATCTGTTCTTTCTGGATTTTTTGTAAGGGGAAGGATTTTTCCCAACGCTTCTGGTCAAATCTCTCATCTATTACTTATGTTCTGTACAAATACATTATTTCACTTCAACAACAAAAAAAGAGAGTATTTGGACTTGAACAAAGCTCTATTATTTACTACACTTTTACATTTCTGCAGCTAAAACCAATCAACTACCGTGAAATATTTTCCACATACATTAATTTAAATTTTTAAGAAGAGACATATATTTTAGCTCAGTTTTTCCAAAGTTAATGAAATTAACTTTATCATCAAGAATATTGATTTAAGCAATTTAGGCACACTTCAGAAAGTGTTTACTGAAAGACATGTTTACATTTGTCTTCTGCAAGCTTCCAGCTAAAAATTATTACCTATGTTCAATCGGGATGAAGAAATGCAACATGCAAACTAACTGGCTGATTACAGACTTTTGCCTTTCAAATGGCAATCAGTGAAAACAGACGGCTGCTCAGTGAGCTAAAAACCAAGACTTAGGAATCACAGAATCACAGAATAGGTAGGGTTGGAAGGGTCAACTGGAGGTCCAATCTCCCTGCTCAAGCAGGGTCCCCTAGAATATTCAACAGAGTATTCCACAAACAATTCTGAATGGTGAATATATTTGAATAATCTGAAACATACATCAATAGTTCATGATAAAGAAGAAAAATTTCGTGAATTATTTGCTCAACAATGTGTACAGAACACAACATACAGCACACACAGAATAGACCATTGGGGATACAATCATCATAGTCACCCTAGGACAAGAGTAGTGCTGAAGAAATTTTTCAAATTAGGTTTATTTGTTGTTGAAAAGAAATATACTTGAAAAAGGTGGTTACTGATGAGAATTTCAGAGACGCTACAAAATTTGATCAAGCAGCACATAAGGGTTGCAGGGTAACAAAATCTAATTTCTTAGCAGATAAACCAAAAAAGATAACCTGAAATGGAAAAATACGAAAACAGGATAAAACTACTTTTTAGTTGCTTAGGATGCTTTCTGTTGTCTTAGTCTTCTGAAACTCAAACAATATATTGCAATGTAGATGAGCCAACAATTCTGCCATGTTTCAATAATAGACTATTGTAACCTAATAAGAATAATAGAAACTATTTTTTGCAAGTCTCCATAGATTCAATGTTGGGTTCTTTTTTCTCTTAATACTGAGGGATACTTTCAAAGAAGGATTCATGCACAGATTTGCAACAGGGTTCCCTAACCCAATGATTTAGAAACCACATTATTTGCAAGATGAAGCATGGCTAATCAAACTTTAGGCTGATTCATTTACATGACCTCTTCATCGCTAGAAATCTGTATTTACAGATTTTGGTCAATTTTTCAAATTTATCACAAATCATCATGTTATGGGGAAAAAAAGATAATACACAGAAAAGCATATATTAAGATAGTACACATGCTGTAAATTACAGCAAATCCATCATAGCAGCAGTTATAGGGCTGCATGTTGTAGATGGGCAGAACTACATCTTATTTACCTAGTGCTACAGTTTTAATCCTCGTGATTCATTTCTCCACTGTCTCCATACAAGCTCAGCAAAACTGGAGAAATCATACATTAAACTAGTGCAAAGGTACAGTTTCAAATCAATTTAGGAAATGTAAAGAAAAAATAAATGCTTCCCACTTAATCAATTACCTCCTGCAATGTTGACAAGGTAGGGAGAACAATGATTCTTACTAGAAGGAAAATACTAGGAACAACCTCACCCCGAATTCAATTTTCCATAAGAAGCAGACTTTTATATCTTTTATCAATCCTGCCTCAGCCTGGAAATTTGGGGTCTGGGTAGATATATGAACAGAAAACACTGTAAACAGAGAATAAATTTGACACTGCAATTTGTTTGCATACCGGCTGCTCCACTTACATGCTGAACAACTCTCAGAGAAAATGTTTTGATGTGCTTCTTTATATTTCCAAGATTGTCTTGCTCCAAGAGCTTACATGTCTCTGGTGTAGATTAGTTATGGACTTTTCATGCTGATGAGGTAATCCCCTTAATGTACTATACACCATAGGATATCCTCCTCCTCTGTTTCATGTTCTGACAATGCTAAAGGTCAGGGAAGTGTTTCATGTGGTGATAGGCTCCATTTAAAAGGGAAACTACAAGAACAGAGAAAATAAAATGTCTTTTTCTTTGAGCTTACAAGGATAATATATGAAGCCTAGGTAAAAAAGGATTGTCAGTGCATCTTGTATTGAAACTACACTCATACACTCATAGCTTTGCTCAAAACATTATATTAACTTCTAAAGATGCATTTTCAATACAGTGATTAGTAACATGGTGGTATTGATAGAGGAAGATGAGATCCATAGTGTAACTGCTAAGTTTACTCGTAGAAAATGTAGACTTCACATCAAACAGTAACAACATAAAAATAATTTATGTTGAATGCAAAAATTACAGCTCTAAACACATGACTTTTATTAAAAGTAGACTTCCTCTGTAAGACAAGCATGTAAAAATTAAATTAACTCAGAAATAAAGATATTTTGTTACACAAATTATGTCTCAAACATGGTCCACATTTCAAGAGGGATGCAGACAAGAGTTAAACTTATTAAGCTTTAAAAAATACTACATACAATCTTTTTAACAGACATCATAATTTTAAATGGCATTTGCAAGAAAAAACATGAAAAACCTGATATTTCAAAAGTGTTTCTTTATGATTAGTAGTAGTTTGTTCTTTTGTGCCATAACTTCATGTTGTTATTTTCTTAACAAACATATTAGTGCAATTTATAAAGTCCAAGTTTTGGTACAGCTTTAAAAATTCAGCTTCTAATTTTTAGAAATGTTCTCAAAAGAGTATACATTCCTCAGAGAAAAAATATTAAAAAAATAAACAAACAGGTTTCAAATCAATAATGAACACACTATACAATAATAAATTGTTTATGTTTACATTGGATCTGATCCTTTCTTCTTTATTGCCTATAAGGAGGGCAAAAAAATTAAGGCTTTATTTGAAAGAGGGGGGAATACTTACACAAGTTTTAAGCAAAGGCAACAGCATTGCTAACAAAGGCTCATCTTGTGAATTGTCTTCCCAGAGGATCATGTAAGTTTGGTAAGGAAGATAGAGCATTTCCTTCACATACATTTTCTCAGTTTAAAACCTGCTACTTGTTGGCATTCTTGCTTATGTTCCAGTATAAATGCTCTGCAGCATCACAACCATCCTCTCCTTCTCGTCTAAGCATTGAATTTAGGGGCTGGAAAAAGAGAAACAGAAAATACTGGGAAGAAACTCTGCTTAGTCTTCAAAATTAAGAATATTAGGAATGTTATGGAAACTAGAGGACTCCTCAGGGAGGTGAGTCATAATTGAATTTTCATGCTTGAATAAAGAAATATGATATCAAATATTTAGCAAAAAAACCTTTAATCTAGCAGTCCGTGTAGTTAGCAAAAAAAACCCCAAAAAANCCCAAAAAACAAAAAAAAACAAAGAAAACAAACAAAAACCCCCAAAACAAAACCAAATGGACAAAAATGTAAAATAATCTATGAAAAATCCTCTCTATTTTCAAAGATAGAGTAGACTGATATTTTACATTGATGGGTTCTTCAGAGAATAAAAGAGCCCCATGTCTAAGCTCCATCTGGGTCTTATATATTAGAAAATACCTAGAATTTCTGAATCGAAAAAACCTAAGCTTTATAAAGAGGTTTCAAATTTATATGCATGATATTCAGGATGTGCAGAAGTAGACTTCACACACCAGAACAAATGTTTTCTATTACAGGTAGTTGACACAAAACAATACCTTCTTAGTAATTTCTAAGACATCAATCTAGACATGCATGGCTTCCTGCTTCACCAGGAACTTCAGGGAAAACAGAGAGACATTTTAAGAATCCTCTTTAAAAGAAATGTGTATGCAGCATATCCCATCCTCTCTTTTGAGCGTAAGTGGGCAAGCAAGAAGAAAGAAAAAAACACATTAGCTGAAATATCCAAGGTACAATTCAGCTCAAATTCAGCATTTGTTTTGGAGGAGTTTAGTGTAATTAAGCATCCATTCTACCCAAGTAAAGATGTTTTGGAAAGGTGTTTTCTTTTTATTTCCAGGAAAACCTTGCAAAAGATGCTAGGTTCATGAAAATAACATGCCAAAGTAAAACTGCTGTGCTTGCACTTGTTCTGTGTTTTTAATATTGCATATTCCTCCAACCCTGGGCTATAGCTGCACTGACAGCTAGATGTTTAGCAAATAAGAGAAGTTCAACAGAAAGTACTGTGGCATGAACAATAACATTAACAATAAAATTTCTTGGTGTTCACAGGTAGAAAGTTACAGTAAAAAAAAAAAGAACAAAGCTTCTCAAGCCAGCAAGCCACTCCCTATTTCGTTGAGACTTAAGTTCAAAAATGCAGTCAACAAGAAGTATCATTGAACCATAGATCTACTTTACGTAGTCTCACAATGTTTGTGTTCATGCTACACATATACAGAAATGCCTCTGGGGGTCATTGCGGGTGACAGAGCACAGGAACGGGTTGCCCAGACGTTGTGGAGTCTCCCTCACTGGCGATATTCAAGAACCATCAGGACACAATCCTGTGCCATATGCTCCAAGATGACCCTGCGTGAGCTGGGATGTTGGAGCAGATGACCCACTGTGGTCCCTTCCAACCTTACCCACAATGTGATTCATTCTGTGAATACTAATGTGCCTTCAAAAAGGATTGAAAGTTAATCCATTCTTTTGGCAGTACTTTTAAATGCTGGACTTTTAAATGTTGTCCTTTTAAATGTTGTCGCTGCCCTAAAATAAACCTTCACTATGTCTCTCCAGTCTTACCCAGAAATGGAAAGGGTAACAAGGAAAACAAAAGATAAAGGAGGATGAAATTTTTTTCCACTTCTGACCTGAATTTTCCAGATTTATTCCGTATGAATTTGTGGGAAAAATTTCCAAAATAGGCCACAGGTAAAGTATCATCAGAATTAATTACTGTGTGGAATTCTGGTGGCAATTGAGTAAGATATCCCATACCTTTATTGGAAAAAGTTTTAGAAGAATATTGTTACTTAGACTACATGACAGCCACTGCCCTCCGTTACCGAGGTCCAACCTTTTAAAGCTGCAAAATGTGGGAGGCCACAGTGAAACTTCAACATTAAACACAAATGGGTGAAACTACAGAAACAGAAGAAATTATTCTCTGGCCAACCTTAACTCTGTCATGTGCTTATCCTTCCCTTTTCTTCACCGCTCCCTAGGTTTTTTTGGTTTTTTGAGGTTTTTTTTAATTACTGTCTTTTACCTCACTTTTAATTCTAGCCAATCTTCAGGAATCAGTAATATTTAAACAATTGACCAATTTTGGAAGCATACATAATTTTCTCTGAAGACCAAAAATCAACTAAAGAATTTAAACATTCAAATGTAACCCACCTGCAGTGGTAACTTTATCTTGTACTATATGAAAAACAGCTTCAACAGTTACGACTAGAGGCTTGCTTGTACTAAGATTTCAGATATGCATTAAAAATTTAAAAACTAGCTTACCTCTTAAATGTTTTCCTTTATCTGGTTTATTTATAACATTTGCAGCAATTCATTAAAAATTACTTCTTACATAATATAATCTCTGTGTGTACTTACCTACTGAAAGTGAACAAATGAAAACAATTCACATTAGGCTGTCAATTTTAGAGGTCAGCACCACTACAATTACACCAATTTCAACCCAATATGAGACTGGAACCTCCAGCTAATCCAACTCTATCCATGACTGCATTTATTTGGAAGTATTTGCCCTCTATAAATTTTGATTGAGGATCTGTCCTATTGCCAACATACCTGTGTTTTCCTGTGTTTTCTACATGCTTAGGAAACAAAATAGGAGTCTTTCTGTAGAGCCTGACCTACTGCCAGAAGGTTGAGCAAACCACTGACGGAGGAAGTGTTCTTGCTTTTATTTAATTGCTGCAGTCGCATCATTATTGGGTAGTAAGGTTGTGTCTACACTTGGGGTTTTTTAAACCAGAAATTATTTTAGGGGTGTTTAGGTGTTTTTCTACACTCCACCACATTCTTCATGCCCTGAAATCCTTCCCTCAGGAAAGTGACCTTCTCAGTAAGAAACTTGATCTTACAGGTATCAAATGACCTGAAAAGATCTTTCAGTAGTTTGGTCAGGATAACATTAATAACCCAGCCCACAGGAGAATATTATGTATCAAAGCCCATGTAAATTTGATGAATGTGGATTGCAAAGAAACTGACAAACCCCCAACATTGTTCACCAAACAGTAAATGAATTAATTCCAACTGATTATGTCTGCAGAACCATGAACTGTCAGGTGGGAAGACTCTTCAAGTTCTTCAAAAAGTTGCAATTCTGTGTTTAGCACAACAGAAATGCTGTCAGCATCTTCTCAGGTGAGAACCGAAACTACTCAAACATGTAAGAAATTTGTTCTACTACCCTCTTTTATCATATCCAAGTAAGTTATCACAGCAGCTACATTACCATTAAAGTACCATTAAAACATGAAGGAATCTATATGCCCATACATACACACAGTATATGATAATATACATATTGAACTGAAAAACAACTACACACACATTGCTTTGAAACATTCTAATGAACTTGAATTTGACACATATCTCCCCCTGTGGAAAATGGAATTTTGATTAAATGTAATCAGCATTTTTATTTGAAATGCAAGCCACACCTTCTAAATACATACTCATAAGTCACCTCAGAACCCCATACATTCAGGAGGTGCATGCCTTTAGCTGTGCTAAACTGATAAAGACTAGTGGAATGCCAAGTCAGCAAGTCAGCCAGTACAAGCTGTATGATTCACAGTTAAGGCTGCTAAATAAGTGATGCCTTGTGGAAGAATTTCCTTCATAAAACTGAACATGGAATATACCCATATCTAAAATCAAGGCTATGTTGCACAAATAACTATAGACCTCTAATTAAGAAAACTACAGGATATTGGAACATTAAGCTATGAATAAACCTTCAAGATCCTTCATATCTTTCACCTTCTCAGCACAGACCAGGAGAACATCCTGTTTTGGATGTGAATGGATTTTTTTTTTCTTTTTACAATGAATTGCCCCGCATATGTCTGCAGTGTAGGCTTTGTAGTCTTCAAAAAAATATCAGAAGTGTCACAATCTATAGCTTACTTTTTAGTAGGAATAATCGGAATACTTGCTCTAATGGAAAGTTACGACAGGGAAAAAACAGTTTTTGCTCTATCCCCACCTTATGGCTAGAAAAAGAATTTTTCTATTACAGCATACATATTTCTGGATTTGTTTTTCCTCTACGGTACGACTATAACCAGAAAATACTATTTGTATTATGAAACTTTAGATTCTTTTTCAGCAGTAACTCACTTCTCCATATAAAACTGCAACAAAACTCCGAGACATGAATGTCCTCTCTAGCACCTGTGTTGATTTTATGACTCGAAACAAGAGATACAACTTTACATTCAAATCGAACAGTGACTATTGGGTCCTGACCCATCAAAGTATACAAGTTCATTTATTTATGTTGACACCATTAGGAGTTAGGTCCATAGATCTAACCTTCACTAACATACCATTTTTTAATATTCGCTCTTTTTATAAGTTTAAAATATCAGGTGATTTAAACCACTCAGAAAGTATTAAACTTACCTGCTCTACAAAATCAAAGCACAGTATGCATGAATGCATGCTGTGAGTGTGAGCTGGAATAGGGCATACTCCCCACCGGAAGACTTACTCAGGTTGGCAAAAAGCAGATACACTCTCATCAGTCACTCCATGAGTCAGATGAAACAAAAATAGCAGCAGTACCACTCTCTTCCCTCACATTCATCTGCTGATCAATAAACATTTTCTTTCTTCTTTTGTGGCTTAATCAATTATGATACTACCCTGACCCAGGGTCTAACAGTAGCCACATCAAGAGGTGAAAACCAAGGGCTACCAGAAGTACTTTTACCAAATTCTCTTTCTTCATTACTTTACCTCCTTTCATTGATGGTCAGAGCAAAAGGGCAGGGTAGGATGTGAAACATAACATGGGGAAAGCTGCAAAGCAGAAAGAATAGAAAAAATGGATGTCTGAGTGTGCCTCTAATTTTTTAGGACATCCATCCTGCTTCCTGAGGAAATGAGTTTTAATTGTATTGACAGAGCACCTCTCCTTCCAAAAAGCTCTTGCATCTTATGCTTAAAACCAGAGGAAATTCAATGTTGAGTCAGTTGCTTCCGAACTATAAATTTCTCAAAGTTCCATGAAAACAGTTGAGTATCATCATGACTCTTCCCTCAAAAATCCTTGCCTTTTTCCTCCTAATGGCAAAGAATTAACACAGGAATTCAAATAACTTCATTAGGTCTTCTACTACAGATCTAATTTTTAAAAACATTATAGGACTACATGCTTTGATACTTTGTCATTAAACAGAGACACAGGATTAAACTATCGCTATAGCCTCCATGTTTATATTAATTGCAAGTGTTCATGGATATTTAGACAATACTGTTGTAAGCTTTAATTTTAAAAATCCAGTAGGGAATAGCGCACAGAGGAGAGATGCTAGGTATATACATGGAGAACAACTAGGAATACAATTAACCTCATGGTGAACATTCAAGATACTAGAAAAACATAATAGCACTTTACATTTCTAAAAGCTTAAGCCCACTTCACTGGCCTCCTTAATTTTCAGTAATCATTTGAAGCTTAGGAGAGAAACCTGAATACCAGCCAAGCTACTCAGGTCTTCTTAATACCTGCCTGCTCCAGCTATTACAAAACACTCACAGTGTACTATCAAAGTCCGTCTCCTGTTAAAAAGAGGCAGCTTCTAACTATGAATACAGGCCAAAACCACTGTACAAAATATTTTAAAAGCACACTGGTGGTTGGTTTTAACCTTTTTTTGCTTCCCTTCCCCATTGGTAGCTGATCATCAATCAATCAATCTACTACATGAATACGAGAATATTCCACTAAGCTCAGAGTGGATCTTGCTCCTAGAAAAATCAAAATAAGAAAACCTAAAGTGGACATCAACACCAAGTTCCAAAAGAAGCTAGAGCACTCAAACAGTTGTACAATGAGGAAGGTATGTGATTATACAATACTCTAAGAAAATATTTCAGGGAAAATAAAGAGAAAACTTTTCTAAGGAAAATTTAGTGTTGCAAAAAAATTGTTAAATCAAAGACAGTAATTACGAATAAAAATATAAATACCTAGTCAGATCTTCCTTATTCCTGAGAACGTACTTCAGATAAAGTCCACACATCCTCTATAAGTGTATGTTCTTGGCCTTCTTTTTGGATTCCAAGGGAGTAATAGAAGAAAATGCAGAATAAAGAACCTAGTCAACACTTTCAAGAAGCCAAATGCACTAAGCTCTGCGAGTCCAAGTAGGAGAGTAATCCTTCCCTCCTTTCTGCATACTGGAAGAGGACAACTTTTCAAAGGCTATACAGCATTCCAAAATGTACATGGACATGATATGAAATTATAAGTACTGGCATTGCTACAGTTTCTTTAGACTACAAAAAATTTCTATAATGCAATTTTTTTGCTGAGTTTCTAGAATACACTTGGGTAAGGCGTTAAACAAAATTAGACTACTCAATACATAACACTTTTAAAGATTCTTTATTTTAAGAATAGCTCACTGTGCATATCAAGGATCAGCTACCATGTATTCCACCAAACTGCATTATCAGCTGTAACTGTAGGATTCATCTATAACTTTATTAACATATTTAAGCCAAGTGTTCAGTAAATGATTACAAATATCAGAATAGGAACAAAATAGGAACTTAATTTAAGAAGACGTTTTTATATAATGTACATTTCCAGACTTCTGAAAAGTTAGCATGACACTCAAAAGAGGGAAGGAAATAGCCTGGCACTCGCGCCAACTTGTCTTTGTTATTTTTACAAGATCTAACTTCGAAAACATCAGCTGTGCCAGATCTTTCCTTTCCCATAACCTGTGCATCTGTCCACACCAACTGAATTACAGACCACCAAGTTGTCTCACATACCACATCAAACAGGGCGGCTTAACAGTTCAGACCATGATTTAAAATAAAAACTACGTATTCTTTCCCCAGAACACAGAAGTTTTAACCTACTTTTCAAAGTAATTTTAAAATTATCAAGACATTTATAAATAAACTGAAGACAAGGTATTGATACACTTGTTTATAGCGATTGTTTTGAAAGCCATAATTTTGTTCTAATAAATCTGCTCTGAACTGCCCAATCTATACTGGATTTAGTGAAACCTGTGTTGGTTTTTTATTGCCCCCCTTAAAAAGTTCCACACTTTTAATAATAAATGCTACATTGTACCCAAAGGGTATCTATAGTACAAGCATTCCTTTGTAATTATGAAATAAGGTACACCAAAAGTCCTAAGTGACTAGTGACACACGCTTTAAAATTATGCATGAAGTGTATGAAAATATACATTCTAAGAATTTTTTATTTATTTTAAAGAAACAGCAGGATAGTCAGTCAGGAGATAGATGTCAACAAAACTACATAGTTCCAGAAGTGCTAAAGCTGGTTCACAGTAGTCAGTTCAAGTTAGTCAGAAAACATTGAAAAATGTGCTTTAAAATTCCAATGGTCTGTTTTCTAGCCTCTGCTTTTCTTTAAAATAACCTGCAAAGAAAAAAAAAAGTATATTTAGCAATACAATTCAGGCAGCAGAGACTCAAACACTAGGCTACTGAGACCAAAGGCTCACCTAGCCAATCTGTTTCCAAGACCTGTGTTGCCAAGGGAACTCTTGGGAAAATATTAGAAATAAAGCAAAAGGTTACAGAAAAATTTCAAATTTGAGGGGTTTTTTAAGCAAGAACATTCATAAGCAATAATTCTGTAAAATAAAAGGCTTATTTTGAAAATTAATGCTGAGTAATGGAAATAGTGCTCTCAAGCTATCAGTAGATTTCTTGAAGTTCTTACCCTGTTGGGCCTAAACAAAAAGAAAAAATAAGGTTTGCAATAATGCAGCTATTATGCTCAATTTTCGTTCGCAATGCCTTATTTCTTTCTATATCAAGAGCACACATACCTTTGAAAGGACATTTTTTGGTCTGGAGTTTAAATTGAAAAATAAACTTCAAAGCTCAAGTGGGACTATTTAAGTGTTAAAATTATTAAAATACAAGCAGTTTTTCCCTTTCTTCTCACCTTAAAAAAATAAATGGAGCACAAAAATGTTCAAAAAGTGTTAAGATTGCAGTTTAAAATAAGCCATAAATGTGTAAGACTCCAACTGCAACATTCACTTGGCTATCCTACATATCCTGTATATGTTTCTGTTACTATAGTAATAGAAAAGTTTCAAACTAAACCTTTCAGCAGCTGGACAAAAAAATAGTGAAGATAAACAGAAGCCACAGGACCAAAATATCAGGTAACACATGTTTTGTCCTCCCAATTTGCTCAGCAGGAGAAGGTGGTTAAAGAGACAAAATAGACTGAATTACTCCATGACACCAAGGTAAAGCAGACATATCCTAGGGAGTGAAATGAGCTACAGAATACAAAAGGATTTTAGTCACATTTTCTAGGGAGACAAAGCTGCGTAACACCTTCCCCTTTCCCTTCTTTTGCATCTACTCAAAACTCACCATGCTCTGCAATGCAGCAAATTCCTTCTTCACAGATATTCATACAGCAATTTTTGTTAAGCTGAAATACCCATATAACAATCCACAGTCTAATTCTAATTCTCTCTTAGTTCTTTCCTTGCCAAATACATCACACAAAGTATGCTTGTTCATGAAGTATCCAAACAATGCTGCCAGAATCCACCATGAACTTATTTCAGACTAAGCAGGTAAGAACTGAAGATGGAAGAAAGGTATTTGAACCTCTCTGAACTATTTTTCACTTGTCCCATAAGGCTTCACTTATATCACTAAAGTTAAGACAGCATGCTTCCTTGATGTAGTATCAGCTGAAATAAGGATCCTCCAACTCTGGACTACCTTTCAGGCCACGGAGGCTTGCTGATAGACCATTTCGTAGACTTACCTATATATTGAAATTATGACTTTAAACAGGGAATAATCAAGAAAAATTGGTTTATATTTAATAGAGCAAGGACAGTTAATTTGTTGTCTTGGTAACAGTAAATTATGCCAACGACGGACAAAGAATATTAAGTGTCTACAGGTTTTGAATTATAAATCAAATATCAACTTTAACACAGAAAGCTTTTGTAAATGCTGTCATAATACATTTTACATTATACAAAAAAAATATTAAAAGTGTGTTAATACCTTTGCTGCAGATATGGTGTGCTCAGGTTTAATTATTTTACTTTTGTTCTCAAAAGCATTTGTCCTGGCTTCTTCTGCTAGCCGATGGAGAAACAGTAAGAAGTTCAAATGAACCTTTAAAACAGAGAACAAAAAAAATATTCAAGCTGTTTAAACACAGTTTGGTTTTTTAAAGATTCATTGTTTGCAACAGAAAATTTGCATATTAGACTACCTCCAAATTCCTGAAAGGTTTTCTCAGAAAAAAAGTTTATCACTCAGTTCAAGCCTCAGTAAATTTCCAAGACGTTCCCTTCATGCACGACTCTCATAGAGTTTAAATTTAGTATAGTCAAATCATAAAAGTGCTTTGGAAATGATCACACAAACCACAACTGATCTAAGAAGAATCAATCTGATTTTTATTAGCAGTTTTTAACAATAAAATGTAAACACAAGTATCAGAGAATAAGGAGTCTTTTTGCTTACTAGTAAATACAGACAATTATCAGTGACTACAACACACAGACTTTTACAAACAGCAAATTCATCGCTGCCTTATCGCCAAATGGACTACAGACAAGTTCAGGGACTTCTGCCCCTTTCCAGTGTAAAGGGGCATTGACATTAATTTCTCCAGAACCTGGAATTCTCTGGTGTCAGGAGGTTCCATCCATTTTTTCCCACTTCACTTTTTTACATTAAAAGAACTGGTCAGGCAGTGTCCCGTTCTCTATGGAATGCTGCTCTGCTAATACAGAGGCAGGAAAAAATTGCAGCAGGCGAGGAAGGAACTGCCCCAGCTTGGACTAAAACTGCCAGCCAATAGCACATTTGTGTAGTAATTAATCAGGGACCTGTAATACAAACCTCCACCATTATACAGACATTATGTGAACTATTTTAATGATCCACCCTGCAAAATTGGTACCTTTTGTAAATTAAAATTTCAAATGTTACCCCTGCTACGTAAAGTGTACAAATATACTTTTTCAATCAAGAGCTCGGAAAAATATTACTGAAATATATGAAAATTTTATTTGTATGAATAAGGTGATGTATTTATTCTGCCATACCTTATCTGTAAAGTCAGAAAAAATGTACTGTGGAAAGTTACAAATTAAGAGTTTACAAGACATACTTTGGCAGTGGGTTTTCAGCACAAAGAATTTGCTATGAGACATGTTCCTGTCATAAGAACTCTGTTATTATGACAAGCAGTTTAGGTGGTTTTTTTAAATATCCTGAACTAAATAAAGCCAGAGTGCAACAGATAAATTTACATAATATTTGACATCATTTGGAAGCATCTACTACACAAAAAGCAGATGTTCCTGCAGATTTATTTCATAAAATATAAAACCTGCTTTAGAACCAGTCTTCAGTTATTCACACAGAAATTATCTCCAACAGAATCAAGCAGTGGCACTAAAATAATGTTCAACATTAGAGCTCTCGTTATTAAACTTATCAACACAGAGATTAGATTTCTGGGAATAATCTGGAGAAGTGAGAGGTGGAACGAAAGCTTCCACACTTGCATGTCCTTCTGAGATGCCTAAAGGCAACAGTGTTCATTTCAAAAATGCTTTTAAAAACTGCATCTTCTCTCAATCACTGTACCTTTCTTTTCCTATTTTCAAAGTGAATTGCTGCATGTGGAGAAGCTTCCCCTGGTACTCCAATAGATTTAAACAGTCCCATAACTAAAATCAGAACATTCCACAACAGAGTACACAGGTTAATAAATATTCCAGATTATTCAAGGCAATTGAGAAAGGCTAGTGAAAGGCAGAACGACTGAATACCATGAATATCAGTTATTGACAAGCAACTAAGCAATACCATATTGGTTTAAAGACATTGCTTCACTACATATTAAATTATTGCCCTTCTACATGAAATTTAAAAACAGTTTTGAACTAGCTACTCATGAAAATCACCTTATAAAACAGAATGTTTATTTTCCGAAAAAGAAAGGCTGCAAAAATTGAAGAACGTATGTAAAAAATTCACAGCACACAGTTTACACAGCAACTTCCACACACCTGCTCAACAGAACTGAGGAATAGCAGGGACAACAACTGTAATTTTGTTTTACTGCTGTAACTTCAAAACAATTCTTTAGACTGATATTTTGCCTTTGATGCACACGTATCAATCATTGTATGGTGATAATAAATTAAAGAGACCATTCAGTGCAATTCTTTAAGCTTTTCCTGCAATGGAAACACACACTTGCCCTTCGAGCATAAAAGAAGCAGCTGAGATCCTGCTTTTCTTCTACAATCGCAAGCTGGAACAAAGCTTGCCTATTTTCTTCTCTGACCATTGGGGGAATATCTGAACTTCAGTACTAAAATCTTTACCTCTTATTTTCGAAAAGAGCCTTGAACAAACCTGAAACAATATTTGCCTCTCTTCACCCAAAGATATTATCATACCCCTTAAAAACAAACAGACAAACCAAAACCAAACAGCTTCCTGAGAAAGGCTGACAAAATTTGATAGCTACACTGTGCAGATAGATGTTAACACTTAGGAAACAGGTTCTGACGAAGCTTCCGATTTCAAGAAGAGACTCGATCAAAAGTGAAAAAGAAACGTCTTTCAAGTATTTAACAAAATTGTCTGAATTCTTATGCCTTTCAAACTTGTTAGTTACGATCAGGTAAGAAGACATTGGTTTATCGAGGACAAGTAATCACTGAAGGTCAGGGAAAAAAGAAAGCAACCTGATTTTCTCCTAAGGCAGACAGACCACTTTACGGGAATGGGCACATCCTGCAGCAGATTCGGACATAAAGCATGGATCAGTCTGGAAGACAGCCCAGAAACTGAACTAGCACTTTTCTCACACTTCCCTTCAGAACACATAAGCTCTCTGCTCAAAATGTATATGGCTCCATCTTGTTAAGACAGCTATATAAATTTCTGACATATGCAATCTAATCACTCTTATGGTGTTCGTAGAGAATAACACAGGCATTAGAAAACATACTCTCAAAATTTATTACTTGTTTTACTACACAATGAACTCACCAATCCTTTTTTTTTTTTCCTAAAAGAGGCATAATCTCAGCTACACTGATTATTTAGCCATGGAAATAAAGAGCTAAAGAACTATAAGACACATGCCTAGTATAAGAACATCATGGAGAATCACCACACCTGGACATTCTTGTTAAAAGGTAAAAAAAAAAAGCCAAGCCTTGTAACATGAAAGGCTGTGTAATTTGACATCACCAGAAGAGGTAATCTAAGTTTCCATGACATTATTAAAATACATTCTGATCTTATCCTTTGTGTTGCAATGAACATTAGCATAGCCATATTTTAAACTGGATCTGAGTGTTGCGTTTATAAATTTCAGTGAATTCAATTCAATGACTGTATTTGCAACTCGGAGAACTTTAGTGTCAGGACCAGGAGATGGGAACCAAAAACCAAAGGCCAAGATTTGGAGGGATGTCCCACTTACCCCTTTTCAGACAGCCACACTACCTTGAAGCCAAATTTTCATTATCCTGGAGACCAACTGTTACCAAGGATTTTAAAAAGAAAGTGTGATTGTGTGCATTTCATTAGTTGACTAGTGCATTCTACTGAGTAAGCTTTGAGTAAATCTGAGCATGGGTAGTAAGGGGCCAGGTCCTTAGTCCATAAAAAAAATCCAAAGCCAGCAAAAACATTAGGAAAAGATCATATTTTTATTAGCACCACTCCCTTAGAAAAATATTTAATGTTTACATTCAAATCTAAATACTCTCATATAATTGCCATATTAGTTCATTTTAATCTCATATTATTTATAATAATTATGTATGTTTAAATTTAGCTTCATATATCCAGACACCAACCTTCAAGATGCTGCAAGACACAACTTTCATACACATATGAAACATGAATTCAGGGGCCATACTAGTACGCAGCCTGTGTTAATGCTTTAATCCTCTGAAAGCCACATATATTTGTAAACAAGACAACATCACAGTCCAGCAAGTTAAGTCCACTGTGTTATTTCAAAGAGTATCTTTTTTTTTTTTAATACAGCAATTACCACAAGCTCTCTTGAGGTCAGGTTTCCTTGCTGTAGTCAAATAATTTCTTGGTGAGAGAAACTCTACCTGTGCCACAAACCCCTTAGAGCAGGTCAGGAGCAATTCAGTTTTGTTGGGCCGTTTTTACAAACTTGCCTCTTTAATTCCCCACCTTTTTGGCAGACGTTTTAAAACCATGATCAGGACCCCAACACCTTACTGGATTACTAACAAGATTTGTCATCCCACAGTTTTGGGCAAAGACTACCTAGGCGGCCTTCTAAAAACACATGAGCACTTAAGATGCCACAGCAGCCTAGCAACTCATTGATCACAGCTCAGCGGACTACCTGGACACCCGAACCAATCCACACAAGCACCTGCATCTAGCGGCCACACAATGCGAATTGCTGTTTCTCGGTGTGTCTACACCAAACACTTTGAACACCAGTGTGTACGTGGAGTGACACAAAAGCCACGCATCAGCCCGCCCCTGAATCCCCAAGACCACTGTCAAAGACCTACAGCCCAGCAGCCACCAGCAAAGCGGAGAGCGGCAATCTCTGCTTATCTGTATTTTCTCAGAAAGACCAATCGTCTCTCCGCCCAAGCTTTGCCTCCCCGCTGCCTGTGGGTCCCTACAGACGCACCATTAGTAGTAACTCGACATCCCGTCACACTCAAAGTGCTCCAGGGCGCCAGGCCAGAACATTTAGGGAGTAAGGGTCCCTGTTGAGGCCGGCTGCCCCGGGGGCACCAGCGCAGCTGCGGCTGCCGCCGTGGCCACAAGCAGGAGCGCTCCCGGACTCCCCGGGGCAGCCGCGGCCTCGCCGCTCCCCCGCCCCTCTCCTTCCTCACCAGCAGGTCGGCGTTCGCCGCCAGGCGTAACTGCGGTTTGTGCTTCTTTATTATTTTCCGCAAAGTGCTGCGGGGCGCAGTGCTCCTCATCCTCCTGCCTTCCTTCCTTCCTCTCCTCCTTCCTCCTCCACCTCTCGCCGCTCCAGCCGCGCGCGCACCGCGCTCGCTCCCTCCGCCGTTCGAATCCGCCGCCCTCGCGCAGTCGCGCGCGCCCGCCGTGACGCAACTTCCCAACGGCCGCGCGCCGCCCCGCCCCTCGCGCCGCTCCCGGCGCCGGCGCTTTCCCGGGGCCCGCGCCCAGGAGTCCTCTCCACGCTTCCCGGGCAGCCCAGAGGTTGTGCGGAGAGCGTCCCACCGGCCCCGCCGAGCCCGGCCCTGCCGTCCCGGTGGCCCACGAGCGGGAAAAGGCGCTCCCCGAGCAGGTGCTCGAGGGACGGGCGGGTCCCGGTGGACCCCGCCACGGCCGTTCCCCTCGCGAGCCCCTCCGTGTCGGTCCGCTTCCCTTGGGAGCGAACGGAGAGGTGGCTTTAGACCCGGCTGTAGCGAGTTACCCCGACCTCCAGCCAGGCCTTGTTAGTGACAAGGACGGGAAGCGGAGCGGGCAGTTCCCCGAGTGCTGTTCCCGAGCCCTCGGGAGGCCGCTGCGGCTTGAGGGAATTTCCCGAAGCGCTGGGAACGTGGCACGGGTCAGAGGCACTGCCGCGGCGCTGCCTCAGCAAGCCTCGGGCGGTGGATTTTAAGTTAGCGATCGTCGCCCAAGTGTGCTGGTATTTCCTTGCCACAGTGCGCTTGTTCCCTCCTTTGATTGTGTGACCCTGCTGGGAGATGGGGCAGGACTGCAGGACCAGGAGCGTAATTAGCACCATAATCTCTGAAAGGAGCCTAGAGTTGATAGTTACCTTCAGCACATAATCTACACGAAATCCGGCTTTACTACACGTATAACATTGACTTACTGGTACACAGAACCACACAGTGGTGCTGAAATCGGCCACCACTTTACGTGCCGTCCTTCCTCCAGCATCTGTCCCTGCACTCCTGCTGTAGCGGACGGATGCTGCTGACTGAAATACGGGTTTCCCCACAGAGGGGCCCCTGTAGCTTGGCATTCTCAGTGTATTTGGACGGTGTGTACTTAGTTGGAGAAAGGGTCAGGATTTCATACTGAGGTATGGGGTTTTTCAGCATATTTATTAGGTTTTTTTGTTTTCTTTGGCATATGGGACGCCTGCAATTTAAATGTTGATAAGATATCGTCTTAATATGTTCAAAATACCAGCACCCAGATACAAATCAGTTTTATTGAAGTATGTTCTTAAGCCTGTGTGATTTAGTATTTTAGTTAATTTTACAGTATGCACAAAGTGTAGTCCAGATAGAAGTATGATATCTGACAGCAGGAGAGAATTTAAGATTTGACAGTTCTTCATTCCCTGTCAGATATTGGAAAATGACGCTTTGTTCTTTCAGTTTTGATTGTCACTTGCCATTAATCGTCAACAGCAATGTTGATATTAAAGTCAGGGTCTTAACATTTTTTTCTGTGAAAGAATAAGCACGCTAACACGCAGAACTTTTTTGTACAGTTTAATAATAGTCACAGTTAATGGCTCAGCAGCACTGCTAGAAGTAAACATTTGGGGTTTCTTTGGTTAACTTGAATGGCTCTGACTCAGGAGCTACATAGGGTCATATACTGTAATGCTCATAATATACACACAGAAACTTGCGTCGGGATCAACAGTAACTCGGCATGTCAACAGATTGAAATCTACAGCTGGGATAGATCAGTAGTTCCACTGGACCTTATGTGAGCTGAGAGCTGGGCCTTAGTATCTCGCGCTGTTGGGGGGAAACTGGTACGGACAAGCATTTTACGAACTGCAGGAATTGCAAAGGTGCCTCTACTGTAGGTCTAAAGCTATGAAAATGCACCACACAAATTTGAAACTGTGCAGTGACCTGCATAAAACAGCAGATACTGAGACGCAAGACTAGTAACTGTATCTTTTAGTCATGTGCTTGCTATATAGACAATGACTGAATAATGAAATCTATTAAGTGTAATACTCTTAGAGTTTTGTTGCTTCTGATGGTTTTATATTTCTAGTGGACTAGGGTTTTTTTGGTGTTTTTAGCCACAGAAAATAGTAATTTAAAGTGCTGGCTCAAATCTACGTGTTTACCAGATTTCCTTACTTCTTAGGTTTTGAAAAAATTACAACAAAAGTTACTTCAAGCAATTGATAGCAGAGGTCAAATGTACATGTAATAAACTAAATGTGTATAAATTATAGGTTATGATTTACTGAACACACATGAAATCCAGCATTTCAGATTTCTGCTTGAATTTATCTTTTAGGGTATTTATCAATAAATATTTCTGTAAATATTATTTCAGTAGCTTAATACAGAAATATTGTAAGAAAAGAAAAAATTACTTTTCTGTACATTATGCATTGCAATGGACAAAAATTATTTTATAAGTTAACTAAAGTTATTTTAAAAATCACAACTGTTTCAAAATTTTTGATCTGTATTAATACAAGGATTAATAATTAGATTATGGTGAATCATAGAAAACTGCAGTCTCATTATATTTCTGATTTTCAACATTACTGTTTTCTGTCTTTCTGACAAAATCCATAGTGTTCAGTTATAATATCATGAAATATTTAAGTAAGTAAAAGAATAATGAAAAATGCATTTTAAAATAATTCTTTAAAGTTGAAATTGCTAATTTTTTCATGCTCGTGCAGCCTTATAAAAAAGGCATTTCTGTGCCTTATAGGCAGATTTTCATATTTTACCTGTTCAAAAGCTGCAGGAGTTTTGAATCCATTTTCTACAAGCAGTTGTGTTGTTTTCAAATAATGTTTCAACAATTTAATATTTTTCCAGTTTTTAGAGAAAGCAGTTTTTAAACACACATTGGTTCATTTTGTGAACTTCAGCTGCAGCACAACATTTTACCAGTTTTCCAGCAAGGCTGAGCTGTGTTTTAGAACTAAAGGCATCATCTGGGACCAATGATTAGAGCAAAGAAATTTCAGCAATTAAAATAGACTATCCAGGTCTCACCTCTTCAGGAAAACAGTCTTCTCATGTTCCTTTTTATTTATTTTACTTTATTTTTAATACAGGCAATTTCAGTGATATTATTTTGTCACTTTTGCTTCCAGATCATGTGGGTTACTTGAAAACACTTCCATACATTTCAGTGGCTTAAAAGAGGCCAAGTTCGGGGCCATCACTGCTGAACTGCAAACCAGTAAACATTTAGCTCTCTGTTTCTGTAAGGAAAGAGATGAATTTAAAGACTATTTTTATCCATTGTTCTGAGGCACTGTAAGTTGAAATAAGGGTAATATTTGGAAATGAAATTAAAGAGCCAACTTTCCTTTCTGTCCTGAAACTTTTATAAGCACGTCCTAAATTGTTGCATTTGTTCTCCCAGTCTGTACTTCATAACTATTAGTTTAATTATTTTGTTTCTGGATTTTGATGTTATCCTCAGTCAAATTCTTCATCAGCCCTTCATCAAATCATAATTTTAAGGTCATTCTTCCCTCCAAAAAATGCCGAAGAATTCTGTTTAAACAGTGCTACATCTTGAAATTAATAATCACATTTTATAAATTATTGCTGAGCCAGAGGTCCATGGGTTTCTTCTCTAGTCAGGTAGAGATTTTAAATACTTTCTGGTGCTAATCCAGTTTCAGTGGTTGATGAAAGACTTTGAAACATATCCTGGATGTCGATGTCAAAGCCTAAAATCTTTTGATGTTTTGTTCGGTGATGAAAAGATATCTCTAAAACAGAACATAACAATTCAGCAAATGTAAACTCTTGTATAGTGCAGTTGATAGGCTTGATCATGGTGATCGGGGTATACAGACTGACTCTCCTGTTACATTTGTATATTCTTTCTGTTGGAAAATTCAGGTGTGGTTGAATACTTTTGTAGAGAAACAGGAAAAGAGATAATACAAAGGAGCAAATGGTATGTTTTCCTCTCCTCTGTGGAACTTAAAAACCCTCTTGCTTGGAAAAGAAGGTGGAAATGGTGATTTTTACAAGAAACTTTTGCCTTGTGGCTGTCATTATTGATGTAATGGCAATAATTTAATTGCAGCAATAAATACTAGTCCAAACTGTATTTGGCATTCACTTTTTTATTTTCATGAAGAAAGGAGACAATTCTCTAGAATCAATTATTTTTGTTACTTTTGGGTTTTTTATTTAGTTCTATTTCTATCTGTGTTTCAGGCCCAGAACACTAAAAAACAAGAAAGGCAAAACATCATAAATTATATTTGAAATTTTGATTATTTGCCGATTTTAAAGTTTACAATTTAAGCTTCAGTTTCATTTTTCAGGACATTCTGTTTATCAGCCCTCTGTATATCAGGCTCTAAGAACCTGTCTGAAGTCAGTTCACTTCCACAGGCCAGACACCATCTGTCTGTTGTGACTGCTTTGATTGCATTCATAAAATGAATGTCATTCATACTGAAGCATATAAATCACAGCTCAGCAGTCACTCTTACCTTCAGAGACACTCCTTGTGCTTTTGACATGCCATCAGCTAAAAGTGTATCAGTTTTGCTGCTTTTGAAGTTATTTGATTCAGGATCCCATTGATATAGCTGTCCATTACTTTATTAAATTATGTAAGAGGAACATGTTTATTTTAGGTGTTTTCAATGAAAACCATAAGGATTAATAAATTACACAAAACATAATTACTTCAGATACTCACTTTGTCTGTGTTTTTGCAATTTTCCTTGTTATTTTTTTAGATTTGTGCTTTATTTGCATTTTGCTCCCAGATCTACTACACCCTTTTAATGCCAGGTCTATTCGCAAATTCCAGAAGGAACAGTGTTATTCTCTTCAGATGTCATGCTTGCAACGACTACATACAAACCAGAACGATTTCCAGCACCTCTGCTCTAATCAACTAATCCAGACCTGCCAAAAAGACCCACCCCCCTTCTTTCAGAAACTTTTGCAAACCTAGACAGTATTCTGAAAAAATGCCTGTTCTTTGCCTTAAAAATACATATTTAATGCAAATTGTTACAAATGGAAGAAAGGAAAGCACAAAATTTAATGATGTTCCCCAGGATTTTACTTTACTAAAAACTGGCTGAATTAGCATAACACGTAATAGCAATGGCTGCCAATAAGGACCTCAAAGGTTAGTAGATGGATACTTACTACTCAACTGCCAACTAATTGTATTTATCAGGGACAGTGGGTCAGAGGAGTTGACCACAAAAAGGCCTGAGAGTGATGGTTGTTTTTTCTTCACTTTGTTCTTCACATGAAGGTTAGCAATATCTTTTAGCCTCATCCCCCACAGGGACCATGTTTTTTCCCTGTTGACTTTTTCTTCATTCAGAAAGAAAGACCTAGATGTGTTATATCAACAGCATTTTTCCTACCTCTTCATTAATTTCCCTTGGGTTACATCACCTCTGAAACACAAAATGATGTGCTATGGAATGGTCTGCTTAGCTATACAACTTTCTATCAGTTTTCTGGCCATGACTGCAGAGGAAAATGGGTGATCACAGTTTGAGATGTCCACACCTAAAGCAAAAACTCCATCTCTTGCTGATGCTTGAGAATGTCAGTAATCCTCAGCTCTCCTAAAGCAGAGGTGGAAGTGGTCATAAGGCCAATGAAAAATGCCGACTTCTTGCCTGGCACTGCCTACATACCCCAGAAACGTACTAAAAGAAGGAATATATATGTATATGCATATATATGAGAACTGATCATATGTATATCTCAGGTCAAAAACCAAACACAGTTAATTATTTTTTTAATTAATAAAATGTAGATGATAGCCAGCGGGATGCGGGCCTGCCACCTGTTTTGCCCCAGCAACCCTGATGACAGACTTCAGCAAACTAAATTCAAAGAGAAACAACAAAGTACCAGACAGGTTATGTTTCAGATGAGGTGAATTGGTTGCTAGAAAATTAAATCACACTTTTTGTGACAGAAGCCAAGCAATAACGTTATTGTTATATGTGAACATGATAGAAAAAAAAGAAGAGTTGCCAGTGAAGGGAAATTACAAGATTGCCTTCAGAGTGCATGGAATACACATATACTGCAACAGGAATTGCCATTAGTGCACAAATTTGGCATGTATTGTGCTCTCAAGAAGACAGGAGGAGAAAAACAAGTAATTTGTATTTATTTCTTTTACCATTGTAATTAATAAGGGAGTTTAAAAAGAGAACATTTCAGATAAAATGCAAATAATTCAAATAGGCTGTGATCAAAGTGTGTTTTTCCATGAATATTTTCAGAAGTTATTTATTAACTGCCAAAAGGAGTATAGTCACCTGAGAATGAATATAATATATGCCAGTTTACTGCAAATGGTTCCTCAGCGATCTGCTTTCTGTAGTAAGCAGACATGAAATCATTTGTCTTCAAAATTATGTTAAGAAATTAATGATCTAATACAAACTATCAAGAGTGGGATGCAAAGTTCAACTACCTATTTTTTTCTGTGAAAAGTGATTGAAAACATTAAGCTTGTATTAGTAAAAAATAAGCACTCTAGAGAACTGCAGCATTACTCTTTAGTTTCCATCATTACAGAAATGCTCAAATTTCTTTGGAGTACACAGAAATCTTTGAATCTGTACACAGAAATCTTTGAATCTGTCATGCTTTCTGCAAATTCACAAACACCTTTTTTTTTAACAGTGATTATTAGCAAAATATAAACCCCTGTGAAACTATTCCAGATTGTATTGAGAAGCAGTAGTTTTCTGATAGTACCAAAAGGAAAGTTTTAAAATGCTGCTGCTGTAGCATAAAGGAAGGAAAAGTACTTCTTCAGAGAATATGGTGAAGTACAGGAATTTCTAAATCCTTTTCCCTTCAGCTAGTTAACTGCTAATTTTATTCTTGGGAATGTAGTTTCGTGTCTGGAGGTTTTTTAAATATCTTGCTGTATAATGTTTAGAAAGAAGCTTCAAAGATTAATTATCCATTGAGCTACAAATTCTTTCAGTAGCTTAGAAACATTCTGCCTTCTGGGGACAGTAACATTAGCACTTTCAAATGCAATTTAATGGAAGTGGTAGTTTAGAGAGTGAAAGATAGTGTATTCTTTGAATGTAAAACAATGCCATAAGTATTACTTAAATAAATGTAACTTTGACCACAGTTTTGTAAATAAACAACTGCTGATACAATCTTTTTCTTTCAGTATAGAACAAATACACTTTCTTCAAACAGTGCTTGACACAAAGGGAAACAGGGTGTAACGCTTCAGGTTAATAAAACTAAAAGATAGCAGCTGTAGCCTTGCACAGAGGCAAGATGCTGCTCTCTGCTGTAAGAAACTGCATCAGAGCTTTAACCCACTACACCCAAGAATAACTGTAGTGACTGTGGGTATGGGAAGCCATATCAAGGTTTCTCCTGCCCTACACGACTGTGTAAGCCTGTTGTTAAGAAGTACATAAATGTATGTGGAAGCGCCACGAACAGTAGAACTGGTTTAGTAAACAGAGATGTAATACTGATTTTCTAGTCACATTGAGGCTCCCTACCTGGGCTTACATAGGGCAATTGAACTACCACAAAGCTAAGAAAAATATCTATTTTAAGCGGAAAGCCACACCTCTTGCATCAGCACAAATACAACAAAACTAATGCCATAAAAACAGAGTGAATCATAACACATGCAAAATTTTTTTGGAAGGAACATGCTGTAATGTGAGCTGACGCTTGGAAAACAGAAGTCAGCTCTAACGTCTCTCATCTTTACTCTGGGTATTTTGCATTTTGTATTTTGGCTGCCTTGCCCAAATAGTGGCAGAGTTTTGTTTTTCAGTGTACAGTGATGTTCATCATAGCAATGATATGTGATATTTTTTAAGTACCTTTGCCTGAGTAGGAGCTGTGGCTCCTTAACATAACCAGTGATACATCAATAGTACCAGTTGTACTATGGAATGGTTCCCTTGGAGCAGGTCAATAACCTCACGGGGCTGCTCATTGCCACCCTGACTGATGGTGCTTTGCCCCTTTACAAACCAACTATTCAGTGCTGCCATAAAACATAATGGAAAGCATAAAATTGCTATTCAGAGGCAGCTCTTTGCCTAAAAAAATGGCAGGTATGTGCTTTTTCAGTTTGTTTTTTGTTGGTTTGTTTTTGTTTTTTTTTTNTTTAAGGCTAGTACATTGATACTGAATGATGCTCTTCTTTGTAGAGGAAGTGAAAATATGCTTGTGCTTGTCATCAGGAGAATTTTTCCAGCATGTTTTTTTCTAACTGGTCTAGAGTTATTTGCTGTTTTGATATTTTGAAATATCTGTTTGCAGTTCTCTAGCATTCTTCCCACTTTTATCTGATGATGTAGTGATGTCACTAGGCTGACTCTCATCTGCAAAGTGTCCTGGAAGAGAGCCAGGACAGGAGAATGAGGAGAAAAAACCCAAGCATATAAAGAATATGGCAACTAGTTTTCATGGAAGACTTCCTGATGTAAAAGTCTTTCAGCAGAAGGCCTGTACTCATTGGTATGCTCAACTATTCTGCCTTGCTACAAGTAAGTGAAACAGCTGTAAAGATCGCTTAATTCTTCAACAGCCTTTGTAACATCTTTACAATACCTGTACAGAATGAAGTAGATGGAGACAAGGAGTCATTCTGATCCTAACCATCCCTCTTTAGGCTTTATTTAGCATTCTTTAGTCAGGCAAAATTCTGCCAGTTTGTCTAAAATTAAGTTTAGAGGCCTCTGAAGATTAAACAAAACAGAACCATAGAACACTGTAGTGGGTTGACCCTGGCTGGATGCCAGATACCCACAAAAGCCACTGTTGTCACTTCCCTCCAAAAATGGACTGGGGAGAGAAAATTTAAGAAAGGGTTCACAGGTTGAATAAGGATAGAGAGAGATCACTCACTGAATACTAAAATGGACAAAACAGGCTTGAATTAGAGATAGTAATTGAATGTATTGCTAACAAAATCAGAGCAGGATCATGAGAAGTAAAACAAGCCTTCAGACACCTTCCCCCCACCCCTCCCTCCTTCCCAAGCTCTACCTCCTCATCCAGCAGCACAAGAAGACAGGGAATGGGATTATAGTCTGTTCATCACACGTTGTTTCTGCTACTGCTCAGGGAGAGGAGTCTTTACCTCCCTTGAGAGAGGAGACCTCCAACATGGGTCCTTCCCACAGGAAACAGTTCTCCACAAACTTCTCCAACATGAATCCACGGGCAACAGTTCTCCATGAACTGCTGCTATGGGGGTCACTTTTCCACGATGCGCAGTCCTTTAGGCACAGCCTGCTCCAGTGTGGCTTCCCCATAGGGTCACAAGTCCAGCCACGAAACCTGCTCCAGCACTGGCTTCTCTTTCCACAGGTCCCTGCCAGGACCCTGCTTTAGCATGAGCTTCCCACAGGTTCAGAGCCTCCTCTCAGGCACACACCTGCCCCAGCGCAGCCTCCTGCAGGGGCTGCAGGTGGATCTCTGCACCCCCATAGTCATCTGTGGTCTGCAGGGGCACAGCTTCAGCAGCTGGAGCAGCTCCTGCCCCTCCTTCTCCACTAACCTTGGTGTCTGCAGAGCTGTTCCTCTCACACATCCTCACTCCGCTCCTTCTCTGGCCTCAATAACTTCTGCACAGTAACTCTGATTTCTTCTTAAATATGTTATCACAGAGCTATTAGTATCATTCCTGATTGGCTCAGCTTTGGCTGAGCATGGAACTCTTAATCCCAGAGTCATATGGTCGTGCCTCACATTAGGTGTCAAAAAGGACTGTAGGGGGTTGATGTTGGTGGTGCACCAGGTGCCCACCAAGCTACTCTATCATTCTCCCTTCCCAGCTGGACAGGGAAGAGAAAATGACCTGGAAAATTTTCCTGGAAAATGACTCCTAGGTTGAAATCTGGCAGCTTACTAAAGCAAAATTTGTGCATGCACCAAGCAAACAGGAAAAACCCCAATATTGTTATTCTCTACTTCCCATAAGCCAGCCAAGTCCAGCCACTGCCCAGGAAGCAGGGCTTCAGCACCCATGGCAGCTGCTCAGGAGGGCAAACATTGTAAATAGCAAATACCATCACCACCTCCTCCTTTCCTTAGCTTTTGTACTTCAGCTGATGTCATGTGGTATGGAATATCCCTTTGGTTAATTTGTGTCAGCTGCCCCAGTTGTGTCCCCTCCCAGGATTTTGCCCACCCACAGCCTGGTGTGTTATCGAACCCCTTCTAGCTACCAATGCAAAGCACAGCTCTGTGAGGACTGTTATGGGAAAATGAACTCCATCTCAGCCAGACCCAATACAAACATATATTCATAAATGCATATCCTTTAAATGTTTTTGTAATGTTATATTTTGAGTAGATTAATCCAATTTGGGTGCTTTGTGAACTCAATACTCTCAATGATTTCAATAATTGCCAGCATTGTACTTGCCTATAACTTTTTTTAAAAATAAGTAAACTGATTTTTACTTCCAAAATAAATTTAACAATTGCCTTCTACAATTTAACAGTTCTTTCACTTGTGAATTCTATACATGGATGACAAATCTTTATTTGCCCTTAGCTACAAGCCTGAAATGTGGTTCTGAAATACATCCGTTTTGTAAAGATCCACAGACATCAGTACCCAGATGTATAGTTCACAGGCTTACTCCTTTTCGTTGTGATTCCCAGCACAGAGGACAATTTAAAATAGTTACCTTTTATACTTCTTTTTAATCTGTTCTTTCTTTAGGAGTCAGTAGCCTCTAGCAGGCCCAGCAGGATTAGATTGTTCATTGAGAATAAAACTCTGCTTTTTGACTTCGTAGGCCGGCTCTGTACTGATGAGTATAGTGTTAGACACAGTCACAGATCTGAGAGCAAGAGGCATGCTATGCTTAGGTACTTATGGCAAAATTCTCCCTAAATATAAGATGGTCTAGTCAGTCCCCACTGTTGGAGACAATGCCATGCACCAGCCTCTGGGCTGTATCCAGGAGTTGGCTGGGAGAGGGCTTATTGTCTCAGAGCAGAGCTGCTGCCTGCTAATGTCATGCTATAAAGACATTAGTTACTACTATAGCACTCCAGACTTTGTGCCTGGCCCCTGTTTAGTGTTCTGTACATGCAGGTGTGGAGTAATACAGCAATGATTGTGGCACTTGTCAGTGGGGCTGAATGTTAAGAGTCCTGCACAAGAAGTTGTATGGCAAAATTAGAAAAGCTCAATGGTCAGACTTAACAAGGAGTGTGGTCCATGTTGGGATTGTTTCTGGGTTTCATTTAATGCTCCAGCTAGCCAGGATCAAGGTACGAATCTCCACTATGCTTGGAGGCTGTCCTGACCACTAGCCTTCAATATCCGCCACTTGTGCTTTTTCTTTCTAGTCCTTAATTATGCTCTGTTTACTACAGCAACAGTATTTCAACATGCAGAATGTAGGAAGTAGGCATCTCTGTATGTCCACAGCCTTGTTGTATGCTTCTGGGAGATGGGATATGCAATCTTCAGCCCCAAAATTTAATGGGAAAATGCACTGAATATCCTTTTCCTGGGACAAATATACTCACCACAAAGGTATCATAGAGATGAATATGTAGAAAATACCATTAGCAATTGATTATACAGAGTCTGGTCCACAGGTTCTGCTCTGTGCTTCAGCCATTGTAAAGAATTATTTTTCATTCATTCCTTGTTTTGCCATGGTTTTGTTTAGACGGTATCAGTTGTGGAACTAGACTGTTCCCAGGTTTTAAGCAGAGCTTAGAATTATGTTGTCGAACACTCAGAGTTGCTTGATGTCAGGGAGCAAGCACAGGATAAGAAATGTATTAAATCTTTTATGAAACAGCTTAATTTCAGAATTTTAGTTTTCCTTACTCCAATGGGAAACAGTGCAATAGCACAGCAACAAAATTAAACCTGCAAGTAAATGACTACAGGTCTGAGCATAAATTTGTGGGAGAATGTGTTAAATATATTTGTACAGCTGTACATACAAAAGATCTGAATTCTCCTAGCAGCAATGTCTGGACATGAAGTTTTGATTTAGATTGTGTTCCTCTGGAGACTCTGTTCCATATGTATATAAAGCTTGAATTTAGCAATTAAATGTGATTTCTGAATTTTGCACCCATAATTGCCTACTTGTAACAAAATACAGGATGGGGTTTGGAAGTTTTGTCTTGAGAAATATTTGATTTCATATTTCCAGTTCTAGCTTGAAGTTTCTGATATATGAATTTGCTGTATTATGCATAGAAAAGAGTCTGCCTGAACCTATTAGAGATATGACTTGCTATATGCATAACTAGATGATTAATTCATTTTTATACAGCATTACCTGTGTTCTGGCATATCATAAATATTATTCATTTTCTTATGGTTCATAAATATGATTCTGGCATATCTTAAATATTTTTCAAGTACTAGCCCTGATTTGTCTATTGTCTGCTTGGATCCACAAATCTATATACACTATACACATGAACAGGAAAACCTCTTCTTAGCATGCTTCCTGAAAACTGTCGCTCCAAGCATATAGATCCTTTTCTTAATCTCAATGAAATTTTAATACTTTGACAGATTTTTCAGTACATGAAGAACATCACGTGATCACAAATATTCCTCCAATCTTTAAAGTTTAGTAAGTGTCTGAAAATCATTAGTAAAGTTCTCACCCTGTACCTGTGCAAAATAGAATGAGGATACCTAGGATACTTTACTAATGGCTAACTTCTCCACTCCCTAGTTAATTCTTCTTCCATCACAAAATACATCGATAGATTTTATTGGGTAGTTTCTAATAATTTGCAGTATTTTTTCATATGTTTAACTTTTCCTCTTAGAAGCAAACAGTGAAAAATATTAATATAACTTAAGAGATAAAATGCCCATGACATCTAACTTGGTGTCTCAGAAACTTGGGCCTTTCAGTTCTGTAAAGCAACACAATCATAAGTTAGTGAGATACAAGTTTTGTACACAAACATGTCTTGCATTTCTCATTAATAAAGTTTGTGTTTGAAATACAAACAGTCTTTCTTTTTACTCAACTTCAAAGAAATCTACAGTCTACAAAAAAATCAGGACATTTTTAGAATTTTGTAGGATTAGTTGCAATCTGAGCATCTATTATCTTTGTAAACAAATATCTTCACTGTGTCATGTGTTAAATAAATACATCTTGCCTTTTACAAGATGTCTTCCTACTGACTGCCAACTGGAGCACAACAGAAATGCTAAAAAAAGAATCCTCAATAGCTGCATGAGTAGCTGTCCACTTACTCTAGAGATCAATAAAATGTTTGGCACTAGCACTCATTTGCATGTCAAAGCCAAAACAGATAACATAGTTCATAGTGAAGCACAAGAATGCTGGAAAGGCATTCTTGCAAGTATGTGCTACAGAACTGCACCACACTCCGCCTTCTCTGTTGCTTTCATGTGCAGCTCAACTACATTTCAGTAAAACAGTGCCCAAATGCAACACAGGAATGTGTGTAGCTTCTGCAAACAGATGCAGAGCCAAACACCAGACCCTGTATTAGTGTGTGGATGTATTGTACAGCTGGAAGAACAATTGCAGCTGCTATGAAAAAGCATGTGTTTTTCTTACTGGGTTATCTAAAAGCTTTATTTATTGGGTGAAACTGTGTTTTAAATGTGATCTTGACCACATTAAGTTTTGCAAACTGTAGACAATGTGAATTTAACGGTAGTGTTTAAGGTTTCTGAAGTCTTAGCTGTTTGACATACACTAGTAGTTAAAAGTGATTAGTCCAAAATCAAGTTGTGTAGAGATCTGTAAATTTCAGTCACTGCCTGACATGTGGATGCCCACCTACTCAGAAGAAGTCGTCTGGGGACTCAAACAATGTCACAATCCTCTATTACCTGCATGTGAGGAAGACGTGAGGAATATGTACTGCACTGTCAAAATCTCTGTCTAGAGAGAGTCTGAGATTCATAGGACAGGCTTAAGGAAACCTGGTTTAATGGAAAGTGTCCCTGCCAATGGCAGGGGGGCTGGAACTAGATGATCTTTAAGGTACATTCCAATATAAACTATTGTATGGTTCTGTGATTCTATAAATCATGGGAATGAGGCAAGAAGACGAAAGGAGGACAAAAGAAGACATTTCCTCACCCTCAAGGCACCAATAAAACTTGACCTTGCCCCATATTCCACAACTGGAAGTTGAGCTGAAAAAAATGCTGGAGTTCTAACAGGGACATCAGCTGACAAGGAGGAGCCTGTAAATATTTACAGTCTCTGAGGCACAAGCTCTATGAGTTTGGCATTCATTGCACTTGACCATTTGTCAGGGCTGCCTTGAGGGGTGTGTGACACTGAGCAGGCGTGGAAGAATATGCAGATTTTAGGGACATGGAATTTCAGAAAGAGAACTTAGACAAGCACATACATAAAATCTACTTATTTTATAAAATTGAGAGGGATTATTTCTGATCTAAAGCCATATAAAGAAAATATTAAAATCCAGAATGATTATTAATTCCTCCTGAAATAAGAAAAATTGAATGTGTTGCAATCCTTTCATGAAATCTAGTCCTTTTTTTCCCAGTACACATACACTCATGGCTTTTAATGAGACCTTTGCAAGCAAGTATCTAGTCATCACAGAACTACAGTAAAGTTGATAACAGAAATCATGATCTTCGTTTTGTGGATGAGGTAACTGACTCTAAGATATCAAAACCAAATAATCTCCTTAAAATCTGAACACGTGCAGGCATAAACTTCGAAGTATTACTTTAGGTCTGTGGTGATAGGTGCCCAAGTCTGAAAACATTTTTTAAGTTAGTGTTTAGATTCCAAACACTTAAAGCATAACAGTAATATTTATTTACCTGAATGTGTTTAATGACACCCTGAAGGTTACTTATTTTTTAGAATATTTCTTCCATGAGACAAAGTTATCCTTTTCAGCAGATTTGCCTTTTGCGTCTTCTAGAAGCAGAGTTACTTCTGGGCTAACAAATTTCCATTTAATAATTCATTAATTTTCCTTTTATGAAGGTAGATAGTTTTTCCATCACTTGTATTTCAGTATTTCTGAAACCAGGTGTTAATTTTCAGGGGGATAGGAGGTTTCCAAGCAGCTGCCAGGACTAATACAGCAGCCAGCAGTAAATGCTGAATAAGCTTAGGTACAAAATTTATACCATCTGGTTTCAGGTCTCCTTGGCCAAAAAATGTGAGACCAGTTCCTTTCATGTCCAGAAATCTTCCTGTTCACTGGGAGTTGTGAAATGGATGTTACCTTTGCATTACCTTTTAATTCACATCTCAGACATCTCGGAGGAAGATTCAAATGATGGTCTTAAGAAAACATTGCATAACTGTAAAACAGGAAACTAAATAATGTGCTCGGGTTTCATAACAAGAAAGATGAACACTATTTGACAAGCTGAGATCAAAGTCCTTGCTCAGCCTCACAGCGGTCCAGTTTTCCAAGCTGCTGTTTCTCAAAGTCAGTGATAGCTACCAGTGCTCAATGGAGAAACAAGGTCTCTCACAGGAATGACCTCCCTAGACCAGTGAGTCAACAAGAAGATACAAAATTAAGCTCTTAAGGTTTGATTAAAAACAAGGGAAATAAGGTGTGAGGTCCATCTTGGCTGCCAGTGAGGAAATACTTCTGGTTCCTTGGATGTCTGTAAAGATCAACTATGTTCTGCATAAAGAATTGCAATCCTACAGTTGTTGATAAAAGAATGGCTTAAGAGTGCCTTAGTTCAAAGATGTGAGTATGAAGGCACAGATATAGCTTAGCCACTCTGAAGATAACTGAGGAGATCCAAGCAACAGAACTTCCTCTGAAGACGTGTGGAAAAAGAGTGTTTCCTGCAATTTTTATAGTCCAAATCATTTAATCCTCTCTCTCAGGCAGTCATTTACAGATATACATAATCCACAAGGTCAGTCTGTTATCAAATCCCTGAAGGTACCAGGATATCATTCCAAAGAGTCATTAATGTCTTTTAACTTTTTATGTCTAGATTACACATTTAAAAAATTGTATATCATAAGAAACCATACAACCTTTTTTTCCTTTGGCTATCACCACTGCTTTCAACACACTGATTAAATCATTGCTTTAAGCAGATGAATAAACCCTTTTGAGAAGGGACTGACATCTAACTGTACTTGACTAGAACAGAGAATTATGGTTCCCCAGTCCATAGGCACTATCACAATGCAGATAAAACTGCAGTGGTAGTTCTGCTGCGTTCCTGGTAACAGTGAATTTTTCCACACTGCTGTATAGCAAGATTGCCTTGAGCTCCTTAGAGCAAGTTAGAATAGCTCTACTATCTGATCCAGTAGAAGGTTTAATTTGAGACAGAATATCTGTAGGGCATTATGATTTAACAACTTCACATAGACAGACTATTTTATAATGCAGTGTAAGTAATTATTTCAGTAAAGGCAGTGATTTTGCTGTGTTCATGCTGTAGAACAATAGTGCCAGTATAAATCTCAAGATAGCACTCAATGTACTTTAAGAGAGAACTTTAGTTACCTTAAAAAAATTTAAAAGGCTGTGGTCCAAAGTTCCACTTATCTCTGAATGTATGATAAATGGTTGATCCACAGATAGAGTCTTCTGGTTGCATCCATGAAGCATTTGTAAATGATAAGGTAAACAACTGTAGTGCACTGATATTTTTCAAAATGGCAACAAAGCACACATCAAAATACTGACCAGTCCCTGGCTAACCAACCATTATATCCCAGAGCAGCTTTTCCCCACTGTTGAAGCTGCAGATTCCACACATAAAAAGCCAGACTTAGTCCACTGACCACAAAACCCCTTGGAGAAGAGACATCCCACAAAGTTCAACCCATTTCAACAAGCTTTCTTGTTGCTAATTTTCATCTATTTCATTATTTATTGCATTTATTAGAATCATTCTACTTGACTATTTCTGATCTTATGAAAGGTTCAGGGACTAAGTAATACCAAAAAACATGGTTTCACATGTTTTTTGTTTCCCATTATATGGTCTAGTTTCTAAAATTCATAAATCACTTTTGATACCAGACAGAAAACATTTCAATGAAAGGAAGAACATGCAGAGTCTTTGTCCAAGAGGGAGAAGCAGCAGCAATTTTTTGCTCTCTTTTTCAGTGTTAACAGTCAGAGAGAATACACTCTGAAAATCAATTTTTTTTTTTTTTTACTGGAACTTGATGTGGGTAGTTTCTTGATGTGTTCAGCTTCTGTATGGCCCAGGTTCAACAAGACACTTAAAAGCATGGCTGACTTTATTCATGTGGGTATTTAGGTATGTGCTTAAGTACCTTGTTGAATTGGGGCTTATGTTAGGTCATAAGTATTTACTAGGTCAAGCACCCAGGCTAAACATTTCTCTGTTTTTCCTAGTAACACTGCGACTAACTCCAGTCACACAATACATTTGGAAACGCTTGCAGTGAATTTATCAGGTGATGTTACCCAAGGCAATGGAGAATACATTCTTGTTCTGTTGGAGAAACATATTAATTTGCCTCCTCAGCACAAACTCTGCAGTCTGCTAAAGGATGTATATGGGCCAAACTTCAAATATACAGCATAATAGAGTGACTTTTTATTTAAATATTTATGCTACTGCAGTATCCAGGAGTTGAAGTTAGCCTTAGCCCTATTGAATTAGGCACCACAGAGAAGAATGAGGTCTCTGCTCCAAGCACTGCATACCAGGGCTAAGTAGTTGGAGAACTACATATATTTGCCACAATGAAACACTTACCAAGATAAATCAAAAAGCAGAAAAATTAGGAAGGAAAAATGCAGTAAATGACTGCTTTTTCCTCCTGTAACTCTGGCTATTAGCCCAGACATTTGCCTATCTAACCCACAAGTGAGTAAGTTGTTTAGGAAACACAATGATTCCAAACATTGGAGGGAGTATCACTAAGCAAAATTTTTCTATTTTCTTGGAAGAGCAGATGTGATTAAGATGGTGCTCTAGTCTGCTCTTCAGCCCTCTGTTCCTGAATTCTAACTCCATGGCACATTTTAGACACAAAGGTATGTGTTGTTCAAGGCCCTGTGACAGAAGAACTGATGACTCTTGCAGCTGCTGGCTGTTGCAGGCACCATTAGGAAGTCACAGAGTCTGGCTGGGGAAACTGGTGCCTTGCTCAAGCTTTGACAGTGTTTGGAGCTCATACTCATGTAAGTGAACCAGGTTCCCTTCCTTTCTCTACCATTTACTCTGTATAAACCACAGTATCCCACTGTGTTTTAACTTTATTGTCCTGGCAAAAGCACTTCCAAAACCTTGAATTAGTACTGTTTCTGGCTAAAAGACTGTTACAGCTCTACCTAATCAATCTGTGTATATAAAGGAGCTGTCAGTGTATACATGGTCATAACAGAGCCTGAGCACATGGAAAATAAAAACTGAGGAGGTATGAAGAGGGAGCTGCAATTCCCAGGGAGAGTAGAACAGAATCTGAGGCAAAATTCCTTGTGAAACCAAGTTTTATGGTTCCATTGCTCCCTTACTGCGTAATTATCTTCCTTGCCTTGCTTTTCTTCAGCTGTAATCAACAGAAGTGTTTCTCAGTGTCATGAGTTTACCTCAACATCAAGGCTTCAATCACTTGTTTTTTCCAAGGCAAGCTATTTATGACTGATTGCTTCTAAGTAATTCAGCAAGGCTGAATGTTGGTCTTGTGAGTTGTGGTGTCTTTTTCTGAAACCAACCCCCCACAATCAAAATAGCCTAATTTTAAGTCTGTGAACTGAAATGTCATGTCTTCCAATTTTCATACAGACTTTCTGTAAAATTTGATTCAGTGTGTCAGTTCATATTATAGGGTTTATTCTCATCTTGGTGGTATGAAAAATCTTCACTGTTTCAAAAAAGCCACAAATGTATTGCCATGGATTTTAACAGTAGTTAGGTACTGTTAACATTGACAAAAAATTAGTGGAGACCATTTGAGCCATATTTCATTTTTAAAGTAAATTGGATACAATGCTGAAAAGGAGAAAGTCATCACTAGGTTAGGAAAACTTCTGTCTTATATCTTACCCATCTTCACTGTGTTTTATTTCACTAATGGGATCTATATATATTTTGAACTCTAAGATTAATATAAACTGTGAATGTCTCTTGAGGAGGAGAACACAGAACAATGAAATGATAGAACAGAAAAAGAATGAAGTTGAAAATTAGGCCAGAAGATTGAAATCAGGACAGATTTAAATCATTCTTTGCTGTTTTGTTCATCTTAGTTGTCTGATAAACTACCAAGCAGGACAAAGTTCAGAAGACTTGATATACTGCATGTTAAGTCTTTGTTGTTATAAGGTGAACTCCTGTTCTCCAGCTTGCTCTCCTCGTCTCCCACGCTTGTTGTTTTAATACAGAGGAAAGTTCAACTCCCCCTGCTTAACTCCAGTACCTCTTAATGAGGGAACTGTAACACTATCCAGTCGTCCCAGCACATGTCAATCAGAATTTCATTGCTTTGCACAGCTTGACTTATGTCAAAAAGGATGGTTAAAATTCACCCAAGTCCGGGAAACCTCCTTTTGAGTTAAACAGATCACATCTTAGCTACGGGAGGATTTTTTTTGTTTGTTTGGGTTGGGTTTTAAACGGTCAAAGGTCAAGAAGCATTATTTGCAAAAGCTCTTTCACATAACTGGTTCTTAGGATGCTGGTATTAGCAAGATGATTTACACATCGTATAGTTTAAGAGACAAAAGCAATAGAGATTCATGTGCCAATGAAAAGAAATATCATTTACAAAAAAGTCTGATCATACAGAAGGGATCCTCTAGCCTACTACTGGTTAAGAAAATCTCTTGGAGCATCCTAATAGGTTATCTTTGACAGCGTGGGCTTTACATTTACAAATGAGTAAAAATCAGAGCAGAGGCACAAGGCCAGCAAACTTGAATCATGGGAAGCAATGTTATTTATGGGCAGCAGCACTTGAACCACCATTCCTACAGCCTTCAGGACAAGCCTCACTTAAGGCTCACATACACATTATATTGTTATTGCAATTGCTGCAGGAGAAACAACACAAGTGAGCATTGGCAGACACTTGGCTTATGCTTACTGTAGCTCGAGTCGTTCCTTCCAAGAATTTTTAGGCAAACACTTTTTTTCCTGGTTTGTTGCTTCAGTGAAACTGAAAACGCTATTAAACTGTGAAATTGTTGTATTGTATTACAGGAAGCCTCTAAGTTTGTAGAAATAGGAATGCAACTGTGATGGAGGATAAAAGATTCATGTTATCCTTGTTTACAAGACAGTTCAAAGGATACCATAAACTACTACCTCTGAAGGGACAGTGCTAGGCATATTTTTCTGTGTAAATAGAGCCAGTACAAGGAGATAGCATTTGAAAATGGTGGCTCTACATCCATAAAAGATTAATTATCTAGAGGAAATATAAATTGCTTGTAAGCAATAGCCCTTATAGTTTTAAATGGTGACTCAGGTACAGGGAATGACTGAGTAGACCAGTCTTCTTTATTCTGAAAAATCAACCACCAAAGGAAAATAGGAGTTCACATAATTATAAGAGACATAGAGGTGAATAGGGATCAGCTGCTCACTATTTTCTCCAGTGAAAAGCCAGGAAGGCATCAAGTGAGGACTGCATATTCTGATCCAAACAAATGTGACAGGAAGGATCTTCTTGTAGTATGGGTATTCGTGGATATGAATAGGGATCAGCTGCTCACTGTTTTCTCCAGTGAAAAGCCAGGAAGGCATCAAGTGAGGACTGCGTATTCTGATCCAAACAAATGTGACAGGAAGGATCTTCTTATAGTATGGGTATTAGTGGATATCGTGTAGTGCCCCCTCAAACACAGATGTGTTTGAGGGGGCACTACACCAGGTAATGGAAGAAAAATCCTTTACAGAATACTAAATGCATAGAAACTACACCTGATTCCAGAAATCTTTCAGCTGGCAGCTATATAAAACTGAGTCCTCATAGCACACTCATTTGCTTGCTCTGTTCTTGTTTTTCCCAAGTCATCTGCTTATGACCAGTGTTCTCAACTGATTTGCCCCACATAATTCATTTATGTCTAATAGCAGCTATCCAGCCAAAGCAAAAGATAATGAAATTTAAAAATCAGCAAAAATATAAGAGTCATCAAAGAGGAAGAAAGTGTCAAAACTAAAACATGTGGATGGGGCAGAGGCATGCCAATACTATCACCACTCCTTCAAGGCATCCAGCTCAAAGCAAAAGAATTGGCATCGTTCAGTGGTACTCTTCCCAAAATGAAGGGACAGAGTGAGAGAACACTAGATCCCATCAAGTTTCCTTCTGTAGAAACTGTGAACAGCCAGCATAGACAGGGCCAGGAGGAGTTTGACAATAAAGTCTTGTGACTTTGTGGGTCCTCAGGAATGGAGGTTGTAAATGAGAAACTGAGGGAAGAAATGCAGCCACATCCTCAAGAACTGAAGGACCCAGATGAACTGCAGGGTTCTGCACCGAATGCACATATATGCCAGAGCCCCGGTCTTACTGTAATTCAGGGACCTTATGAACCAATTTGTGCAACACTAACCTACATCCCTATGCCAGCTCCGCATTCCCCTTGAATACTGCGTAGTCTGCACTCATTCTCTGCTTTAGTGTTTACTAAAGCTCTTTTGGATGAAAAATCTAAGCAGCAACTCGGGCCAGTCTGTGTTGGGCAGGCAACATCATCCATCCCAGTCCTGGTTCTTTTGACACATTTCTCTCTCTACATCTCACACAAGTCAGGGCTTACACTTTCTTAGGTGAGTGAGGACTCTAGTGCTCATTAGCATGTCCAATGGTGTCTGTGAGGAGAGGGAGGAAGAGGTACTACATGTAGCACAGTGCACATCACTGATGTGCAGCAAGGATAATATCTAGCCTTCCAAATAGCTGAGACTTAAGCAGTGCAGAAACAGGCCAGTCTGCCTCATTCGGTCCAGAGTCACTCTTTGGAGTATCACCAGGAATATCACTGTAGCCTCTGAACATCTGTACAAGGTTGTATATGGATGTTTCAGTGTTCTGGACTCTTGGGTGACCCTGGTTGCTGTCACTGGACATCACTGCTCCCAGCACAACCTGGAGATTCCCACACACACAGACAGACAGCCATTCTGAGAGACTGGCCCCAGGTGATCTTGGAGAACATCCCAACAGATGGCATCCCACAGCCTTGGTCTTACCATCTGGTTTGCCCAGGCAAGCTGTTTGTGAGTCTCCTGAGAAGCAGCTATGTCAAGGAGCATGCCATGAGCATGGTTTCATGTCAAAGGTTGTGTAGACATAGGCGAAGTGATTTAAAAAGCCAAGTGAAGAGAGAGGTAAGTCTATTCAAATATCAGATGCCATCATTCATCCTGATTAGCCTGGGATGATTCAACAGCTGTAACCATTTAGGCTACAATTCAGAAAGGCAAATACTTTGATCTAATGCTAGCAGGGGACTGCCAAGGAAAGGGAGGAACTGAAAAGAAAATACATCAATATTGCAGACTTCATCCTGGAAACAGAATTCCAAAACTTCATTAAAATTCTTATACTGAATGTATAAAAATATAACTCATTTATTAAAAAAAAAAGTTCCGATTTGTTTAGAAAGATTGAGAGCAGCCAGGTTAAATGCAGTGTAGATAAAACTTAGGTCCAAGAAAAGTGATGAAGAATGCTATTATTCAGCAGTTCCTTATCATGGAGGCATCTAAAACTTAGTGGGCACCGCTGTTATGCCTTTTCATTTTCTTAAACTCCCTAAGGGCCTGCATAGCCACAGCAGGTCCTCAGCTGTGAGGCATGTTCTCACTTACGCTCTACCATGATGCACAAATTAGGATGTCTCTCTGCAGCTGCAGTCCATTACAGCCTGCTTCCAGCACATGTAAGTGTGCTGAGGTCAGCATGCAGCACAGCATGGTCAGCTACTCACAAAAACATGGCCAGTGCTGGCACCAGCTTTTCCTCTAGATGCTCTGGCAAAGGACATAAAAAAACACAAGATTAACCTAGCCTGGAGGAGTCTGACCCTGCAGGTGAAGTAGAAGACCATCTAACCATCAGTGTAAAGCAGATGAGTCACTGACATTTTATTTGGGTTGACTTAAGCCTTAAATAGGCTGTGCCCTTATGAGCTAGTTACTAATTGCTATCTAGAAAAAAATATAAAGTGGTCAGGTAGTGTCTTTCCTCTCCTTCAATTCACAAGATTAGTTACTAGTCTTCAATAAAGAGAAAAAGGAGACACTTATGTAGCTCTGAGTTCTAGTTGGGGTGGAGACTTCCCAGAGCAGCCAAGTCAGTAACTGCAGCACCACTGAGTGCAAATGCACTGATACCATCAGTGTTCGAAAAGAGTTAGGTCTTCTTTCAGCCAATTTGTTCTTATAAATTGTTTACTATTGTTAAAGTAAACAGGGTTAAAGGCAAGCTTTCTCTCTAGGGAAAAGTGGCTACTCTTGGGAGGCAACTGGGATTTCTTAAGGTAATTTGATATAAGCTGCTTTTCCTGAAAGATACTGGTTTTTAGTGGCAGAGAGAAAGCTGGCTACCAGTTTGCACATGGTCAAAGGGAGCTGTTGGGCTCAACCTCTTAGTTGTTCACATTTTGCATTGATTGCTCTGTGCAAATACAATGGCCATGCTTTTTATTTTTGAGGTACCTTCCAATAGGTAGTACAATATCATTATATTGCCATCAATATGTATGTAGAGATTTGTGTTTTGTGTATTTATGTATTTGTGTACAGTGTATTTATATATACTATATAGCTGCAGGCTCAGAAGGTCTTCCCACTAGGAGCAATTTCCTAAGACTGCAGTTTCAAAACCTCAGCAGGTGCACAGTGCAATGTTAGCGTAGTACATTTTAAAGGAAACTGGGCACCTTAAAATTTAAATAATCTAGGCAAAAAAAGAATTACTGAAGACAAGGTAAAACTGCATAGCTTGTTTCTTTTTTGCTTAAGAAACTACAGGAAAATTCAGCAGAAACATTTTGTGGTACATCTGTGACAGTACTGGTATCCCTGGGAGACGAATCAGCTAAGAGTTCCAGAATGGAGACAATGTAGATTGGATTTTATATCCTCTTAAGAGAAATTGCTTCCTTCATAAATTGTGTTAGTAAAAACTGAGCATAATCTGATAAATGTAGGGAGGGAAAATAAGATGTGATGCCAGCAGAAGTTGATTTTTAAGCAAACTGTTTCAATATTGGCAGGGAGATTTAAATAAAGATGTATTTTACTGTCTTGAGATTATTACAGAACTAGTCCTAGCAAGACAATGTCAAAATACAGCTGATTCAAATTATCAGATTGTACTTTGAGGTTATGTTCAAGAAAAGTCATTCAAGTAGTGCCAACCCGGCTTAGTGATGTATGGTGCCACACAAACTCAGAGACTGTTCTGACTCAAACTGAGTTAGGTTTGATGTCTCTGCACAAGTTTCACAGTTAATGCACAACCTGAAAATTTCCTTTGGATGATCAAAAACTGACTGTATGTATGATATGCCAGGAGGAAAAAAAAAAGTCCCAAATTCTGACCAATCTAGCAACAACACAAACTTCAGGGGTTCAGAAGATAGCTGAGGTTTGAAGTGACTTTTTACAATCATCTAGTCTACTCTCCCTGCTCAGAGAAGAGTCAGAGCAGGTTGTCCAGAACCTTCCTTAGTCAGATTTTGAAATTTCCAAGGACGGATGTTTCCACAGCCTCTCTGGGCAACCTGTTCCAATGTTTGATCATCCTTACAATTAAAAAAAGTTTCTTCTGTGCTTAAATAGAGTCTCCTGTACTTCAGTTTGCACCTATCGCCTCTTTTCTTTTCACTGGGCACTCATGGGAAGCATCTGGCCCTCAACACGCTCCCTTGTTCCTCTATTCTACACTCTTAGTCAAAAAGTTTTTTCCTAAAGTCCTCACAAGCCACATTTTGTGCCCGCTGATCCTTCTTATGTACTTTGCCACGAAAGATAAAAGTTCTGACTTCTTTATTACTGTAGTTCTATTGTTAGGAATCAACCTTTAGGTTTTTCTTTGTCAGGAAGAAACAAGTCCAGCTCTCTCGACCTCTCCTCAGAGGTGATGTGTTCTGGGCTCCTAACCTGTTTGGTAGCCCCTCTAGTCTCTCTCCAGTTTCTCCTCCTTGAACTGGGGGCTAAAATGACATGCTGTACTCCAGGTATGGCCTCACAAGCCTCAAGTAAAGTTTGATTCTAATTTTCCATAATTAACTAGCCATGCTGCTGTTCATGTTGTCTAATATGCAGTCTGCCTTATTCACTCATTTGTCCTTAAGTCAAATCCTGTCTATACTCTAAAACATAAATACCTAACCACTGTTTGAAATCAATCAGTAAATGTAATGACATAGAGAACCTAGACTGCTTTTCAGAGATAGACCCCAGAGTCCACTGTTTCATGTTTCAGTGCCAACCTTATTTACCTCAATATATGAACATCACAGAAAATAATGAAATAATTCATTTCAACTGAGCATTTCTGAGCCAGTCTGATACTTGGCATGCCTTTAGAGTTTTCAGACTTATGGTGCTAGTCTATGTAATGGGTCAGAGCAGACTTTTGCTATAAGAAGGGAACCTGTCTGAATATCAAAGATAAATCATTCTTAGTCAAGGAGGACAGACAGTAGCACAAATTCCAGAATCATTGTGTGGTATATGGAGGATCTGTTTATCTCCAGAAAAGTGCTTCAAAGCCAGAGCATGACTTTTGGAAGTACTGACATGCACCTCCACCCATCCCTCCAAAAACTCTCACTGAAAACCCAAACCTTCCACCCTGGCCTAGATGAGAAGCCTTGGCTGAGGGCCCAGCAGTTCTTGCAGGCTGTCTAAACCAGGCTTGGGTGGACCCTGAAATGAGATCCAGTCTCTCTTTTCATTATGATGGCAATGGTTTAAAGATAAGCTGCAAAACAGAAGGAAAACGAGAACAATTCTATTCAAGCTGACTGTTAGGAACTTCAAGAATGGGTAAGGGGTAGAGAATGAAAAAATGAAAATTATCTTTTTAGAATAATGAAGAAGGAGTAAATTGAGAAAATTGCATGCATCCTGTGCAAAGCATTTAGCGGTTTCCACTCTCAGTAGCTTCCGTGGGAGAGGCTGTATTTTGCCAGTTGCTCCCTGTGTCTTTAGCAAAGCTGTGTGCCATTTGAAACACTGATCTCATGCTAAATGGTCATATGCCAACTATTGTGATGATGCCTGATCTGGCTGCCCAAGTGAAATTGCACAACGAGCAAAAATGGAAATAAGTATGTGTTTAAAAGTACTTGTGTTCTTAAGGACATGGTTGTGCAAGTGCCTGACTCCATGAGTTATGGCACTGTTTTACAAAACACTGGTACCTAATGACACCATCCCTTTGACTGAGACCATGGCCATAGAACCAGCAGCTTCAGAAGCATTTTCAGCAGTGGAGCGTAACCCAGGGGATGCTCATCTCTTGTCTCCCAAGGAAGAAAGAGTGCTTGCAATGAAGCAGCACAGACAACCCTGAAGCTTGTGTCTTATCATAGGACTACAACAAGAGATCAGCAAGAACAGGATTGTACCATGGAGTCGGAGAAATCAACAGCCAAGGGCAAGTCCAGCACAGATCATACCCTCACTAACGGGCCATGATACCACAGGGTCTGTAGCACAACCCCTAACATAAGGGATGAACTGAGGCCAGGGTCCACTCAGGGACCCCAGTCAGGAGTAAAAGGAGAAGGAGCTGCAGACAGAGTTGGAGATAAACTACAATATGTGACTGAGGGACTCTAGCTAGCTACAGAGTAGGACTAAGGCCTATTGTGGAGGCAGGGCTGGAGATAGTCACATCTAGCTCAGGACAGAGCTCCCATTCATGACCATACAGAGAGCTCCTGCACAGGGGAAATGTGGGTGAACACCCTGAGTGAGGCCAGCTGGGGCCACTCGGGCCAGTTGGTGACCTCATATGGCCCTGATTCCAGGAGGAGGCATTTCACTGTGTTGTGGAAAGATGCCATCTCAGAAAGCTCCTGCAAGTCGGAATGACAGCAGCCCAAGCCATCAGCCTAGTTCACTTCATTAATGGGGACTAAGTACACGGGCCCAGAGGGGCCAGATCTTGTTTGCAAGGAATCATTAAACGTTGTCCTGAGACCAGCTGATACCAGTAAGGCCTCATGATCCCTGTTGTCGACAGCTCATTCGCATAATTCATGGCTGCCTCCAATTAGCTGTGGGAGCTTAGCAGGCCGGACTCTTCCCTTGTGAAGGAGGTTCCACATGGGCAGGCACTTAATGAACAGATTGGATTATAAACACTAGCTAATCTTTCCCACATGTACACCTGAAGAGTATCACAAGTGACAGCTGTTTAAATTTCCAAGGAAATTAATGATTCCTAAAGAGGCAAGACTTATCAAGGCTTTGACTGGGCCTGATAAGGGACAACCACCAAAGGGCAAATTGTTTATAATAGTCTATAAGTGCCTCATTCTATGGGTTCATCTTGGGAAGTTTTATTGACATGGTCCCTTTTATTAATGTTTGTGCTGGCAAAGACTAGAACAGCTTGGTTCAATCTACTGATGATATTAGGCTACTAAGGCCTCTAATGAGCACCTCGTATCTTCAGGTCACAGTCAGTTTAAAATGGCTGGTACTGGGGCCAGGACACTGTGGGCTCAGCTGAACCCAACAAGGCAGCTCCATTGTGCCTGCCCCATGCAGCACTCACGTCTGTGGGCCTGTCTGCAAGCCTGCTGAAACATGAACTCACGTGTGGTGACTCATTTACTGCATTCACTGTTCCGAGATTTGGCGGGTCTCGAGGGCTGGTGGGAAGAGGGTGGTCTGGGTTTATTGTGAGACTATAACGGGCCTTTCCAAACAGGCCACCACATGTGAAAAAAGAAAGCCCATTCCTCTGTTCCCTTTAGCAGGAAGCCTGTTCCTTTACATTAGGACGCAAACCCTCTGTCAGTCACCCTGGCATTCCTCCTTCTCCATAAAGCATGTCACTGGACACATTCACATTTCCAAGGGGACTTCTCAGAGCCTAGTTCTGTTTCAAACAAGGCATCATAAAAAAAGACCATTCACGTTGGCCCGTGAAAGTGGAAAGATGGAAAGATCATTATTAAACTCAAGGGTGAAAAAAAGCAAAATAAATACAGCAAGTCATCTTCTCCAGCTACAAGTAATACAGTTCCCACGTAGAACTGGGTAGTTGTGAGATCATTTTAAAGTTCAAACTTCTCTTCCTGGTCAAGTAGTGTTTCACAAAGGAGCATGGAATTAATTTAAATTCAAGACTACAGACAAAACAAATGGGCCACAAATGGTTTATAAATGTTTTCTTGCTTAAGAATAACTCTGTGATCTATCACAGAGTTCACTGCTGAAGTGTTTGGCCACAGCAAGGAACCTGTTCCTCCTGCCACACTGGTATAAACCAGAATTGATTCATTTGAAACAAATGGATGAAGGTGATGGTTAAAGTCAGATTAAAGCAAGTGTAACTGGGAGGACCCTGACTGCTGTTTTATCTAAACCCATGGTAATATTACTGTCTGACCCACTGCACTCAATTAAGCCTATTTTTATGTATGTCATATATTCTGCAAAGCAGTTGTTTCCCAGTTTATGTTCATATAATTACACTTCCTCTGCTTGCTGAAAAACTGACCCAGTATTTTCAGCTATAATTTCTCTGTCATTCATTGTCAAAATTAGTTGAGGGCTTCACTTAAAGAATGTTGAAGTCTCCCGTGACTGAATAAATAATTTCTGTATAGGTTATTTTTTGTGCTTTCTCCAACTAGCTCAGCATTATTACCATTTATTTCCTGGGAATAAATAAGAGAAATAAACCTTTGATCTTCTGATTGGATTAATAAATAATGGATATTTAAAATACAATGTTCAGGCAAAAATGATCGATATCCTTATGGTGCACGTGCATGCACACACATCATTTCTTGAGTTTTATTTTAAGATCTTGCATGATTGGGATTTTTCTTGAGATGCTGAATATCTGCCACAGAGAATGTTGTATTATAATCATAACAATGTAATACTATATTAGGAAAGGAACTCAATTTGTGGGACATTTGCAATCTTTATTAGTTACATTTCAAGCCTGTTTGCTTTCATGAGGTGAAGAAACCAAGAACAGGCAGCCTAAGAAGGAGATGTTTTTAGGAGGTGGTAGGACTGCTCTGGTCATATTGGTTGTTTACTAAGTTGCTGCTGGATTTCTAACATAATACAATTTCTGAACAGCATAGGCAAAGATGCAGCTCTATGTTTGTTCCTCAGTGGCTAATACAGCACTTTTTAATCAACTTTTAATGCCTCTTCCCTTAAATAACAAACCAAGCATAAAGAACACATACAAAATGAACATGTGTGTGATGCCAGTTGGTTTAAGGCAGACAAGGGAAAGGCTGAAAACACGTGGAACAAATCAAACTTTTTCCTGAGCTGTACCTTGCTATTTCTTTCCATGATTCTTACATCTAATATTCTGTGTGTGTCTTGAATGCAGACTCTGACCCCGTCCTTGATCCAGGGAGGCTGTATCCCCAGAGGCTGGAAAGAGCAGACTGGCCCACTTGTATGGCAGAGATCCACTGACATGGGATGTAAGAGTGGAAGAAGTGAGGAAAGGGAGAATTACTTTCCTTCTCAAAATAGCTTTGCATCCTTGTTATCAATGGTATGTATCACAACCCTGTCTTAATGCAGCTGGGTTTATAATATACATGCATAGCACTACAAGAATTTCTTTCCTTTCAAGGCCCACTGTTCAGATGCCTATGCCCAATTCTCAAGGTCAGATAGCTCTATCTGGTGAACGACTTTCTGTGGCAAACAGTGCAACAGCAATAGCGGTGACTGGATCTCATGGATCCCATTGGGAGCATAGATCTGGGAGAAAAAAGAATCAACAAAATCTTTTTCTTAGAGGGCTAAAATTTGGCTCAAATGGGCTGAGAGTATTTACAAGATTATGTGCAACAGTGCCATCTGATGGGCTTACTCAAAAGGGTAAACAAGGCGGAGAGGTGTCTGCAGGCCTGGCAAGCTACCCTCAGTCCTAAGAAAAATGAAGACCTGGCCAAGGAATTCTTATTGCATAGCCTTTTCCCATGGGCCTATCTCAAAAGGCTTTTAAAAATAATTTTATGGGTTTTTTTGATAAAAGGTATAGGGTTAAAATAATTTCCATGGTGAGATATTTGATTTAGTACCATGGAACTTTCTGATTGAGGCACTACAGCATATGAAGCCTACAGGTCAAGTAAAATGCACTAATTACTGGATAATAGACTTCAAGTGAAATTTCAAAGCTGGAAGCAATGAAAGGGAGTTGAGGGTTCAGATGTCTCAGAAAAGCTGGTGTATTACAGGGCTACACCACACAGCTACACAGGATAACCGAAAGAAAAAAAAAAAAAAGGAAATATTATATAATTGATCAGCATTTATATGTTCATACCTCTTTCACAATGTAAATGTCTATAGGCTTCATCTTTTCTGAGTACATTGCCCTGAAATAGTTGTTGTAAATTTAGGATAAATTTAGTTAACAAAGTTAACAGAGGGGTTTGGGGTTTCTTTAATCAAATTCATTCTTCTCCAAGACCCCAGTCAAGTGGTTTTGTATTGGAGAATGAAGCATGTTTATTACACATTAAAATAAGTATAGAAATGAGGCTTTTGAGTTTCAGACATGACTTCTAAGTATTTGGGGTGACTACTAGACTGCCTTCTCCTAAGTCTCTTCTTCCTACAGTGCATTACATTTTTATTATTGTTAAAAATTTTGAGATGATTGCTCTTCTTAAATCAACTCTAAATATAAAAGTGACCTTTTAATTGATTTGCATCTTCAGTACTGTATTACAGCATAGGTAAAACAAACTAATTTCCCCAGGTCTGAATTCCTGTGAACACGCAGAAGTGCACAGCACAATTTATTTCACTTGCGGCAGTGAAATAGCAAGAGCTGTCCCTGCCTACAGAAATCAGTTCATGGCCCTGTAATGTAAACATTTTTTATCAATGAGCTAGGAGAAAACCTTAAATCATTATTTATACAACCTCTAAATAACACAAATAGTGGTTATATATATAAATAGTGGAAATATAGATATAAATACTGGAAAGAAAGGACTTTAGAAACGGACTTGGACCATCTTGGTAAGTAGGGTTCAAATCCATGTTATTTTGTTGAGCATAGGTAAATTAAAATCTTGGGGAAAATATAGGGCATCTTTTCAAGGCCTATTTTATCTTCAACAAGGAGATTAGTAGAAATGTTTAGAGCTTATGATAGATAACTGGTTGAATATTAGCTGGCTTCTTTTGTGTTTGTTTTCAGCTTCCTTCCTAACACTTTAACTTCTACAAACAAAAATCATTACTTTTTTATTCTACAAATCAATTTGTCTCAGAATGCAGAAGTAATGCTGGATCGTTGTCGTGCAAAAATACGTTTTTCTAGAGATGAAAAATAATATGAAAAATTTTGCTTTACCTTGTGATTTTCTTTGCTGTTTTACCTTCTGTCTAGGTAATGTTCATGAAGGAATTCTCTGTTCCAACATCTGTCCCAGAGTGGGATTAGATGCATAAGATGTGAAAGGCCAGGGTAGAAGAACGGTTTCTGTTGAACCAGGAAGGGATTGTTTCATTTATGGCTGTTTAGAGCAAAAGAAGGAAACGGAGAATGATGACAGGGGCAGAGGGAGTGGGATTGGTGAGATTTAGGCATCTCACACATGTAATTTCTGCTTTTGGAAAGCTGAAATTAAATATGCAAACACTATGGCTGAGACATCTTTGTGGGTCAACCTACATCAGTCTTTGATAGTACCAGAACAGCCAGTTCTATGCCAAAAGCTGATAATAACCTTATACGATAGGAAAGCTCACTTCATAAATGAGATACCTGGAGGTAGCACTGATAGAATATTTAGGTTCTATAATTTGCACATTGGCCCTTATTAAATCCAGTAACTATTTTTCGGTATAGCCATAATTGAAAAGCTCAGGTAGCCGGGGGGTTTGTGTGTGTACTATGGATGCAGGGTAGTTGTGCAGCTAAAAAGGACCAAATCCAAATGTCCGTAGTGGGTATAGCAGAAAATGTGTCTAAATAACACCAACAGTTGCTGTGAGTGGAGCCACAGTGCTGGAGCAGGGCACAGAGGTGTAAGGCATGGTGCTGTTTTTGCTACATGATCCAATGAAGTAAATAGGCAGCCCCATATCTGTGCTTTTATCTGCTTTTGTAATTGTTCCCTAAGTCCTATGGGAGTAACTCATTCTACAATGAGTGTTATTTAAATTGATGTTTATCATTTATTCTTCTGGCTGGTATCTCCTTTGTCAGTAAGTCTAGATCTGGTTATAGGCTGCAAAGCAAGATGGAAATGTGAACTCCAGCCAGTAACATTGTCAGTGTTGCTCTAAACCTGCTAAATCAATAAAACCAGAGGCAAGGGTTCATAAATCTCTGTCTGTGTATGTAGTTGCTGTGATCCAGCTCCTTCTGTGAGCCTGCATGTGGCCTCCAAATAGAGTTCCTGGCAGTTCATTTTTTGGTCTAGAGGTACATCCGTGATAAAGCGGGTTTAATGGGGAAGATCTTGCAGTGGAACAACATAAAGTGTATGTTTTCTTTCTTCCCTCACACCAAAAAGCTAATATTCAGTTTCTCTCTTCTCCAAGTCAGATTAGCTTCCCATAACAGCACTCATCCATGACAGTCTCCAGTATTTTCTTTGATGACAAATTGAGCTCCGTGAACTAGAACACTTACTTTTGGAACTGGCTGCAATGGATGCTGGAAGAGCCTTCAGCATTTGCATTTGGAAAGGGGCAAAGCTGTGTATTTATATTCGAGCTTTCTGCCTGTGTGTCTGAGTGTATATGTGATCTAATGCCAAACTAGAAAGTTCATATATGAATTGCAAAACTAATGTAATGTGCAGTGCATATGGAAAGGAACATTTTCATTTATGAGCATGACACACTGATATCTGTAATCCCTTGGTTTTGTTAGCCAAGAGGAGAACAAATAATACTGTTTTTTATTTGTGATGAATCAATATTTTTAGCAGTTTCTCAGTAGAGTTATTATACCTTGTATGTTACTAGCACTGTTTTTAAAAAAATCTACTGAGTTAGATTTGAAGAGAAGGCATTAGCATATTTTCTCTTCTTTTGTCGTCTTTTTTTTTTAGCTTTTCTTGTCATAAATACAATGTTTTTCTGCATACTTAAGTTTTAAAGTTTCATGGGAGCTTTGAAATCATGAGGAATTCTTATGAAATAGAGGAAGGAATGAAATAAAAACTTAACAAGGTTTCAAATGCATCAAAAGGAAGAAGCGTGGCAAAGAGTCTGTAGAGTCAACAGATTCAGCTGTAAAGTAAGTTTTCCAGAAAGACAAGATCATTAAAGAAAAACTTAATGAAATCTTTACTTCGTAAGAGAGGTTTTCCCCACAGCCTTTCTTTATAGAGGGTTGACTCAAATGGGTTGTTTTAAATTGCAGTGTCAGAAGAGATTTTTGAATAAAATTTATAAAATGAGAAGTAGAAAATCAGAAGGACCAGATGGTGTTCACACTGGTTTTCTGAAAAAACACACATGCCAATGTGAAAATGTTATGTGTAATCTGTCACTTAAAATCAGTCTCTTTCCCAAAGAAACAGAAAGCAACAAATGTGATAGAATTTTTAAGCCATCAGGAATGATTTGGGGAAATATAGATCAATAAGTCTCACTTCTGTATAGGGGAAAATATAGAAACTGTAATAAAATCTTGACTTAGTAGCCACATGGAAAGATTTGATTTAGTAAGGAAGACTCAGAACTGCTTTTCTTGGTGAAAGTCAAGCTCAAATATTAAATATTTCTTTAAATGAGTGATTATGCAAAGTGCTTCCCAGCAGTGTCTGCGCAGTGTTCCAGGTACAAGAAATAGAGGGGAAGATGAAAGTTTCATTAAGCCACTGTATGAATCCTTGTTGAGTGCTGCATGCAGGTCTGACCCTTGAATATCAGAGTGCAGCAGTCTTAAAAAACATACAGAGACAGCAACTCTGTTGGCACAGCAAAACTATGAAGAAAGGACAACTATCTTCTGAGACTGAAACATCATTGAAAGTCAAGCAGATTCATTTTATTGGAAAAAGCAATTTCAGATTACTGATGACAGAAAAAGAGGAATCTTTAAAGTCTTATAAAAATGTCATGGAACACACATGCAAACTTTAGAGATGAATAAATTGCCATCTGTTTCAGTCTTTTATTGTGTTTTCACTTAAAACAGAGTCATCAGGACAAAAAAAATGTCCCCTGGTTCTCTTAAGCTGTGAACAGGGAATAATTTTTACTTAGCATAGCAAAAGGGCTACTGTTAAATGGAGCTTGAAGGTAGTTACAGTATACCTTTTGTGGAAAGAAAGGGCAACAACTTTCCTCCAAACCCAGAGGAAACAAAAGTCTGGAGTAAGGCTCTGACATTTGGAAAAGTTAAAGCTCCAGTGAGAAAGAGTGGTTTAACCAGAACTTCTATGCTACACCACTTTTAGCACTAGTTTCTCACATTTCCCATCCTTCAGGATTATCTTCTGCAAAATCTGGTTCCTGCAGGCACAAGGAACCGCATGTGAGGATTTGAGGTACACACTAAGCCAGGGAAACAAGAAATGGGAGTGGGTGGATCCTTGTTAGCACAAAGGAATTGATCCCATGTGTGAAAGAAAAATACTCATCTGCAGTGTAGGCAATATCTGAGCAAACCCAAAATTCCTAGGCCTTTTCCCCAATATTGAAAGACCATGACATTCACCGACATAGTTTCTAAAATGCTAAAAACCTGTGATTGATTTTCATGCAGCTCAAAATTATCCATAGCTGCCAGAGGAATGGAATAATAGCACCCACATCACTAAAAGGAATTCGATTTGCAGGGATACCAGGTATGATTGCTCTTTCTTTCCTTCTGTCTTTATTTAGATTTATGTACATGGGTAAGGATCTGTCCGTATTGCCATGGGGATTTGGGTTTTTTAAAGGTACTATAAGAAATATTTACAAGCAATACTACAATAAGCAATTTTAGAACTGCAGCATGTCTTCATCTTCCAGAAATTTATCTGAACTCTTTTTAAAATGGGTCTTTTAATCTATCCTAAGACTAGTGACTAAGACAATTGTTTTTTTAGAACAAACCTGCTTATGGCCAATGTCTCAAAACTATACACATGTCTATGTTTAGGAGGAACGTCATAGACATATAGGCACTCATACACCAGCACTCATAACACCACAGGCCACACTACAAGAAAGTATTTCTCCTTTTCCTATTCTTGTGCACCAGCGAACATCTCTTTATATATGCTCCATTTCCCCTGACATCTACAGCAGTTATGTGCACAAGAGGTGCATGTCCTGATATTTTGAAACATTTCACTTCACAGAAGGAGTTATTGCTGAGTGTTTTCTTAGCAAAAGGCAAAGCAAGCAGCCTCTCATCTTGATTAAAACCCTCTGACTTTTGGAATCTTCTGCTAAATTATATTTGCCATACAGGAAGGGTGTAGGAGGGAGGAAAAGAATTGAAAAACTCCAGTCTTCTGTCAGTTATCAAGTGTTTTAAATTTAGAGATTTTCCCATCAACTAGAAACTAAATCCATTTGGTTTTTGCCAGAGAAAATGGGTGAAGATGCCATTTCTAAAGTGTGTAAAGACTTTGTGGTTCATTTCACAATAATATTTGTTGAACTTTTATGGCACCCTTTCAGAGGAAGCAAGACAGGGCTGTGTTAGTCATGATTCGCTAAATAGTACATCCTAATCCTTCCTAGTTTTTGTTTATTCATGCCTTGCTGTGGGATTTAGCTGTTAGCTCGTGGAAAGAAAAGGAAAATCCCAGCAGATAGAGGAATGCAGCTTTCCAGTCCGCTGCTTGGAGACAGGTTTGGATATTTCTGTTAGGAAGACTTGCTTCAATTCTGACAGAAACCCAAATGTACAGGGAATGGGGAAAAGGAGCAGAAATAGGCTGTCTGTTTCTCAGGTGAGAACTGGGGAGACTGAGTTCCACACACAAGATGACCTGGAAATCAGATGTACAGCTTGGTGAGGCAATGAGGGGCAAGCTACACCTTTCTAGTGAGAGCTGTTCACACCTCTGCCCAGTGCTGCTGCCGAACAAAGCAGCAATCAGACACCTGCGGTCAGGCAGACAGCATCTACCTTCTGGTACCTATGGGCACCTCCAAGCAATCTCACCATGAGGAGAGAGTGCAAACTGTGCTAGAAGTGTCCCCCTGAGCTCTACCTGCTGCCTCACAGTGTTGTTTCAAAGGTTGCTTTCATTCTCCATCCCTCCAGGCTGAGCTGACTAATAAGGAAGCTACTCTTATTTTTTTCATCTGCTCTGAAAGAGGATCCATTCATTGTGAGAGGCCCTTTTGTCAGAGGAGGGTGTCTCCTCTTTGTTTTATTTCCTCTTGACTCTTTCTGGCCATAACCTTGGTGGAGCTGGAGGAGGGAGCTGAGTCACTGCTATGGGTGTTGAAGCCCTGTGGCACTGGTGGGGAGCAGGCGTGGAGGGGTGGTGAACAAGGGAGAGAGTGTGCTGAAATCCTGCCTCTGCTGTTCCGGTCCAGGTGATCCTGACAGTGACAGATCTAGTCTGAACTTCAGCTACCGCTGAGGAGGGAAAGGGCGGAGGGAGTGGAAAACCAAAGCCTGTGGTGCATAATGAAGTCCTTATGTGCTGAAAATTCATATTTGATATGCCATAGATGGAGATGTTGACAGCCACAATCTGTGCTTTGCAGGAAAAGGTTTTGAAGAGAAAATACGCTGGCCTTGCAAAGGCTGGCAGAGAGCCCGCATGGGCCTGCAGAGCATTGTGTCTGTTCATTGATGGCTCCCATTAGAGAAATAAGGAAGAAATCATTTGATTTCATTGTTTTTTGCTCAGTTTCTCAGTTGCTGATTGTGTAGAACAAGAGCCACAGCATCCAAGAATGTTGTATTTCTGTCCCTCGGCCTGTCATAAACTTGGTGTGTGAAGTTATGCAAGCCTGTTCTGTTCTGGGCACCTCGGTTTCTTCATCAAGTTTTCTTCTCAAGTCTTTGCAGCTCTTGGGAAACCAAGTATCAAATATTGTTATTAACTAAAGTAATTTGATGGCATTTCTAGTCTTGGTCTCTCAGTCCTCAAGAACAGTCACAGGTTTTGCAAATCTCTCCTTTACACTGCAAATGCATTTTCCTACACAAATTGCTGTGAAAATGATGTAGTGAGACTCCATTAACAGAATGAATGTGTGTTCTGTGGCCAGTGCATGAGAAAGAAAAGACTCCATCTGTTTCTTCCCTGAACTGCTTTGAAGCAACTGGAATAACAGAACTCTAAAGCGTGGTAAATTCATTAGTTTAGACCTGTACTTAAAAACCTCTTAAAAAGGTTTTTAAGATCCATTAATTTGGAGGCATGTATTCTTGATTGTAACACAGAGTTTTAACGTTCCCTTTGAATTGCAGTAGGAACTTTTTGCACAACTGCTCCAGTACATTGTCCATCCAGTTCATACATTTTTCATCAGTAGTCATTGCTAAGGTTATCTCACTATGTTATTTCTCTTCACTTATTCTTGTAATACTGGATTCAGATTTTTCAGGACCCAATTTATGAGCACAGATTAGACAATCTGTCCCTAGCTGGCATGATATTCAGTAGCTATTCTGCTGCCCCAAACTGCAATACAAGAATTTTCACCCAGAACTGGACTACCAGAAATTAATCCCTGACATCCCAAAATTATGTTGAGCATTCATTCTGTATAAATAGTGGTCCATCATATCCATATAATTTTATCCCTCTGTTTCACCATATTACCACAGGTTGACAATCACTCACACTTCCCACTCTGTGCTAGGTGATAGAGGAGACACCTGCATCTAGCAAGTGTAGATTTTACAAATACAGGAATTCTCCTCAGTGTTTCAATGGTGGGTTGGCCATGACCCATATATCCAGCTACCACATGTACTGGTATCTTGGCTGTGTCAGCATGGAGCAATGTAGATAGATAGACAGGTAGATAGATTAATCTATACCTACAGCTATGTCTCTTGTGAGAGGAGCTGTACCTGTCTGAGCTAAAGGGATGCGCCCCTGGCTATATTCAGATGTATGCAGTTCTTCCCTATTGGCTTTGCAAATTTCTCAAAATAGTGTACTGAAGTAGTAGTTAAACATGGAGACCCCAAGGAATAACCTCCCATCTGTGGTGGCACTTCCATTGAGCATGGTTCTGCTAATGATTCCTCAGATCCCCCTTTTGTCTAGGCTTTTTTTTAAATTAGAATGCTGTGTCACAATTTTTTTTCTTTCAAATTAAATGAGATCCACCTTGAAATACATAATTTTGTACATAGGAATCAGGACAGGATGGAATTATACTTTTACTAAAGCTAGATCTAATTTTAGGTTGTTTGAACTGCTGTGATAAATTGCAATAAATTGAAATTTGTATTTGATACTACCTTGATTTATTGTAGTTTTCAATTCTATATACTACTTTTAAATTAGGAAATGATAAATAAGCTGTGGAAAACATTTATTTTCAGCTCATTTTCGCAGTGTTATTGCATTTAAATCACAGAAACAGATTTTTATATTACCAACATTGTATTCTTAGAACATAGTGGATTAAATGCAGAATAAGCACTAGGTACAGAACTCTCTAGACTATATGATAAAGTGTATGTAATTTTAAAAAACTCTTCTTCTCTCAGCACTGCCGCTTCATATGTTATTCTTCAAAACATTGTCTTGCACAAATTGTATGTCATGCAATCTTCACCCTCACCATTTATGACAAAACCTATCATAATCTCCAAACCTGTGATCCTGTCTATTAAGACCATGAGCATGAAGTCTCTCATAATTTCTGTTGTGAAGTCACTGATGGCCTGACAGGCAAAACCTACAGCTCAGTTCTATTCCAGTGAGATTTATTTCTACAGTTTCCCCCCCCAGTTTTCTCCTGTGTACAAAGCAAATTACAGGCACTTATATAATAATATAGCATTTCAGGATGCAAGCGGCAGTTCTGGGGTATTCAACATTAACACTGTCATGCTTCATTCAGGGTTGTAGAAAAATGTGCATTAAAACATTTGGGCAAGTATTCCCCATGGTTTGAGTCATTTCACACAGCAAAACAAAACCTGGAATGTTTTTGGGTAACTAAAGCTTGCACAGATTCACATGCAAGTTTGGAAACATCTGCAATAGATGACAGTGAGGCCTGCAGGGCTTAGGATGTTGCATTTATTTCTATTTCTCTCTATTCAAAATTCAGATGCTTTCAGCCATGTCTTTTCAAAGTTATCTCACAATGATACCTTGCACTGTTGCTGCCGCTTTGTGTGGTTATGAGGAGTATTCAGTGGATTTAGTTTTATAAGAACTATATTATACTCCTGCAGGCACTATGTAAATTTTCACAGGATCTCAGGGTGTGTCAGGTTGGAAGAGACCACAGTGGCTCATCTGGTCCAAGCTCCAGCTCAGTCAGGGTCATCCTGGAGCTCATAGTACGGGGTTACATCCAGACGGTTCTTGCAGGAGATATCCTGTGAGGGAGACAGCACAGGCAACCTGTAGGCAACTTATTCCAGTGCTCAGCCACTGCTCAGTTAAATTCTTCCTCATATTCAAGTGGAACTTCCTGTACATGAGTTTCTGCCCATTGTCTTTTTACTATTGCTTGGCACCACCAAGAAGAGCCTGGCTCCATCTCCTTAACACCCTCCCTTGAGACACTTGTAGTTGTTGATGGGGCTCTTCTTTCAGCCAGCTCTTCCTGAGCCTGAATAGGCCCAGATGACTCAGCCTTTTCCCATAAGAGAGATGCTTCAGTACCTTAATCAGCTCTGTAGCCCTCCACTGGACCTGGTTCAGGAGCTCCATGTCTCTCTCATGCTGAGGAGGCCAGAACGGCACACAACGCTCCAGATGCGGCCTCACAAGGGCTGAGTAGAGGGGGAGGATCACCTCCCTTGTACTGGTGGGAATGCCCTGCTTAGTGCACCCCAGGATAGCATTGGCCTTCTTGGCCACGTGGGAGCAGTACTGGCTCATGGACATCTTGTTTCCCACCAGGATCCCCAGGTCCCTCTCCACAGAGCTGCTTTCCAGCAGTTTGGTCCCCAGCCTGTACATGTGTCTGGGGTTATTCCTTCCCTGGTGCAGGACCCTGCATTTACCTTTGTTGAATTTCAGACAGCTTTTCTCTGCCCATCTCTCCAAACTGTAAAGGTCCTTCAAATTTTCATTATGATCTACCTTTTCCATGCTGCAAAACGTGCCACTAAGAATTTGGCAACAAAGTGAAATAACTTCTACATTTAAACAATGTTAAAAATATTTCATGTTTTGTGGGAATGTCGTGGGGTAGCCAGTACTACCCACCTTCAGCTCAGCTGGTGATCTTCCACCTGCCAACAGCAAATCCATGGGCATTTGCAAATCTATGCCTCAATTGAGAAGTAGAAATACAAGGGGAAAATTTTGTTATTGTGCTAACTGGGTCAAAATATCAGATTCATGTCTACAATTGAGAGAGCAAGTTGTTGCTCAAAGTTTTCATTTTGGAAAACAGGCAATTGTTTGCCAACTTGGAAAGAGGGACAGAAAGTGGCAATGTGAACGCATCTCTATAATCTTTTCCTTGAAGTCTTCCTACTATCCAGATGTTTCTGGTGACATCTGTCTTTGCTCAACAAACATATGTCCTTGCAGACCCTTCACCTTATGCTGAGTAATTGAAAAAAGCAACATATACTCAGCTCAGCAACACCCTGTTTACAGGAGAGAAGCTTTAATTTCAGCACTTTCAACTTAGAGTGCTATTTGGAAACATTTAGCTCATAAAAAACCTCACAGTTCATGCTTTGAACTCATCATGACCTGAACATTTTGTTAACAAAGTACCCTGTTAATGTTTTGACCAAAAGAACTAATGTACTCGGGGATGGTTGTGTTGCCAAAGTGGTGCTTGCTCCTAAAAAGGGAAAGTTTTAATTCTATTTTCAAAAGCAATGTTTTACTCCTAACTATATATGGAAATGTCATCAATCACTCCTGAAACAGAGTGTGCACTGCAGTGCATTTTAACAGCTTGTGCTCCTGCCTGCCTTTGGCGTAACCAATCTCCCCACACTGGGGCTCCTGGCGGAAGTCTTTTGCAGTGTCTGTTTTCCCTCTACTAGCTTGGGTAGATGTGAATATAACTTCTGTTTTGATCACCAGCAATGAATAATAAAGGAGCAAGATAATCAAAAGAGGGGATAATAAAATACATTGCCACTCCCAAACATATTTACAACAGAATTCCTTGGCTAAGGTGGTTTTTCTGTTTTTTTTAGTTAAGACCTAAGCCACCTAAAGCCTTCACCTTCCATAGGTGCAACCTTCTGTTATTGTGCTGGTTTTAATGCAATAAAAAATTATGTCACTAAAAAATGGATTCTAAACATTTTAATCAGTTCTCTATTAATATCTACCAAAGGACTTCCACAACCAAAAATAATTTTTTAACTTAAAAGGGGTGCATTATTTAAGCATTAGACTTACCAGGAATGGTAAAAAGTAATTGTTTCTCGAATAGTTAGTGAGGTCAGACACTTTGGTTTTCTAAAACAAATCCCAAGAAATCCCTGAGAGATAAATTCAGCATCAATGAAAGGAGTGATCACTTGAAAATACTACAACAGTAAAGAAACACAATAATTAATGTGTTGTATCTGACAAATCAGAACTGAATCCTAAAAAACCCAGTGCATTGGGAAATACTGCATGTGCAGTTGTCATTTACAAGCTACTTAATTGTATTTCATCTCTTTTAAGTTTTTTGTAATTTTTGATCAAAACTGAAAAGTAATATATACTGTGCATATATTAAAAGTCATATTAGCTCCTGTTCTCTTGGGGGTTTTTGTATTAAGATCTTCAAACATTTTGGTTTGGTTTGTTGGGTTTCTTTTTCATAATAAATGGGAGGCTTTGTGGCTTCTTAAAATACTTCCAGCTAAATGTAGGACAGCAGAGATTTTGTCAAAATTAGCAGTCACCGTGACGTAAGAGTGTAGGATAAAATCTATTTTGTTGGTGAGGAAAAGAAGACTATTGTAACTTACTTAGCTACAGGATATTGATTCTGACACTTTGTCAGCATGTTGTTATTAATACGGAGGCTGAACATTGTTTGTGTCAAAATTGTCACTTGGAGCCCTCGCGTCCCAGCTGACTTCAGCTTCTTAATCATATGCAAACTCATGCAGTTGTTTTTATTTTGAGGTTCAAACCCTTTTTGAGAGCAGAGTAGTGCCAGATAAACAGAAAGAGACAGAAACCTTCCACAGAGCCCAAACTACTGAGCACAGGTTTCTAAATTTAGCAGGTTTTAGGTAGGAAGTCTGATGATCTATAGGGGACAATTCACCTTATTAGAAAACGTGATGCACAGTTAGAAGGACTTCCCTTGGGGTTTACCCGTGTTTGCAACACCCTCTTTCTTGAAGAGATGATGCTAAATATTTCAGAAAGTTCATCTAATTGTAATGCTTACATTAAATGCTGAATATCTTGGGTTACAGTAGACAGTCATAAAGCTTTATGACAACAGTTGGATATGTTTAAGATTTAAGTCGGTCCCTGTTAACCAGGGTTTGGGGGAAATCTCCTTCAGTGAGTGTATTTTCATGAACACCCTAGGTAATGGGAAACAGTAAGTCCTTATTAAATCTGCAGACAATAGGAAGGGTGGAGCTTCAGACATGCTGAAAAGCCCAAAATCATGCTGAAAACTGAAGTTGCATGAAAAAAAACCAGGATGGTATTCAAGAAGGAAGAACACAGAGTTCTGCATTTGGCCAGGAGGAATCAGCTTCTCAGATGCTCGATGCAGAACAACTGGTTTGGTGGATAAGGACAGAAGAGGATCTTGGGGTTATAAAGCACTGCTGGCTGAGTATAAATCAGCCACGTCATCCTGCTCTGGACAGGCCAAATGCTAAGCTAGGACTTATAAACACAAGAAAAGACATGTAGCAGCTTCTGTTCTCCTCAGAGAATAACACCTGCTGTTCTACTTTAGCCAGTTTTGGTGTCTCCACTTTTCAATCCACCCTAGCTCTATTTTCTAAGATGATTTTTTACTATAGACTTTGCAATACCTTCTTTGGAAGGCATTGGGCCAGCCACTGTTGTTGAGGACATGTAGAATGAGCAGGGCTTCTGCCACTCCTCCATACTCTGCTGCTCTGCTGTATGCAGTGCCCCAAAGGGCATTGGGCTGCCCATTTTGCATAGGTTTTTTTGGATTTTTTCATTTTCATTTGAGGAGTTAGCCCAAACCCCACATCAGACACTAGTTCTGAAATGTTTCTCTTCCTAATTTCTGCAGAACTCTAGGCTCACCTCCAGACCCTTCAGATAGGAAAATGTCATGTCACATTTGTATTGTCTTTACCTCAGCAGTTCTGCAGCACCGCCAGGCCAAACATCCGTGGGACGGAAGGGGAGACAGTGGAAGGGATAAAAGGTCGGGTCTCCAAGTATTGCACATAACTCATTCAGGGGAATTAGGAACTTTTGCATTCATAATTTTACTTGAGTTCAGGCCAGTCAGTAAACATCCTTATTCTGAAAAATATGTTGAACAGCTATTGAAAAATCACATTTTCTGCTGCCAGCTTTTTCTAATTTGTTTCTGGTGAGAACAAAGACATTTACTTGATCTGACAATTTTTCTTTATTCTGTAAACAGTATGCCCTTCAGAAAGCAGAGATAGTCACAAATGAATTATCCTAAATTGCATGGAGAATGGCTTTATGAGCAAAAGCAGCCACTGCTGAAGTCCAGTATTCCCTTTTGCCTACAAAAGACTTAAAACGTTGCTATTTCTACTGCAAGCTAGTCACAACACTGGTTTCAATTCCACCATCCAGACAACACACCACCTCCCTCAAGTGGTCAGCAAATTTAGGGTTGTTTTTTCTGCTTCAAGGGTTGTTTTCTGACACTGCCCAAAGAATGTGTTGAAGAACTCACTTTTTACAAACATTAATAGATCAAGTTTAAACTGTTCCACCAAAAAAAAAAAAGTATTTTGAATGGTATAAAGAGATAAAATCTCACAGAAACAAACACTTAGCTGGCATCACTTCGGCACTCTAGGCTTTTGGTGAGAAGAAAACTGAAATAGCTGCTTTTTTGTGGATGGGCCCTAATAGCTTTCTGCCTGCGGTTACAGGCATTCAGTTACGGTCACTGCCACGGCAGGGATTGTATAAGCACATAAGTTAATCAAAACAGTGGCACATTCAGAAAAGCAGCACTGTTAATTCTGATGGCTTGCTCAAATCCTCATTGGAATAATTACAGTTTTCTTCTTTTGTTCAAAATGCTCTCCATTTAGAAACAGTTCTTTTGTAATTTGCTGCCTAATATGAACTTGCAGAACAGACTGGAACAATGTTGGGGAAGAGCTCACAGGAACTCAAACCAGAATTACATAAATTAAAAAATCAGCAATAATGATAATAATAATTTAAAAAGAGAGGAAACAGAGAGCTTCATGCTTCAGGAAGCAACCCAGGCATCGCTGCCAGGGTTCAGGGTAAAGTTCTCTCATGGAACAATGTGCTATAGAAGTACCTTACAGAGAGATGTATATTCAACACATGAAGCAATGCCTTTGTATGCATACTGACAATATCCCCCATGGCAATGGGTAAAGAAATTCCTGCCATGCAGCCAAGTCATGCTCATCCACACGTCACCGGACACCTGTGAAATTCTGTGGGTATTATCCAAGATGAAACATAATATTCACTCAGACCACTACTCCCCCGTCAGTGACCAAACACTGTGATATTCAGCGTTACCTCATATAAGCAAAGACTGATAGCACACACAAAAGGAAAGCAATTCAGGTAGAACTGGGCAGGCAATGAAAAATTAAGAGCATCATAAAAAATATTCAAATTTGTAGTCTCATAAAAAATATAAAAGAACACTAAATAAATCTGTCGAACAAAAGTCTACACAACACAGAGATGTAGAGAGGAGGCAAAAAAAGTCAGTGATGCCAAGTCACCAAGAAGTTAAAGTAGTTCATGCAGGAAACACAATCCTCATTTCAAGGCCTAAGTCAGTCCCCAGCAAAAGTCAAAAAAAAATTGTGAAGCATGATACATATAGCCAAATATATTATAAGCATTGCTCTTGCTAAAGGCAATGTTCTGTTAGTAAGTAATTTTTAATTTAAATTTTAATTCTGTTAGGAAGTAATTTTTGGGTTTCTTTTGTTGGGTAAAACTGCAATCAGGTGGCTCCAACCACTTCTTTTAGCAAAAGTCTGTTAATTAAAGCAACACTACCCAGCCTCCTCCTTGGCATTAATGAAGTGCCAGAGGAAGGAAGCCTTAAGCATTTATTTTCCTCTCAGAGCATCTAATATCCCACACTACAGCCGGTGGAAAAATAGTAACACATTTCCTGACTCGGGAAGGAGAGAGAGAACATATTTATCACAAAAGCCTGATGTTTCTTTTAGCAGTCTGTCTGAAAGATGTTGAAAGGATAATGTCCTCCACATATTTGAAAGAAACATAAGTGTATGAAAAAAGGTTCTCCTGGCCTTACTACAGCACCAGGGTGGTTTAAGTTGGCTGTTCCTGGTCTCTGAAAAATATGGCCAGATCAGACTGTATAAAACATGCAGGTGTTGTGACAGAAGCAGGGCTAAAGACAGCAGCTCTTAGCATGTAGTATGAATGTGAAGAGGAAGGAGATAACTGCAGATAACTTGCAAGGTCATCACTGCTAACTTTATGTGATTAATTGACAGCTGCAACCCCCTTCCAGTTGTGCGCTATTTTCCCTTATTCCGTGGCTCCACCTTGAGCTGCTTTTCATTCACTCTGGTGTCTAAGAAGCCTTTAGACAGAAAAGTGAATCTTTGGTACCAGATGCAAGCCAAACTAAACTGCCACCTCTAAATAGTCCTGAAGCTTAGAACTTCTTGAAATTTAAACTTATATCTAGATCCAGATGCGGCTGCTTGAGGTCATCTTTATACCTTTTTATTTAAAAAAAAATTGCTTTGTCTGATTCTCCCAAAATTTTTTTGCTTCAGTCCTTCAAGTCATGGTCAGATTGTCTTACCAGAGGCCCTGGTAACCTACAATATACATCCCTCTCCCCTGCCTCTTCACTTCATAATCTTCCAGAGATGAAATTCAAGATTGCCCTCTAATTATAACAGGACAGCTTCTCAGACAGATGACTTTCCAAGTAACCTTCTCATTCCACTCATATTCAGGGAATGAAAAAGTACGCCAGAGCGTTATGTGATGACGGATGAGGGCCAACATTACAATTTATGTTTGTGACCTGGCACACATATAGAAACAGAGAGTATGATTCAGTGGTTTCTGCAGCCTTAATCCCTACTAAAGAGTGGCTCTGCCAAGGTAAACGTGACATTTTAAATGAAACTGCTTTGCATACACTGCATGGAACCTGAGATCCCACTTTTGTACTGCGGTTTCCTTCTAAAATGTAGCTACTGCCTGACAGGGCAGAGTAAGTGTGCAGTCTGGGCTCCCTTGTGCCAAGAGTGTTTGGTCTGCTTTCAGTAAAAGGCACTGATGAGCAGACGGTGCAGAAGGAGAGAGACAGATGTTTTTTGAACATGTACATTCCCAAGGCTAAGAAAAGGAGTAAAAATAAAGGCTGAATCCCATTTTCCTTCCCCACCCAGGCAACTCCCAAGCAACAAAATCCAAATTAAGCCCCACATTTATAATAACAGCACATTTCCTGGTGAATCAATCATTAATCTACAGATCTAGGAAAGGCAATTCATCTCATCATTATGCCCACAATTCAAACCAAGATTTTAGTACTGGGACTAGTTTCCTCTTTCCTCTCACCATTGCTTCCTTTGTGCTCTTTCTAAAAATAAAATATTGACCACTTTAAAAAAGGAGGAAGAAAAGAAATACAAATCATTTAGTACACATTATAGCACCAATCCAGCCCAGCACAAAGAGCCAGCCTCTGCTTAAGTATCTTATTAGCCAAAATCAATGAGTTTTATCCAAGAACTTAAAGGTAACTGAACAAAAGCCTGATATGTCCAAAAGCTTCTCTGCACCAGTGTGGCAGAAATGGTATCGGTTTTCCTCAGGCAAAACCCCAGCAAAATACCTCACATACAGCAGCCTGAGCAGTACCACAAACTACAGCTCATCTCTCACTCCCTTGCTATCCCTAAGACCCTGCTGTGAGAGATTTATTTAGACTAAGAGCTAATCATTTCACCCAAACATCAAATGTCATCTGTCATCGTAATCTCTGACTGTCACTGGACTGACCTGGAGTACCACAGGTGCAACCTGTGTACTGTATAAATTACATGTCACCAAATGCTGCATAAACCTGGGAGTAGAAGAGCACGGAGTCAACAAAGCTGTGGGATTCCTCGGCATGCTCATCTCTGCCTGGAAAGAACAAGGAATATTTCAGTATTCCCATGCCTCAATTCTTGTCCACCCTTAGCCATTTTCCTTCACTCAGACACAGTTTATATGCAAACAGGTGAAAGTTTGAAGCCCCAGTAAAGTCAGACAATGCTTTGAACTCTTGAGACTGAGAATCCCAAGCCCTGTCAGAAAGAAAAGAGAGATTTCTCTTTACCTTTGAAAATGTGACTGTTCTACAGGAACCTATTGTTGGGACTCAGGCAAGTTCTTGTCTCTGAAACTATTTTACTCCTTATGCTCTACTGTGGCCACAACGAAATATAGTGAGTCTTCACATGCATCCTCAACACACATGCACACAAACACATCCTCTCCCTTTCTGTTGTCCCTGCACAGAGTGCAACTGTGCACTCAGCAAAGCCAAAAACTGTGCAGCTGTACATTTCTAGCTGAACCTGCTTGTATTATAACCCTTTAGACTTGCTTATATTATGTACTGCATTGGCAATATTTATTTAAATATTGTATTAGCAATAAATCAAATCATAATCGTCCACATCATTGTCATTTTTTTGCATCTAACTGAGAGTCTTCTCTCCACTGCTCTGCCATATCTACTTAATATGTAGGTCTGAAAAAAAAGCTGAAGTAATCATTTCTACATTACTTTGTTTAAATCTACCCAGAACAAGACTATTTCAATCATCTATTTGATGTAATCCTACTAATTAAAATCTAGAGTTTTCACCCCCTTAAAAATAGCAGGAGAGAAGGGTTAAGAAATTCCTGTCCCTTTAGAAGCGAATGGGTGGGGAAATGGCAAAACATTTCATGAAGAAATAAAAACCAGAAACACTCGAAAAAACATGATTTTCCATTCATGTTTCTTAAAAATATTTTGAAGGACAGGAAAGGGAACAATCCCATGTATTTTCTAGTCAAACAGGTGTGAAATGGGCCTTTCCTTATATCACAGAGGTGCCAGGGAGACTGGTTATCTGCTTTCACCATTCTAAATATTGTAGCTTAGCCACTCTTACTCCCCAACTTCTTTACTCCTCTAGCTTCCCCAGTAAATAAGCCCCTGACCAGATGTATGCAAATACCACCTAGCAGGGATAGCACAGATTTCTTACCCTTTTGGCAAGGTCAGTGTGGACTTGAACCATATTTCTGGGCAACTAGGCACAGCATCCTCTCTCATGCAACTATAAGCTTTTCCTAATGCAGTGGAATCTTCTACTATTTAAATATCTTTTTCCAGAGTATAATTTAAACAGGATTGACCATAATTATGTATGTTTTGGAAATTGGAAGAAACGTATGATAGGAAATGGATGTTTGCTGCTTTCCATCAACTTATTCTGAGGCTCTTCAAAGAGGTCTCAAAAGCTTTGAAAAATTCTGGTTTGCTTTTACTGATCAGATCTTTTTGATATTAGAAACCAAATTGCAGGAGTTTCCAAGTAAACAACTTCATCACATTTTCTTCTCCACACAACAACACAGTATTGCATTGCAGGAGTAGCAATAAAACAAAGGGTAGTCAGTTTAAACTAAAAAAGAGTCAGTTTAGACTGGATATAAGGATGAATTTTTTTATAATCAGCGTGGTGCAACACTAGAACAGGTTGTCCAGAGCAGTGGTAGATGCTCCATCCTTGGAAATATTCAAGAACAGGTTGGATGGCGGTTTGAACAACTTGATCTAGAGGAAGATGTCCCTGCCCATGGAAGTGGGGTTGGAACTAGATGACCTTTATAGGTCACTTAGGTCACTTCCAATTCAAACTACCCTGTGATCCTATGGTTCTGTCTATCTTTAGAAAAGTTGTGCAGACAAAAATGAGAAGTAAAGCAACTGGTAACAAGGAGGATAAATAGTACAGTGATTGAAGAAAAAAGAGTAGGAAAAAAGACACAGTGATGTAGAAGCACATCCACATGTGTCTCTATGACTGCCAGCAGATCATTGTATCTTAAGAATACTTCACATTGGAAGGAGGGGAAAACTGAAAGAAACTTTTAAATGCTGTTAGCTGTAAAAGATGTCTGGGTAAAACATGTTTAATATAATCAAGACACCCTCAGTTCACTATTCCATAAATGTTTTTGCAAAGATGGAAAAAAAATAAAACACTTTGTAACATAAGATGATTTTATTTGGCTAAGCTATAGTACTAATTTTGCAAACATTGAGACAGAAGATGTTAAAAACTTTCAGATTGTGCATTAGCACTTATTTTAACTGACCAGTTACACAGGAACTTTGGGAGCATATTGCACATTATGGATTTAGGATCATATTCAGCCATTATTTATCAATATAAGGACCCAGAAGATTCACAGGTCACTTGTAATTTTAATTTCCAAGGAAAGAAAAACAAGAAGGTTGTGAACAAAAGTCCTGCCAGTATTCAAACAAGGAAATGCAATTGAAGTCGTGGAAATCAGAAACCAGACCTGTAATCATGTGAAGGTGCTGGCATACAGAAATAGGTCTCCAAAGTATGTCCTACCTCTTTTTAAACCAGAAAGAACTTGTGTGAGTTCCTGAGGGAACAACGACAGCTGCTCCCAAGGACTGGAAAGCACTTCAGGATGACATCCTGAGCAGCACTGTCTATTAAATTCTGCAGATGATCAAGGTGGCAACCTGTTCTTTAAATCTTACTTGCAGGCACAAGCAGGTTTGCACAAATGGTAATCCAATCCTCTTTCCACTATTTAACTGAGATTAATTTCTTCCTGTCTTAAATGTTCTTTGGCATTTCTATCTTTATTCCCTTTATGTTTTAAAAGCCATGCTCTGTAGAAATAGACACACAAAACTCTGCTGCAGGATCATTTCAGTGCATGATTTCTGCACCTGGACACTGTACAAATCTTTAGGACAACATGAAGAATTAACAAATCAGAAGCAGTGTTGGTATCTGCCTCTGGATAGCACAGGGTTAAAGCAGAAAGCAAAAGGGACTGATCAGCCTAAGAGGGATTAAGCCCACTCGATCTCTAAAAAGTGTTCTCACCACCAGATCATGGGGTATGCTGGTGAAGGAGAGCATTCCCCTTGAAACTGAGACACAGTGCAGCTGGGCATGCAAGAGCTATGCACACAGAGAAAAGGCAATAAGGAATATCATTGCAAGCAAGTGAAGTGGTTAGGGCACCCCTCTTGGAGGCAGAGGGTGCAAAGACCTAGCCCATTTTCCCAGGTCTGTTCTGCATTTTCTTTTACCCACAACTATTGCAGTGACAAACTGAAGGGAAATTCATACCCTCCCAAGCAGCAGGGCCTAACCTCCTCTTCACAGTCAAGTAACTAACTGCTCAGCTGAAGTCCCACATCTCTTGCTGCTGTTACCTCTGGTTCACCTTTAACTGAAGGGATACTCTCAGGGCCATACTGTATCTCAAGTGGGATACAGTATGGCCTTGCAGCTCAGTTACATCTGTGAGATGAAAAGAGAAGTTCAAGTGGACCCAGCTTTTAAGGCATCCCATTGCCTGAGAGAGCACTGTGACTGCTGTGTGAAAGAAGCATCCCTCTGCTCCCCTGTCCCATGAGGTACCTGTCCTCAGAAGAAAGTTATGCAGGGAAGCTGGTTGAGTACAGACTAGCACCCAGTATTTCTCAAAAGTCTGCTATTTTCTGAGTGAAAGACGTAGGTGCCTAAATTAGGTGACCTGACTGACCATCAGAGGTTGTACTGTTCACACAACTGACACCAAATGTGAGGTGAAGGCTAAGCAGATGAAGTATACACCTAATGTTGGTGTGTGTATTTGAAGAAATTTCCAGTTTCTTGAGCAGCTTACCAGTCCAGTATTCTCTCAGGTAAAGTCAGAAAAAGCTAAGACACACAGGCTCACAGACACAGAATAATGATCCAGCCAGACTGCTACAAGCTTTTGGTTTCTGTTGATACAAACCAGATGTTGGTGAGATCTGAATTTCTAAGTTTGTTTAACTCCTTGGAGCATCATTTTAGAATAAACACAAGAGGCATCTTTTCTCACATCTCTCTTTTCCCTTGCATCAGACTTACCTCAGCTGAACAGGTTATTTATTGCCCAGTCAACTGGGAAATGTCAATTACATAGCATTGTTTGAAAACTTGGATGGAGGAGGGGAAAGAAAATCACTGTGAAGTTTTCCAGTCAAAACTCCATTTTTGCCGGTCATTTGATCCGATACAGTGGTTTGCCACTGTCAACTATAGAGCCATTGATAAGTTTAAGAAGACCAGAGAAAAATCTTGCACTATTCAGCATAGTGAGATAAATGTAGATTTAATGTCTGGCTCATTAGAAACTGGTTTAGGATTTATAAAAGGATAAAATAATATCATTCTCCTCTCCCTTGTGCTTTATTTACTGCATGTGGAACAGGTTCTCAGAAAAGTACTTCAGAGAGAGTTTACCTGGTTAAAAGAGATCAACAACTGTCCTATATTACTTGTGTGAGATAGTATACAACCAAAATATGAAATTTCAACACCACCTAGAGCAACCCTATGTAATTTCACAGCCACCATAAAGTGCCTTGAGTAATAACATCACAACTGTAGCACTGCTGATGCCACACTGAAATTTGGGAAGGGGCAGGTCATGAAAGGCATGTTCCGAAATTTTGGCTTGCTGCCATGCACTTTGCTCCTACACAAGAAAAGTCCACCTAGGAATCTACCCAAAGCTATTCCATGGAACTCAGGAGTGAGGAGAAGGAAGTGTGCCCCTGGCAATGCCACCATGGTCAGCAAAAACAAGTCTCCCCAAGGTCTGTCCCCTCTTATAGAGCAGGAATAGCTGAGCTCTATGTGATGTTACGTGATGCTCACCACTACTCTTTAAAAATCTCAGTCCCAAAAGTCATGAGACGAGAAACAGGGAAGACTGGAACCCCTCCTGTGCCAGCTGTCCCCCTTCAGACTAGCTGAATCCAATCCACTTTGCTCCCAGATGCCTGCAGTCTGTGTTTCTACCCCACAAATGAGAAAAATTACCTTTTCTAAAGGAAAACCCTTCAAATATGGAAACTGTGGGAAGCGGAAGCAGACCAGAATAAATGGGAAGAGGAAGCAGAACAGAGTAAGTGGCATGGTGAAATCTCTGACCAAAATAGCCTAAATTACATCTATGAAGTGAGCAAAAGCTGAGGAAAAAAGAACACATGGATAGCCTATAAAGAATTTTTCATCTAGAAGATAATAGTAATTTTTTTGCCATTTCCACTTATTGCTGATAAAATCTGTTGCTCTGCAATGCCTTTACATTTACAAATATACACAGATGTTTAGTGCAGTGCTCTTCAACAATACAGTGCTGTCCAGCTCACCAGAAGTACATCCGGGGAGGATTTGGTAGAACTAACTTGATTGTTTTCACTCTAACTGATCAATAGTGCTAAAAAAATTGTAGAAATTGTAACTGTTTGCACTGCAGAGATCTCTTATCATATAAAACTGGAGTGTGCAGCTAGTGGTTCATGAAAATCAAATAATTTTACATTCATTTTCTGATCAGACAACCTATTCACATAAACACTGCACGAACTATTTTTTTTTTTTTAATATATGAACCATTTTTCTCCCCTTCCCCCAAACTGGCAAGGATGATATATCTCGTCCAAATAGAAGAGCAGATTTAAAGTAGCCAAGAAGAAAGAGAGTAGCCGAAGAGGCAATTTTCAGACTCGGAGGTGCAAAAGCACACAGCAAGGCAGATCTGTAGATCACTGGCTTACAAAGCCATGGAGGACTTCATAGTAAGTGGATGTGAAAGAGATGATGTTTGCAGTGCTGGGGATGCTTAACCCATTCAACAAGAAAATAATAGTAAAATCAGTCTCCTGAATGTGATGAGTCTGCGGGGATATACACACATGTGCAAGAAACACTCTTCTTTTATTGGAATCAGAGAAGAGGAATTCTGAACGTCCCCTCTTTTTGTGGGTTGTAGTCACAGTCTGGAAGAAATTGAGAATGACTGCATTAGAAAGCCTGTCTCTGGCACAAATCAATCTGGCATCTTTCCTGAGTGGTAAAAGAGCTGATAACCCATTTATACTGCACATAGATCACTGACAGTAGTCCAGCAGGCTGACTGATCAGCCAGGCATCTGAATAATATTCAGAATGAGACAAAATAATTAGCTCCAGCTGTAGATTTTGAGCACACATCTAACCAAAGCATGTCCTTCTTTTAAAAAATGTCCTCTTTCTGTCAATGTTGTAAAAGTCCGCCTTGGTCTTCCTTGGTGTTTGTATGTCTGACAGCCCTGGTATGGCCAGCTACTCTGCAATCATTCCCATAGCTGGAGGCTGACAAGTCCATTGAATTTCACTCAGCAATAAAGCATGTCTTCTGCTTCTGGGATTACTCACTTGCTTTGTTTTTGAGCAATTCTTAAATGCTTTGCTGGAGCAAACCAAGCCACTCAGCACCACCTAAGACCTGGCACTGTAAACCTGGATTCTGCAGTTGTACATACAACACCTACACAGAGCTGCATTTAGAATAAGAAAATGGATATTCATAGATGGGTAGGTAAATCATATAAGATTTGAAGGAAGATGGTCAGAAATAGAGTTACACTGGTGTAATCTTTAAAGATAATAAAGAAAACCTTCAAAACAGATGTTTTAAGAGATCTTACTCAACATAGAATTAACAAAAAGGAAATAGCCCTTGTTTCAAAAGGGACAGGACATGCTGGAACAGCCTAACACACTGAGATGACAAATTTAGGTTAGGCATCAGAAATAACTATAAAATCACTTGCGCAGAATTTCAGGCTCTAAAAAGAGACAGATGGAACTACAAGATCTGCAGCTATGCAAGAACCAGGGACATGAACCAGGGCCTGATTCCACAAATGTAAGCGACCCCTTGGGTGGATCACCCAGGTTGATGCTGTACTTTTTTCTGCCTATTGATAGACCAAGCTTCTTCTGTAAAAGGCAGTGGGAATTTTGCCATTGACTTCCAAGGGAGCAGCAGCCCTATGATTTGGCTGTGTACAATTCCAATTAAAAAGTCTATGAATCACATAATTTTGCCCTTGGCAGCTGACAGATGAAGACAGCGGGATAGGAAAAGAGCAGCTCAAGCAAATGGAAATAATTTTTCTTTTAATTTTCTTTCTAAAGGAAGATAGTCAGCATAACTTGTCCCTTTTTTCCTCCTATTCTGGTACAAATAACTGCCTGGTGTCATTAAAGTGAACTGCTAGCATCTTATTTACTTTTCACTATCAACAGGTTTGATCCTCTGAGATTTATTCACCACAGACAAAACTTATTCCCACAGAGAAAATGTTTTCTTGTTCAGGGGTCATTTGAGTCTTCACTTAGCCTAATTTTGACAGTTAATGTGGGCTTTCACTAATGGCACACCCGTGTGAATAGGGCACAGGAAACCTCTCAGAAGTAGTTCTGTGAGCTCCAGTGATGCCAGTGGAGCTGACTGACTGTTCTGATTGGAAACAGACCTTTCACTGCCCCCGTGCCGTGACACCCAGCTGGTTTGAAACATGTCATTGTACACACGTGCCTGCATTAGACACTGTGTGGGTTGAAGTATATTATAAAAAGACCCCCAAACCAAAAAACAAACATCCTGAGAACACAACTGCAGTTACACAGAGGACCACTGTACACCGTGTGTTCTGAAAGATCACAGGAAGGACACAGAATAGTGCCACTGATGCTTGGACGGCTTTGGCTCAGCTCCAGGCTTTCTAAATGCCCAAGTGCCAGTCATTGGGAAGGTGGCAATACAGGTTAGTAGGCATGGCCCTGATGATTTCATTAACACTACATTAAAAATTGAAAAAAACCTCAAGAACTAACACCAAATGCAAAGACCAGAAGGCTACAGGAAAAGAATAAAGATGGTGCCTAATGGAGAGGCATTGCTGTGGGCTCAGAGATGCTGCTCCACAAGCAAGCCACGCTTCATCCCCACCAGATCTGCCCAGCTCACCTCCACCATGCTGAGAGGTGCCATCTCAGGCCAGCCCCAGCACTGACGTCTCAGGTGCTCAAGTCACTTGTGTGTTTGGCTCATACTGATTTCAGTCAGATCTTGGTATTTAGATCAAGAAGCAGTTTGAAGGACCTGGGCCTCAATTCTCTCTGTGTAAAACAGAGACTTTTCCTGTGCTCTGTAGGGTCTGGTTTGATCTGCAGGGCCTTTAGAGTACTTTCTTTGGGCATGTGCAATATTCAGCCCAGCAAGGCTGCAGTGCCAGCAAAGGCTTCATAAACATGAAGCAAGCATATGGTTAGTCAAAACACAATACACGTTTTAATTGTGATTCAGTATTGACCTTAAAATAGAACTTGCCTGAGCCTTCAAAAGCAGTAGCTTGCCAGCTGCAGGTAAGTACCCTAAATGACTCCAAACGTAGCTAGGGTCATTGCCAATAGGGCTGACTCAAAAGTACTGCAAACATCTTTTCTAAAGCGTTTTCCTAGAGATAATACTACTCTCTGCCTCTTTCTCCCACTAGCATCCATATTCCCCAGCACTGTGACCTTGTCATTACACAGTAAATTAATAGAGGTATTAAGATAACTTCTTCTTTCTCATAAAAACAAAAGCATCAGAGCTTCAGAAATCTTAACTGGACTGAATTGCACTGATACAAAGCTGAACCAAGACAATGTGAGATAAAACATTGAGTGCAGCAATAACCAACAACCTATTTTGCAGATATATATTTCTTGCTTTTTCTTTTCTTTTATGTAGGCATCAATTCATGAAGGGAAGTCTAAGAATCCTCCACTGCATAAATCCTTTTATCTACATGGTCTTCTTCATGTTTGTGCCACGTGTCCCCTGGTAGTCTTCCTATTTAATACCCATAATTTGTGCTGTCTTTGCATACACTCATAATCCTTTGATGCTGCATGGAGCAGAGTTTAGAACCTTTGCAAGCCAAGACATTTTAAGTGATTTATACAGTGAAGTAGAATTTCCTCTGTCCACCTGCAAAAGCTGAAGCATTGTCTGTGATTAAAGTTAATTTTTAAAAGTTTCCATACATGTAGGGTTTTTCTTTAAAAAAATAAGCACATTAAAGGGATCCATATATATGTGTTTGCTACTCAAGTCTTCAGTGGGTCTCAGGGTGTGTCACTTGGAAGAACAAATCTGATTTCATTTGAAACAGTCTGCTAGCTCCATGCATTTGTTTTAGCTGTAAATTGTTTTGTTACACTATAAACAGAATATAGGGAAGGGAAATATTACACATGCAGAATTTGTCCTTTAATAATATCACTACGTGCACTTATTTTTATTGTAGAATTAAGAAACAATCTGTTCATTAGCAATGTCACACTCTTAAAAGCTCTTAAAATCACTTCTTGAGGCTCAAACTAGAGCAATCAAATGGAAAAAAAAAAAAAAAGAAAAGAAAAGAGAGAGAAACCCATCTCATACAAAACCATTTTGATAACTTACTTACTCTGGACATGGAGCAACAAGATAGTGACAAACATTTTCATATCCCATTGCCTACTCCCTGAGCCATGCTGTTCCTTCTTAACCAAGAAGCACATCAGATTAATCAAAAGAATACCTATCATAGAATATTCCATTTAGAAAAAAAGGAGAAATTATTGTTAATGTTATAAAATTGCAGATGGTAATTCAAATGTCTGCAAGGATTGCAGGCAAAGAAGCAATGCTCAAAATTCTAAATTAAACAAATAAAAGGCCTTATGGAAAATTAAAAGAAGCACCCCAACATTTAAAATTAAATGTGTGGATTAGGATGTTGAAAAAACTAGCAAGAGCAGCGAACGTGAAAGAAAAATTATTGCAGGGTATATAAACACTAGTTAGAGGAATAGCATGGCCTTCCTCCATCTTGGAAGGCTGTTATGTTACTAAAAGTCAGCAGTAAAAGATCAGAGCATTGTTAATCAGCATGAAGGGAGAGGATCAGCCAAGAACAGCAAAAAATAAATATATTTTTAATGGCTATTAAAAATCGCAGGTCTTCTGGCCAAGCAGGGAGTCTGAGATGTCTGGTTACCTCACTCTAGCAGGAGACACGGCAGCTGAATTTACCCTTTGGTGTTTACACAAAGGAGGCCAGCCTCAGCAGCACCTGAGGTCCATGGAAGCAGACAGCACTGAGGAGCCTGGACAGCTGCTCTGGCTGTCCTCTTGGTGTTGGCTTGGTTAGACAACACCTTCATCTGTTTGTGCAGAGCAGCTGAATAACCCCGAGACGCCGTGGCACTGGACCGCCATTCATAACAATAACTTAAGTACACAAAGCCCGAATTCCACCTACATTTAATATAGTAGGTTACGTTTCTTACAATGTATAGAATTTCCTACAAAATTCCTGTGCAGCACATACCGTGCCTCCATGTTTCCAGATGGGGCTGGGCCCTTTGAGGCACTTAAACAATAGAAAACACTGGAAATTTTAACTGCTGGAAAGAGTTTCAGTGGAGTTCAGTGAATGGGGAATATGAAAAGCAACACATCAGTGTTTCAGTGGCTGTAAGCCTCACAGATCAATTATGAACCCCCTAGAGGAGCAGGACATGGAGTTGCTGTGTAAAATAAAATATTGTTTAACCTTACCCTCCTGGAGGAGGATCTCACTGCTGGAGTTTTGATATCCCCTGCAGTCATTCAGGAGCTTCCACACACCTCTGCCACAAAGCTTCAGGCTAGACTTATACCCAAACACCATCTTGCTAAGCATTTCTGGCAGGACAGCACACAAATGAGATCAGACTGCTAACTCAAATGTATTGAGTGTTGCTCAGTTACTGAAGAGAATTGTTCTGCACGAGTCAACTTTTCCTCACTCACAGAAATGGATCCATCTTTCACAGCAGTTTCTGAAGTCAAACAAAGTTAAAAAAGGCTTATCTATTTCACGGGAGTGTTCAATAAAAGTAATGAAGTGCCTTGCACCACAGACCAGCTACTGCTGCAGCGGGACTTATTGCTGTACATGTGACACTGTGACCAAGGCAAGAGCTGATGACACCCTTCCCTAGGGAAAGGAAAGACTGAAAAACACAAAGCTTCTAAAACATGATCCTTCTCGTGAATCATATGCCAAAAATTGCCTCACCCTCGGGTGATTTAATATGCAATCTCAAAGCAGATGTATTTTTCCTAATGCTATTTACAGATCTCTCAAATTGTAAATTAAATTCCTTTTGTTGCTCAGACTTTTTTTTCCCCTGCTGAAATGTAACACTGATACAAGTCTGGGTGTTATTTTAGGATGTCTCTAATATTTTTATTTTTATCTTTCACTGCTTGTTAAAGTTTCTCTGGCTCCCATTTAAACATCTGTGGAAAATACAAGTGGATTTACATTTCAATAAGAAATTTTCGTTGGTTATTTTTTCTCCTGAATGAAATCTCTCCTCCTATTTTCATGCTTTCATGGGAGGAAATCCAGTTTTCTTCTGTTGTACCTCAACTTTTTCTGTTTTTTTCTAAAACCTTTAAGTTAATTCTTTAACTGATTGGGAAAAAGGAAGGGTTCCTTTACTGACCTTATGTTTTGGCCATTCATTTTCAGCAGGAACTCAAAATTATATAGATTATATTCACAGGTTATATATTGTGATATTTTTTGTACAGGTTGCAATAACTGAGACAGCTTTGGATTTTTAAAACTCCATTTGTTGTTGAAGCATTAAATTCAGAGGTATTAACTTCATAGATCCATGTGAAATGCAGCAGAGACCAACCAAAGGCAGTTCAAGAAAACAACATTTAAGATGCATGGCACATATCAGCTGGGGTTCAGGGTCTGGATCTGAAACTGAACCAAAGCCAAGAATAATGCTCCATTTATTTCCATGGCTTTATTTCTCATTTAGATTAAAAAGGAAAAGAAAGAAAACACAGAATTGCTTTAAATCTCACAGACCCAAATGTAGTCAGATCTGTGGAGTATAATCCCAAAGGTTCAGGTTCAGGAAAAAGAGCTTTAAGTTTCAAATGTCTGGGGTTTACATTTGATGGTGCACTTAAGGTGGTCTAATCTAGCACTTTGCTAGATTATTTTATCTTAATTCTTACTATAAATTTGAATTGAGAGTCAAATGTTCTCGCCCTAACCAAGCAGCGTGGTCTCACAACGTTAAAAACAGGATAAGTATTTTCAGCAACAAGGCATTTTGGCAATTTCTATCAATCAGATGCCATGTAGGCTACAAGGATATGCTACACATAATATTGCTTTAATTCATAGCACCAGCAACAGACTATTCTTTGATAGTTATAATTTCAGTTCTGCTTTGGTTAATTTTCAGATCTAGGCCTTTTCGAAGCTACAAAATTCACAGCATGAGATCAGAAATCCTTTGCGAGCAGACTTTACCACCAATTTCCTAGGACTTCATGAAGTATGACCACATCCAGAATAGTAAAAAAAAAATAAATTTAGAAGTGTTTCAGCATTATACTGCTTTAGTCAGCTCCAGTTCTGGAAATAACCTGCACTCTGCAGCCAGGGGCACAGGCAAGTCAGTTATGCCAGGCTGGTTTGTCTGTCTATGGTCTGTGTCACCTCAATCCAGTGCTTGACAAAAGCATTTTATGTGTATTGTAAAAGATGACTTATTGCTAAATCTTATCACTAATCTGTCTGCTTGGGATCCTGTCATCCCTCCTCTGCAGGACAAAGTCAATGATTTCCACATTCACCTCTCAAAAGTATCTGTAGGACAAAACCTGTTTGAAAAGAGGGAAATTTGTGTATCCTGACAATATAAGGCTGTTTAAAAAATTGCCTGGGGGAGGTGGTGAGAGAAAAATAGATCTTTTGCTTATTCTTTTTCTCTTTCTTTTTTTTTTTTTTTTTTTTTTTTAATAACTTATCTTGCTCNGAAAACTAAACGTGCACAGAGAAGCACACACAACCAGACTAATCCTGCAGACTCCAAAAGATAAACTTCTGGGGAATCCTGTTTGAGACAGGAATAGGTGTAGAGCTCCCATGTGCCTTTGATGACAGCACATTTCTTCTTCCTCAGATTTCTTTACTTACTATGATTGGGAAACGGAGACGAGACTTCATGAACATTGTAGGAAAAATTAAAAATGTGGTCAATCCTCTGGGAAAATAAACCTTTACCTTCTTGCTGTTTTGCTGCTTAAAAGATTTTCACCTAATTTATTCTGATTGCTTGACTCTTATAAATTACAGACCAGGTCTACAACATCTAATAAATTAGTGCAGCACTGCTAACCAAGACAAGCTCATTTTTAGGAGTCCAGATCTGAATGCTCTCTTGCCTTTGGGTATGTCTTCTGCAGTAAGCAATTTCCCCAAGCTGTTTTAATTACTTTAGAGTGTTAAGATATCTTACACTCTATTAATGAGATTACCTTTATTATGTTTATCTAAAGTTTCGAGAGATGACATAATTTTAAATGACTGAAGCAATAAAATTAAGGATTTTAAAAAAAAAAGGGGGGGGGGGNCAAAAAAAAAAGGGGGGGGGGGGGGAACAAAAAGCCAACCAGGCCCTAGCAAGTTTGCCAGCATTGTAAACTGAAAAAGAAGCAGTCAGAACTGGCAAAATAAAAATATTCGACATGGATACGGGAGGTTATGACTGGGAAATATGGAAAATTATTTGTCCAACTGCATAATGACTTAATAAAAATACATACTTTACACAGTGCAGGCTACTATGTCACTGTTTATACTTGTAAAAACAATCTCCTTTTATCTCTCCAGGCTGTGGAACATCTGGTAAGCAGCTTCCATTCTGCATTCTTTGTTGCCCACTAAAACTTTAGGGTTTGAGGAAAACCCATTACCCAACTTGCCCCTAAAAAGTAAATATTTTAAGAGATCCACCAAAATGTCTGAGGATAATTCACTTATTTATGGACATGCTATTAACTTTATAGCTCAAGCCAATTCTGCCTCAAAGGTTTTGATTCTGATGGTGGGAAACCTGTTTTTCATGGCAGATGAATAGGAGGGAGGATAGCCCTTCTTAGAAGGAAAGCTTTTAACAACTTTTGAGAACAGAGCTGTGCAATGCAACTCAATCAAATGTAGTAAGCAGACCTGGAGACTGAGCTTCTTGAAAATATTTCCACCATGACTATCTTTGGAGGGAATTTTTTTCAGAAGCATTTTCTTTCTAACCTTTCTTTTAATCTCTCTCATTAAAAATACCAACACCCAAACTGTAAAACTTTTTCTCTCTGACCTGCCACAACAGCGTCCTTCAGGACAATCATGGTCTTCCTCATTTCCCTCACAAGCATCTTGTGATTCTTCCTTCAGTTTCTCTCTGGTCACACCTGTGAGTGACAGAAGGAGAGCTACGGGACAATGATGCAGCTGAGCTGGCAGGTCAGATTCAGAGGGTCTCCTTTGGAGCTTTGCCTGATGTTGTTTAAAAGTGGAAGACATGGGAGAGGAAAGATATGCTGTAAAACAAACCTACAGATTTAGTGCTGCCACAAATCTCCCAGTATTTTTACATTCCCTTTGCTACAGAGAAGCAAGTTTTGAAAGAGCAATATTGAATATATGGTTCAACATTTGCCCAACTTATTCCCCACACAGAAGGGGTAACTGGGTGCCATGAGATGGCAGGAGGCAGAAACACCTCTGGAGCAACTTTTCCTTCCAGGCATGCTTCTGAGTCTGTCACTGGGTCTCAGTTCTTACCAGGAATTGATCTTACTTAGATCTCAGCAGGATCTAAGCCCAGGGACCTGTTGCAGGCTTAAGCAGCAAACAATCACACCTGTCTCTGCCCAGCACTTCCAGAGGAGCCATGCCAAGGCCATATGAGGGATCTTGTTGGCTTTGAGATCTTCTCCCTCCATAGACTTCTAGGTCTGGCTCTGGCTTCACACCAGAGTAAATATCCAGTGGCAGCCTGATGAAAAGCTGTACAGGGACAGTTGCTCTGACAGGAAAATGTCTGAGTTGCAGTTTTGTCTTAACAGTCTGGACAGGATAGGTCAAGTAACTGCATGGTCCAAAGGGTGAAAGGCATTGGAGTTACATCATTTCTAGACACTGCAAAAAGACACTGGAGCATGAATCTTAAAAGGTTTGCTTCGAATTAGCATAGAAAACGTGTACAGGTTTTCAACTGAGCTCTTAAGGCTCATACGATTTGTTAAACTGGCACTTCCCACCCCTGACTTTGTTTAAACCTACCCAGATGTGCAGTATTACAGAGCCCAGACAGAAGGCATGCACATTTACTGCTCTGCCCCAGCCCTGCAGGCTGTCCAACAGGTGGGACTGATGAAGATCATATACGCTGGTGGTACCAAATGAAGACTTGGAGGGAGATGCTCTGGGTCAACAGGAAAATACAAGACAGGAGAAGGGAGTTTTACTTGTTTTAATAACTAACTGGCGGGATTCTCTGGAGGGAGCCCATGATGCCAAAGAGAAGGTATGACTGTCTGCTGTGGCCTCCCTCCATTGCCATTTCCTTCCTGACTTTGAAGAGGAGAAAGGAAGAAGATCCCTCTCTTGCTCTTATGAAACAAAGCTCTCTCTCTCTCCCTGTTGCCTTGTACTTTGGATGAAAAGAAATGATGAACACACAACAACCCCTCCCCTGGGGCTCGCGGGTAGGGTCAGGAGGCACCACTGGCACAGGTTTCCTTCTTTAACTTACAGGATTGCATTTATGTCTTTAGCTTTTAGCCTGTTTCTTTTTAAGAGAATATACTGGATAAAAGTCATTCCTTAAGGCAAAAAAAAAAGACATTTGGCTTTGAGTTTCATTCAACTTATTAGTCCAAGCTGCTTGTGGTACAATTGTAATTTTGCCAGCTATCTAGTTAAATGTCCAGCTTGCTCCAGTTCTGTGAGTGTTTCTCCTCAGAGTAGCTAGTAGCTGTACAGAAAAGAGTACAAATGTTAGCACTTGGAGGAGACAAGGAAAAGTATTACTGTTAAGTCCATGGGTTTCGTTATTTAAAAGGTAGGGTGGTTTTGATCCGCATGTGCTGCTCTTAAAATATTCTCCTTTGTGATTATTACTTCTAAATTACCTACTGGAACGCAAACATGAAAAAAAAAAGGGAAACATTCAGCAGAGAATGAGCGACAGCAAAACACTAACAGAGGACTAACAATTTACCTGTAAGAAATGATCAGAAAATGAGTTCCAGATGAGTAAATAAAGTGAAGCACTTTTTAAAGTTTAACCTGCAACATTTTACAGATCTAGAAAAAAACAATTCTTGGTCTGTTAGCATAGCTACTGGGAAAATGACAGGTCCCGGGTGGGAGAGCTGGGACACTGCCTCCTCCAGGAGCCAGGCAGAAGCTCTTGGCAGCACATATAGCCTTTTCTAGATCTCAAGGAGACTTCTTTGTGAATTCTGATGGTGATATCCAGGCATGTCTTTATTTGAAGACGCCCTAAAATATTAGGCTGGAGAGGCAGAATATGTGGTACTGCCTTATATCCTGTTGCCACTGGGTTTCTTTTCCTTACCTACCATTTACTGGCCTTTTCAAGGCCACAGGCAGAAAAAACATTGCCCTTGGACCTTTGTTTGTAGCAGCAAGGGAAGACAGAGACTGTGGCAAAGCTGAGAAAGCATACATCCATCACAAGCAAAATTCCAGGATGGGCAAAGTTTGACTTTGAGAATCCTTAAAGAACTTGCTTAGGATTTTCCTAGGAGCTGCAGTGGCTGCTTTTATACCAGGACATGCGCTCTTAGGAAGGTCGACAGCATGGTAGAGTCTATCAGAAATGCCAGAAGATGCTATACAGAGAAGCCTGTTCCCTCTGGTGTAAGACTTGTATAAGGTCAGACAGCCAAAGTACTGTTCAGTAATGAAAGCTGCTCTCTTATGACAGGGCCATGGCCATTTCTGCTCTTCTTCAGCCTCTCCTGAAACAGAAGAGATTTCATGATCTGCAAATATATGGAATTTATATAATAAAATACCCAGAAAATACAAGTGAGAAAGGGTACATTTCTCTGGAATTCAATGAGGGTTAATTCACTGTTTTCAAAGAAAGCAGTAACAGCCCTCTTCAAAGCAGAAGTATCTCGTCAAGTGCCCACAAAGACAGAGAGAGGCTTTGTGATCTCAAGATCAGATCCTTTGGGAATGAATAAAATAGAAGGTTGTGTTATTGTGATAACATTCTTCTGTACATTTCAGTCTCCATTATGCTCTGGACACAAAACATTTAATTTAATTAGGGATAGAACAAGAAGACCATGTTATGGTTTTGGTTTTGAAGAACTACATTAGTCAGGTTGTGATTTGCACAACCCAAATTTGGGATGGTTTAAATCCAGGTTCCATTTTTAGCCAAACCACCCATGTCCAGAGGGGATAGAAAGCCCAGATAAAAGGGTTTGAGTTTAGTCTCATGTCTGTAATGGACAAACTGGAGTGGTTTGGGTTTAAATGTTGCAAAACCTCATCACTCAGGTTTTGGTTCTGCAAAAACAAAAACAACTTGGGGTTGGTTTGGATGTCATTCCATTTTATCTGAATCACTAACTATGGGGGAGAGGGTGGGGTGGGTTTTGCCCCACCTTCAACTTTAGCAGCAGCTTTAACAGCACTGTTGCAAATTTTCCTGTGACTTTTCAGGAGACAGAGGAAAACAGCCAAAAATACCCAAACCAAAGAAACAACCACAGCAACAAAGATTACCAAATCATTCTAGGACTCAGTTTTTTGAGATGCTAAGCAATTGTGCAAGGTATCAGGCTAACACAGCTCCTGGCACCTTCAGAAAATGTTGACAGCACAGAACATTTTGTAGGGGTCTGAGCCAGGAGCATTTTACAAGTCAGGCCCTTGACTGGCAGAGCTGTCACAATGCCCCTGAAGTTTGAGAGCCAAGGATCTGCTCCACTGAGCCAAATTTCACTGCTGTAACCAGTCATGTAGGCCCCATTCATAAAGTCAGCCAACTTGGATAGAAGTAATTAGAGCTATAAAACGTTAGAGGTTTAGGAATTCAGAGGGCATTTGAAACTAACATGTCATATTCTCTGAGCTGAAATGTTAACACTGTCCAGTACAGGACATGTGTTGGGAATGATTAGAAAAAGAACATCTGATTTATAGTTATGAAACAATTCATTTAAACAAAACTATTCATAGAGTAATTCAGTATTTTTTATTATTCTCTCTTCTACTTCCTCTGGCTCTGTATTGATTTTTTTCAAATGCAAGTTCATCTTTAAAGCAAACTGTGAACTTTTTCAGAAATTAATCCTAGTTGTGTCCTTCAGAAACAATTTCCCTCCTTTTTGATTGCTCTACTTTCAGCAAATTAAAAATTTATATATTTATATAGGTCTATATTTATATTAATATATGCGTTGTCAATTTTATTAAGAATCAGACACAAGCAGTTAAATTTAGGTACTCCTTTTATTTGGACCAGAAAAAATGTCATTACAAGGTTCACTGAAGATACTTCCTTTGCTTAAATCAGTGTTGAATCGGTTCTGCAACCAACAATTACATGGCACTGTAGTCTATCAAGTAAATAAATGAGACTATATTAATGAAAGGTAAAATATTCTGTCATCTTCTTCCTATCATCTGATCATTAGATCCCTCTTCCTATACTGCTGCATCCAAACCGTTCTTTCACACTCAAGTCCTGCATATTAATTTCCCAAAAATACTGCTTCTTCTCTAGAATCCAAGACTGGATGATGATTACATGGACTATCTGGTACAGTTGGGCCAACACACACATCTACTTTCCAGTTTCCCAGCCTATCTCCTCAGTACATCCAATTTTCCAAAATGCTCTAGTCCATAAAGGACCACTCTGGAAGATAAAGTGGATTGGAGGCACATGTGTTTGTTGTCATATTATTCATTCTTAGTCACAGTGACTATATAATGCATTGATCAATGTTATGTAGCTTGTCTTATACATTTTCTGAATCCTTTCAGTGTCTTTTGTTTATGCTTGTTTTTTTCTTTTGTCTTTTCTTTCACCTCATTTTTTCCAATTTCTCAACTAAGTTCAGACTATGCCTTTTTCCCTCCATCTCTTACCATAACTCCTCTATATCCCTTCTTTCTCCTTATATATATATATATATATATATACACACACACACATAAATANATATATTTCGATGTCCTTAATATCAAATGCCCATCTTAACCCCTTTCACATGGACTCCTGACCATTATACTGTTGCACTACAATGACAGCAAATTGCTCAAAAGTATTGCATGTCCTCTCACACAGAAACCAAGGATTAATTTGTAGCTTCTGTAATTCTTTCACACACTGCATTCATCCCAACAAACCTTGAAAATTTTGATACTTATGAGAAGGAAGATTGTCCTTTGTAATTGTAATTCCTAAACCAGATCTGATGTTGACATATTCTGGTATTACTGATTTCCACGGCATGCATTAAAATTTGGATTTTTTCCAATTTCCTACCTCAACTTCACTCAGACTTCCAGTAGCACTCCAGACTCAGTATTGAGCAGACTCAGAAAAAAACTAAAACAGAAACAAAAAGGTGGGTAAACAGAGAGACCTTCTCTTTGCAGATAGCACAATTAGAAAGAAATATATAAAAAAAAAAAAAGGTGAAAAAATCTTTGAGACAGAGGGTTCTTAGTTTGGCAAACCTTGTCGAAAAGGGTTGTGGCCATGGGTTTTTTCTGCCTTTCACAAAGGAAATGAAATGCAAACAAGTCTCCTTTATAACTCATTTGAGACTTTTTAAATGTTGAGAACTCAAGAATTTCATTACTAACATTCCCATGGCAACTGTAACTTGTCCATATTGCACATGTATATGGCACCATAAAAACTAACACTCCAGGCAGCAATAGAAAATTTCTGAACAATGCTTTTGTACTGTGGCAGTTACTGCAGAAATTGAGATGCTGATTTCTATCATATATGTTGTATCAAAATGTCAGCCAGAAGGCTAAAGCAATATTGGATCATTTTCTTAAACGCTAAGGCGCTCTCTTAACTTCCTGGGAGAATTTCCCTTAACTTTGGCATCATCCTTGAACATTCTCCACCTTGAACGTTCTCCACCTTCACCCACTTTTGCACTGTCCTTGGCTGTGTTCACGACCATAAACCGTGATGAGGTGAGAACAGCTGCAGGTTTGTTGCATGCATGGGAAGATGCAAAAGGCTGGCAGCACATCTGCTGGGACTCATCGCTGACCCTCTCTCACAGGAACACAGGAACAGGCCATAGCAGAGATGCCATTAATCACAATGGCCAACTCTTTGGTCCTACCTGAAGATTTGAGGTGTTGGATCCTTCTGCAACTTGAAATGCAAAGCTTCCCCCCAGTCTAGGGGTTGAACCCTTTGCTGTTATGCACAAATTCAATATTCAGGGCAGTTAATAGCAGTGGAAACAGGGCTTTGATTTTTTTTTTTTACATGGCCCCAAGGTTTTGCTTGGCCATCAGGCAGGAAGTTTTGTTCAGTGCATCCACGTTTAAAAAATATTAATAAACCTTCTGTGAGATGTATAGTGTACTATGAGCAAGTCATTGTGACACTGTCACCAAATGGAAAAATGAAAATATGGGAGACTCCTGCTCCAGCTGTGGTTTTGGCAGTTGTGGGACTGTCGCTGGCTTGAAGCACGGTACATGACTGGCACAAAGAGCTATTCAGAGGAACAAGGGAAAGGAAACACTGTATATTTCACATATGATTTGACCTTCCATAATCAAATTTGTTAATAATAGCCAGTAAATAGCTGAGTGGTAATGAAATGATACAGAACATGTTCTGTGGAAATTTCTAGACAGCACCAAAACTCTCATGCTGAGTTCTGTAAAACACCACCCTTTTAAGGAGGAAAGAAGCCATTTGAAAAACAGCCTTCCCATCCTCCCTTTGATCCCAGGCAGCAGATGGATTCAGTTATGGCAAAATCAATGGAATGAAGAAAGGAATTAAAAGTAATCAGGTAGCTGAGCACTAATACATCCAAGCAGTATAGTCAAAGCAGCAAAGGAGGACGTACTGCCAGTGACTGGGGGCTGAACAGAGACAGGGAGAAGGAGAAGAAGGAATTTTGGGGAAGGAAATAGCAAAGCAGAGCTAGAGGCAGACTCCCAGTCTTGGAGTTTCTCCGAGCAACTCTGTTCAATGACATGACACAGGCAAAGTACAGCTGCTCATACTGGGGAGCAAGCTTAGCTGGTTTTGGTCACAAAGTGTGGTTAGGTGGACTCCCCCAGCAACCTCTGCGTGGTGCTGGGCAGGCAGGAGACCTTGGGCCTGAAGGTACATCCACACACAGAGACCTAACTGGGATGTAGAGATAAGTTTGAGAAGGGCAAGCCCACTGAAGCCAAATAAAGATTTTAAGGAGTGAAGATGAAAACATAAGGAATAGGCTAGTCTGATTTTTTAATCAGATAAAATAAATTCAAACTCCATGAACTGACCCTTGCTGGTTCTTACATATGTACATATATATATATATATGCATATGTGTGTGTATATGCATATATACATNCATATATATATATATATATGGTACATCATAACCCACATGGTGAGGAAGGTCAGAACAAATTATCATTATTCTTTTAACTGGCCTTGCACTTTATGAATCTCTGAATATATGAATTCATATTTGAAAGCACAGCCCTTCTCTCATGCAAAGATATGTTGAAGAAAAATCCGAAGCATTTCCCAGCATCTTTTCCATATGTGAAAAAATAGCTGCAAGATCCAGGTCTCAGCATGGGGACAAGTATCCAGGCCTGCCTGGGAAGGTTCTGCTCTGCAGCTGGTCATTTTGCACTGGTTATCTCACTGCCACCAAGCAGTTTTGTCAGCACAGTGCTGCTTCCTGACTAGTGCACTCCATGACTCTCATCTGCTGTCAGTGAATCATGGAGAGGGGATTCTGTTTACATACACACATGCACGTGTGACTCAGAACTCCCTGGCACTGCATGCATTATAACCTCTGCTTTGACCTTTTCACTTTGTTGGCTTTGATCAGACTGCAAGATTTTTGTTGAGGCCTTGCTATCTACCCAAAGTATTCAGGCAGCGTGATAAGGATAAAGCACTGCAATGCTAGCTGAACAAACAAACAAACAAGAAAACAAACCCAAACCATCTCTAAACTTTGAATTTTCCTGCCACATGATTTTATTTTGACTTCTGTTTGCAACATTTAGTGATAACCACACTAGTGGGTGAACCCGAAGAGCCTGGCTGCAAATCCAAACCCCTCTCTAACTTTGCTGTGTTCTTCCAGATAACCTCACAACCCCCTTTTCTCTCCTTCGTATTTTCCCCCATAGATCACTGCATTTGCATTCCAGCCCATGGGGAGCCAGTTGCCTTTAAAGGGAACCATGTAGATCCCACATGGAGCAGTTGTGGCCCCAGCTGGGCTTATTTGGGGTGTCAGTAGGGACATTGTTGTTCTTCACAAACAGGTCTCAGAATGACCCAAAAGCAGATGAGGGCTGCAGGAAAGCCTGTGTTCTCCCTCCCCTAGCACCCCTCTCCTACCAGAAAATGCTTTGGCAAGACAGAAGAAGCTTGTTGGTTTTGTTGGCTTGTATTTTTGTTGCATTTGAGAGACCTAGGCAGAAATTAGTTGTGCTCATCACAGAAGGTAGTGTGAAAATGAAAATGAAAATTCCTGCCCCATATATGCCTCTGTCACTTCTCTACGAGGTGCATAGGTTTTCTGATGTGCTGTCCTCCTATGTGTTGCTGGGGTTTTTGCACAATAACATGCTCAAAAGCTTCTGATGGTTAAATATAAACAGCAAATTAGATCTACCCAGACATAACTGTCTTTATGCTTTCAAATAAACTTGCAGTTAGAAACTGAATTTGAAGACATACAGTTATCTTTAGATGTTACATTAAACATCTGAAAAAGCAGTGATTGCCTAGTTTTCTACAAATTATCTTGGGTTTATTTCTGAAGTTATCATACACTGAAAATGAAGAATGAAGGAGAAAACGTGCAAGAAAAGATCTGACTGACACTTCACTATGTGCTGTGCAGTGGTCACTCCACCGGCCAGGAGGATGAGCTTTCAGTTAAGGACTCCGACCTGTAAAGGGTTACATCACTGAGAGGCATATTTCCTTTGGGCTAAAATCTTGGCAGAAGAGGTCTTACAGCTCACACTTAAAAACAATAGCTCTGAGAAGGGCAGGGGCCAGAGGCTGTGGTGTTTTTAAATCTCTGTTATAGCCCAACACTTGCGCAATGACCGTATCCTGAAAGGGGTGGATTTTCTGTCTTTCTAAGATCTGATTGATTTAGATTAGAATAGTTATTTGGTTTTCAAGAAAGAGTTATTGTTCCCATGTGCAGCAATTTTTATATGGCCAACAAAGCTGTGTGATGTTTCTAGCATATGGTGCGAGTGCCTTTAATGGTTGGACTTGGTGATCTTAAAGGCCCTTTCCAAACTAACGATTCTATGATTCTATGATTTACTTGACAGCTCACTTTATATTTAATCCAGAAGCCTGGGTTAGAAGTGGGAAAACACAAGCAGTGATTAGAAACTCTTTAGCTCTCACCTGGCTCTTCTCACTGACTCCCTGTGTGGCTTTGGATGCTGAGCTAGAGCAATTTTTTAAAACAGCCTCTTAGCAGGATTGCTGAGCTTCTGGCTAATGTGAGACACTGTAGGCCTTCTCTTTACATTGCTGTAAAAAGTCAATTTTTTTTTTCTCCTGAAGTGTTCACCTAACAACTTAACTAAAAGTTACTGGCCCTAAATGTCTGTACCAGTTTCTGCATTTCAGAATGCAGTATGCTAATATAAATCTGCTTCACCAGCATGGACTGAAAATCAACTACATAAAATCTAAACAAAACTTTGATGTTCACTTTTGAATCAGTTCATACTTAGTGTCTATTATTTCAATACAGAATTAAAGTCAGATTGAATCAGGATGTACATGTGCTCTATAGACAGCTTAAGGAGGCCTTCCTTTGCTGGCAATCCAGAACAGTCTGATTTCAGCCCAGTTCTAATGACAATTGATTGAAGTGTTTACTGCAAGTCCAACAAGTCCCAGCTGCAAGAATCCTTAGGCAAATGTACAGGTTGACTGTTGCCACTTGCACCAAGCAGCCTTCCTACAGGATTTGTGGACAGCTGGGAGCTCAATATCCAGTCAAACAAAGTGGCAAGGCAGTAGGGAATTGCTAAAATCTGTGATCTACTACCAAATCTTATAGAGCCAGCAGGCGTTTAATAACCCCTGATTGTATCTCCAAAAGAAAATTCTTCCAGCATAAGCTGTGTCTGAATAAAGCCACTTTCTGGCAATTGCTTCGGATGACTTCACACATACGAATCAAAGGCATTCACTTTTTTCCAACCATTGTTGCTCTGCTGTGTCTGCATAAAATGGTGGGGTTATGAAAGGGCTCCCTAGCTTCCCTACAGCAAAGTGAAAAGTGTCCAGAATGAGAGCAATTCAGAAAACAAATGTTATGAAAACAATTTGCAATTTACAGGTGACCGACCACATGGAAACATTCCCTCCTCTCAGGTCTCTCAGGCACTCCCCAGGGACTTCTTCTCTCAGTTCATACCTGTCAGTGCTGAGATGAAGAATGTTTTGTTTTGTTCTGTTTTGTTTTGTTTTGTTGTTTTGTTTTGCTTTGCTTTGTTTTGNTGTTTTGTTTTGTTTCGTTTTGTTTCCAGCATTGTCATCCAAGTAGACAGCGTATGGGGAAGCTTCTGGAGCTGATGCCTCCTTACAAGTCATTGTGCTGGGTGCTGCTCCTTGACAGGGATTATTGGTGAGCCTGTGAAGAATGAAATTCCTCCCCCTCATCTGCATCATCACACAAATTATACACTTTCCATAAAGAAGATATTTTAAAAAATTAAAGCAGTAAGCCTCTGTGTAAGGACAAGGGCCAATGCCACACTGACCCCCTCATGACAAGCAGCTTCTTGGCAACTATTGTCTTTTTACAGGCTGTCTACTCCTGTATTCCTAGAATTGTTAGGATCTCCTTAACTCCAGGGTTAAGGGAACATGGGTGCTTCACAAGCAATTGCCAATTTCTGAGCACAATTTTCGAAGTACCTTCTTTTCTAAGCCCTGGTGATTTTGAGTGGTACTTAAGAGATCAAACACGTGGTCAGGTCACTCAAACTTGTCCAGCCAGGAGTTAGCAGAGGTTGTGCATGAGCTGAATGGCAGTGAGTGTCTGGGTGCACACAAGCACCATGTGATTTGACCTAATTTAAACCTCTCATGCTACGAGGTAAAGTCAGAGCTGCCACAGACTGAAAGCAGGCACACGGGGAGGTAAGGCAGCTTAGTGGGCACATGGTAACCTGCTGTGCTGCAGGGGCTGTGTGGTTGATTGGGCTTGTAGGTTCCCAAATCTCTTTCCAAAATGGAACATACAAAAATTACACAGACCTCGCATGTATGTTGGCAGCCTAAATTCAGCTTTGTGAGGGCCACAATAACTTTGGAGGCACTTTTAGAGATGGCTGCTACCAATAATCGCAATGCTTGGAGAAAAAGGAAAAAGAAGGCATTCAAAAATAAAAAGTAACTCTATTTCTCCTTCCCTCAACTGAAGGAACTATGGAACCTTGCAACTTACAGCTTCCCTCAAATAGTCAAAGTGAGGACATAACTTGGTAGTGGAAAAACTGAATTATTGTGTACTTAACTTAATTTTCAGAGAGGTTTCTAAGGAACTTATCATGTAATTTTCATAATAAAGTGTGTAATTATTCCTCTTCTTTATTGAGTAGTAGCCTCAGGTCTATTGCTAAATCACATAGTACAATAAAGCTGTTGTTTTGTTTGAATTTAATTCATAGACTTAACAAAAGGATACCCTGGCTTGTTTGAAGTGGAAAACTGCTTACATCCCATGAAGCTCAAAGAAAATATAATTTATTATACATTCTTCTCAATGCCTTCATAAGCATTGTCCATATTCTGGAAAATCATGTCAATAAATCAACACTAATTGTTATTTGAAGGTCAGGCTAAATGTTCTGTTTTACTTTTAGTTGGCTTCTGTAGGTGAAGAGATATTTGGCTTCATGGCTAGATGTTCTTGGAATTCATTTTCCACCAATTCTTATGCTACTGAATGTAAAATATTTTTGCCTTTGAATCTGTCATGTCATTCTGAGGAGCTAAATCTAATTGCCACCTCTTTGATATATTTTTTTAAGCATTTCTGTGGCTTTTTAATTTTTGTCTGTATTCTTTCCTTTTCTGCCTTAGGCACTTCTTTTTCCTTTTTCTTTTTTTTTTTTTTTTTCTGGCTGCAAAGGCTACTCTGAATCTAAGTGCCTTGTTAGGAGCCAAGGTAAAAGCAAAAATTGCAAGTGAAGCTTCACCACTGTGTGCTGACTTCCTTATTACAGGACTGAGAGGGGGACTGCGGGTGGCTGGGTAGAGATGCAGCCTCAGGAATTTGTTTCACAGGTTTAACAGTCTGAGTGGAAAGAGGTGCAGTGGACAGCTGGAGACAGACATGTCTGGACAGGGGGTGATGAACAGGACACGAAGGAGAAAGCAACCCTGCAAAGCTGGCTGGATGAGGGTTTCCAGGTTCTAGCTGAGGGCTGTGGGAAGGGCAAGAGGCCATGATGAGCATCTAGCAGGCCAGGTGACCTGGAGTCTGCATGCCTCAAAACAAACTAAGGGTAATTACAAGGATGCAACTCTTCCGTGATCTCATACAAGGAGCCGCTGGAGGGAAATGCTGTGTGTAGGATGTCGGCACAGTCTGTCTCCCATCACATGGGTTCAGTCATCATACACCACTTGGCACCGGTCCCAGGAGACTGGATGCACCAGTGTCCATGAAGTCCTGTCTATGCAGCCCATTTCTTTGCTCCCTGTGATGTGTCAAGGTGTCATCACTCCCAGCACAGTATGAATGGCACCATCCTTTCTCCTCCAGCCACCGAGCTCACCTCACCCCTCAGGCATGGGCTCCATCTTAGGCCCTGTGCTCTTCAACATATTCATTAATGACTTGGATGCAAGACTGGAAGGGATACTAAGTAGGTTTGCCAACAATTCTAAATTGAAAGGAGCTGTTGAGTCCCTAGAAGGGAGAAGAGGGCCTGCAGGGAGACAAATTGAAGTTTAACAAAGGCGGGTGCCAGATCTTGCACTTGGCGTGGGGCAAACTTGAATGTACATCCAGACTGGTGAATGAGATGTTGGAGGGCAGCTCTGCAGAAAGGGACGTGGGGGTCCTGGTCAGAAGAAAGCTGAACATGAGTCAGCAGTGCCCTGGCAGCCAGGAGGGCCAAAATTGTCCTGGGGGGGAATAAGGCACAGCATCATCAGCTGGGCAAGGGAGGGGATTGTCATACTCTGCTCTGAGCTGGGGCAGCCTCACCTCCATTGCTGGGGGCAGTTCTGGGTGCCAAAATATAAAAAAGAGATTAAATTATTAGGGAGAGTCCAAAGGAGAGCAAGAAAGATGATGAAAGGCCTTGAGGGGAAGCCGTATGAGGAGCAGCTGAGAACACTTGGTCTGTTCAGCCTGGAGAAGAGAAGACTGAGGGGAGACCTCGCTGCAATCTACAATTCCTTCACAAGGGGAAGTGAAGGGGCAAGCAGGAAGTACCAATCTTTTCACTTCTGTGACCAGAGATAGGACTCAAGGAAATGGCATGAAGCTGAATTAGAAGAGGATTAGATTGGAGGTCAGGAAAAGGCTTTCCACCCAGAGGGTGGTTGAGCACTGGTCAGCCTGGCTCCCCAGGGAAGTGGTCACTGTACCAAGCTTGACAGAGTCCAAGAAGGAAGGAAATGACATCTTTGCACAAGAACAAAAAACAAGAGGAGAGGAGAGAAGGGGAGGGGAGGGGAGGGGAGAAGAAAGAAAGGAAAGGAAGGAAGGAAGGAAGGAAGGAAGGAAGGAAG